>OY776112.1:485351109-486551109 GCA_963675035.1 Allygus modestus | reverse complement strand
CGATTTTACGCGATGCGATCGCCTTTTGCGACCGTTACTTCTTGTTTTCGCCGGTCGCAATCGTTAGCGATCGTCATTTTCGGCCGATTTTACGTGATGCGATCGCCTTTTGCGGCCGTTACAACGCGTTTTGGACGGTCGCAATCGTTAGCGATCGTCCGGAAATCGGCGGGAAATACTCGCTCGAACTTTCGAGTATTTTTCAAAACTTCGAGTCGAGTTTGAGTATTAGAATACTCGGCCGAAAACTCAAAGTTTCGAGTACTCGCACACCCCTAGTTATTTACGTTAACTTGTAAAATATCTTCACCCCAGAAAGCAAGTGATAATCAAATTATGTTTGCTTCCGACACACCAACATTGTATTAACCCCTTCTTGAGAGGCTTAAGTACCGTATTTGTTGACAGAAGTATACTGTGTTGGTGATTAGTGTAACTGCTCCTCTTTGAATCCTGGCACACACAAAACTAGAGTCAGATTTTAAACTGACAATGAGCCCTATGGCAAAACAACGGGCGACAGTGTGACATTGTCGCAGAAAGACAGCGAGGGCTGCAGAAAGATCGGCTACATAAAATTATTGCTGCATGCAAATCATGCATGTCTCATTAGAGTTATTGCTGCTGAAACAAATTATCTATTCTGCAAACAAAAACTATCGAGAACCATATGAATTCATGTAAACGTAATAGGCTATTGTAACCCCAAAGTTGCGCAGTCTATTTTTAGAGGCAGAATACGATCCGCGAGTGTAGACAACAGTTACTTGTACAACGAATGAGCTCTTGTTGGCTGGTAGTGAGCGATGTCCGATACCTATCATATCGTTCCGCGATATTGCCATATGACAAGATGCGATACAATATTTCGATGATGTTTTTGGGAAGCAATATATATCGTCCATATCGATATTTCAAATTGTGTCGGCACATAAAAAAGATAAATCTTACTTATGTTGTTTTTGAGTGCTCGTTTTGGAATCACGACACATTATGAGGGAAAACTGTATTATGTGAACGAAACAGTATGCCAAAAATGACACAATGTTAGTGATACCGTACACTACACAAGCCTGATACGGTTGAGCATATGATATTTAATCGATATGATATTAGAGAATTGGCGTGTTCGTAGTGCCACTGCGCAACGCTCGGATAGGTCATGTGATCGTGCGGCTCCAATCAGTGACGCTATTACATCGTGTTTCTGATTCTACCACTACCAACCAACCAATGATCCTTAGCTATGTGTAGCGCTATTACCTATAGTTTGGTTAATATTGTTGTAGAGCATAAATGAGATAGTGGCCTCATCCGGTGAGTGGGTTATTTGATCAGTTTATTTAGAAAGATTATTCTAAAAATTTCAAAAACATAACGCGAGGCATAACCCGGCATTGTCCGTTAAATGTAAGTCTGCTACGGGCGAAAATATCGGAACATTATTTGCAATTCAGGGTCTTCGATGAAAAATCCTCAAATCGATGAAAGTCACAAAAGAAAATAACTATCTAACGTATCACTAGCAAAAACCGGCCCTTTGTTAAAAATATGGCTTTCTAGGCTACCACAACCATTTCAAGCCAGTTTCGAAAAGGAAACTAACTTAATGTCAACGTCTGAAGTGGTAACATCAAAAGTTGTTAGGAGAAAACAAGAAGACCTAAATATTTGATTGCCTTGTTTTAAGTGTTAGGGAATAATCAAGTGCAATTACAACTTAGGGATGTGACTTGGGTCATTTCTATATTTTAAAAAAGCCTACTTAAGTACTATACAAATATTGATTGGTAGGTTGTAAAGAGCCAACTGTGTTTCCAAATATATTATTTTAAAAATATATTTGTTTTAATACAGCACATTAAGCCTATAGACAGTTATGCCTTGAATCTAGTCTAAAAATGAATTTAGAAGTAGTGCTTATTTTAGACTTTGGTTATTTATACTGTACTGTACTAGCTGATTAATATTATAGGCTATTATTATTAACACTATATAGTCTAAGGCTATACAGTACATTGCTGTAATTGTTGCAATTCAATTAATTTTATTTTTGGTTGCCAAAAAAGAGAATTAATTGGATAGTTTTCCAGTAAGGATGTTTTATTTAAATACTTTTTAAGTTACTAGTCTTTTACAAGTGGCTTTATATGATTCCAATGGTTGTGGTAGGCGCATGAAAAATCGCGTTATGCCTGCAGAAAGTTTTGGGATTTTACATATTCCGTTGCAGAAAGAATGAAAACATTCTGCCTTGAGGGCAAAGAGAAGTCTTTCATTATTTACAGTCCATGATAAAGCTTTCAGAAAATCAAAGACTAAAAGCATGTACAGCAGATATTTTATTACACTAAAAAAAATTACAAGAAATTACTCGACTTGTCGTTAACTGTTGCAGGCCTGTACTCCTGCCACTTTGAGGCGGTGGGTGGGTTGTCGCCCAACATGAGTGTTCTCTCGTCCAACGTGACGCTGCGGGCCGTCAGTGACGTGCTCGTGTCCGAGCCTCTGGTCGTGCCGTTCCTGCCCTCCGTCTACCTGCCCACGCAGGAGCTGCGGCTGACCGACCGCCAGAGCTGGGCACTGCTGCCCGTCATCGGGGTGCCTCAGGTGCTCAACCACGTACAGGTACGAGCCAGTGTTCTGGTCAATCTGCATTACAGGGGCGGTTTTAGGAATTTTATTTTGGTTGGGACCTGTTCCATGTAATAATATGCAACAAACGAATCCAGTTGCTGAAATTCAAGCAGGTACACATCACGCGGAATATTTTGGCCTATGGCTTACTCCACAGCCGGAGTGACTGAGATAACCAGCTGGGCCATATCCAGCATCAATTTGACTGAACAGATGATGGAAACAATAGATGGAAATCTCACTCCACTCCAAGTGTTTGAACTGAAAACAGTTCCCACAGGCCAAGATATTCCGTGTGATGTGTATTTCCCTCCTCGTAGGATTTTACAGCTCATACGCGGTTCTTCTAGCTTAAATTGTGATACCATTCCAGAAGTTAGCTTGAAAGAGCTGGTCTTGCTTCTCTACTGTGTTTTGTTTACTATGTCAAAAGCTGCTATTAAATGAATTTCTATTCTTCCAAAAGGATAACATTAAAACTTTTAAAGCCCAGGGGTCAGAGCCCTGAAGGTTGATGTTTTCCAAACCCCCAAAGGGAACATCGAGACGTCATCGATGGCCAAGATTACACTGTGCATTGACATTTGAGCCGAAATCACGTGGCCTGGTTCGGTCTTTTATCACGGTGATAATTAATGGACCTTTTGTCATTACAGCCAATTACAGTGTGATCCTATATATATATATATATATATACGCTTTTACGTTTACGTTTTTTGTGCGGGAAATTATTAGTCCTTTTGTCATCAAGGGACCTAAAAACAAATTGTTTTATGTTTTACCAGTTATATGGTATTATAAAAATAATTCACTTCTACTCTCTATGAAACAAATAAGTTTCTTTTTGAAAGTTACAACTACTCATTTTTCTGATTACACTTGATGTTGTAGTCTGGGTTCTTCTCGTGTGCACTGAAGACAGCTGTAACAAACGAAGCAGAACATTTTTACCACTTTTATCTTAGCCACCCATGTTGCTCAAGTGCCACTCATATCATTCCTGAGGTCTAAATGTCTGCATTTCCAGGTGTTCTTGTCCTCTGATGGGTCGTACATGTCGGTGGTGGAATCCAAGCGGCCCGATGTGAACACTGTGGTGTACCAAGTTACCGTCAACGCTTTGTCAACCGAGAGACAACTCTATCTCTACGTGTTCTCGCCTCTTACGCGTCAAAATATTACGGTAAGTCAAGCGAGAGTGAGAAAAAACCCTCTATAGAATAATATGATACTCTTTTTTTAACATTATATGTTTTGAAAACAAATTTTAGGTGTGTCTTCTCCGAGAATAAATTTGGTTAATAATTGATAAACAGTTATTTGTGTCAATTAAAAATTATGCAAGCACATATCTTCTACCACTCGAATAATTTGAGACCCGTAATTTGTATCGTTACGATACAATAATCCATTAACAATTAAAGATTTTAATTATTGCTCTATTGTTTTTAAAATTAATGAAATTTGAGCTTTATCCAATGTCTATCACAACATTATTTGGAGCATCCTCTCCATTAGTTATCACTGAATGAGGCATACAATGTCTGCGAGTTGAAATTAATAAACCATTCTTTATTAATAAACTCAGACTTATCTGATTAGTGAAACAGAACCTGATATTGGGGGTGTGCAATTAGTGATTTTTGTTGGATCGAGCCAAGTTGGGTCGAGTAGTGCCAATTATTCCTGAGTTTCAAGTATTTTCGAGCGAGTATTTACCATCAGCATTGTATTTTTGTTGGTAGTTTAAAATAGTGAGGTGGAGTTAGGATACCACTCCATATATGATTCGATAGTCTAATCATGGGTTCTAACTAATTTATGAGTAGCAATACACATTTATGGCTAGTCCAATCAAACTGGATTACCTATGTATTGAGAAATAAAACACGGTTTTGCCACATTTGGCCAATATCATTTGGTCCAGTCATTATAATTAAAATTACGATACTAAATTGTCATTTACGGCCGATATTACGCGATATGGTCGTCATTTAAACACGTTCGGTTTGTTTTTTACGACCGATTCATGTTTCTTGTAATTTCCAGCCGATTTTATGTGATGCGATTGTCTTTTGTCGCTTTTACTGCATAATTTGGCAGGTCGCGATCGTTGCAGATCAGCAGGAAATACTCACTCAAACTTTTGAGTATTATTCAAAATTTTAAGTTGAGTCAAGTAATTAAATACTCGGCGGAAATACTCAAACTTCTGAGCACTTGTACACCCCTGATGAACTCCTACAGTTTTCGCACATTCTGATGTTGCTGCTGTGTTGTGTGCAGGTGCCAGTCCACCTGAATGTCAAGGGGGGGCTGGCGTCACCCTGCCTGGCGCGACCCGCGGCCTCCTGGGTGGTCCAGCTGGAGAACCTCTGGGGCACCGCGTCAACCGTCATCTCCCTCATCGTCATCTTCCTGGTCATCTGGTATTGTGAGTATCGCATAGCAACAGTCAACACGGTTACGAGCTTAGAAAAGTGTTGTCCAAACTGTTGAGTGACACTGTAGGTCCTGCTTATTAAAGCCTCTAGGTTTGATAAGGCTTTGTATACCTATTAAGGTGCACCGTGATGGATAAAGAGAGCGAGAAGGTTTATAGTGGGAGGAGGGGGGGGCTATATGGGGGACAATTTTGGGATCCACACCATAGGATTCCAAAATGTAGTTGGTCCCGTCCTATTCTTGTATTGGCAAACAACACCTTTGTTGGGAACGGCCACACCCGTCACTGACATCATCCCCCTGCAATTCCAAGGAATTCTATATCCTACTAGAATTTGTAGTAAATTGATACATTAAGCCTACAGAATTGTATGACCTTTTGGGAAATCTGTTGTCTATGAGCCTCGAAAGGCTTTATGCTTCTTCCTGTTTCTTCTGCCTTTAAATGTTGAATGATGTTGACATTTAAGTCTTTTCCTTCCTTGAATTATCAATAAATCATTTGTATGACTCATTTTTAAAGAAAAAAACCCTGGCACTCTCAGGAGTGGAATGTTGTTAATGCAAATATTTATTCGAAAAATAATTTAAAATGTTAAATATTTATTAAATGGTTAGTATTGGATCCCACCAATGCGACCTCTGATGGTCCAACTCCTCACTGAGTCCGACCGTTCGGTTATCAATGTTATTGTTTACGTATCCGGTGCTTCAGGTCTTCAGGCCGTCTTCTGTCGATGACTCATCATTTACGATGTAAATCATTAGACTGGTGACAGTTGATACAGAATTTATGATTTTCAGTAATACCGTAAAACTTGCTAATCCTGGACAGGGGGTATTCCCGGACACGGTGTACGTATTTATAAACATAAATATTTCTAAACTAACCTGAAAAGTTGAGATGTCGATCATTATACATTCGTATAGATCATAAGCCGCTCTACACAGCTGTATAGGTTGGAACTGCGGACGATCGTTTTTTTGTTATATTTTGCAGGTTTACCAACTTATGACTTTTCAGGAAAAAAGGTAAAAAAGGTATGTCTAAACCTTGTAATTTTCGTCAAGTTTGTCCAATTTTTTTCGTGAAGGCATGTATTTATTCAAAATTGAAGAGCACATAACGCCTTGCTATTTAAAGCTATACACAACATATATTTAAAAAATCCCATTTACGTATTCCATTGTAACCCCGGACACCTTCAAGATTCAAGATTCAAGATTCAAGATTCAAGATTTTTATTGTCTTTAAGCTCTTACAAAGTGCAATTGACAAGGTCATTACATAGCATTTATGGTAAACTAAAATAATTCTATAAATAAGTTGTACATGCCAAGTAACTAATATGATAAATAAAAATAAAAATAAAAATAAACAAGTTAAATTACATATAGGACATTCAAATGAATTAAATTACATAAAAGACATAGAACATTAAGTGAACACAAACAATTACAATTTTAAAATGTTAAGCTTGTCTTATCACAGGTCATATAGTCTTCAACAGAATAAAATATATTTTCTTTAAGCCATCTTTCAGTTACTACCTTAAATCTGTTTAAAGTTACAGTCCATGCCTCTTTAGGCAATTTATTAAACATTTTCAGCTTCATTGCAATATGACTGCTATTTATTTTTTCTAATTTTACTGGAGGTCGCTCTAACAAATGATTCTGTCGTGTAGGGTACCTATGTAATTCCTTTCTCACTTTAAAACACTCAAGACATTCTTTGACACTAACCAAACAGCAATAGACATATAAACTAGGCAAGGTCATTATTTGCAGTTCTTTAAAAATTGGCACACATGATTCCCTTACTGGTACATTTTTTATTGTTCTAAGAGCTTTCTTTTGCCACAGAAATGCTCTTTGAGAGTGACAGCTGTTGCCCCACAATGTAACCCCATACCTCAAGTGTGAATGAAAAAATGCATAGTAAGCTTTCACTAACATATCAATTGTAACACAATTTCTTAGTTTTCTTAATAAGTAGATAATCCTTGATAATTTTTTACATAACTCTTCAACATGTTTGTCCCAACTTAACCTACTATCCAGATACATCCCTAATAGTTTTACAGGCTTAATATCTTTAAATACTGTGCAATTTAATGAGAAAACAATTTTTTCAGTTTTTTTATTATTTACCACCAGTTGATTTGTCCTACACCACTCTAGTACATTTTGTATTGCCTGATTTTCTGCCCTAATCAGTTGATCAAGATTGTTGTCAAAATTTAAGATCGTGGTATCATCCGCATACAATACCGTTGTGCAGGGTACATTGAAAGCTAAATCATTAATTGCAATAACAAAAAGCAGAGGACCTAGTACTGATCCTTGCGGAACACCTACTCTTATATTTTTGAAATCTGATTTTTCTTGTCCCTGTACAACCATTTGCTTACGATTATCTAAATAAGACATGAAAAGGTTAAGCTCATTACTTTTAATACCATAACAAGACAGTTTTTTTATGATTAACTCATGAGAAATACAATCAAAAGCCTTTGTCAAATCTATTAATGTTGCAGATGTCATTAGCTTTCTTTCAAAATTAACAAGAACCTGTTCTACTACCTTCTCTACAGCTTTAACAGTATTGCGACCAGGAATAAAACCAAACTGATGTTCACTAAACAAACTATTCTCAACAAAGAAACCACTTAATTGCTTTTTTATACAACCTTCCAGAATTTTACTAAAAATAGGTGTCAAAGAAATTGGGCGATAACTTGACGGGTCAATCTTTTCACCCTTCTTAAAAATAGGAGTGACTTTACTTATCTTAAGAGCATCAGGGTATCTACCCTGTTCTAGAATTTTATTGTAAACCAGAGTCAACGGCACCAAAATTATGTCAATAATATCCTTAACAACTTTGTTTGAAAACCCATAGTAATCCTCACTCCTTGAAGAGCTTAAATTTGTAACCAAAGTCATAATATCCTTTCCTGTTATTGTTTCCCATTTGAAAGGTTTAATAATCCTATTACAGTTCCTAATATATTTATTTAAAAATTCGATAGCATGATTTTCAGAAGAATGTTCACCTAAGTCCTTACTTAAATCTAGATTACCCACTAAGTTAACAAAATAGTCATTAAATGTATTACAGTCTATTACACTTGCTTGATTACACTTATTACTACCGGAATTGGTTTCTGTTTTAATGACCTTCCATGCAGCTTTGCACTTATTTGTGGCATTGTTGATATAATTTTCATTTAAAAACATTTTTTCTTGTTTAATTTTACATCTGTATTCTTTTTTTGCTAACAGATATTCCTGCCTATAGTTAACTTCATTACAAGTACCTTTACTATTTTTGAATCTATCATATAATGTAACTACAACCTCTCTAAACTTTTTTAACTGAGGTGTGAACCATTTGGGTTTTGACGATTTTAAATTAATAATTTTCACTTGTTTGATCGTACAGCATTCATTGAAAGACTTTGTCACTTGAGAAATAAAATAATTACAAGACTCATCAGCAACTAAAAAGCTACCAAGTTGTGTCCAATCTGTTACACTCAAACTATCCCTAAACTTTTGTATTGCATTACAGGAAACATCTCTGATGCATCTCACCTCTTTTTCACGGTTTGAGTTGGTAACAAAACCAGAAAACCTAGCATAAACTCCTTTGTGATCTGACAAGTGAGGCTGTAACACTGTACATGAAACATACTCCTTCGAGATATTTGTGGCGATGTTGTCAAGACAAGCATTCCCTCTAGTCGGTTCTTTATTCATACAATATAAATTATATGATCTTAAAACATTTAAAAAAGACTCAGTTTCATAAGTATTTACCAAAATATCTATGTTAAAATCTCCTGACAAAAAAATTTTTGAGTTACCATATTTGTTGTTTAAAAAAGACAGCATTGATTCTAAATAACTAAGACAAATATATACATTAGAATCCGGTGTTGTGTACACTGTAACTACAACAATGTTTTCCCTCGATAGCATTACTGCAGTTGCTTCAAAAATACTTTCAATACAAAAATTACTAACATCAACAGCCCTAAAATCTAAACATTGCTTGATAAAAATTGCACTACCTCCTCCTTGCATAGACTCTCTACAAAAAATATTTCCCAAAATAAACCCATGAGGAACATACAAGGACAATTCATCCCCACATAACCAGTGTTCACTGATTGTTAAAATGTTACAAGTAATGCTACCTAAAAATAAATCCAACATGTCTAATTTCTTTCTAATTGAACGGATATTAATATGAAAGACATCTAAAGACCCGTCATCACTGTGGTTCATGGTTGTATGTCCGGTTTCAAGGCCTGGGAGTTTTCCGACACAACATCTTTCACAAGGGATGATGGATTTTCTTCCTCGCGATATCTCCGCTCTTCTGGTACTGGAACTGGGGCGTCAGTCATGAATTGCTCCACCTTTTCGGCTATTAGTTTTGCTAGCCACTGCTTCCCTCGGAAGTTGAAGTGTTGGCCATGGCGAGTGTGTAAATGCCTTTCAGCTTTACTTGCTTCAACCACTGTAACATGTGAGTATTTCCGACTTAATTCATGCAAGTGTCCATTAGTTACGGATATTGCCTCATTTACACATGACCAGTCAATCAAGTCAAATCTTTTTGGCAGATCTACAAGTACAACATTGGTGTTCTTAGTACTTTCTAGTGTTTCTGTTAAATTAGCAACAACCTCTTCTGCCTCATTATGTGCTACATCGTTAGACCCACACATAATTACTAAAACATCGTTTTTGCTTAGATTTTCTCCTTCGACATTTCTCTTAATTAAAATATCCTTTGTTCTTCCTCCAGGCCTAACAAAACCCGTAGCTTCGTGTTTTGTTTCTGAAGTGTTCAGATGCCAAGCCATGTTTTGACCATGACTATCGGCGCAGATAAGTATCTTATTCTTAGCAAGACTCATGTTATGTCTAGTATCTCTTAGGCCTACAGGATTATCACTGGCATTTTCTCCCTCTTCTTTAGTTGTAAGGACTTCATAGCGATTTTGAGTTGCTATTCGAAATTCTCGATTAGGTGTTTTTTTTAATTTTTTCCTATTTGCAACAAAAGAATAGTGTTCAGATAACCTCTTTTCGACACCTGTACACTTCCTGCCTGGTGTTGAATGAACCAGCGGCAGACTCTGATGTAATTTTCCCCTATCTTGTTGCAGTAGCCGTGGCCACACTGGTTCCACAATTACAGAATTTTGATCACTAATTTTCTTTTCTAAAATTATTATGGTTTCCTCCTTTTGTAATACCAAAGTTTCCAGCTGAGTGTTATGATTCTTTAGTTTTTGTATTTCTTCCTGTGCCTGTCTAAGATCTTCCGTTAGAGTGTTAATAATTTCTATATGTGTTTCAAGTTCATGAGTCACATCCATTTCTACTTGACTTATTTCTAAATCAGTTTCGTCAGTAACATCAGTGGACTGACAGCATTTACCTTAATAATACTCCGTGGATGGGACTCGTGCCGGCCGTTGCTGACGTAAAAAGCAGTTTTCCCACCGTAACTAATAACAACATTGTGGTGTTTAGCCCTGATACGGTAGCTATCTGTGTTTGTCATTGAAATTGTTTGTTTTAAGTAATAAAAAATTGTTTATGAGATCAAAGATGAACAATTATGAGCAAATCGAAAGAAGGCTGGAACCGTCAAAGTTCAGTTACAAAAATGACCGGCTTGTGTCGTTCTTGTTTAAAAATTACTTTGCGGGCCACACCATTTCCTAAGCCCATTTTTGTTACCTACCTTTGTAATCCAACAAACATTTTGTACACCGGTACCAATATATATATCATGTAAGTTGTGTTATTCTTTATTTGAATCTTCATTTTAAACGCCTTTTCCCTGTGCTGTTCTTTGTTAAATTTGATTTTAGCTGAAAAGAAGAAACAGCTGAAAACGTGACATAGGAATATTCTTTATTGATTCCCAACACATTAACATTTTTAAATTAATTTTTAAGCCTTTGACTGGTGCAAAGGCATCTGCAGACCTCAAAACACTGTCCAACTATGGACTGGTGAGGTTAGGTTATGCCTTAAAACGATATTTAGGTCAGTGTCCGGGGTTAGACCGTTTGGGGTGGTTGCGCCGGACACTTTTATTTATTTTTTAATAACACCCAACACATAGAAAGGTACAGGAATATAGTAAATGATACACACACTTTGCAATGGTCTGGTTTTTATTAGTGACATCGTTGATGGGAAGGCGCTAAACCTAAAAATAGTAGAAAAGTGTCTGGGGTTAGCCGGGTTTACGGTATTAAATCTGTAAAATTGTTCACATATTTAAATATTTTCAGTTTAAATTACATTTTTATCATATTTTCATCTCTTGTAAATAAACGTGTTCCTCTGATAATACGACATTTTTTGTGTTTCTACCATGCTTTCGGTCCCAATGGTGATGGATTAGCAATGGGAAATTAACATTCAATCAGTGGCAATGGTGCTGCTCCGTTATTTTTTATCTGATTTATTTAAATTACAATCATTAGAAAAAAATTATCCTTCAGTTTTTTTTTTTAAATTGAAGCCAGTATATAATTTAGATTTTAAGATTGCTATATTTGCTATTTGAAGAAACGAGTTGATACTTGTTATTTGTAATTTTTTTTTTGTTTCAGCGAGTGTATTCAGCTGGGTTCGAATTGGTCTAGCCCCTACTCCAGCTATCTATGGTAAGTTTATCTGAAATTATGTGTAGCAGACTTATAACAGTAGGCCATGTAATTCAAATTCAAAATATCCTTTATTCATTTATATACAATGAATACATAAATGGTGTCAACATTTACAACAATCTAAAACTAATTACAGATTGATACAAAACTTGTCATTTACTTCTGTTGATTTAAAATCATTTTTCCAAAACTCACTAATACTGTAAAGAGCTCCCTCAATTAGAAACAACCTTAGACTCTTCTTAAATGTCGTAGTATTTATTTGTTTCTTTATTGTCATTGGCAGCTGATTAATAAATTGTATACCTATATAAGTTGGTTTTTTTCGGAATATTTCTTTAAAATGTCTTTCAACTTGAAAATCATATCTGTTTCTTGTTTTGTAAATATGATTGCTAAATTCTTAGGCAATGTGCTTGATATATTATTTATATGTAGTACTGTTTTATAAATATAGAGGCTATACACTGTCATAATTCCTAATTCAGAGAAATCATTCCTACAATGTTCATCATGCCTAAGATTTAACATGGTTCTAATAGATTTTTTTTGAAGGTGTAAAATTCTATTTAAGTTACAAATTGATGCAGCCCAATATACTTCAATCCCATAAGAAATATGAGAATGAATTAATGCAAAATAAGTTGTTTTTATTGTATGTTTATCACATAAAGTAGATAATCTTTTTAAAGCAAAAATATTACAACTAATTTTAGCACAAATTTTATCTATATGGCCAGTCCAACTAAGATTATTATCCAAAACTAATCCAAGAAAAGTTGTACTTTCATTAAGACTAAGAGAAAGTTGCTGATTGTTCAATTTATTATAAGATTTTTTATTTCTACAAGAAAATTTCATAAGGGTTGTTTTATTATCATTGAGTAACAGATTTAGGTTATTAAGTTGATCATTGACTGTTTTAATTGCAATATCAACATCATTAAAAATTGCATTATCATTGCTGTTTGAAATTGTAAAATTAATATCATCTGCAAATATACAAAATTTACTATTTAATGTTAATTTAGAAAGACAATTTGGTAGTTTACCTAAATAACAAAAAAACAGAAATGGGCCAAGCACAGACCCTTGTGGGACTGAATATTTTACCATTCGAGTTTTGGACCTAATTTTTAGAATTTTGTTCTCATCAATATGAGAAATTTCAACATATTGTTGTCGGTCAGTTAAGTATGATTGTATCAAGGCCAGGTCTTTGCCAGTTATTCCAAAACTAGATAGTTTTTGTAATAAAATAGGATGTGAAACACTTTCAAATGCCTTGGTCAGGTCTAAAAATGCAGTTACAGTGTGGTCACTTCTATCTAATTTATTTATGATGTTTTCAACAAAAGATACTATGGCAGTTATGGTGGATCTATTCTTTCTAAAACCATGTTGTTCACTATCTAGTAAATTATTATTTTCAAAGTAATCAGCCAACTGAACTAACATACATTTCTCAAAAAATTCAGAAAATGAAGGTAGAATTGAAACAGGCCTATAATTTACTGGATCTTTATTTGTTCCTTTTTAATAAAGTGGAATAATTTTTGATACTTTTTTAACTGTGAAGGAAAAACACCAGAAATAAGACAAGAATTTATAACATGATTTAGAGGTTTAAGTATTGCCCATTTAGCATCTTTAATTATTTTAGTTGGAATTTCATCAAATCCTGAGGACCATTTACTTTGTATTGTATTTATTATTTTTATCAGTTGCTTTTCAGAAATAGTATTGAATCTAAACTTTTGTGTTTGCTTATTTTTGTCAGGTAATTGTGGTGTAATACTTTTGTTATGATTTATTTTTGGAATGATTAGGTTTTCAACTGTGTCCACATAAAAATTATTTAAAATGTCAACAACTTTATATGGATTAAAGACACACTTTCCACTATGGTTCAAAACAATTGGAGCATTCAAGTGTTCATTATTCTTCTTACCAAGTTCAGTCCTAACCAATTACCATGCAGTTTTTGGAACATTATCGGATTTGCTTATTTTCATATTAAAATATTTCTTTTTCTTTTGAACAATAAGGCTTTTATATTTTCTTTTTTGCTGCTTTAAGTTAATTTTTACCAAACGGTTACTACTTTTCCTTTTATATTTATAATCATCTATTAGTTTAATTCTCTCATTTTTTACCTCTGAATCAATCCAATTCCTACTATTGGGTTTAGAGCGAATATTTACTACAGGGAAATTTTCATCAAAATAAAACTTAATTGCATTGTAAAAATATGAAAACTTATTTTCAATTGGTGTTTGATACAGTTCAGCCCAGTTTTCATTCTCCAAATCATTTATAAACTTAGTTATTTGAGTATTTTGAAAATTATTTTTGACTGCCACAATCTTTTGTTATTATTACTTTTTTGACTTTTGACAAAATCCACTACTTCAAAAAGTTGCCCATCATGATCGGAAAGAGCTGTTACCAAGCACATTACCTTTACATATTTCTTATCAATATTCGTTATAAAATTATGCATTGCTGTTTCACTTATGTCAGTAACTCGGGTAGGTGTGTCCACAGTGTAATACATATTATGTATCCCTAGCAAATTAACAACATCTTTTTTCTTTTTATCTTCAGCCAAAACATTAATATTAAAGTCACCTCCAATACATACATTACTAGTCATACCTGTTAAAAAAACTTATTAATTTATCTAAATTATGTAAAAAACCGTCTGCAGTTTTTGACAGTGTCCTGTAAACCCCAGCAACAATAATCTTAACACCATTTAATTTAATTTCAACTGCACAAGTTTCATACATTTTTTCAACATTTAAGTTAACCAACAAGTTATTTGTAATCTGTTTACAAATAACCATTAGCTGCCATAATTAAAACACCCCCACCCCCAATCTCACTCCTAACATAATAATTAACAACTTTATACATTTGCTGTACATTTGCTCTCATATTACACTTTAAATTGATCTCACAAAACATTTGAAATATTTCACAACTATTTAAAACTTCCCCTACAAAGACTGTGTGAACTAGAGGTGTGTGAGTACTCACAAATTTTAAGTTTTTGGTAGAGTATTTCTTCAATACTCTACTCCAATCATAGTTTTAAAATTAGCCAAAAGTTTGTGTGAGTATTTCCTGCCTATCTCAGAGTGAATGTGCAGGGGATATGTTGCAATCACAGAGTGGATATACAAACACATCTCTGTTAAATACCTAGTGCTTTAAAGGCTTCTTCGCAACTCTATTGGTTTGAGATCAGCATGTGTTCTTATTGATTTCCTTTCTAGGGAAATTTTATTCAGATTATGTTTTGTTGTACCATCCCACATTATGTGTGGTTTGTAGCACGGATTGATAATGACAAACTACAGTAGAACCTCGGTAAACCGAGCCTCGCTTATCCGAGGCGGTCCTAATATGTGTACAGTATTATAAATTTCAAAGCGAAAGTAACACGCTCAAATAAACGAGCAATTGACAGCGTGCGCCTTCACTTACCGCAACCGCAATACACGTGCTGAACTGTATTGTGTTTGCATTCAACTACAGTAAACGTCGGCAGTTGTCAAGGTTGTACGGCAAAGTTCGTGCGGTGCGGCAATTCGGGACCGTTGTCGTTAGTCTGCCGAAGCCGCCATTCGTGTTTACAGTGATTTGTTTACTCAGTTCTGTTTATCGCTGTTAACTTAGCGTGTCCGTGTTAATTAGAGAGATGAGTGCTAAGCGCAAACGTGTTGTTGTGTCTTTAGACTCAAAACTAAATGCAATTTTACGATATTTCTTATACTAATAAACTGAACAAAACTCAAATCATTGTTTTATTTCATGGTTTAAATTTTAAACATATCTTGAGGTATTTATAACCCCAATTACGATTTTTAGGTTACATTCCGTGTTATCCGAGATTTGCCGTATCCGAGGTGGCCTCGGTCCCAATTAACTCGGTTAAGCGAGGTCCTACTGTAGTTGTTATTTTACTTACGTCGTCAATCCAAGTTTGTAAGTTTGACGACATAAGTAAAATAACAATTAGCATCCCACATTGTCAGATTGTTCCTTGGTGACTCGCTGTTCTCAGATTGGAAACCTACAAGTGTCGGTAGTTAAGAATAAGAATATTTTTATTGTCGTTTAACACAAACGGTATAAACGGACATCAAAATATACACTAATAAACTGGTCTTAAACAAAACAAAACTTATATGGAAACTTAAATATTGTTTGTCAAATTTAAAAAAAATTCTTCAATTGAATACAAACCTTGGTCCAGGAGCCACTCAGACAATCTGTTCTTAAATTTGGTTGAACTCTGCTTCTGAAAATTATCTGGCAATTTGCTATACAACTTTATTTGGAGAAATTTGTGGCTTTTGATCAATTTGTTTAGTCTAATTGCTGGCATTTCTAAGAGATCATATTTTCTAGTATTATAACTGTGTAATTCATTGTGTTTAACAAAACTAGATAGATTTTCTTTGACAAACAATATAAAAAAAATAAATATACAGGGCAAAGTCATAATTCTGTTTTTAATGAAAAAAAGGCTTGCAAGTGCTTCTGCTGGGAATATCAAACAATATTTTCAGTGTTTTTTTTTTTTCTGAAAATGAAGACCTTCTTCTTGGCCCTACACTATTTCCTTAAGATGTTTTCAAATGGAATGGAAAAAACTGTGATAGGCAGTCATTAGCATACTATCAGAGATACAACACTTCAGTCTTCTTAATAAAAAATAAACACGTGAGATCTTAGAGATGACATGATGAGTGTGAGTGTCCCAAGTGAGCCTCACATCAATATGAATCTCCAAAAGTTTCACTGACGAAATATTTTGATTACCTACAAGTCTTAAGGAAAATCAAATGCATCCGGTTTTCGTCCTGTTAAAACAACGTTTAAGCTACTCATCCCACAAGTCTTTATCATTTGTTTTTCCAGCCTCCAGCACTCCCACGGCCACCTCCATCTACAATGGGTCTCCGTCGCCGCACCTGCCTGATCAGAGGTCCTTCCTCTACCGGCAGCCCTTCGCGGAAGACGCAGATCCTGTCTACGGTGACCCGAACCTCTCTCCCTCGCCTCAGCTGTCACGCAGAAACCGCAGATAATCCGATGAGCTTGCTGGTCAATGTGCCTTCTTGTACAGGACTGATATTTATTGTTTTTCTCGTATTGTGACGACATCCGAAGTGTAAACAGTGTAACAGGGTGTCTGAAAGGACTGGGAACTTGGGAAAGGAAGAAATTTAAACTTCAGGGAAAATTCAGATTCATTTTGATTAGGGGTGTGCGAGTAGTGATTTTTTTAATCGAGTCGAGTCGAGTAGTGCCAATTATTTTCGAGTTTCGAGTATTTTCGAGCGAGTATTTGCCATCAGTTGGTAGTTTAAAATAGTGTAACGGGATTTTGATCCCACCTTAGATTTGATAACCTAAACATAGTTTCTAACTAATATATGAGTAATAATTCAAAGTTTTGGCCAGTACAATCAAACTGGATTACGTATTGACAAACAAAACATGGTTTGACTTTTGTTTCCGGCCAATGAAACAGGGCCCGGTTGTCATTTGGCCAATTTAACCTGGTCCACACATCACTATAATCAATATTAAATGACGAAATTGTTAGTTACGGCCGAAATTACGCGATCCGATCGTAATTTTCGGCCGATTTTGCGTGATGCGATCGCCTTTTGCGGCCGTTAATACGCGTTTTGGCCGGTTGCAATCATTCGCGGTCGTCACTTTTGGCCGATTTTACGTGATACGATTGCCTTTTGAGGCCGTTACTACGCGTTTCGGCCGGTCGCAATTGGTAGCGATCGTCATTTTCGGCCGATTTTACGTGATACGATTGCCTTTTGCAGCCGTTACTACGAGTTTAGCTCGCAATCGTTCGCGGTCGTCATTTTCGGTCGATTTTACGTAATGCGATCGCCTTTTGCGGCCGTTAATACGCGTTTTGGCCGGTTGCAATCATTCGCGGTCGTCACTTTCGGCCGATTTTGCGTGATAAGATTGCCTTTTGCGGCCGTTACTACGCGTTTTGGCCGCTCGCAATCGTTAGCGATCGTCCTGAAATCGGCGGGAAATACACGCTCGAACTTTCGAGTAGTTTTCAAAACTTCAAGTCGAGTTCAAGTATTAAAATACTCGGCCGAAAACCTGAAGTTTCGAGTACTCGCACACCCCTAATTTTAATAGTCCCTGAATTGTGAATATTAGACTAAAAGAGGATTGTACGATGGTTGTTAACATACCTTATCGTCAACAGTTCATAATATTTTCAGATATTTTGAACTGTTGACAATAAGGTATGTATGTACCTATTTCATTTCAGAAAAAAGTTGGGTAGCTTATTTAAATTTTAGATAAATAACGGGGTATAAAAATACACCTTAATTTTTAGGGCGTTACGATACATTGAAATGTTTGCTAAAGAAGGGATATAAATATTTGCGACCAATAGAAAATGACAAAGCTTGATTCTTCCAAAGGTCTAGAAAAAAACTATCCAAACGCCACAATGGGAAATCAAATTTAATTTCAATTAAAACATTACCGATTATATTTCGTCATGGGGACTCTTCTGAGAATCTCAGTATTTTGTCAGACATTCTGTTTAATATTTGATTCTTAGTTTACTGTGACTTCATAAGTAGTTTAAGATGTATACAATTGTAACTATTAGAGCAGGTAAGGTTTCTTAGGTAAATAGAATGAGGTTAGAAACAAAACGGTTGTATTTCGGTTGCAAATGGTTGAACGGATGTATTTCTTATTTGTAAGGACTTGATTTGAATTTGAATGGGTGTGGACGTTTGTGTACAAATGTGATAAGATAACTTGTTCATCCTCAGCCCTTAGTGAAATCGCAGCTCTCGTCTACTAAGCAGTATTAATTTACATAATGTTGGACTTTTTTACCCTAACTCATAGTATAA
Organism: Allygus modestus; assembly: GCA_963675035.1. NCBI lineage: Eukaryota > Metazoa > Arthropoda > Insecta > Hemiptera > Cicadellidae > Allygus > Allygus modestus. The sequence goes on along the minus strand of OY776112.1, from coordinate 486,532,379 downwards.
ACTAAAAAGATTAGATGTTTATTTTAAATGATATTTTAATAACTTGCACAGACAGTTTGGGAAATGAAAATCTAAATATATGTATTTTAATTCAATTTACAAAAAACCACATCTGTTAAATTAGTTTGCAAGACATGAAAAGTAAATAATTACAATACCCTAAAATTGGGTGTGTTAGTGATTTATTCTCGTATTTTCACAGTTTATAAGTGTTCTCTTAGTTATTCAGATTCATATTTGTACTCATTTACTCTCCGTTCTTCCAAATAAGCAATTTTTGAACTCTTGTTTTTCTAATCTAAGTTTATTTATTTTATTTATACAATATACTTGGTCGATTGTGAGTTTTACCGCGAGCTTCAAGACTATAGTTGTAATTTTAGAGTAACAGTTATTTCAATAATTTATTTTGAGGTAAATCTTAATTGTTAAATATTTGATATCGCTTCTCTGAAACTAATATTTACAAGCAGTAAACGGTGGATTTTTTGTTGATTCTATGGTTTGAAAAATCAAACCTCAAGAAATTAATTACTAAAATAAACCTGTTGTTCATTAAAGTATGACAAACTCAACTTTTGCAAATGTGTCTGCTGTTATAACAGATTTTCAAATGTAACTTTTTAACGTATTTTCATTTCAACCCAAAAATTTATGTTTTATTACGATCTAACCTACCCACTTCTATAAACTCATAGAATATATTTTGAAATATTCTAAAATAATGACAAATGCACACAAAAAAATACAGTCAATAATATCCTTACTGAATCTAAAAGTTTGATTCAACGATCCCAGAGATAGAAGCAGTTTCTCCCACCTCTAGCAGTATATAATTCATCACAACAGACGCTTATTTCCTTTTCTGCTAGTTTTGCCAACCAGAACTGCAGCAAACATGCAAACGTGTTTGTCTTGATGCCATTCTCAGTATAGTAGGTTACTTTGACAAATCTGTGTTTATTTTATAACCTGCCAAATGTTTTGTAATTTGTTGTTTTGTTATGTTTATGTGTTAAGTAGGTTGGAGATGCAGTGAGTCAGTGTAAATAATTAATCAACAACACTGCCACCTATCTTAATGGGTTTAATTAAGTACTTTAAACAAATCAGTTTTACTTATACAAGTTTTAGATTCAAATAATTACCTTTAGGTCAACTTACAAAGACGCTAGGCCTAAAACGAAATGGTAACCTAGTTCTTTATTTGGTTACCAAACTGTATATATATTTTTGTGTGTGATAATTTTCTTATTAGCTGTGACATTTGTAAGAACACATGATGTGAGGCTTTATGTTTTTATTGCAAGACACATTTTTTGAATCGTGTTGAGTAAAAAAAATACTAATAAATACGATGTGATTTTTTTACTAGTGTCTGATATGTTTTTTACTAAATAAAGCCATTTGTTTATCAACCGTGTAAATTTCATTACCAAACTCCGGTAATTTTATTCCTTATCGCAATAATGATAAAACAACATTCGTTCACATAGTGTGCTGTAGCCTGGTTTGCTTTGGATTCCAAACAAATTGAGAAATGTTATACTGTTGATGCCTCAAAATGTGTAATAATAAAAATCATACAGTAGCAATCGATTCAAGTAGCACCTCTACACCGAATATGTTCAACAGTGTTCTACTTTAAATAATCTAGCGGATGTATGGAAGGATTCTTGCATTCAAAAACAACCTATCCTGTACAGGAGGTACTGAGCGGGAAGTAGATTCCTGCCACAATACCGTTTGAATATGTGGTGCATGATTCCTGCTGTCTTGAACAACTTTTCCCTCCAAATGGACATAATCAACTGCTAAATACCTGCTGCCATGAAGCTGGTAATAAAATTGATTTCTCCCACCTACTATGTAAAGTCAAATTTTACTCCTTGTAATGAACGAGTAAAGTCTTTGACTCCCTAGGGAGACAAAAAGTACTTTGACTCCTTAGGGAGACAAAGTAAACCCATAAGAATAACATTGACAACCTGGCAACAGTAGCTATAATATGCGGGAGAGAATGAGCTGGTATTTTGCTGCAATAATTAACATTCCGAGTTCTGAGGTTTGTTATTACGCAACCAAAATGGACAGTGATTGTGAATGTGAATACTTATCGATACTTGTGTATTTTGGGGTGTGGGAAAAATGTTGTGTGTACTACGGGAGTAAGTACATTTTCTCCCTCGGGAAAATATGCGCCGTCACCTACAGCGTCGGGCGCCTACAATTTCCCTCTGGGAGACAAAGTTAAACTTTACTAATTTAATACACAAATAACTATTACCAAATGCAAGTATGAAATAACTAAGGACTTGTGGGGTTACCTTCCTTCGTTAAATGTAGGGGGGGAGCCATCCCACCCACAACTCTTACCTTTACAACAAGAGCTTAAAATACCCCCGTAGCAGCAAACCTGCGTACTCAGCGAATTTCTAATGCACATACATGTATCTTTATACCACATAAAGCCACGTACCAAGTTTCATCAATATAATATACATTCATAAATAAACAATTTGTGACATTTTTATTAATCTCTAGAAGAATAACAGGCGGCTGAGTATGCAGGTTTGCTGAAGCAAGGAACACAAAAAATGGGGTTTTATACGGTACAAATATCAGTATAATTCAAGTAGGTAAAGCCACATACCGAATTTTATTAATTTATGTTTATAACTAAGGGAGATAACACGTTACTTATTCTCCATAAGAATAACATCGGGACTGAGTACGTAGGTTTGCTGCTACGGGAACTATCGGCCAAAAAATGTTTTTTAGTGCAAATATAAATAGACCACAATGATATGAAGCAATATACCAAGTTTCATCAGGATAAGTTGATAAATAAGCGAGATATACAATTTTTCTTATTCTCCATAAGAATAACATCGGACAACGTACTGTGTTTAGCACTTTCAATATCTCTGTAACCATTTGACGTAGAGCAATGATTAAAACGCCAAATTGTGCGTCTTTTTAAGCTGATTCCAATAGAAAAAACTAAAATTTGACTTTAAAAAAAATTATATATAAATAACTCAAAAACCCATTTTTGGGGTACAAAACCCCCCCCCAAAATACCCCTTCGGATAGGTCGATCTGTCTGGTTTTCGAACTTAGTCATAAATGCTGCTTTACACGTTTTTACCAAATTTCATCAAAATCGGATAATTTTTACGAGAGTTATTGTGCTCACGGACACACACACATATATATATATATATATATATATATATATATATATATATATATATATATATATATATATATATATGTATACAGTTTCGAACGAATGGTATTTTTGGGGTCTGGGGACCTGAAAACAAAAAGTTATCATGGTCCCGGGCCTAGGTCTTACCATGCCGACTACGGTAATAGCTTCTTCCCTATAGGGGAAATTCGCTAAAATATGGCCGTCAATAAAATTTATATTTGCTGAAGCCACGACACCTTTTATATGCAAATGTACAAAAAGGCCTGGCGGCGAGTGGGTTGGTTTTAGTTGATGTCAAATTTATTCAGTTTTGTCATTTGTACAGTTAACATATTGTTACATCTCGACAACCACGAACATGTGCTTTAGTTTATAGAATGAGCTAGGTTAGGAGGAACTGTTCAAGATAGATTGTCAACAATCGGAAACCGGTATCACATATATAAAATAATTTTGACACCTGCAGGCTACTGTTACCAATAAATGGTAAGTTTTAATAATATAATACAATATACACACAATTGGATACACAAATTGAGTCTTTATTATACAAATTAAGTGTACCAGATACATTTTTGATTTCAGCACAATAATTTCATATTTATTGCCGTTTAATGGTTTGATTGGTCATGCAGTAGAACAAAATGTGTTTCTTTTTATGATTGAAAAAGCAATACCCCCGTCGCAGCAAACCTACATACTCAGCGAATTTCCAATGAATATATATATGCCTTAACATTGTTTGCCTAAACTTTACAGCTGTTTGGTGTAACTAACTAACGTACTAAACCGACTTCGTTTTATGTATTGAGATTTAGATACCTGTTATGTTAATTATTTTGTATTTTTTGTATAACTTGATTTAACTTAACAATCTGTTCTTATCTAGTTTAGGGAATTCCTCAAGGAAGTGTACTTGTACCTTTTTTATACATCCTCTACACTGCAGACCTCCCAGGAAGTGAGCATTCTGAAATTGCAACTTTTGCAGATGACACTGCAATTTTATTCATTAATACCAGGGAGGTATTTTTTGGTCAAAAAAGCGAGCCGGTGATTTTGTCAGGTTGGTACACTGGTGAGGCAAATTTATCGCTCTTTGAACTATCCTGATTGGCTGTTTTATTCCTATAAGTGAATCTACTCATGCAAATCACTGGAATAAAAGTAATAAAAGTTTGAGTAAATTCATTTTTTCGTTTGATTTATGTATCTAATCTTTCCGTGAAACATGATTAATTATGAGGAAATAAACAAATACAAGTTAATTATTAAGTTTCAAATCATGGATAGGTACTTGTTTGATTCACTTTGGCGGCTCATTCAATTTCAGCGAATAGTTCTTTGCCTCACCAAAATTTGGAATGAACTGCTCGCAGTTTTGTTCATCAGTGTTACCTCCAGTTATACAATAAACCTCCTTGATTAATACTGACCCAGCTCAAGCTTCTGCTCACGTACAACAAAGCTTAGACATCATTACAAATTGGTTCGGTTTAAGACATGGAGAATTAAACTTTTTTTCTTAATGGAAGTGCAAACCAAAATCAACATAAATATTACAGATTTAAGTTTTTGTGTTTTTTTAACAACTGTTTCCAGAAACATTGTGGCCTCTGAGAATTTAAAAAAGTATTATTAAGAAGTTGAGTTATCGTAAAAAAGTGATGTATACATTATTTTTAATTGAGATTTAGTGTGCTTTAACATTGGCATTTCCTTCAACCCTTAAAAGGAATTATTTTTTGTTTGTTTCAAGTTGAAAGTCCAAAAAAAACTTGTTTCAATTACTTTATTTGTTATTTCTGTAATGTAATAAAGAGAAATCGTACTATGTTGAATAATTCTTTGTCAAAACACAGCTCCTTATAAAGTCCATTTTTATTTGAAAATTTAAAAAATATTGGTTAATAAAGTTGTGGTGATTTTTCCTTCTTAACACTTTTATAGGGAAAACCACTGACATTTCACAAGTGCATATTGTCCAACAATTGGCATTTTTGTATATTTATGAAATTATGCATATTTTTAAGGTTTTGGTATAAGGTATATGGTATACTACAATGGTTAATTAGGGATGGTTTAAATGAAATACCTAAATAATAACATACCGCGAGCAGTTTTAACAAATTTAAAGTGGTAGCTCGTGCTCTATTTCTATAAACATTGTTGGCAGGAATCTAAAATGTTAGGTAACAGAGAAACCATTGTGCAGAGTGCAGAGTCATTGGCCTCGTTGACTTCCGTTATCTCAGCCTCAGCTCAGCAATTTATTGAGAGATTGCGATTGGTCAATCGGCATCATATTTTGTCCTTTGGACTCGTTTCCGCTTTCCGCCTCTCTCTGTCTTGCCAACAGTGTTGCCATTTCAGGGTAATTACCCTTTCAAGGGTAATTTGAGGGTAAAATAAAACATTGGTTTACCCTCAATGTTCAAATACAATCAATCAATCAATGTACATTGATTTGTTTTTCTTTTGTATTTCGGGCAATTCATGATTTTAATTGTCATGAATACATCGAATGTAGGGAATTCAAAAGGCAAAAACATGTTTAGAGAAATTTATCACAGTGTTTTAAATATTAGCATGATTAATGCAGTATATAATGTTTTTCAGTCTTAATTGCAAGTTGGGTATGAAGAACAGGACAAAACAAATTAAGCTTTAAAATAATTTAGCAATTAATTATTACTATTTTGCGTAGCAAGAATAAATATATTTTCTTATTATTCAAATAAAATCTGTCCCATAGCTTAGCTCTGGTCCCCATATCAACGAGGAATAGAGTATACTTTTTGGGGAATCAATTCATTTCATGAAGGGTGAATTTACCTCTTAGCTTTTCTGAAATGAAAGCATATATAGTAATAAACTTTTCAAAACAGCTTTTATTTTAAAATTCCAATTTATCTTTTGAAATAACGCATCGGTTTAAAACTTAGATGTTGGGCATATTATACTTTTTTTTAAAGAATTATACTTTCTTTTTGAGACATTTTAAATTATGAAACACAATGAATACTTTTTCTTGAACAACAACAATTTCAAATATAGAGAGCAACCTTTAGAGAGAAAAATAAAAGACATCTATTTACCATGCATATATGGTTTGCCAATAGAGACAAAAGTGTGCTATATATACTTGTGAATTGTTGTTATAATGTTGTTTAAAAACAACATTATAACAACATTAAAATTAGTTTATTTATATATGCATGATAAGTATATTTCTTTTGGGTAGGCCTATATTTTACTAAACAAATTTACATTGAATTTTGATAATTCAAATGACTTCTCAAAAATATGACTGAATTTTTAAGAGTACTTGTAACTATAAGTTGGTCAAATTCTTTTGCAATTTTAAATGTCTTCTGTTTAGAGTCCCTCTTGATCCAAAAAGAAGTCTGCTGACTGTAATATCGTTAATTTGATATTTTTCTTGAAAATTTAAAAAAGCCCATAAGTAAATTAAATGTTACGTTTATAGTTGTACAATATTTAAAAGGAATAAAACTACTAAAATACTGTGATTTAAAAAAATGTACCAAATTAAAAATTAAAACACAAGGCATCATATTATTTTATTTAATGAAATCCATCTTTAGCAATAAATCAAATGGTTAAATCTTATTTCATGAAGAAACACAATACAAATCTTCAATATATGGAAACAAGTTTAATTTTACAAGTTTTTTTTTGTATATCTTGGAATGTGTAACATTTTTGGTAAAAAACAAGGAGTTATTTCAGTCTTGTAATCAAAATACACGTTATAGCTTCAGAAACAATCTTTCCCTTTCCATTCCACGCCATAACACAGCTCATTTTGAAAAACAAACATACTTCTCATCTATAAAACTGTTCAACTCTTTGCCCATATACCTAAAACAGGAATCAGATGTTACTAAATTTAGACGTCAGATTTTTCTCATAAATAAGGAATATTACAGTGTCCATGATTTTTTCAATGACAATTCTGTAATTTAATTTAAAATGTTTTTAGTTATTATTTCTGTTTGGTTATTGATTTTATTTTTAGCTGATACACAATGTAACAAATTGTGACTTGTTGTCTATGCTATATATATAGTCTAATGGCAATAAAATGATTTTGATTTGATTTGATTTGATTTATGATTAATGTAATCCCAAATACGCAAGTTTTTAAGGTAATTTAGGGTAATTCTAAGCCATTATTAGGGTAAAAGTAAGAGTTCTTTGGTAACACTGATTCCCTAACACGTGGACCAATCAGAGCCAGCCAAGAGGATTGTGGGAGAGAGGTGGCTGTCAGCGTGAGATCCAAGATTCGACTCAAGCGTCGAGACGGACTCCGTAGACAAAATAAGCTTTTTAATTTTATTTTTTATACAGCTGTAAACTTAACATAAATATAATGAAACATTTAGTTTTACTTTCAGCTTTGTTAAGTTTGTTTATTGGTGTGTATTCGTCAGATGATTCCTCAAAGAAGCAGGGGCCCAGAGTAACAGTTAAGGTAAGACAATTTTATACAAATTTAAGGTTATAAATCTGCAATCTTTAATCATATTAGCTGTTTATTTGTATTACAAATTTGAAATATTAAAATTTTTGATTTGCGAGACCCAATATTAAAATTGTTTTACCCAGCTATGTCATAAAGTCATATCATACAAATAATTTTCATTTAAAAGTACTGTAGGCTACAACAATTAAATTCTTTGTTCTGACTTTGGCCTAGACTTATACCTCAGTCAAATGAATAATATGGGCAATTCAAAATCCAAATCAGGATCAGCATCAGCATATGTTACAAACAAGGTATGTAGGTAGTTCACCAGCAATTTAATTAATTCACATAATTATAACATTTAATTATTTTTTGGTTTATTTATTTATAAAATCTTCAACACCAATTTTTACAAGAAAACACAATGGTGAAGATTTGAATCCTAGTGTAGTCTTACTAGAATATAAGAAAATAATATAGGGGATGTACCTGACGTCGGGAGCAGCTTTGTAAAACAAACCCAAAGAACCACCACACGTCAAAATTGGACAACATGAAGTGATAGAAGAAGCCAGTGAGGCGGAGCCCTGAGGCCGGGTAAAAGAACATCCGCAGTTTTTAAGCCCCCAATAATCTGGCATGGTCCGGGAGCAGATTTGAAGAGCCGTTTTTGAGCCATATAAAAAAACCTTTTCTCCATAAGAATAACATGGCAACTTTTGGTTCTGTTGGGTCGGAACCCTGAGGTGTTAGGGAAAAACAAATAAAGTATCGTAAATTGTATCAACCTCCACACACCCACCACTACTTCATTAGTATAGATTAATTTGATAAAACGTAGTTACAAATAAAAACTGGCAGATTATTGTTGGCAACAAAAGTTGTTGACAGAATTTTAAAGATTTTGTCTGCGACTTTTATCTGCAACATTTGTCCGCGACTCCAGTGTAAACGCGCCTCTACCGTACGTGACGTCGGTCTATATTGAAAGTCCAAATTTGTAACTTAGTCGGTAGCAAACGTGTTAATACATTTTAATAAAGTTTATTAAGTTAAAGCATGATTACTACTTATAAAGTTAAGAACTTGAGTTGGAATGTGTTTAGAAAACTACCTCCACCCTACCCACCCTTGGCCTAATCTGTGTAAAATACCTATTTTCGAAAAGAGTATGAAAGTGTAAAGCAGCATTTAATACCATGTAGTAGAATCTTTTTTTACTTAATTTAGCCTACCTAACTCCTACAACTTATGTATATTAGGCTGCAATCATTTTTTTCTTAGTCAATGTGTAACACATACCTACCATTCAAACCTATTCTCATATCAAGTACAAAATATAGCCTAGTTCTCCTTCCATGGACCCAGAATCAAGAAGAGGGCTGTACTCATCCTTTACTCAAAAGGAATGTCTTTATGAAAATAGAGTAAGTTGGCCTAATGTGTGATGGGTCAATAGACTAATTTTTCCCCAACAGATTATATTCACCGGGTTGTTTCGTGAATCATCCTTTTTTAAATCTTAAACTAAGATCTGTGCAATGGATGAAAACAATCTGAGCTTGTATTCCAGTTTTCACTTTCAAGGTAATTCACTTATTTTGGGGCAAAAAAAAGCCTAAAGGAGAAGCTGACGGCTGGGTGAAATGTTCAGTTTTAAGTCTTTTCACTGTTCCAGCGTTTCAGTTTTTATCACAGTTACGTATTAGGTAAAACATTCAACAGATACCGGGAAGTACCCGGGTAAATACCCGGGGCTAGGGGTAAGTACCTGAGTAAATACCCATTTCTTATCTACCTACCCATTGGGTATTTACCCGGCCCACATCACTAGCCGCTATGCGCCGAAACAAGACTACCAGACCATGTGATTTCGACTGAAAATGACACGCGCATTGCATAATCACAGCTGTAATTGACGATCGCACTACGTTTTATGTGCCAAAATTAACGATCGCACTTCGCTATATCAGCTGTAAATGACAATCGCACTGCAAAATCATGGCTGTAAAAGACAGCCTCACCACAGATAACCAATTCGAGGATATAATCCCATTCCAAAATAATCTCGAGGTAAAATAAATCCCGGTCGAAAAATGGGATTATTTTTTAGAGAACATCTAAACTAACCTTCTGTCAAAGTGTCAAACTGAGAATACAGTAGGTGTGGTAACGCGAAGGGTAAGGGTGCGTGGAACTAAAATTCCCTCTAGCCAATATATCTCCGCACTTTTAATATTATTTAAAAAAATGATGAGCCCCTACGGCGCTCCTTGGCTGACTGGCGCTGTAGGCTGTAGCCTAGTCAGCCTAATGGTTAATCAGACCCTGATTACCGACGCCAGAGACATTTTGTAAAGGAGAGTACAGTTCGGGTCACAGTACTTGGCATCTGGTTAGTGTATGCTCTGGAATGACTTTTTGCCTCTATTTGGCTTAGTACCGTTTGTGTTACAGTCTACTTTTGTCAACAGAAAGCAAAAATCACTTATATAATTTTAAAACATTAGTTTTGATTGTTTTTGTTAATGTCTACTTTTATTTACGAGAAATTTCAGTAGTTTCTTGCCTTTCCGAGGTGCCAAGCACCGTGAACCCAGCTGTACACTTAATGCCAAACAAATTAAAAGGTAGGCTTAAATCAGTCCAAACCCATAAAGCGAGGGGGTTTCACAAGTCTGTTCTAGAATGTTTTAAAATCTTTTTTGTGAGAGATTTTACCCCATCATGTTCTTAGACGAATAAGTTAACATAGTTCTTGTTTATAGAAATAGGTAATTAGAATCATTGAAGATTGGTTAGTTAAATTCTTGGTATATACAGCCCAACGGTAGGCTACTTATCTACTGTGTTTACTATTATTTGTGAATTTCTTATGGAAAAGTGAACTATTAGCATGACCCGTACGGTGAAACTTAAGCCCGGGACCACCATGGAAGTTCCTAATGTGACCCCCTGAACACGTTTTGAGGGGTCGTTCAAAATTTGATATATACATATATACCGGTATATGTGTTTGCACTCTAGCAGTCACATTTTTTGTCCGATTTAACTTACTTCAAATTTGGTGGGGACGTTCCTTTCTATAATCAGTTGGACAAGTTTGTTGGGCAAAACAGTCGGAAAACTCCTTTTTTGGGTATTTATCTTTTAAATTTCGAGTTTTTGGGCCCAAAAAGGGTCAGAAAAGCCCCAGTTGTAAAATTAATGCATGTAAAAAGATGTAAATTAGTGAGACAAAACTGTTAAGCCCTCTCCCGTTATTGTAGCATGAATATTTACCGAGTTATTAAAGAAAAAGTATATCGACCAAACACAGTACGTTGTCTTTTGGGGGTTTTACATTAGAAAAGCCTGTTATTAATTTGTTGGTGTACTTTTATTATCCCCAGCCTACTTTCAAGCCTGACTGGACCTTCTTCTAACCTTATAATGCGTAAAATTACATTCCCAGCATTGCAGGTAAATGAAACCAGGAGTATCAGAACAGCCAAAAAATCAGTGTTTTCAGATTACAATAAAAATTGGAATAAATTTATTTTTTTACAATGGTCTTGAGTTTTTAAAGTTTGTTATGTGGAAATTCACTTCCCTCACGCAAACACTCATGCTGCTTGCAAACTCGTTTAGTATTTAAAAGAGTACCGTACCTAATTGTTAACTACAGTATTTGAGTGGGGAAAAATTAAAGTACTGACTACTATTACTAATAGTAGCCTAAGTTTTACCATCGTTCTATCCTGTTTAATAAATAAAGATAACCACATAGGCATACCCAGAATTGAAATGTAGATGTAGTTATGTGGCCTTGAAATATCCTTAATATGTTCAAGAAGAAATTTACAAATACCCCTTTAGCAGCAAACCTGCATACTCAGCGAATTTCCAATGTATCTTAATACCACTTAAAGCCACATACCAAGTTTCATCAATATACATTCATAAATAAATTATTTATGACATTTTAATTATTCTCGATAAGAATAACATGGCGACTGAGGATGCAGGTTTGCTGAAACAAGGTACACACAAAATGGGTTTGTATACAATTTTTGTTATAACTCAACTGGGTGAAGCCACATACAAAATTTTATTAATTTATGTTCATAATTAAGGGAGATAACATTTGACTTATTCTCCATAAGAATAACATAGGGGCTGAGTACGCAGGTTTGCTGCTACGGGAACTATCGGCAAAAAATCATTTTTCGTGCAAATATCAATAGACCACAACGGTATGAAGCAATATATCAAGTTTCGTCAGGATAAGTTGATAAATAAGCAAGATATAAAATTTGTCTTATCCTCCATAAGGATAACATTGGACAACATACTGCGTTTAGTACTTTCAATATCTTGGTAACCAATTGACATAGAGCAATGATCAAAACACCAAATTGTTTGTTTTTTTTTAAGCTGAACTAAAATTGTATTTACTAAAATATTATATGTAAAAACTAAAAAAAAAAGGTTTCGGGTACAAAACCCCCCAAAAATACCCCTTTATTTAGAGCTAACTGGCTGGTTTTCGAAATTAAAGTCATAAATGTTGCTTTACATGTTTATACCAAATTTCATCATAATCGGATCATTTTTACGAGAGTTATCGCACCCACGGACATAACGGACATACAAATATATATATATATATTTACAGGTTTGAACGAATGGTGTTTTTGGCATCTGGGAACTTCAAAACGAAAAGTTATCATGGTCCCGGGCCTAGGTCTTACCATGCCGACTACGGTAATAGCTTCTTCTCCAAAGGGGAAATTCGCTAAAAGGAAGTATTTCCCAAGATGTATAAAAGAGAGGTGTGTGCATGATCAGCTGATGTGAGGCAGATGGGCTTGAAATAATAGTAAACAATGTATTTAATAGTTACTGTAGATCATATTTTAGGACACAAAACTGACAACTCAGCAAACTAAATAAGTAAGCCATGACATTGGCTGTGCTAGCAAACGAGCCCATCTTTGTCACATCAGCTGATCATGCACACACCTCTCTTTTATACATCTTGAGTATTTCCATGGTATGCTGAATGTGTGACTCTTCATAGTCCTATTGTCGTAGATGAGGTTGAGTAGTTTTTGATACGACTTCATAGATGGCAGGATAAAACTGAAGTTAGGAAGGTAGTAAATAGTTGAAATATGCTTGATCCAGTAACCGGATGGTTAAAAGTAGCCATCATCAATTTTTATCTTGGTCTCATAATTGGATCCAAAAACAATTTTTTTTCACTAGGCGTTCAAAATATAGTGAATTTGCCCCAGTATTAACACTAAATAATAGATTGAATCAGTCAAGCCGAATGTTGATATCGCTAATAGCGGTCATTAAACAATTTTCCAAAATATCCATTTAGAAATTTCTATGTTATAAACTTTTGTGCAGAAAAATACTAAACTTACTGGATTTACTTCCTATTTTGGTGACTTAAATCTTATATATTGTTTCTCTAGCATGTATTTTTGTCAGTCCGCGAGATCATCCTTATTCCTTTATCAAATTCCATGATTTACCCCTCATTTTAAAACTTATCATACTGGCTATTGACGAAAAATAGACCCACGGTCTAAAAATATACCGCTTCTCGGAAATTTGAATAATATGAAAGATTAAAGGGAATAGTTTGTTTTGACAGGAGCGAAAATGTAAACAAAAGAACATCTGATCACCTGACAAGATTTGGTACGCAGTGCGGAATTCCGCACAGTCCAAAGTTATTCAAAATTGAATAATTTTTAAATTATAGAACGTTCAAACAAAAAACAACATGAAGTTGATTCTGATTAATCGAAAGAAAATTGCGGAACATCAAAATAATGGTGCGTTTTCGTTAAAGTAATTTTATTTGCAAAACCAAATAAACGTCTGTCGCAATGTCCTATGGGGCTTATTGAAGGAAAAGGTTTATTCTCACAACATTTCGACAGCTGATGAATTAAATGAGGTTGATTGAAGAGGAACTGTTGTTGATACCTCGGCAATTTTTCAAAAACGCTTATGACTCAGTTTTGTTTCGTTGCCATCAGTGCATAGCGATTGATGGACATCAGTTGGAATGAAGGGTTATGAATCAAATTAATTTAATTTATGATTTACCACTTTCCTATCTCTTTAATTTCTTTAATTTGATTTAGTACTTAATAACATTATAAAAAATCAAGAATTAATTTGAAACGGTTTTGCAAATAAAATTACTTTAACGAAAACACACCATTATTTTGATGTCCGCCATTTTGTTCGGCTTAATCAGAATCAAATGAGACTCGGGGAATTTTTTTACATATATATTTATTATACCGTAACTGTAAAGTTTCATGTTTTTAGCGTGTTCGATTCGTCTGGTATATTAATTCAAAAAATAGCGACCTCTTCATGGGACACCCGGTTCACTAATACCATAAGGTGAATGGGAAGGAACCAAGAAATAGTATTCTTTTACCAATGTTTTTAAGCTACAAATTTTATAAATTTGTTAAGACAAATTTTTGTATTTTTATACACACTTTTTACCTTGGTGAGAGTGATTGTTTATCATCAAACTGTACCAACTTATCAAAGCCAACTTTTTATCTTTTTTAATTCTTTTTATTGCCTTCTTTTGTCTTTCCCAAAATGATAACGGCTTGCCACAATCCACCTAAAACAATATTGAGCCTAGCCTGGCAAGTCACTAAAGTCTCAAGTGAATGATCGGTCAAGCAATGAAAGCCGAAAGAACACGATTATAGCTGCTACAGGAAATGATTGCTTAAACCTGCTCTTTGTTAACTCATCAGGCCCCAAATATATTGTTAAGAATATTTAGGTTGTGGTATTTGGGCTTGAAATGTAAATAAATCATCATAAAATAGGCCTACAACAATTTTTTAATATTTTTATCATTAACAAAACCTAGTAAGAAAATGTATTAAAAACTGTTGCCTTTGGCTTGAAAATTTAACCTGTAATTAAGTTTATTGAATTTTGTTTGGAATTATAGATTTTTGACAAGGAAATCTCTTGTGACCATTTCCCCAACTCACCAAAGGGGATAGGGTTTGGTAGTGAATGTCAGCCATCTAAGTGGAGATAATTCTGATAATTTAAATTACAGTAGGCCTACTAAAAAACACATAAAAAATCTGTTTTTCATTGTTCTCCAAAATGTACACTAAACTAACGTCGTTTTATTTCCAGGTGTGGTTTGACATCGCGGTTGGAGACAGCCCTCCGGAACGAGTCACGATCGGCCTCTTTGGCAAAACAGTTCCTAAAACAGTATCAAACTTTGTCGAGCTCTCCAAGAGAACTGCGCCAGAGGGCTACAAGAATAGCAAGTTCCACCGGGTCATCAAGGACTTTATGATCCAGGGCGGGGACTTCACCAAGGGAGACGGAACCGGAGGTAACACTAGGCCCTGTGTTGAGTTAGGGTTGGCTAGTTTGACTAGGAATTGAGGTATTTATTTATTTTTCAACGCCACGGGGCATTTTTGTTAAGATTACACTAAATGCTCTTATCGGGAGAGCGCTCTAGACCCCTCAAATTGTGGTCAACCCAGGATTTGAAACCATAACCCCTTGAACTGAAGTCTTCAGTCACTAACAGTTAAGCTAGTGAGATGCCCACTCATGCTTATTTGTCCTGCTCACGGTATCCGGAGGAAACTAGTGAAGGTTTTTTAATTTTTTAAAATCTTTGTTCTGAATAAAACTAATCCGAGAGGAAGTTTATTTTTTTTGCACTTTTCATAGGCCCTAAATAATTGCGTTGCAGCAACTTCCAGGGGTTTTTGATGGTATACAAATTGTACCCAGTTTTACAATCACACCACACTGTTATAGGCAGACAACAATTACTGTCGATGTTAATTTGACTAGGAATTGAAATGGTAAACAGAAAAGCCTGGAGACTGTAGCTACAGGAAAATATGGATTGTGCAGAAATACCTTTCATTTGGATCAGGTCAAAAACCTTTCTAGTAGTTTTATTGTGAATGGTCGTTTTGAATCAGATATTTTTAGAATCCTTTTTACTTTCTCCCCCTATACATAGTATATGGAGAAAGTATTGTTTTCGTAAAAATTTTCGAATTTGAGTTGTTAGTGGAAATATTCGTTTTGGTGCTCCCTGAACCCAAAAAAGTGGTTTTTACGTGATGTCTGTCTGTGTGTGTGTGTGTGTGTGTGTGTCCGTGTGTGTGTGTGTATGTGTGTGTGTGTCTGTGTGGATGTGTACAGAGCTAGAGCCCTAACCAATGGGCCGATTTTTATGAAATTTGGTATGTAGGTACTAATCCACAATATCTCCAGGCGTTTTTTTCATTTTTTTGAATTTTTGATTTTTAAGGGTGATTATTCCCCAAAAACCGCTAAAAAACATGAAAAATCCAAATTTCTCAAAAACGGATCTAACGATTTTGATTAAACTTTCGTGGTTTGTAGAACTTTAGGTTTCCAACAAAATGACACCACCCGCATTTCTGGACAAATTCGGGTTCAGAAATTACAGGACTTAAAACATCCAAAATTCAATTTTTCGGATTTTTCATAAAAATCATAAATGTTAAAAAAGATTACTATTCACCATTAAAAAGATCTCAAAAAACTAAATAAATTAGTATTTTAAATTACTATTCTACGATTGCTAGTTGCGGAGAAAATTGAAATTTTCATTTAGCGGTAAACACAGTACGTTGTCCAATGTTATTCTTATGGGGAATACAAAAATAACTATTTCTCTCTTATTTACTGATCAATTTCATTAAAATTTGATATGCAGGTCAAGTTAGCATTGACCAACAGATGATGTTCGAAATGTGTTGCTATTTAACCCTGGGGGGGCAAGGGGGCATTTCCCCTCTCAAAACCACTGTGTGTAGCAACGGACTCTATAGTGCCTCCCAAAAAGGGATTTGGGTGAATATTTCTGAAATCAACTATTTTAGACAATTTTCTGTACATTTATCTATACTTCATATCCTAGATTTAGTAAATAACAAATATTTTTGTCATTAAAGTTTGGCTAAATGGGAGAAAGTATGTGTCAGTTACCTGATACCGTTTATTAACCTTTAGGTCAAGAGCAATAATAATTATATTATTGGGATAATATTAAACTTAGTGCTAAATTTAAATTTGGAACATTGAGTTTCTAATGTTATTTGATCTCTGTCAAGACTGAAAAATAGTTGATAAAAAGTTTATTTTGTTATTCCGTATGTAATCCTGTAAGAAGATGTATTTCAGCAGTTCCGACATATTATCAAGTGCCCCTCCCACTTGTTGTCACCAGATGTTACTGATAGTAAAACAGCTGTTCAAACACTACTGATTCATGCCATTCCTTTTTAGAAAACGGTGAATCAATTGTGAATGTTTAAAGATTTATAATAGGTTTTAAGAATTGACTATCTTTTAGCTAACTGTTCAACATTAGTATAAAAACTAAGGAAAGTTATTTTGTAGGCCTAACTGACAAATTGTCTAGCTTGATTTAAAGAGTTTGGTTGGTTATCTGCAACCAGAAAAAATGTTCAGCTCCATACAATTTGAGACTGAACTTGCTTCCATCGGAAATTATGACTCTTAATTCAATTAAATTTGAATTGTCACACTACATATGCTATTGCAGTAGGGAAAAGCAGCAGGAATTTTATAGGCAAATTGAGATAATTAAAAGGCAATGCAAATTTATATGCAAGTTGAATCTTGTCACACGTTTCTTGCTAAATTCAATGGAGAACTTTTAAGTCTGGGGCAGTGGTTTAAAATAGAACTGAACTAATAATAATTTGTGATTTTAAACCAAAAACATATTGCAATTAAGAAAAATATGGTGCATTGATTGATTGATAAATGCCAACATTACTATCACTATTTTCCTAGCTGAGCAAGTACTTGGGTACTTGTGAATTTAAGTGAACAAAGTTTTAAAAGGTAGGCTGAAGGACTGCCTTGTGTTATAGATGAATTGATGATATATCAGGTAAATAAGAAATTGAACCAATAAAGAATATATTAATTAATTATTTATTTGTACTTTCGATCAATTCTAGTGTTTAAAACTACACTACTATTCGGGAGGTAAGAAAACTCACCTAACTAGGGAGGTGTAAACAATTACACCTAACTGGTGTATATTTTTTCCCCTTCATTTTAATTTACACAAACACAAAACTAACACAACCAATACTAACACAAAATTAATTAAACAAGAACAAACAAAAAGCTGACAATACATTATATATTCTGTATCGCTGCTGACAGTGAAATAGGCGAACAACACTCACGCGTCCACTCACTAGACTAGTGGCTTGCAATAGTAGAGGGGGAAGAGGCTATTGCTCCCATCCACTGTCGGGCATGGGAGACATAGCTGTAGTGATATTAATTTACCTTAATGTTAGACAAAATTACAAAGGAAAAGCATTTGGCTTACTGTAGGAGTTTCGTTGAAAAAAGGTGGGATGCACAGCTAACGTCCCTTAACACGTTCGCTGCGGCCCACCAATGGCGGGCGTGCGCCGAGCGCGGCAGCGAACCAGATTGGCACAGACGAATTCAATTATTTCGGTCTGACAAATCACAAAACAGCGGTGCGATGATGTGCTGCATTTCCACGAGACTGGACGTAGTTCGCTGAAACACCCACAGGTAGCAGCACTGCCTGGGTACTAGCCATTTCCCTTGTAATGTCAATTACAGGGAGAATATCCCAGAAATATGGAGCAAAAACTGGTTTTTGTCCCGTATGAACGGGAATTTTACAGGGAAATTTACTACCAACCGACACCAAAATAAAGCTCGCATTCCTAGCTACAACGCTGACATAAAATACCCGTCCTCACCACAGTGCTGCCAGCACGAGACCAAATGGAACTTGCATGTAGACAGAGCGCCTTGTGGCGCTCTCAGATCGCGGCGTTGTTGTGCCGAGCGCCACATGGCGCTCGCCGCAGCAACGTGTTAAGAAACTGGTTCAAATGAGCATTAAGAAAGTATTTTACTCACATATTACATAATATTTTGACTCTATTTGAGACTTCTTTAGACTGGTGTATCTCTACTCTTCATGTAAACAAATCTCAAATGGAGACTTCAGCGGAGTTAGTTGTGTACCTATCCCACCTTTTTTTCAACAAAACTAATTTACCTAAATGTATCGTATAGTGTGCTAATCCCATTGTGTTAATGGCTAATCTAAATTGATCACAGTTAGAATGTGACCTGAGCGAATGTTTCCCTCAGGCTTGAGCATTTACGGGGAGCGATTCGCTGATGAGAACTTCAAGCTGCAGCACTTCGGCGCGGGCTGGCTGTCCATGGCCAACGCTGGCAAGGACACCAACGGATCCCAATTCTTCATCACCACCAAGAAGACACCTTGGCTGGACAACCGACACGTAGTCTTCGGCAAAATCATCTCTGGAATGGTACTCAACTCGGTTGATCATTATAATACAATTTTCGAGTTATAGTAATACGAAGCTTCACCGAAATAATGGGGCGGGACCTTTCCGGATAGTCTGTTTTTTGTATTTCAAGGTTAATTTAGGAAAAATGCGCTTACATCTTGAAGTTTTTATAACTTTGGCAAATGACACTACGTAACCGCTACAGTAACTGCGTTGTCACCACACGCAGGTGACAGAGTTCACAGTACACTGATCCTTAATTGCTATATGGGAATATGGAATACCCCCGTAGGAGCAAACCTGCGTACAGCGAATTTCCAATGCATATATATTTATCTTGATACCACATAAAGCTATATACTAAGTTTCATCAATATACATTCATAAATAAACGATTTATGACATTTTAATTATTCTCCATAAGAATAACATGGCGGCTGAGTATGCAGGTTTGCTGAAGCAAGGAACACAAAAAATTGGGTTTTATGCTAATATCAATATAACTCAACTAGGTGAAGTCACATACCAAATTTCATTAATTTATTTTTATAATTAAGGGAGATAAGACGTTACTTATTCTCTATAAGAATAACGTGGGGCTGAGTACGCAGGTTTGCTGCTACGGGAGCCTTTGGAAAAAATTGCTTTTTTGAGCAAATATCAATGGTCCACAACCAGATGAAGCCGTATACCAAGTTTCGTCAGTATATGTTCATAAATAAGCGAGATATAAAATTTTTATTTTCCTCCATAAGAATAACATTAGACAACGTACTGTGTTTAGCACTTTCAATATCTCGGTAACCAATTGACATAGAGAAATGATCAAAATACCAAATTGTGTGTTTTTTGAAGCTGAATCCAATGGGGAAAACGAAAATTTGACTATTTCCTAAATTATACGTAAACAATTCGAAAAACCCATTTTTGGGGTACAAAACCCCCCCAAAATACCCCTTCGGATAAAGCGATCTGGCTGGTTTTCGAACTTAAAGTCATAAATGTTGCTTTACACGTTTATACCAAATTTCATCAAAATCGGATAATTTTTACGAGAGTTATCGTGGTGCTCACGGACACACACATATATATATATATACAGTTTCGAACGAATGGTGTTTTTGGGGTCTGGGGACCTCAAAACAAAAAGTTATCATGGTCCCAGGCCTAGGTCTTACCATGCCGACTACGGTAATAGCTTCTTCCCTATAGGGAAATTCGCTAAAATGCAGTATGTGTCAACCCACCCGCCCCCCCCAGCGTGGGCGGATCAGGTATCTATCTGGCTAAAACCCATCAAAACAACCCCTAAGTTGTTAAAGTGACCTTGGTGTAGGGGTCACTCATTTTCGAATGGCAGTGATTTATTTTAGCGAATTTCCCCTATAGGGAAGAAGCTATTACCGTAGTCGGCATGGTAAGACCTAGGCCCGGGACCATGATGACTTTTCGTTTTGAGGTCCCCAGACCCCAAAACACCATTCGTTCGAAACTATATATATATTTATGTATATATATATATATATATATGTGTGTATATATATATATATATATATATATATATATATATATGTGTCCGTGAGCACGATAACTCTCATAAAAATGATCCGATTTTGATGAAACTTGATATAAACGTGTAAAGCAACATTTATGACTAAGTTCTAAAACCTGCCAAATCGCTCCATCCGAAGGGGTATTTTGGGGGGGTTTTGTACCCCGAAAATGTTTTTTTTAAAATTTTTTACATATAATTTTTGAAAAACTCAAATTTTAGTTTTTACCATTCGATTCAGCTTAAAAAAACACACAATTTGGTATCTCGATCATTCCTCTACGTCAATTGGTTACCGAGATATTGAAAGTGCTAAACACAGTACGTTGTCTAATGTTATTCTTATGGAGGAAAAGAAAAGTTTTATATCTCGCTTATTTATGAACGTATACTGACGATACTTAGTATACATCTTCATCTCGTTGTGGTCTATTGATATTTGCTAAAAAAAATATGTTTTGCCAAATTCTCCTGTAGCAGCAAACCTGCATACTCAGCCCCCATGTTATTCTTATAGAGAATAATTAAATGCTCTGTCTCCCTTAATTATGAACATAAATGAATAAAAACTTGTATACGAGTTCACCTAGTTGAGTTATATTGATATTAGCATAAAAACCCATTTTTTGTATTACTTGTTGCAGCAAACCTGCATACTCAGCCCCAATGTTATTCTTATGGAGAATAATTAAAATTGTGTATATCGCTTATTTGTGAATATATTTTTATGAAACTTGGTAAATGGCTTTATGTAGTATTAAGACATTTATATCTCCATTGGAAATTCGCTGAGTATGCAGGTTTGCTGCGACGGGGGTATTGTCTTAGTCCTTTGTGGATAATCCACGGTTGTTCGGAGTTTTTTACGAGCAAAAACCAGTTCAATCTGTCATCCATTAGGTCACACCCACCCATGATTTTACTGCGTGCAACGGGTTAACTTTTACACAGTTAATTTGTTCATGCCCCATAACTTTTACTTACCATAGTTATTTATAGATTTACACATATACTTTGTATCGCGAATGTAATCCAAGCAGTACGAGTAGTTTGAAATTTTAATATTTTGTTCTTCATCAAACATTTTCAGAGATACTCATAATGGTAAACTCAGTACGTTGTTCAATAATGATATTTTTCATGGATAGTAAATAAAATTGTATAGCTAATTTATTTTTAATGTTCTGATGGAACTTGGTAAGAAGTAAATTCCTCTTCTTATGTTAGGTTGATATTTGCTCCAAATATCCCTCTGTTGCAGCAAATCTCCATTAGCCGTCTAATGTTATAATTACAATTTTTTCACAGACTTATGAATGAATGAATATATATGCATACTTATATTTCAGAGTCTGTAGGCGAGTGTTAATAGGGCTGTGATCTAAATATGTTTGCATTAAAAAATATTTAACTCAGATAAAAAATTAATGTTCAGTAGATCATCTTGTTTCTTTCCTGGACTCTGCCAATGAAAAAAAAAAGTGCTAAGGCAGTTCAAAATGCTTTTTTTTATTTGGAAATGAAATTATTTTTCTGATACAAAATCGATGTTCTGGCGATATTTTATGCCACCATTCTTTTGTTAAGTAATAACTCTACACAACCATATATATAACAATAAAACTTAAAAATAGGCTATGAGTTTATCATTTGTGACTGCAATCGATAAAAACACCTCTGCTGATAAGAAAAAACCCCATTCAATGGGCGGTCTTCATACCGTTTGAAACAGTGCATTCATATCACCTAAATTAATTATAATTTTATTTACGTTCTTCATTATTGTCAATAATGTTCTGTTGATAAAACCCATTTTATGTCGTAAGAATGATAAATCACAATCTCTCCCTGTTATAAAAACGGTTAAATCTTTCATCAGCTACAAATTTTCCTGAATTTCCCGATAAATTCATGAATGATTGCTAAGAAATGGTCGCAAAACTTTGTAATCTCTTTTAATGAACTATTTATCATTTCAAAACTCCTTTGAAATAATTTTGGAAATTGATAAAATTGATTTTTTTATGCATGTAAAAACAAGAATATGTGTGGAAAGTTGGAGAGTGATTCAAAATATAAAGGCAGCGTGATATTTCAATAAATTGTATTCCACTATATGGTACAATATAGTAAGAAGTATGTTAGCACATAAACCTCCCTATGAGGATTATAAAGGTCCGATTGTCACAGAAAAGCCGTGAAGTGAAGTTTGTCATCTTGGTAACGAGCAATAAAATAAACAATTTTTCTTAAGCGTGTGATATTCAAATAGGAGAAAAGCTTCCAAGACAAAAAAAGCAAGGAAAATTTCGAAAATGTAATATTTTAGCTTGGCTTGTCACCCTGTTGTGTAATTTGCTGTGCAATATGTTGTTTTTTGTCTTTTTTTAGATTGCTTTTTGGCCTTAACCCATCGATCATTTGATGATAAGCTGTTCCAATAGCATCAGCTGATGCCTTTACAACAGAGCTCAATCAGCTGTTCCAATAGCATCAGCTGATGCCTTTACAACAGAGCTCAATCAGCTGTTCCAATAGCATCAGCTGATGCCTTTACAACAGAGCTCAATCAGCTGTTCCAATAGCATCAGCTGATGCCTTTACAACAATCAAAGTTTTCACAACATACAATTACTATATTGTTTGAACACTGATACAACCTTAGCCTGCGTGTCAGTTGTAGTTGAAAATGTTATTAATTTGTCCAGTCTTATTTGTTCTTAATGGGCAATAAAATAGTGTACGGGCCTCGGGTAATAAAAGCCATAAATATTTTAGGTGTTTAACTCACTCGTGCTTTCAAACATCGCCCTCTCGCTGTAATGACACTCGTACTACCCTCGGTGTGTCAATTTCTATTATCTTTGCAGAAGACCATCCGCAAGATCGAGAGGTCGCCCACTGACTCGCGGGATCGCCCCACGAAGGACGTCACAATCGTGGACGCTGGGGTAGAGGAGGTCGCGGAGCCTTTCGCTGTGGAGAAGGCCGACGCTCAAGAGTAACTTGCACTTTTGTTGAACAAACACGAACAAATTAATTTTAGGTGTAGGGCAACTCATGTAACAAATTCGAACAAACTGTTTCTCATTATGTGATGTAGCTTGTAATTTTGTATTTTTTGCTCAATGGTAATAAAATTTTATAAGTTGGTGTAAAAGGTGTTTTTTTTTTTAGTGGGTTGGTGATGAAGAGAGGATGATTTTGTTGACATTTCAGTTTGGAAAATATGAATATATTAAAAATATTTTAGTAAATAAAATATTTATTTTTGATGGCTCTTCAATCTCCCACAAGTTCATTTCAAACGTAAATTACACTGAGCGAATAATTGTTTTAGTTTAAATATTTGAAACAGAAACATTACTCTTCAAAATCAGAAATAGAAATAAATAAAGATTTAATGATTACATTAGGAATTTATTAAACAGATCATCGATATTTTTCAAAGAATATAGAAACATGGACACAATTAATTTATTGAATAATTAAGATTAGGATGTTTCTCTTTGTCAAAAATTGCTCACACTACCCTTACTACTTCAAATTATTCCTAAGAATTTCAAAAGTTAGCCATGGCCGTGATAAATGTAAAATACAATTCAGTATGGTTCTTTAACATTGGCAGATTATTCATTTATCACAGATTGTATAAGTCACGCTCATTCTTTCTTCATCACTAAAGTTATGAGATGATATTGTCCTAACCTCAGTATCCTAAGTTGCTTAAGGCTTTCACAGAGTGCAGATAGTCCCGTGCACCACTAACCAAGTACCATGGAGTTTTATATTGGTTTAGTTAAAGCTTCAACTAATAAATACGAGGGTCATCCAGAAAGTAAAGAACGTTTGCTTGCTGCGTCTAGCACAGCTCCCCCATCACCGCCATTGCATGTGCTGCAGTTCACTCACCTCTCCACCAAAGTATGAACCCAGTCTCATTGCTGTGCGGTCACACGTCTTATTTCTACAGTGATTCAAAATGGCGGCGGCAATCGAAAATCTTGGCAAATCTAAGATAAGCAGTGTTAATCGGTCTCTGAGTAAAAAAATGTCCATACCGAAGAAATTTTTAGAAAAACACCAAAGAAAGTTAATGATGAAAGTGCAAAAAAACAAATCTTAAAATTGATGTAATGTGCTAAGATTTTAGCAGCTGTTTTCCTCCAATCTTCCCTCAAGTCTTTCTTTCAAATCGTCATTTGCGAGCAATGACCTGCCACTCCGATCCTCGTCGTGCAAAATGGATTTTATTTCATTAAACCTGTTGCACCATTTTTTCCCCTGAAAACTCGACTTGAAGACTTGTTTGCACTTTCACCACCAATTTTATTTGGTGTTTTTCTAAAAAATTTGATGGTCTAGACATTTTTTAACTCAGAAACCAAATAAAACTGCTTATCCCATATTTGGCGGGATTTTCGATTTGAATCGCTGTAGAAATAAGACGTGTGACCGCACAGCAACGAGACTCGGCTCATACTTTGGTGGAGAGGTGAGTGAACTGCCACACACGCAATGGCGGTGATGGGGGAGCTGTGCTAGACGCAGCAAGCAAACGTTCTTTACTTTCTGGATGACCCTCGTATTTGTCTTTGGTTAGAAAATCTAACTTTATTTATGAGTTCAAGGGATCAGTGGAATGTACTAAATACGCAAAATTCATCATCAGCTAATTATAAGTAACAATCTCATCTTTCTTATTCAGATTTAATTTAGAATAATCAATTTGAGCTTTGGGTACTTTGGTATTATACGGATGCCACTATTTTTGGAGGTTAATTTTTACCGGATACAAAGGATAACTACATAATTTGAAAAAACGTACTTTTATTGACTTACTGTAAAAATGTTACATCATTCTGATGAGCGGTCTTTGTGTTGTGCCTCCCAAAAGGCAGCGATGTCCGCTAGGATCGTGTTGAATGCGTCGCCGCCGCTAGCAGCCACACCCGATCGCCACATGTACTCCGCAAAATATACAGCGCGCTGCGGCAGTTATGTTAGGATGGGTTATCATAAAAATACGTACGGTTTCCTCTTCATTTCGAGGTCCACCAAAAGAACGTCACTCATTATGAAAACAAATGTAACGTAGTGCACGGCAATAAATCACTCATGACACTGACCCAGATACAGGCGGTGACAGGTGATGCGCGCGCTCCGGTCAACGACCTGACCTTGGCCTATTTGGAGGGGGTTTGGCGGCCGGAAGTATGACTCATCAGGTATCATTCGATTTTTAACGAAACAAGGAAAGTCCTACAATCATTTTTATGATAACCCATCCTAACATAACTGCCGCAGCGCGCTGTATAAGGGTGGCATCCATATAATACCAAAGTACCGAGCTTTGTCCCTTTACAAACAGCTATTCTTTTGAAGAGAATCTGTTCGAAGCCAAATCAACCTGCCCAAGCCTGTTGGATAATTTTTGATCGTGTCTTAAAAAGATACTATTCAAAAAGTGTACATAGGTAACATATTCCTTATAAAATATATTTTTAATGCACAATCATCAAATGGATTCTGACCATCTGGCCCAAGCGATTAAAATTTATAAAAAATATACATCTGATAAAAAAAAAAAACAGCTAATGAACCAACAAGATGACACTTGCACACATGTATTTTTCTCGTTTGGGGGTTTGTGGTAGAATGTTCGTAGTAAGCCTTACACCCCCATCTAAAGAATACTAAATAATTCATTTATTACTGTTTGATCCTTGAAAAACAAAATCCAAGAACTACTTACTAAGTGTTAGTATTTTTACCAACCACACTTTTATTAGAACAATCCTTTTAACGCTGGGGATTTTCCTCATAACAACTAAAATGTGGAATTTATACCATCTTGAGGCTCACACAGCTTGATATGAAAAGCAGTGCTACAGTGAAAATGACAAATGTGAAATATCAACAAACGTCCCAAACTAAAGTGAGTATTTAATAAGTGTTTATTGCCATGGTAACAAACTGCATGTTTAACACGTTCACTGCGTCACGAGGTCCCGAGGTCTCGTACCATAACCTATATTTGGTGCGCTTGCATAATATGATATTCTTCCCTCAGATACGATGTCGATAACTATGAAAATTGACAGAGAGAAATAAGATAAATGTATAATGAATGTGTCCATAAAGCTTGTTGATTGCTGAATCGTTTAGTAACTATGACAACAAACGAGATCTACAGATCTCGTAACACACTGAAGTAATAAATTATTACTTCACGAGACCCCCGGACCACATAACAAAGCTTAGTTGCTCAGAGCACCGCTTGGGAGCTCTTGAGTATGTTCCGTTCACAAAATTGCGCCAAAAGTTGTTTGTTGTTATTGCAATAACCTAAATTGATTTGTGGTGCGTTTTGTTGTGTTTTTTTCTCGTAAATGTGCAGTACGAGATCTCGGTGCCTCGTACTGTTGTGTTATATTTAAATCCTGAGCAGGCTGTAGGTTGGCAACAATGTGCTAGTTCAAAAAATACACCACTGAGTGCTCTGTTTCTATTCGTTTCAATGTTATGTTGCGCAAAAGATCGTTTGCGCAACGTGATCTCAAGGTCTCGTATCAGACAGCCGTAATCATACCAAACGAGAACCATAGATCTTGGAACGCATCATCGTAATCACATACAAATTTGCTGTAACGCAGTGAACGTGGTAATCATAAATTAGTTAACAATAATATTGTAAATATTATTGTTTGTAGTTGAGGTTGTTTTAGTAGAGCTTTTTGCCTATTCAGCAGGAATAAATGGATAGGGCAGGTAGGTTTACCTTGGAAAGTACAGGCACACTAATGCATTTACTAGATGAGTGATGGGGTGGTTGCAGTGTTATTTGACCTGCGTGAAGTTTGTCATCAAGGTACCTCAGTTATGCTCTAGAAAACTTTACCAACAAACACAATACAAGGGAACAAAACCCTTACTTAAGAGGGGGCTCCAGTCACGTAACAATGTGTTTCTACCTGCTTTTCCCTTAAGGCCAATGTTAACTTTTAAAGCTATCCCTCCTTAATGGATCATTCAAAATTGTTAATCAGTGTTAATTTTAAAGAGAAAAAAGAAATACCTAGCGATTTCAATGATCGAAGTGTTGAATTTGGGTTTCACTTCATCTGCACTGCTTTCAGTTGTACCTTCTGGTGTTTATTCGCTTGTATACAATTTAGTGTATTCTTTCACACACAGCATTCTGATATTTGGGAGATACTGTATATATATAAGTTGTCAGTCATCGTTTGATTTATAGAATCAACTTTAAGTTTCAAAGTCCTTAAATTTATTGATTAATAGTTATGAAATTTGTTTAGGATCGATCCAATCGTGACACTGGTGAAAGAAGATTTTTAATGCCACCGTGGTCAGCACAGTTAGAACTGTGTTCTGCAACAAGGAAGCCTTTCACACGCAATGTTAGAATCTGCCAACAACTTATTTGATTTACACTATTTAGGAACAAGCAAATAAAACATTTTTGCTGCAGTAGAACATTACTCATTCAACAATCCTCTAGTTACCTACACAAGTAACTTTCACCAGACTATTGGCAGTGAAAAAATGTATTTTAATTTAAAATCCTCCTGATTCATCTGAGATTTAAAAATGTCTAATTTGGCAAAAACTATACTTTTAATTAATCCTAATGTTTCATTCAAGAGTTGGAAATCTGTCTTAACTTCAATGTGGACCTTGCAAAAGAGTGACAAAACAATAATAATTTGTTAAAAGTAAGGAGCTCTTTGTCTTTTTATTAGTGAATTTCCTATGGGAAGTGAACTATTAGCATGACCCGCACGGTGAAACTAAATCCCGTGACCGCCATAGAAGTTCCTAACGTGACCCTCTGAACACGTTTTGGGGGGTTGTTTAAAATTTTATATATATTTATATATGTATATGTGTTTGCACTCTAGCGGTCACATTTTTTGTCTGATTTACTTCAAATTTGGTAGGGGACGTTCCTTTCTATAATCAGTTGGACAAGTTTGTTGGGCAAAACAATTGGAAAACTCTTAACCCCGTTTTTAGGGATTAATCTGTCAAATTTCGAGGTTTTGGGCCCAAAAAGGGTCAGAAAAGCCCTGGATGTAACATTTATGCATGTAAAAAGATGGGAATTAGTGAGGCAAAAGTTTTAAGCCCTCTCTTGTTATTCTTGCATAAATATTTACTGAGTTTTAAAGAAAACTAGCAGTTACCCCGCGCGCGTTGCTGCGCCCAAAAGTTAAAATAAAAAATTAATATAAATTCAAGTAACACAATTCAAAAGATAATAAACCAGCCAGTGTTTACATTTCTTTGTTTACATTGTGTTGTTTACATTTAAACAAATGACAGTTTAAAGAAACTTTGAATTTTTTTAATTACAGCTGTTAATTTTGTAAACACTAAATTTCTAAAACCTGACACTGCCTCCCTTGTATGCCCTCTGGGTCAGAGCCTTTTGGACAGATTTGCACCAAACTTCACACAAACCATCCTTGAATAATGCTTAATAATGCCTGAAAGTTTCATTACAATCTGTCGAGCGGTTTTGGAGTCCATAGGCTACATATATATATACATACATACTTCCTCTTTTATAGATATAATACATGTGTATCGACTAAACACAGTACGTTGTCTTATGGGGGTTTTACATTAGAAAAGCCTGTTATTCATTTGTGGGTGTAATTTTATCATCCTCAGCATCCTCACGCTTACTTTAAAGCCTGACTGGACCTTCTCCTAACCTTATAATGCGCAAAATTGTATTTCCAGCATTGCAGGTAAATGAAACCAGGAGCATCAGAACAGCCAAAAAATCAATGTTTTCAGATTTCAATAACAATTTGAATAAATGTATGTTTTTACACTGATTTTCAGTTTTAAAAGGATTTATGTGAAAATTCAATTCCCTCACGTCAGTGTGCTGCGTGCAAACATTTTTGGATTGAAGTCGTGTCTAGAACAGTAGAACCGCGCTAATCCGACCTCGGATGGTCCGAGTCCTCGCTTAGTCGGACTGTACCGTTATCAGTGTTTATTGTTGTTTACCTATCCCCCTTGTGTTTAATTTTTGTGTGCTGCTCCCAGGGGTGGTTTTAGGATATTTATTTTGGGTGAGCCCTGTTTTGTATAATAATTTGTAATTTTATATAAACTTTCTCTTCAAATTCCTAAAGCAAATTGTTTGATTAAAATTTTTGTTACTTTTTAAAATCGCTACTAGCACCCAGAACTGTCTGTTTTATTATTGACAAGGTCCTGCCTGATCCCATCGTCCCCTAAATCATGATTATTCTGAGATCGCTGTATCATAATTGTGCATTTTTACCCCACTTTAGGAGCACAAAATGATCCTTTTCTGCACTTGAAATGTTTGTTACAATACATTATAATTATAAGAAACAAGGTGAGAAAAGCACACACAGACAGCCAACCAGCTGTCAAACTGACAGTGCGGCCAGTGTAGCCAACCAAGACCCACCATGTCTTACCAAATATCCCCTTGTAAATCTTGGCAAAATGAGTGTATTTAGTGAAACCCATAAGTACTCATGTAAAAAGCCCACACATTAAAACCACCCCTGGCTGCTTCATTCAGATTTCATCATTAGACCTCTGTGGCAGTTTTGATCACTGTATAATTTATTTATGATCTTCGCAGTTCCGGTAAAATTAAATATGTAATACTGTAAAACAAAAACAGTATAACTGTTCTAATGTAAAACGAGTTCGCACGCAGCACGCTGACGTGTGGGAAGTGAATTTCCATATAAAAACTATAAAAACTCAAAATTTGTTAAAAACATACATGTATTCCAATTTTTATTAAAATCTGATAATATTGATTTTTTGGCTGTTCTGATGCTCCTGGTTCTATTTACCTGCATCACAATGCTGGGAATACAATTTTGCGCATTATAAGGTCCAGTCAGGCTTTAAAGTAGGCGTGAGGTTGTTGGGGATGATAAAAGTACACCAACAAATGAATAACAGGCTTTTCTAATCTAAAACCCCCATAAGACAACGTACTGTGTTTGGTCAATACACATTTTCTTTAATAACTCGGTAAATATATATGCTAGAATGACGAGAGAGGGCTTAAAGGTCACACTAATTCCCATCTGATTACATTCATTAATTTCACATCCGGGGCTTTTCTGACCCTTTTTGGGCCCAAAAACTCAAAATTTGAAAGATTAATCCCTAAAAAAGGGTTTAGAGTTTTCCGATTGATTTGCTCAACGAACTTGTCCAACTCAAAGTGATTATAGAAAGGAACGTCCCTACCACATTAGAAGTAAATCGGACAAAAAAGGCGATCGCTAGAGTGCATACATACATATATATATATATATATAAAATATATATAATATAAATGATAATATAATAATATGATATTATGATAATAATTATGATAATATAATAATAATGATAATATAATATAATAATATATAATATAAAAATATAATATATATAATATAAATATAAATGTTTTATATATATAATATATATATAAAACATTTTGAACGAAGCCCAAAAACGTGTTCAGGGGGTCACATTAGGAACTTCAATGGTGGTCCCGGGCTTAAGTTTCACCGTGCGGGTCATGCTAATAGTTCAGTCATGACAACAGTCATGACTGAACGAACAGACAACTTCAGTCATGTGAAACAAATTCTATATGTCGCATGAAAGGAATTAGTTGGTTATAATGTACCAACAGATGTGTATTTTTCAAACAGATACGAGTAACTCCCCCACAATATTTTGCGGATATAATCCTTATAACAGCTGTTTATGGAATCAAGAAAAAACACATGTGACATAAACCAAATAAAACTCTCCTCTATATGAATAACATGGGAACTTGGAAGTTATATGGGGCAGAGCCCTGAGGCCTAAATCAAAATTCTGGCTCGACAGTGACTTAGAACTTGATATTATTATTGACTATAAATACTGAAGGAGACATCCCATCCATATGGCCCAGCTGTCCCACTTTTAGTGTATGCTAGAATTTAAAATTGAAGTAGTTTGATTGGGTCACCAACAGATTGTGCTGCTGTCAACTTTTTATTTTAGTTATTTACGTTAACTTTTAAAATATCTCCACCCCAGAAAGCAAGTGATAATCAACTTATGTTTGCTTCCTGACACACCAACTGTTGTATTATCCCCTCCTTGAGAGGATAAGTAATAGTTGACAGCAGTATACTCTGTTGGTGATTGGTGTAAACTACGACCTCTTTCAATCCTGGCATACACAAAACTAGGGACACATTTTACAATGGCAATGAGAAGTCTACTTCAGTATTTATAGTCAATGATATTATCTTCTAAATAAAAAAAAGAATCATCAAAATCGGTTAAGTATTAACTTCATGAAGTGAGTGAACAACAAGCAGGATTTTTTCAAATATGTAGATTAGATATAAATTATTTTTAAACAGATATAAACATAATGATGTATAACTAACAGCTGTGATAAAGTAAAATACCAAAAATCCTTTAGGTAAGTGTACAAGGACAGTGATTGGTTATCTTTCTCTCTGAGAAATGAAATTGCTCGATGGGTTAGTTTGTTACTTGAGTGGGGGAAGCCATCCCCATCGCCAAAATCTTTACGTTATAAATAATCGATGATTTATCACAATAAAAAAATCTTTTAAATTACAACTCTTTAATGTCAAACATATTTTTGGTCATATGTTTGATAGAAACCATTGTTCTCTATTGTTTGTTTACAAAATTATCCTCCGGTAAGGCTTCACTTTATCGCCCCAGATGACAGCTCTATATGTATTAAGGTTGTTGGCCTTGCACAGCTGTTTATAGCTGTTGTTAAATTCCTTATTCATATGTCATCTGTAGTTTAAAAACAATTTCAGTGTTTTTTTTTAAATTCATTTTATATTTTTTGTTTTAAAGTCTTCCTTTTTAACTAAACAACCTTTTTTAATAAATGCAGGATTATATATATCAGTTATTAGCAATTGTTTTCCTAATGTCAACTGTAATAATAAGTGGTGAAATAATCTGTATACCTGTGTTTTTTGTTAAAAACTGCAGGGATTCCATTGCAAAGTCTAATTCATATCGTTGGAAATCTGAAATAAACTTGCTAGCAACATTACTTGGAGGATGTGATTCCAAGGACCTGCATCTGAAGTGGACACTTTGGAAAGTCGACCCCAAAAGCCTTCACAAAAAACCTCTTAGAGAAATACACGGTGGAAAATTATGGTCAATAAAAGCTTCTGAATTAGAATTAGGATTTTATTTAGTCACGTTACAAGCAAAACTGAAAGTACCGTCTCTATCTGTGTACTACGAAAATGATTTTTCTTGTTATTTTGAAGTAAAGATTTTCCCATTAAAGCCGGTAATAGCGGGTGGGAGTAAAAGATATATCAAGTCGAAGAAGAATGAGCTGATCTTGAGTGCGAGAAGGTCAGTTGATCCCAATGAAGAGGATAATTCAGTTCCTCTCATGACACGTTGGTCCTGCACGAGCAATCTGTCCGGAGCCATCGTAGAAGACATCTGCAAAGCAAGAACATTGAGGAGCACAGACCCCTATGAAATACCAGGTCATAAACTGCCAGATCTCGCACAGTTCACGTTCACTTTGGAAATATGGAGTAACATGTACGATTACTGTGCCGAGTGTCTGAAAGCTAGAGAGCATAGATTCGCTCATCAGACAATCATCGTAGACAATCTTGAAGGTAAAAGAGACTTTGTTTCTATAATATGTTTTGAAAATTGTGTTGTTAGCGCTACATACAAAGAAGTTGTTTTAAAGGCCGAGTTGAATTTATTACGCTCGAATACGAGGTCATATCATTGTTTGCACTCTTTAGCACAAGCCTCAACTTGTATATTGTTTAAGTGGACATATCAGAAAATAGGTAATAGTACAGTAATTAGGTTTAAAAAGCCCGCTGAACTGCCGACATATATATTTCGATTACCAGAAGGAACTCTAGACTCGGGGAGTAGTTACATAGTTAATATCAGTACAAGGGTGCATGGGGTTCTTTTAGCCGATTCGTTCTTCCTCGAAACAAACTCCGTAGCATATACTGGAACTTGTGCAGTGGACCCGATGAAAGGTATGAGAGGAGAAACTGCTTTTGATGTTATTTGTACAAAAGGTATTTCAACAGATTTCACATTAGGCCTAATATTTGAGTTTTATGATATGACCCCTGAACAGGCGAATGAAGATGACTACCTGAGTGGGAGAATCCTGGGAATCACCAGTAGTGGGTTGTTGAAGAACGTGCTGCTGACACGGGGGACTGTTGTTATTGTCGTTAGAAACTCTGCAGGGTTTCATCTGACGAAGCATATTCAAGTGAACCTCCAGGATCAAATTGATATGGATAACACAACAAATGTTTACGAAAACTTAAAGGTTGCCATCGACACCTTGAACTCACTTGTTGAAACCGGGTCTCATTTGAGAATACTTCAAGAAATTTCTTTTGTTATTGATGTTTTCTCAGATTATTTACACGATCAAGATATTTTTAAGTCGTTAATTTCAGGAATTCATAGATCTTCAGTAAAAATTCCCACTGATGTAAAAGATACCTTGTTCACACTTCATAATCTTCTATTTAAAATTAAATCGAGTGATTCAGATTTTCCAGATTTCGAAACAGTGAAGACTGTAAAACTGATAATTTTTGAACAGATGAAACTCTTGTCCTTTTGGAGAAATAGTTTTTCGTCTAAAGACGTGATTGAAATTATAGATGTAGTATTAAATAACCTCTTAGTCTCTCTAGCTTTGGAAAACAATCTCTCACTTAAAATGTCTGCGATAGACTTAAAAACTAAGTATGTTTTTGATACCCTTGAAAGTTCTGTGCTTGAGGAAAATATTCTTGACATCATGGGAAATATTTTAATCGACTTTCAAAGACCTGGAATGCCTCCAACAACAATTGCCTCTGCCAATCGTACTTTAGAAGTTTGGGCATTAGTTGAGGACCCGACCTACAGTTATACGTTGAATAATATGTTGGACGAATTCAAAGATATCCCGACAAAAGTCTCCACTCAATTTCTCCAAAGTGTTAAAAGAGATTCAGAATGGGAAGATGAATTATCCCTTTGTGTAATTAAAGTGAATGAAAACATATTTCATTGGTTCGGTAAAGAAATCACTTCTAATTTGCTGTCTTTGACGTTAAGTAGAAAAGATACTGTCGATTCACAGAAAATAACTAAAATAAGAAACCTTGTAACACCAATAGACATGACTGTGAATTTTAAAAACACTGAATTGTTTGAACAATTTCAAAGCGGTGAAGCAACACAGTTAGATCCCAGCCTGGAGCCTGACTATTTGGACTCGCTTATCAAAGTACATCGATATGATCCTGAGCCTCGAGGTATGATGTCATTGACTTTTCTATATCCCTCAACAAATGCTACCTTGAGAGTGGTTATGCTGAGAGATTACAGGCCGACTTATGAAATTATGATTTCGAAATCTGAATTTATAAGCGAGAGAAATCCTGTCTATTCATCAACTTACAACGGAGACAGCGAGTCGATTTCATTTTACTACTTGGCAGTTCTACCTGGGCCTGAAGTTCCTGTCAACCAAAGTGTCACATATTCTTTCTCCATAAACAACACAGTGTGTCAAGCCTGGTCTAGAATGCAGTGGAGTTCCGCAGGATGTCGTGTCGGCCCTGATACTAGTGGTAACCGAGTTCATTGCCAATGCAAGCACCTCTCAATATTTGGGGCTCTTAGCCAATACCTCCCGAACCAAATTGATCCTTTTTCTGATGCTAAACTCTTTATTACAGTACTGGACAACCCACTTGTTGTAAGTGTAATCCTAGTTATGTTTATTATTTACCTTATAGTCTCCGTGTGGGCTTACCGTAAGGACAAGAAAGATCGGTTTCACGGAGCAGTGTCAGTGTTAGAGGACAATTTCCCGGGTGATCGCGAGGCCTACTTGATAGCTGTTTACACGAGCTCACGATTCTTTGCGGGGACCACTGCCAATGTTGGGATCAGACTCATCGGAGAGGAAGCGACGAGTCGAGCTCATATACTAAGTAGCCGCTACCACAGAGTGTTGACCCGAAATTCGGACGATTGGTTTCTACTTTTCTCCCCGGAGTCTTTGGGTCCGCTTAAACAAATCCATATGTGGCATGACAATTCCGGATTCTCTCCGAATTGGCACTGTGATAAAATTCACGTTTATGATTTAAAAAACCGATTAGAAATTTTGTTTTTGATTGATCAATGGGTAGAATTGAGTCAACGACATTACCCTGAAGCGGTCGTCGTTCCAGCTACTCCGGACGATATGTTGAATCTCAAAATTATATTTTTTCAGAACTTATTAGGTGTAATGAGGTGTGAAACCATTTCTACATCAGGAGTTTTTATGAAGCATCCACGACTTGTGATGACTAGATTTCAACTGGCAAGTATCGTCATGTGTACTACCTTGACCGCATTATTGTGCAGTATTATGTTTTATGGGGGCACTAATGTAGAACCTGATTGTTTTGCTTTTAATGTGAGTAAAAGAGACGTAGTTGTAAGTTTTATCGCTCTCTGTATATCAGGCTTTATCAATTTCTTGATCAAATGGGAGTTTAAAAAAAGTTCCAAAAGTTGTCATAGCAAAAATGTCTGTTCACTTTGCATCAGAGATAGTGAGTTTGATGATTATGATCTGAAACCGATGTCACATTCTGACTTATTCCACCGATCTGGAACAGGAGACGGAGTAAGCGGTATCATTAAAAAGAAAATGACTGAAAGTAGAAATATCTTTCGCCGGTTAACAGACTATTCAAAACCAAAGCCACTTCCTCCTGTGACAGTGGCCTACGGAAGACCGGTCATAAAAACTCAATACATGTGGCTAACTATTGCATGGATTACATGTATCCTTTTAATACTTTCTTGCATGTACTTAATTATGTTATATGGGCTTAAAATGGGTCTGAATAAAAGTAAGAAGTGGATAGCATCCATTACCTTATCATTCGTAGAGAATTCAGTTTTTGTAAGCCCGATGGGTATTATATTGACGGCTATCTTGCTTTCCGGTGCCTTAGAGCTGGATTCTGCAATAACCACTTATCAAATTACTAAGGACGAGCTTTATAAAAATTACAAAAATATATCGAGTGAAGATTTGGAAAAAGTGCTTACGAAACGATGTCACCCCATGTATTGTCCCATCGCTACTGAAAAAGCGGCTAGATTAATGATTAAGAAGAGAAAAGTCCATAATTTAATAAAAATATCACTATTTCTTATTTCCCTGTTTTATGTCACTGTCATTAGTTGCCTATTGCACACTCTGTGGAGTTCAAAATATTACGTAAACAGTCAGGTGGTCCGACTGATCACTTTGCCTCGGTTCAGAAACAACAGATTTTTCAAATCTCGCAACTACAGCGAAGAAAACAGGTATTTAGAAACGACGTTGTTAAAATCCTTATACAGTTCGAAATGGTACAACGACTGGCCTTTTTATTCGGGGGAGGAAAAATACTGGACTGAAGACTACACTTGGAAGATGGTCGGGCCCCCAACCCTGAGACAGTTGAGAGTCAAGGCGGAGAGTTGCCGCAGAGTTGTGGCAGAGACTAGCTGCGTTCCGGCGTGGAGCTCTCGGACTGAAGACACAGACATGTACAGCATCGCGTGGCTGCCGTACGAGTGGAGGGAAGCGTCTGACAGAGACCCGTGGCTGTACACCTCCCCGAACGGCAGCTGGATCACCACCCTCTACAGGCTCATTGGTGCGACGGGAACCGTGTACGACAGTGGCGGGTTCACAGCTCAACTTCAACCCTCACTGAGGAACTCCTTCGGAACAATCACTGAGCTTGCGAGCGACTCGTGGCAGGACCACCTCACCAGCGCAGTGTTCGTGGAACTAACACTGTGCAACGTCAACCTACGAGTGTTCAGTCAGATCACGCTTATCACAGAATACTCGAGATCCGTTGCTACATTCAAGACTGCCCGGGTTTTTTCGGCTGAAGACTGCACATTAGTAGATGTATGGCTGATCGCATTCACTATTGTTACACTTGTGTTTGGCCTTCATTTAATTTATAAAATCAATCAAGAAGGATTTTTGTGTTTTGTCAGAGAACTGGGTAATGTTGTATTCATGATGTCAGTACTTTTGGGTTTCTTTATTATCGTAATTCATTCCATAAAAGTGTTTCAATGTGTCTCCTATAGATTTGATGAAAGATATGGATTCGAGACAGACAAATATTTTAATTATGATTTGTTTTTCTCTTATCATTTACAAATGGTAACACTTCTCAGTCTTCTTCTGTTGCTAGCGATCCATCGAGTTATTTTAAAATGTCAAGAAGGAATTATTCCATCGGGTTATGTTGAAGTGATTAGATCATGTTTGAAATCGATATGTTTACTGCAAATCATGTGTTGTATTTCATTGGTACTTTTATGGCAGATGTTCTTTCAAACAAACATACTGTTATTTGGCAGTTTTATAGAGTTTATTATACAACAGAGAAGAATAGAAAATATATACATCCAGCATTTTAGCAGCATAACTTTAATATTCACAATAGTAAAATTACTTATTTTAACCTTTATTTCAAGTATTTTTATTACAATGTTTAAATATGACAATAAAACATCAAGAATGAAACAAGGTACAATCTTCTAGTTTAATAACTCTATGTAAAGACTAGCCAATAAAGAATATTAATAAAAGTAAAAAAAATATAATGTTTTTAGTGTAGTATGAAATTTTGTATTACTTTTGTTCATGAAACACAGATTATTTTAAGCTAGTCTATGTGAGGAGGTGAAATGCAAAGTGTATTTTGTATGAAATCAAATTAAAAAAGATTAAAAATACCCCCGTCACAGCCAACCTGCATACTCAGCAAATTTCCAATGAATATATAACATAACACATTAAACCACTTAACAGGATTCATAAGAAATGTATTCACAAACAAGCGATATTTAAAATATTAATTATTCTCCATAAGAATAACATTGGGGATGAGTACGCAGGTTTGCTGCACCAAGGCACACAAAATAATGGGTTTTATGCAAATATCAATAGAACTCATCTCAGTGAAGTCACATACCAAGTTTCATCCATATACATTCATAAATAAGCGATATATAATATTTTACGTATTTTCCATAAGAATAACATGGGGACCAAGTACCTAGGTTTGCTGCTACAGCAATCATAGGCGAAAAATTTTTTTGAGCAAAAAACAATAAACCACAACCAGATCAAGCCATATACCAAATTTCGCCAGGTTATGTTCATAAATAAGCGAGATATACAATTTTTCTTTTTCTCCATAAGAATAACATTAGACATTGTACTGTGTTTAGCACTTTCAATATCTCAGTAACCAATTGACGTAGAGCAATGATCAAAATACCAAATTGTTTGTTTTTTTAAGCTGAATTCAATGGTATAAAATAAAATTTGATTTAAATTAAAATTACATGTAAAAACCCCAAAAAACACATTTTTGGGGTACAAAACCCCCCAACCACCCCCCTTCGGATGTTTCGATTCATCTGGTTTTCGAACTCGTTCAAATAAATGGTACTTTACACATGTGTACCAAATTTGATTAAGATTGGACCTTTTTTACGAGAGTTATCGTGCTTACGGACACACACATATATACATATATATATATATATATATATATATATATATATATATATATATATATATATAAATATATAAAAATTTGAACGAATGGTGTTTTTGGCATCTAGGGACCTCAAAATGAAAAGTTATCATGGTGTCGGGCTTAAGTCTTACCATGAGACCTACGGTAATAGCTTCTTCCCTATACGGGAAATTCGCTAAAAGATACACAAATGGTTTTAAATGTAAATGAAACGATATATGACAAAATCACATTGAAAAGGGTTTATACGGAGCAAATGATATCCTCAGCATTAATAACGTGTTTGGCCATTTTAACTATTGTCAGTCCTGTAAACTGAAGTAGGTACCTTCCCCTCCAAGTGATGCTAGAGTGGGGGAAGTTCCCTTCCCCGTATTGTCCTCTCAAAATCTTTCCCACGGTATCTCAAAAAGGACTGTCAAATTGATTCAGTTATCGCATTGATAGCCAATGGTTATAGTTTACACATTGTCGATATTGTCAATGTAATGCTCCTAATGTTCCCAAGATGTATCTGCAATACGATATTGTCAACGTAATGCTCCTGATGTTCCAAGATGTCTCTGCAATAGCAATACGATATTGTCAATGTAATGCTCCTGATGTTCCCAAGACGTCTCTTTAATACGATATTGTCAATGTAATGCTCCTGATGTTCCCAAGATGTCTCTTCAATACGATAGTGTCAATGTAATGCTCCTGATGTTCCCAACATGTCTCTTCAATACGATAGTGTCAATGTAATGCTCCTGATGTTCCCAATTTGTCTCTTCAATACGATAGTGTCAATGTAATGCTCCTGATGTTCCCAAGATGTCTCTGCAATACGATATTGTTAACGTAATACCCCTGATGTTCCCAAGATGTCTCTACAATACGATATTGCCAATGTAATGCTCCTGATGTTCCCAACATCTCTCTTCAATACGATATTGTCAGTGTAATGCTCCTGATGTTCCCAATATGTCTCTGCAATACGATATTGTCAACGTAATACCCCTGATGTTCCCAAGATGTCTCTACAATACGATATTGTCAATGTAATGCTCCTGATGTTCCCAAGATGTCTCTTCAATACGATATTGTCAGTGTAATGCTCCTGATGTTCCCAAGATGTCTCTTCAATACGATATTGTCAATGTAATGCTCCTGATGTTCCCAACATGTCTCTGCAATACGATATTGTCAATGTAATGCTCCTGATGTGTCCAACATGTCTCTGCAATACGATATTGTCAATTTAATGCTCCTGATGTTCCCTAGATGTCTCTGCAATACGATATTGTCAATGTAATGCTCCTGATGTTCCCAAGATGTCTCTTCAATACGATAGTGTCAATGTAATGCTCCTGATCTTCCCAAGATGTCTCTGCAATACGATATTGTCAACGTAGTACTCCTGATGTTTCCAAGATGTCTCTACAATACGATATTGTCAATGTAATTCTCCTGATTTTCCCAACTACGATATTGTCAGTGTAATGCTCCTGATGTTCCCAACATGTCTCTGCAATACGATATTGTCAGTGTAATGCTCCTGATGTTCCCAAGATGTCTCTTCAATATGATAATGGATCAGAAAAGCCCCGGATGTAACATTTATGCATGTAAAAAAATCGGAATTAGTGAGGTAAAAGTTTTAAGTCCTCTCTTGTCATTCTTGCATAAATATTTACTGAGTTATTAAAGAAAATGTGTATCGAATAAACACAGTACGTTGTCTTATGGGGGTTTTACATTAGATTTTGAATAAAATTTGAATAAATGTATGTTTTTACACTGATTTTCAGTTTTAAAAGGATTTATGTGGAAATTCAATTCCCTCACGTCAGTGTGCTGCGTGCAAACATTTTTGGATTGAAGTCGTGTCTAGAACATTAGAACCGCGCTAATCCGACCTCGGATGGTCCGAGTCCTCGCTTAGTCGGACTGTACCGTTATCAGTGTTTATTGTTGTTTACCTATCCCCCTTGTGTTTAATTTTTGTGTGCTGCTCCCAGGGGTGGTTTTAGGATATTTATTTTGGGTGAGCCTTGTTTTGTATAATAATTTGCAATTTTATATAAACTTTCTCTTCATATTCCTAAAGCAAATTGTTTAATTTAAATTTTTGGTAGTTTTTAAAATCGCTACTAGCACCCAGAACTGTCTGTTTTATTATTGACAAGGTCCTGCCTGATCCCATCGTTCCCAAAAGCATGATTATTCTGAGATCGCCTTATCATAATTGTGCATTTTTACCCCACTTTAGGATCACAAAATGATCCTTTTCTGCACTTGAAATGTTTGTTACAATACATTATAATTATAAGAAACAAGGTGAGAAAATCATACACAGACAGCCAACCAGTTGTCAAACTGACAGTGCGGCCAGTGTAGCCAACCAAGATCCACCATGTCTTGCCAAATTTCCCCTTGTAAATCTTGGCAAAATGAGTGTATTTAGTGAAACCCAAAAGTACTCATGTAAAAAGCCCACACATTAAAACCACCCCTGGCTGCTTCATTCAGATTTCATCATTAGACCTCTGTGGCAGTTTTGATCACTGAATAATTTATTTATGATCTTCGCAGTTCCGGTAAAATTAAGTATGTAATACTGTAAAACAAAAACAGTATAACTGTTCTAATGTAAAACGAGTTCGCACGCAGCACGCTGACGTGAGGGAAGTGAATTTCCACATAAAAACTATAAAAACTCAAAATTTGTTAAAAACATACATGTATTCCAATTTTTATTAAAATCTGATAATATTGATTTTTTGGCTGTTCTGATGCTCCTGGTTCTATTTACCTGCAATGATGGGAATACAATTTTGCGCATTATAAGATTAGGATAAGGTCCAGTCAGGCTTTAAAATAGGCGTGAGGTTGTTGGGGATGATAAAAGTACACCAACAAATGAATAACAGGCTTTTCTAATGTAAAACTCCCATAAGACAACGTACTGTGTTTGGTCAATACACATTTTCTTTAATAACTCGGTAAATATATATGCTAGAATGATGAGAGAGGGCTTAAAGGTTTCGCCACACTAATTTCCATTTGTTTACATTCTTTAATTTCACATCCGAGGCTTTTCTGACCCTTTTTGGGCCCAAAAACTCAAAATTTGAAAGATTAATCCCCAAAAATAGGATTTAGAGTTTTCAGGTTGTTTTGCCCAACGAACTTGTCCAACTGATTATAGAAAGGAACGACCAAACCAAATTTGAAGTAAATCGGACAGAAAAGGCGATCGCTAGAGTGCATACACACACACACATATATATATATATATAACATTTTGAAAACAAAAACATGTTCAGGGGGGTCACGTTAGGAACTTCTATGGTGGTCCCGGGCTTAAGTTTCACTGTGCGGGTCATGCTAATAGTTCACTTTCCATAGGAAATTCACTAATGAACTAGGTTTTTGAAAATAAAATAGTACACATCTATCAAAATAAGATTTATTCTTCAGTCATGTGAAACAAATTCTATATGTCACATGAAAGGAATTAGTTGGTTATAATACTACTATAAAAAAAGAGTAACTGAATTATCTTATCGGTTTAATATGTGTATAAATTTTGTGCTTGAAGGGGAAGAAAAGGCGACCCCAAATAATTAATTTTCTCTTAAAACATAAAATGAAAAGAGGAGGGGAAGTGCCACTCATTCGACTGGTCGTACACATCCGTCGATAAAACTTAGTGATAGGTTGATGTAATAGTGACAACTATTTCACTGTAACTTAAATTATCCCACCTCTCGCATAAATTATCCTTAAAATGGTTGAGATTGGATATAAATTATTTTTCAAACAGATACGAGTATCTCCACTGCAATATTATGCAGATATAATCCTTATAAGAGCTGTTTATTGAATCAAGAAAAACACATGTGACATAAACCAAATAAAACTGTCCTCCATATGAATAACATGGGAACTTGGAAGTCCCGTGGGGCAGAGACCTGAGGTCTAAATCAAAATTCTGGCTCGACAGTGACTTAGAACTTGATATTATCTTTTAAATAAAAAATTAAAAAATCATCAAAATCGGTTAAGTATTAACTTCATGAAGTGAGTGAACAACAAGCAGGATTTTTTCAAATATGTAGATTAGATATAAATTATTTTTCAAACAGATATTGAACTAGGATAAACAAACATAATGATGTATAACTAACAGCTGTGATAAAGTAAAATACCAAAAATCCTTTAGGTAAGTGTACAAGGACAGTGATTGGTTATCTTTCTCTCTGAGAAATGAAATTGCTCGATGGGTTAGTTTGTTACTTGAGTGGGGGAAGCCATCCCCATCGCCAAAATCTTTACGTTATAAATAATCGATGATTTATCACAATAAAAAAATCTTTTAAATTACAACTCTTTAATGTAAACATATTTTTGGTCATATGTTTGATAGAAACCATTGTTCTCTATTGTTTGTTTACAAAATTATCCTCCGGTAAGGCTTCACTTTATCACCCCAGATGACAGCTCTATATGTATTAAGGTTGTTGGCCTTGCACAGCTGTTTATAGCTGTTGTTAAATTCCTTATTCATATGTCATCTGTAGTTTAAAAACAATTTCAGTGTTTTGTTTTAAATTCATTTTATATTTTTTGTTTTAGAGTCTTCCTTTTTAACTAAACAACCTTTTTTAATAAATGCAGGATTATATATATCAGTTATTAGCAATTGTTTTCCTAATGTCAACTGTAATAATAAGTGGTGAAATAATCTGTATACCTGTGTTTTTTGTTAAAAACTGCAGGGATTCCATTGCAAAGTCTAATTCATATCGTTGGAAATCTGAAATAAACTTGCTAGCAACATTACTTGGAGGATGTGATTCCAAGGACCTGCATCTGAAGTGGACACTTTGGAAAGTCGACCCCAAAAGCCATCACAAAAAACCTCTTAGAGAAATACACGGTGGAAAATTATGGTCAATAAAAGCTTCTGAATTAGAATTAGGATTTTATTTAGTCACGTTACAAGCAAAACTGAAAGCACCGTCTACATCTGTGTACTACGAAAATGATTTTTCTTGTTATTTTGAAGTAAAGATTTTCCCATTAAAGCCGGTAATAGCGGGTGGGAGTAAAAGATATATCAAGTCTAAGAAGAATGAGCTGATCTTGAGTGCGAGAAGGTCAGTTGATCCCAATGAAGAGGATAATTCAGTTCCTCTCATGACACGTTGGTCCTGCACGAGCAATCTGTCCGGAGCCATCGTAGAAGACATCTGCAAAGCAAGAACATTGAGGAGCACAGACCCCTATGAAATACCAGGTCATAAACTGCCAGATCTCGCACAGTTCACATTCACTTTGGAAATATGGAGTAACATGTACGATTACTGTGCCGAGTGTCTGGAAGCTAGAGAGCATAGATTCGCTCATCAGACAATCATCGTAGACAATCTTGAAGGGAAAAGAGACTTTGTTTCTATAATATGTTTTGAAAATTGTGTTGTTAGCGCTGCATACAAAGAAGTTGTTTTAAA
Organism: Allygus modestus; assembly: GCA_963675035.1. Classification (NCBI taxonomy): domain Eukaryota; kingdom Metazoa; phylum Arthropoda; class Insecta; order Hemiptera; family Cicadellidae; genus Allygus; species Allygus modestus. The sequence continues at coordinate 486,487,490 of OY776112.1, read as the reverse complement.
GGCCGAGTTGAATTTATTACGCTCGAATACGAGGTCATATCATTGTTTGCACTCTTTAGCACAAGCCTCAACTTGTATATTGTTTAAGTGGACATATCAGAAAATAGGTAATAGTACAGTAATTAGGTTTAAAAAGCCCGCTGAACTGCCGACATATATATTTCGATTACCAGAAGGAACTCTAGACTCGGGGAGTAGTTACATAGTTAATATCAGTACAAGGGTGCATGGGGTTCTTTTAGCCGATTCGTTCTTCCTCGAAACAAACTCCGTAGCATATACTGGAACTTGTGCAGTGGACCCGATGAAAGGTATGAGAGGAGAAACTGCTTTTGATGTTATTTGTACAAAAGGTATTTCAACAGATTTCACATTAGGCCTAATATTTGAGTTTTATGATATGACCCCTGAACAGGCGAATGAAGATGACTACCTGAGTGGGAGAATCCTGGGAATCACCAGTAGTGGGTTGTTGAAGAACGTGCTGCTGACACGGGGGACTGTTGTTATTGTCGTTAGAAACTCTGCAGGGTTTCATCTGAGGAAGCATATTCAAGTGAACCTCCAGGATCAAATTGATATGGATAACACAACAAATGTTTACGAAAACTTAAAGGTTGCCATCGACACCTTGAACTCACTTGTTGAAACCGGGTCTCATTTGAGAATACTTCAAGAAATTTCTTTTGTTATTGATGTTTTCTCAGATTATTTACACGATCAAGATATTTTTAAGTCGTTACTTTCAGGAATTCATAGATCTTCAGTAAAAATTCCCTCTGATGTAAAAGATACCTTGTTCACACTTCATAATCTTCTATTTAAAATTAAATCGAGTGATTCAGATTTTCCAGATTTCGAAACAGTGAAGACTGTAAAACTGATAATTTTTGAACAGATGAATCGCTTGTCCTTTTGGAGAAATAGTTTTTCGTCTAAAGACGTGATTGAAATTATAGATGTAGTATTAAATAACCTCTTAGTCTCTCTAGCTTTGGAAAACAATCTCTCACTTAAAATGTCTGCGATAGACTTAAAAACTAAGTATGTTTTTGATACCCTTGAAAGTTCTGTGCTTGAAGAAAAGATTCTTGACATCGTGGGAAATATTTTAATCGTCTTTCAAAGACCTGGAATGCCTCCAACAACAATTGCCTCTGCCAATCGTACTTTAGAAGTTTGGGCATTAGTTGAGGACCCGACCTACAGTTATACGTTGAATAATATGTTGGACGAATTCAAAAATATCCCGACAAAAGTCTCCACTCAATTTCTCCAAAGTGTTAAAAGAGATTCAGAATGGGAAGATGAATTTTCCCTTTGTGTAATTAAAGTGAATGAAAACATATTTCATTGGTTCGGTAAAGAAATCACTTCTAATTTGCTGTTTTTGACGTTAAGTAGAAAAGATACTGTCGATTCGCAGAAAATAACTAAAATAAGAAACCTTGTAACACCAATAGACATGACTGTGAATTTTAAAAACACTGAATTGTTTGAACAATTTCAAAGCGGTGAAGCAACACAGTTAGATCCCAGCCTGGAGCCTGACTATTTGGACTCCCTTATCAAAGTACATCGATTTGATCCTGAGCCTCGAGGTATGATGTCATTGACTTTTCTATATCCCTCAACAAATGCTACCTTGAGAGTGGTTATGCTGAGAGATTACAGGCCGACTTATGAAATTATGATTTCTAAATCTGAATTTATAAGTGAGAGAAATCCTGTCTATTCATCAACTTACAATGGAGACAGCGAGTCGATTTCATTTTACTACTTGGCAGTTCTACCTGGGCCTGAAGTTCCTGTCAACCAAAGTGTCACATATTCTTTCTCCATAAACAACACAGTGTGTCAAGCCTGGTCTAGAATGCAGTGGAGTTCCGCAGGATGTCGTGTCGGCCCTGATACTAGTGGTAACCGAGTTCATTGCCAATGCAAGCACCTCTCAATATTTGGGGCTCTTAGCCAATACCTCCCGAACCAAATTGATCCTTTTTCTGATGCTAAACTCTTTATTACAGTACTGGACAACCCACTTGTTGTAAGTGTAATCCTAGTTATGTTTATTATTTACCTTATAGTCTCCGTGTGGGCTTACCGTAAGGACAAGAAAGATCGGTTTCACGGAGCAGTGTCAGTGTTAGAGGACAATTTCCCGGGTGATCGCGAGGCCTACTTGATAGCTGTTTACACGAGCTCACGATTCTTTGCGGGGACCACTGCCAATGTTGGGATCAGACTCATCGGAGAGGAAGCGACGAGTCGAGCTCATATACTAAGTAGCCGCTACCACAGAGTGTTGACCCGAAATTCGGACGATTGGTTTCTACTTTTCTCCCTGGAGTCTTTGGGTCCGCTTAAACAAATCCATATTTGGCATGACAATTCCGGATTCTCTCCGAATTGGCACTGTGATAAAATTCACGTTTATGATTTAAAAAACCGATTAGAAATTTTGTTTTTGATTGATCAATGGGTAGAATTGAGTCAACGACATTACCCTGAAGCGGTCGTCGTTCCAGCTACTCCGGACGATATGTTGAATCTCAAAATTATATTTTTTCAGAACTTATTAGGTGTAATGAGGTGTGAAACCATTTCTACATCAGGAGTTTTTATGAAGCATCCACGACTTGTGATGACTAGATTTCAACTGGCAAGTATCGTCATGTGTACTACCTTGACCGCATTATTGTGCAGTATTATGTTTTATGGGGGCACTAATGTAGAACCTGATTGTTTTGCTTTTAATGTGAGTAAAAGAGACGTAGTTGTAAGTTTTATCGCTCTCTGTATATCAGGCTTTATCAATTTCTTGATCAAATGGGAGTTTAAAAAAAGTTCCAAAAGTTGTCATAGCAAAAATGTCTGTTCACTTTGCATCAGAGATAGTGAGTTTGATGATTATGATCTGAAACCGATGTCACATTCTGACTTATTCCACCGATCTGGAACAGGAGACGGAGTAAGCGGTATCATTAAAAAGAAAATGACTGAAAGTAGAAATATCTTTCGCCGGTTAACAGACTATTCAAAACCAAAGCCACTTCCTCCTGTGACAGTGGCCTACGGAAGACCGGTCATAAAAACTCAATACATGTGGCTAACTATTGCATGGATTACATGTATCCTTTTAATACTTTCTTGCATGTACTTAATTATGTTATATGGGCTTAAAATGGGTCTGAATAAAAGTAAGAAGTGGATAGCATCCATTACCTTATCATTCGTAGAGAATTCAGTTTTTGTAAGCCCGATGGGTATTATATTGACGGCTATCTTGCTTTCCGGTGCCTTAGAGCTGGATTCTGCAATAACCACTTATCAAATTACTAAGGACGAGCTTTATAAAAATTACAAAAATATATCGAGTGAAGATTTGGAAAAAGTGCTTACGAAACGATGTCACCCCATGTATTGTCCCATCGCTACTGAAAAAGCGGCTAGATTAATGATTAAGAAGAGAAAAGTCCATAATTTAATAAAAATATCACTATTTCTTATTTCCCTGTTTTATGTCACTGTCATTAGTTGCCTATTGCACACTCTGTGGAGTTCAAAATATGACGTAAACAGTCACTTGGTCCGACTGATCACTTTGCCTCGGTTCAGAAACAACGGATTTTTCAAATCTCGCAACTACAGCGAAGAAAACAGGTATTTAGAAATGACGTTGTTAAAATCCTTATACAGTTCGAAATGGTACAACGACTGGCCTTTTTATTCGGGGGAGGAAGAATACTGGACTGAAGACTACACTTGGAAGATGGTCGGGCCGCCATCCCTGAGACAGTTGAGAGTCAAGGCGGAGAGTTGCCGCGGAGTTGTGGCAGAGACTAGCTGCGTTCCGGCGTGGAGCTCTCGGACTGAAGACACAGACATGTACAGCATCGCGTGGCTGCCGTACGAGTGGAGGGAAGCGTCTGACAGAGACCCGTGGCTGTACACCTCCCCAAACGGCAGCTGGATCACCACCCTCTACAGGCTCATTGGTGCGACGGGAACCGTGTACGACAGTGGCGGGTTCACAGCTCAACTTCAACCCTCACTGAGGAACTCCTTCGGAACAATCACTGAGCTTGCGAGCGACTCGTGGCAGGACCACCTCACCAGCGCAGTGTTCGTGGAACTGACACTGTGCAACGTCAACCTACGAGTGTTCAGTCAGATCACGCTTATCACAGAATACTCGAGATCCGTTGCTACATTCAAGACTGCCCGGGTTTTTTCGGCTGAAGACTGCACATTAGTAGATGTATGGCTGATCGCATTCACTATTGTTACACTTGTGTTTGGCCTTCATTTAATTTATAAAATCAATCAAGAAGGATTTTTGTGTTTTGTCAGAGAACTGGGTAATGTTGTATTCATGATATCAGTACTTTTGGGTTTCTTTATTATCGTAATTCATTCCATAAAAGTGTTTCAATGTGTCTCCTATAGATTTGATGAAAGATATGGATTCGAGACAGACAAATATTTTAATTATGATTTGTTTTTCTCTTATCATTTACAAATGGTAACACTTCTCAGTCTTCTTCTGTTGCTAGCGATCCATCGAGTTATTTTAAAATGTCAAGAAGGAATTATTCCATCGGGTTATGTTGAAGTGATTAAATCATGTTTGAAATCTATATGTTTACTGCAAATCATGTGTTGTATTTCATTGGTACTTTTATGGCAGATGTTCTTTCAAACAAACATACTGTTATTTGGCAGTTTTATAGAGTTTATTATACAACAGAGAAGAATAGAAAATATATACATCCAGCATTTTAGCAGCATAACTTTAATATTCATAATAGTAAAATTACTTATTTTAACCTTTATTTCAAGTATTTTTATTACAATGTTTAAATATGACAATAAAACATCAAGAATGAAACAAGGTACAATCTTCTAGTTTAATAACTCTATGTAAAGACTAGCCAATAAAGAATATTAATAAAAGTAAAAAAAATATAATGTTTTTAGTGTAGTATGAAATTTTGTATTACTTTTGTTCATGAAACACAGATTATTTTAAGCTAGTCTATGTGAGGAGGTGAAATGCAAAGTGTATTTTGTATGAAATCAAATTTAAAAAGATTAAAAATACCCCCGTCACAGCCAACCTGCATACTCAGCAAATTTCCAATGAATATATAACATAACACATTAAACCACTTAACAGGATTCATAAGAAATGTATTCACAAACAAGCGATATTTAAAATATTAATTATTCTCCATAAGAATAACATTGGGGATGAGTACGCAGGTTTGCTGCACCAAGGCACACAAAATAATGGGTTTTATGCAAATATCAATAGAACTCATCTTAGTGAAGTCACATACCAAGTTTCATCCATATACATTCATAAATAAGCGATATATAATATTTTACGTATTTTCCATAAGAATAACATGGGGACCAAGTACCTAGGTTTGCTGCTACAGCAATCATAGGCGAAAAATTTTTTTGAGCAAAAAACAATAAACCACAACCAGATCAAGCCATATACCAAATTTCGCCAGGTTATGTTCATAAATAAGCGAGATATACAATTTTTCTTTTTCTCCATAAGAATAACATTAGACATCGTACTGTGTTTAGCACTTTCAATATCTCAGTAACCAATTGACGTAGAGCAATGATCAAAATACCAAATTGTTTGTTTTTTTAAGCTGAATTCAATGGTATACAATAAAATTTGATTTAAATTAAAATTACATGTAAAAACCCCAAAAAACACATTTTTGGGGTACAAAACCCCCCAACCACCCCCCTTCGGATGTTTCGATTCATCTGGTTTTCGAACTAGTTCAAATAAATGGTACTTTACACATGTGTACCAAATTTGATTAAGATTGGACCTTTTTTACGAGAGTTATCGTGCTTACGGACACACACATATATACATATATATATATAAATATATAAAAATTTGAACGAATGGTGTTTTTGGCATCTAGGGACCTCAAAATGAAAAGTTATCATGGTGTCGGGCTTAAGTCTTACCATGAGACCTACGGTAATAGCTTCTTCCCTATACGGGAAATTCGCTAAAAGATACACAAATGGTTTTAAATGTAAATGAAACGATATATGACAAAATCACATTGAAAAGGGTTTATATGGAGCAAATGATGTCCTCAGCATTAATAACGTGTTTGACCATTTTAACTAATGTCAGTCCTGTAAACTGAAGTAGGTACCTTCCCCTCCAAGTGATGCTAGAGTGGGGGAAGTTCCCTTCCCCGTATTGTCCTCTCAAAATCTTTCCCACGGTATCTCAAAAAGGACTGTCAAATTGATTCAGTTATCGCATTGATAGCCAATGGTTATAGTTTACACCATGTCGATATTGTCAATGTAATGCTCCTAATGTTCCCAAGATGTATCTGCAATACGATATTGTCAACGTAATGCTCCTGATGTTCCAAGATGTCTCTGCAATAGCAATACGATATTGTCAATGTAATGCTCCTGATGTTCCCAAGACGTCTCTTTAATACGATATTGTCAATGTAATGCTCCTGATGTTCCCAAGATGTCTCTTCAATACGATAGTGTCAATGTAATGCTCCTGATGTTCCCAACATGTCTCTTCAATACGATAGTGTCAATGTAATGCTCCTGATGTTCCCAATATGTCTCTTCAATACGATAGTGTCAATGTAATGCTCCTGATGTTCCCAAGATGTCTCTGCAATACGATATTGTCAACGTAATACCCCTGATGTTCCCAAGATGTCTCTACAATACGATATTCTCAATGTAATGCTCCTGATGTTCCCAAGATGTCTCTTCAATACGATATTGTCAATGTAATGCTCCTGATGTTCCCAACATGTCTCTGCAATACGATATTGTCAATGTAATGCTCCTGATGTTCCCAAGATGTCTCTTCAATACGATATTGTCAATGTAATGCTCCTGATGTTCCCAACATCTCTCTTCAATACGATATTGTCAGTGTAATGCTCCTGATGTTCCCAATATGTCTCTGCAATACGATATAGTCAACGTAATACCCCTGATGTTCCCAAGATGTCTCTACAATACGATATTGTCAATGTAATGCTCCTGATGTTCCCAAGATGTCTCTTCAATACGATATTGTCAATGTAATGCTCCTGATGTTCCCAACATGTGTCTGCAATACGATATTGTCAATGTAATGCTCCTGATGTGTCCAACATGTCTCTGCAATACGATATTGTCAATTTAATGCTCCTGATGTTCCCTAGATGTCTCTGCAATACGATATTGTCAATGTAATGCTCCTGATGTTCCCAAGATGTCTCTTCAATACGATAGTGTCAATGTAATGCTCCTGATGTTCCCAAGATGTCTCTGCAATACGATATTGTCAACGTAGTACTCCTGATGTTTCCAAGATGTCTCTACAATACGATATTGTCAATGTAGTGCTCCTGATTTTCCCAACTACGATATTGTCAGTGTAATGCTCCTGATGTACCCAACATGTCTCTGCAATACGATATTGTCAGTGTAATGCTCCTGATGTTCCCAAGATGTCTCTTCAATATGATAATGGATCAGAAAAGGCCCGGATGTAACATTTATGCATGTAAAAAAAATGGGAATTAGTGAGGTAAAAGTTTTAAGTTCTCTCTTGTCATTCTTGCATAAATATTTACTGAGTTATTAAAGAAAATGTGTATCGAATAAACACAGTACGTTGTCTTATGGGGGTTTTACATTAGAATTTGAATAAAATTTGAATAAATGTATGTTTTTACACTGATTTTCAGTTTTAAAAGGATTTATGTGGAAATTCAATTCCCTCACGTCAGTGTGCTGCGTGCAAACATTTTTGGATTGAAGTCGTGTCTAGAACAGTAGAACCGCGCTAATCCGACCTCGGATGGTCCGAGTCCTCGCTTAGTCGGACTGTACCGTTATCAGTGTTTATTGTTGTTTACCTATCCCCCTTGTGTTTAATTTTTGTGTGCTGCTCCCAGGGGTGGTTTTAGGATATTTATTTTGGGTGAGCCTTGTTTTGTATAATAATTTGCAATTTTATATAAACTTTCTCTTCATATTCCTAAAGCAAATTGTTTAATTTAAATTTTTGGTAGTTTTTAAAATCGCTACTAGCACCCAGAACTGTCTGTTTTATTATTGACAAGGTCCTGCCTGATCCCATCGTTCCCTAAAGCATGATTATTCTGAGATCGCCTTATCATAATTGTGCATTTTTACCCCACTTTAGGATCACAAAATGATCCTTTTCTGCACTTGAAATGTTTTTTACAATACATTATAATTATAAGAAACAAGGTGAGAAAATCATACACAGACAGCCAACCAGCTGTCAAACTGACAGTGCGGCCAGTGTAGCCAACCAAGATCCACCATGTCTTGCCAAATTTCCCCTTGTAAATCTTGGCAAAATGAGTGTATTTAGTGAAACCTAAAAGTACTCATGTAAAAAGCCCACACATTAAAACCACCCCTGGCTGCTTCATTCAGATTTCATCATTAGACCTCTGTGGCAGTTTTGATCACTGTATAATTTATTTATGATCTTCGCAGTTCCGGTAAAATTAAATATGTAATACTGTAAAACAAAAACAGTATATAACTGTTCTAATGTAAAACGAGTTCGCACGCAGCACGCTGACGTGTGGGAAGTGAATTTCCATATAAAAACTATAAAAACTCAAAATTTGTTAAAAACATACATGTATTCCAATTTTTATTAAAATCTGATAATATTGATTTTTTGGCTGTTCTGATGCTCCTGGTTCTATTTACCTGCAATGATGGGAATACAATTTTGCGCATTATAAGATTAGGATAAGGTCCAGTCAGGCTTTAAAGTAGGTGTGAGGTTGTTGGGGATGATAAAAGTACACCAACAAATGAATAACAGGCTTTTCTAATGTAAAACTCCCATAAGACAACGTACTGTGTTTGGTCAATACACATTTTCTTTAATAACTCGGTAAATATATATGCTAGAATGATGAGAGAGGGCTTAAGGTTTCGCCACACTAATTTCCATTTGTTTACATTCTTTAATTTCACATCCGAGGCTTTTCTGACCCTTTTTGGGCCCAAAAACTCAAAATTTGAAAGATTAATCCCCAAAAATAGGATTTAGAGTTTTCAGGTTGTTTTGCCCAACGAACTTGTCCAACTGATTATAGAAAGGAACGACCAAACCAAATTTGAAGTAAATCGGACAGAAAAGGCGATCGCTAGAGTGCATACACACACACATATATATATATATATATATATATAACATTTTGAACGAAGCCCAAAAACATGTTCAGGGGGGTCACGTTAGGAACTTCTATGGTGGTCCCCGGCTTAAGTTTCACCGTGCGGGTCATGCTAATAGTTCACTTTCCATAGGAAATTCACTAATGAACTAGGTTTTTGAAAATATAATAGTACACATCTATCAAAATAAGATTTATTCTTCAGTCATGTGAAACAAATTCTATATGTCACATGAAAGGAATTAGTTGGTTATAATACTACTATAAAAAAAGAGTAACTGAATTATCTTATCGGTTTAATATGTGTATAAATTTTGTGCTTGAAGGGGAAGAAAAGGCGACCCCAAATAATTAATTTTCTCTTAAAACATAAAATGAAAAGAGGAGGGGAAGTGCCACTCATTCGACTGGTCGTACACATCCGTCGATAAAACTTAGTGATAGGTTGATGTAATAGTGACAACTATTTCACTGTAACTTAAATTATCCCACCTCTCGCATAAATTATCCTTAAAATGGTTGAGATTGGATATAAATTATTTTTCAAACAGGTACGAGTATCTCCCCTGCAATATTATGCAGATATAATCCTTATAAGAGCTGTTTATTGAATCAAGAAAAACACATGTGACATAAACCAAATAAAACTGTCCTCCATATGAATAACATGGGAACTTGGAAGTCCCGTGGGGCAGAGACCTGAGGTCTAAATCAAAATTCTGGCTCGACAGTGACTTAGAACTTGATATTATCTTTTAAATAAAAAATTAAAAAATCATCAAAATCGGTTAAGTATTAACTTCATGAAGTGAGTGAACAACAAGCAGAATTTTTTCAAATATGTAGATTAGATATAAATTATTTTTCAAACAGATATTGAACTAGGATAAACAAACATAATGATGTATAACTAACAGCTGTGATAAAGTAAAATACCAAAAATCCTTTAGGTAAGTGTAAAAGGACAGTGATTGGTTATCTTTCTCTCTGAGAAATGAAATTGCTCGATGGGTTAGTTTGTTACTTGAGTGGGGGAAGGCATCCCCATCGCCAAAATCTTTACGTTATAAATAATCGATGATTTATCACAATAAAAAAATCTTTTAAATTACAACTCTTTTATGTCAAACATATTTTTGGTCATATGTTTGATAGAAACCATTGTTCTCTATTGTTTGTTTACAAAATTATCCTCCGGTAAGGCTTCACTTTATCACCCCAGATGACAGCTCTATATGTATTAAGGTTGTTGGCCTTGCACAGCTGTTAATAGCTGTTGTTAAATTCCTTAGTCATATGTCATCTGTAGTTTAAAAACAATTTCAGTGTTTTGTTTTAAATTCATTTTATATTTTTTGTTTTAAAGTCTTTCTTTTAAATTAAACAACATTTTATTAATCAATGCAGGATTATATATATCAGTTATTAGCAATTGTTTTCCTAATGTCAACTGTAATAATAAGTGGTGAAATAATCTGTATACCTGAGTTTTTTGTTAAAAACTGCAGGGATTCCATTGCAAAGTCTAATTCATATCGTTGGAAATCTGAAATAAACTTGCTAGCAACATTACTAGGAGGATGTGATTCCAAGGACCTGCATCTGAAGTGGACACTTTGGAAAGTCGACCCCAAAAGCCATCACAAAAAACCTCTTAGAGAAATACATGGTGGAAAATTATTGTCAATAAAAGCTTCTGAATTAGAATTAGGATTTTATTTAGTCACATTACAAGCAAAACTGAAAGCACCGTCTACATCTGTGTACTACGAAAATGATTTTTCTTGTTATTTTGAAGTAAAGGTTTTCCCATTAAAGCCGGTAATAGCGGGTGGGAGTAAAAGATATATCAAGTCTAAGAAGAATAAGTTGGTCTTGGATGCGAGAAGGTCAGTTGATCCCAATGAAGAGGATAATTCAGTTCCTCTCATGACACGTTGGTCCTGCACGAGCAATCTGTCCGGAGCCATCGTAGAAGATATCTGCAAGGCAAGAACATTGAGGAGCACAGACACCTATGAAATACTAGGTCATAAACTGCCAGATCTCGCACAGTTCACGTTCACTTTGGAAATATGGAGTAACATGTACGATTACTGTGCCGAGTGTCTGGAAGCTAGAGAGCATAGATTCGCTCATCAGACAATCATCGTAGACAATCTTGAAGGTAAAAGAGACTTTGTTTCTATAATATGTTTTGACAATTGTTTTGTTAGTGCTACATACAAAGAAGTTGTTTTAAAGGCCGAGTTGAATTTATTAGACTGTAATCAGGGGTCATGTTATAGTTTGCACTCTTTAGCACAAGGCTCAACTACTTGTATATTGTTTAAGTGGACATATCAGAAAATAGGTAATAGTACAGTAATTAGGTTTAAAAAGCCCGCTGACCTGCCGACATATATATTTCGATTACCAGAAGGAACTCTAGACTCGGGGAGTAGTTACATAGTTAATATCAGTATAAGGGTGCACGGGGTTCTCATAGCCGATTCATTTATCCTCGAAACAAATTCCGTAGCATATACTGGAACTTGTGCAGTGGACCCGATGAAAGGTATCAGAGGAGAAACTGCTTTTGATGTTATTTGTTCAAAAGATAACCCAACAGATTTCACATTAGGCCTAATATTTGAGTTTTATGATATGACCCCTGAACAGGCGAATGAAGATGACTACCTGAGTGGGAGAATCCTGGGAATCACCAGTAGTGGGTTGTTGAAGGACGTGCTGCTGACACGGGGGACTGTTGTTATTGTCGTTAGAAACTCTGCAGGGTTTCATCTGACGAAGCATATTCAAGTGAACCTCCAGGATCAAATTGATATGGATAACACAACAAATGCTTACGAAAACTTAAAGGTTGCCATCGACACCTTGAACTCACTTGTTGAAACCGGGTCTCATTTGAGAATACTTCAAGAAATTTCTTTTGTTATTGATGTTTTCTCAGATTATTTACACGATCAAGATATTTTTAAGTCGTAACTTTCAGGAATTCATAGATCTTCAGTAAAAATTCCCACTGATGTAAAAGATACCTTGTTCACACTTCATAATCTTCTATTTAACATTAAATCGAGTGGTTCAGGTTTTCCAGATTTCGAAACAATGAAGACTGTAAAACTAATAATTTTTGAACACATGAAACACTTGTCCCTTTGGAGACATAGGTTTTCGTCTAAAGACATGATTAAAATTATAGATGTAGTGTTAAATAACCTTTTAGTCTCTCTAGCTTTGGAAAACAATCTCTCACTTAAAATGTCTGCGATAGATTTAGAAACTAAGTATGTTTTTGATACCCTTGAAAGTTCTGTGCTTGAGGAAAAGATTCTTGACATCATGGGAAATATTTTAATCGACTTTCAAAGACCTGGAATGCCTCCAACAACAATTGCCTCTGCCAATCGTACTTTAGAAGTTTGGGCATTAGTTGAGGACCCGACCTTCAGTTATACGTTGACTAACATGTTGGACGAATTCACAGATATCCCAACAAAAGTCTCCACTCAATTTCTCCAAAGTGTTAAAAGAGATTCAGAATGGGAATATGAATTATCCATTTGTGTAATTAAAGTGAATGAAAACATATTTCATTGGTTCGGTAAAGAACTCACTTCTAATTAGCTGTCTTTGACTTTAAGTAGAAAAGATACTGTCGATTCACAGAAAATAACTAAAATAAGAAACCTTGTAACACCAATAGACATGACTGTGAATTTTAAAAACACTGAATTGTTTGAACAATTTCAAAGCGGTGAAGCAACACAGTTAGATCCCAGCCTGGAGCCTGACTATTTGGACTCGCTTATCAAAGTACATCGGTTTGATCCTGAGCCTCGAGGTATGATGTCATTGACTTTTCTATATCCCTCAACAAATGCTACCTTGAGAGTGGTTATGCTGAGAGAATACTGGCCGACTTATGAAATTATGATTTCTAAATCTGAATTTATAAGCGAGAGAAATCCTGTCTATTCATCAACTTACAACGGAGACAGCGAGTCGATTTCGTTTTACTACCTGGCAGTTCTACCTGGGCCTGAAGTTCCTGTCAACCAAAGTGTCACATATTCATTCTCCATAAACAACACAGTGTGTCAAGCCTGGTCTAGAATGCAGTGGAGTTCCGCAGGATGTCGTGTCGGCCCTGACACTAGTGGTAACCGAGTTCATTGCCAATGCAAGCACCTCTCAATATTTGGGGCTCTTAGCCAATACCTCCCGAACCAAATTGATCCTTTTTCTGATGCTAAACTCTTTATTACAGTACTGGTCAACCCACTTGTTGTAAGTGTAATCCTAGTTATGTTTATTATTTACCTTATAGTCTCCGTGTGGGCTTACCGTAAGGACAAGAAAGATCGGTTTCACGGAGCAGTGTCAGTGTTAGAGGACAATTTCCCGGGTGATCGCGAGGCCTACTTGCTAGCTGTTTACACGAGCTCACGATTCTTTGCGGGGACCACTGCCAATGTTGGGATCAGACTCATCGGAGAGGAAGCGACGAGTCGAGCTCATATACTAAGTAGCCGCTACCACAGAGTGTTGACCCGAAATTCGGACGATTGGTTTCTACTTTTCTCCCCGGAGTCTTTGGGTCCGCTTAAACAAATCCATATTTGGCATGACAATTCCGGATTCTCTCCGAATTGGCACTGTGATAAAATTCACGTTTATGATTTAAAAAACCGATTAGAAATTTTGTTTTTGATTGATCAATGGGTAGAATTGAGTCAACGACATTACCCTGAAGCGGTCGTCGTTCCAGCTACTCCGGACGATATGTTGAATCTCAAAATTATATTTTTTCAGAACTTATTAGGTGTAATGAGGTGTGAAACCATTTCTACATCAGGAGTTTTTATGAAGCATCCACGACTTGTGATGACTAGATTTCAACTGGCAAGTATCGTCATGTGTACTACCTTGACCGCATTATTGTGCAGTATTATGTTTTATGGGGGCACTAATGTAGAACCTGATTGTTTTGCTTTTAATGTGAGTAAAAGAGACGTAGTTGTAAGTTTTATCGCTCTCTGTATATCAGGCTTTATCAATTTCTTGATCAAATGGGAGTTTAAAAAAAGTTCCAAAAGTTGTCATAGCAAAAATGTCTGTTCACTTTGCATCAGAGATAGTGAGTTTGATGATTATGATCTGAAACCGATGTCACATTCTGACTTATTCCACCGATCTGGAACAGGAGACGGAGTAAGCGGTATCATTAAAAAGAAAATGACTGAAAGTAGAAATATCTTTCGCCGGTTAACAGACTATTCAAAACCAAAGCCACTTCCTCCTGTGACAGTGGCCTACGGAAGACCGGTCATAAAAACTCAATACATGTGGCTAACTATTGCATGGATTACATGTATCCTTTTAATACTTTCTTGCATGTACTTAATTATGTTATATGGGCTTAAAATGGGTCTGAATAAAAGTAAGAAGTGGATAGCATCCATTACCTTATCATTCGTAGAGAATTCAGTTTTTGTAAGCCCGATGGGTATTATATTGACGGCTATCTTGCTTTCCGGTGCCTTAGAGCTGGATTCTGCAATAACCACTTATCAAATTACTAAGGACGAGCTTTATAAAAATTACAAAAATATATCGAGTGAAGATTTGGAAAAAGTGCTTACGAAACGATGTCACCCCATGTATTGTCCCATCGCTACTGAAAAAGCGGCTAGATTAATGATTAAGAAGAGAAAAGTCCATAATTTAATAAAAATATCACTATTTCTTATTTCCCTGTTTTATGTCACTGTCATTAGTTGCCTATTGCACACTCTGTGGAGTTCAAAATATGACGTAAACAGTCACTTGGTCCGACTGATCACTTTGCCTCGGTTCAGAAACAACGGATTTTTCAAATCTCGCAACTACAGCGAAGAAAACAGGTATTTAGAAATGACGTTGTTAAAATCCTTATACAGTTCGAAATGGTACAACGACTGGCCTTTTTATTCGGGGGAGGAAGAATACTGGACTGAAGACTACACTTGGAAGATGGTCGGGCCGCCATCCCTGAGACAGTTGAGAGTCAAGGCGGAGAGTTGCCGCGGAGTTGTGGCAGAGACTAGCTGCGTTCCGGCGTGGAGCTCTCGGACTGAAGACACAGGCATGTACAGCATCGCGTGGCTGCCGTACGAGTGGAGGGAAGCGTCTGACAGAGACCCGTGGCTGTACACCTCCCCAAACGGCAGCTGGATCACCACCCTCTACAGGCTCATTGGTGCGACGGGAACCGTGTACGACAGTGGCGGGTTCACAGCTCAACTTCAACCCTCACTGAGGAACTCCTTCGGAACAATCACTGAGCTTGCGAGCGACTCGTGGCAGGACCACCTCACCAGCGCAGTGTTCGTGGAACTAACACTGTGCAACGTCAACCTACGAGTGTTCAGTCAGATCACGCTTATCACAGAATACTCGAGATCCGTTGCTACATTCAAGACTGCCCGGGTTTTTTCGGCTGAAGACTGCACATTAGTAGATGTATGGCTGATCGCATTCACTATTGTTACACTTGTGTTTGGCCTTCATTTAATTTATAAAATCAATCAAGAAGGATTTTTGTGTTTTGTCAGAGAACTGGGTAATGTTGTATTCATGATATCAGTACTTTTGGGTTTCTTTATTATCGTAATTCATTCCATAAAAGTGTTTCAATGTGTCTCCTATAGATTTGATGAAAGATATGGATTCGAGACAGACAAATATTTTAATTATGATTTGTTTTTCTCTTATCATTTACAAATGGTAACACTTCTCAGTCTTCTTCTGTTGCTAGCGATCCATCGAGTTATTTTAAAATGTCAAGAAGGAATTATTCCATCGGGTTATGTTGAAGTGATTAGATCATGTTTGAAATCTATATGTTTACTGCAAATCATGTGTTGTATTTCATTGGTACTTTTATGGCAGATGTTCTTTCAAACAAACATACTGTTATTTGGCAGTTTTATAGAGTTTATTATACAACAGAGAAGAATAGAAAATATATACATCCAGCATTTTAGCAGCATAACTTTAATATTCACAACAGTAAAATTACTTATTTTAACCTTTATTTCAAGTATTTTTATTACAATGTTTAAATATGACAATAAAACATCAAGAATGAAACAAGGTACAATCTTCTAGTTTAATAACTCTATGTAAAGACTAGCCAATAAAGAATATTAATAAAAGTAAAAAAAATATAATGTTTTTAGTGTAGTATGAAATGTTGTATTACTTTTGTTCATGAAACACAGATTATTTTAAGCTAGTCTATGTGAGGAGGTGAAATGCAAAGTGTATTTTGTACGAAATCAAATTTAAAAAGATTAAAAATACCCCCGTCACAGCCAACCTGCATACTCAGCAAATTTCCAATGAATATATAACACATAACACATAACACATTAAACCACTTAACAGGATTCATAAGAAATGTATTCACAAACAAGCGATATTTAAAATATTAATTATTCTCCATAAGAATAACATTGGGGATGAGTACGCAGGTTTGCTGCACCAAGGCACACAAAATAATGGGTTTTATGCAAATATCAATAGAACTCATCTTAGTGAAGTCACATACCAAGTTTCATCCATATACATTCATAAATAAGCGATATATAATATTTTACGTATTTTCCATAAGAATAACATGGGGACCAAGTACCTAGGTTTGCTGCTACAGCAATCATAGGCGAAAAATTTTTTTGAGCAAAAAACAATAAACCACAACCAGATCAAGCCATATACCAAATTTCGCCAGGTTATGTTCATAAATAAGCGAGATATACAATTTTTCTTTTTCTCCATAAGAATAACATTAGACATCGTACTGTGTTTAGCACTTTGAATATCTCAGTAACCAATTGACGTAGAGCAATGATCAAAATACCAAATTGTTTGTTTTTTTAAGCTGAATTCAATGGTATAAAATAAAATTTGATTTAAATTAAAATTACATGTAAAAACCCCAAAAAACACATTTTTGGGGTACAAAACCCCCCAACCACCCCCCTTCGGATGTTTCGATTCATCTGGTTTTCGAACTCGTTCAAATAAATGGTACTTTACACATGTGTACCAAATTTTATTAAGATTGGACCTTTTTTACGAGAGTTATCGTGCTTACGGACACACACATATATACATATATATATATATATATATATATATATATAAACATATAAAAATTTGAACGAATGGTGTTTTTGGCATCTAGGGACCTCAAAATGAAAAGTTATCATGGTGTCGGGCTTAAGTCTTACCATGAGACCTACGGTAATAGCTTCTTCCCTATACGGGAAATTCGCTAAAAGATACACAAATGGTTTTAAATGTAAATGAAACGATATATGACAAAATCACATTGAAAAGGGTTTATATGGAGCAAATTATGTCCTCAGCATTAATAACGTGTTTGGCCATTTTAACTAATGTCAGTCCTGTAAACTGAAGTAGGTACCTTCCCCTCCAAGTGATGCTAGAGTGGGGGAAGTTCCCTTCCCCGTATTGTCCTCTCAAAATCTTTCCCACGGTATCTCAAAAAGGATTGTCAAATTGATTCAGTTATCGCATTGATAGCCAATGATTATGGTTTACACATTGTCGATATTGTCAATGTAATGCTCCTAATGTTCCCAAGATGTATCTGCAATACGATATTGTCAACGTAATGCTCCTGATGTTCCAAGATGTCTCTGCAATAGAAATACGATATTGTCAATGTAATGCTCCTGATGTTCCCAAGACGTCTCTTTAATACGATATTGTCAATGTAATGCTCCTAATGTTCCCAAGATGTATCTGCAATACGATATTGTCAACGTAATGCTCCTGATGTTCCAAGATGTCTCTGCAATAGAAATACGATATTGTCAATGTAATGCTCCTGATGTTCCCAAGACGTCTCTTTAATACGATATTGTCAATGTAATGCTCCTGATGTTCCAAGATGTCTCTGCAATAGAAATACGATATTGTCAATGTAATGCTCCTGATGTTCCCAAGACGTCTCTTTAATACGATATTGTCAATGTAATGCTCCTGATGTTCCCAACATGTCTCTTCAATACGATAGTGTCAATGTAATGCTCCTGATGTTCCCAACATGTCTCTTCAATACGATAGTGTCAATGTAATGCTCCTGATGTTCCCAATATGTCTCTTCAATACGATAGTGTCAATGTAATGCTCCTGATGTTCCCAAGATGTCTCTGCAATACGATATTGTCAACGTAATACCCCTGATGTTCCCAAGATGTCTCTACAATACGATATTGCCAATGTAATGCTCTTGATGTTCCCAACATCTCTCTTCAATACGATATTGTCAGTGTAATGCTCCTGATGTTCCCAATATGTCTCTGCAATACGATATTGTCAACGTAATACCCCTGATGTTTCCAAGATGTCTCTACAATACGATATTGTCAATGTAATGCTCCTGATGTTCCCAAGATGTCTCTTCAATACGATATTGTCAATGTAATGCTCCTGATGTTCCCAATATGTCTCTTCATTACGATAGTGTCAATGTAATGCTCCTGATGTTCCCAACATGTCTCTTCAATACGATAGTGTCAATGTAATGCTCCTGATGTTCCCAATATGTCTCTTCAATACGATATTGTCAATGTAATGCTCCTGATGTTCCCAACATGTCTCTGCAATACGATATTGTCAATGTAATGCTCCTGATGTGTCCAACATGTCTCTGCAATACGATATTGTCAATTTAATGCTCCTGATGTTCCCTAGATGTCTCTGCAATACGATATTGTCAATGTAATGCTCCTGATGTTCCCAAGATGTCTCTTCAATACGATAGTGTCAATGTAATGCTCCTGATCTTCCCAAGATGTCTCTGCAATACGATATTGTCAACGTAGTACTCCTGATGTTTCCAAGATGTCTCTACAATACGATATTGTCAATGTAATGCTCCTGATTTTCCCAACTACGATATTGTCAGTGTAATGCTCCTGATGTTCCCAACATGTCTCTGCAATACGATAATGTCAGTGTAATGCTCCTGATGTTCCCAAGATGTCTCTTCAATATGATAATGGATCAGAAAAGCCCCGGATGTAACATTTATGCATGTAAAAAAATGGGAATTAGTGAGGTAAAAGTTTTAAGTCCTCTCTTGTCATTCTTGCATAAATATTTACTGAGTTATTAAAGAAAATGTGTATCGAATAAACACAGTACGTTGTCTTATGGGGGTTTTACATTAGAATTTGAATAAAATTTGAATAAATGTATGTTTTTACACTGATTTTCAGTTTTAAAAGGATTTATGTGGAAATTCAATTCCCTCACGTCAGTGTGCTGCGTGCAAACATTTTTGGATTGAAGTCGTGTCTAGAACAGTAGAACCGCGCTAATCCGACCTCGGATGGTCCGAGTCCTCGCTTAGTCGGACTGTACCGTTATCAGTGTTTATTGTTGTTTACCTATCCCCCTTGTGTTTAATTTTTGTGTGCTGCTCCCAGGGGTGGTTTTAGGATATTTATTTTGGGTGAGCCTTGTTTTGTATAATAATTTGCAATTTTATATAAACTTTCTCTTCATATTCCTAAAGCAAATTGTTTAATTTAAATTTTTGGTAGTTTTTAAAATCGCTACTAGCACCCAGAACTGTCTGTTTTATTATTGACAAGGTCCTGCCTGATCCCATCGTTCCCTAAAGCATGATTATTCTGAGATCGCCTTATCATAATTGTGCATTTTTACCCCACTTTAGGATCACAAAATGATCCTTTTCTGCACTTGAAATGTTTTTTACAATACATTATAATTATAAGAAACAAGGTGAGAAAATCATACACAGACAGCCAACCAGCTGTCAAACTGACAGTTCGGCCAGTGTAGCCAACCAAGATCCACCATGTCTTGCCAAATTTCCCCTTGTAAATCTTGGCAAAATGAGTGTATTTAGTGAAACCTAAAAGTACTCATGTAAAAAGCCCACACATTAAAACCACCCCTGGCTGCTTCATTCAGATTTCATCATTAGACCTCTGTGGCAGTTTTGATCACTGAATAATTTATTTATGATCTTCGCAGTTCCGGTAAAATTAAGTATGTAATACTGTAAAACAAAAACAGTATAACTGTTCTAATGTAAAACGAGTTCGCACGCAGCACGCTGACGTGAGGGAAGTGAATTTCCACATAAAAACTATAAAACTCAAAATTTGTTAAAAACATACATGTATTCCAATTTTTATTAAAATCTGATAATATTGATTTTTTGGCTGTTCTGATGCTCCTGGTTCTATTTACCTGCAATGATGGGAATACAATTTTGCGCATTATAAGATTAGGATAAGGTCCAGTCAGGCTTTAAAATAGGCGTGAGGTTGTTGGGGATGATAAAAGTACACCAACAAATGAATAACAGGCTTTTCTAATGTAAAACTCCCATAAGACAACGTACTGTGTTTGGTCAATACACATTTTCTTTAATAACTCGGTAAATATATATGCTAGAATGATGAGAGAGGGCTTAAGGTTTCGCCACACTAATTTCCATTTGTTTACATTCTTTAATTTCACATCCGAGGCTTTTCCCCTTTTTGGGCCCAAAAACTCAAAATTTGAAAGATTAATCCCCAAAAATAGGATTTAGAGTTTTCAGGTTGTTTTGCCCAACGAACTTGTCCAACTGATTATAGAAAGGAACGACCAAACCAAATTTGAAGTAAATCGGACAGAAAAGGCGATCGCTAGAGTGCATACACACACACATATATATATATATATATATATATATATATATATATATAACATTTTGAACGAAGCCCAAAAACATGTTCAGGGGGGTCACGTTAGGAACTTCTATGGTGGTCCCGGGCTTAAGTTTCACCGTGCGGGTCATGCTAATAGTTCACTTTCCATAGGAAATTCACTAATGAACTAGGTTTTTGAAAATAAAATAGTACACATCTATCAAAATAAGATTTATTCTTCAGTCATGTGAAACAAATTCTATATGTCACATGAAAGGAATTAGTTGGTTATAATACTACTATAAAAAAAGAGTAACTGAATTATCTTATCGGTTTAATATGTGTATAAATTTTGTGCTTGAAGGGGAAGAAAAGGCGACCCCAAATAATTAATTTTCTCTTAAAACATAAAATGAAAAGAGGAGGGGAAGTGCCACTCATTCGACTGGTCGTACACATCCGTCGATAAAACTTAGTGATAGGTTGATGTAATAGTGACAACTATTTCACTGTAACTTAAATTATCCCACCTCTCGCGTAAATTATCCTTAAAATGGTTGAGATTGGATATAAATTATTTTTCAAACAGATACGAGTATCTCCCCTGCAATATTATGCAGATATAATCCTTATAAGAGCTGTTTATTGAATCAAGAAAAACACATGTGACATAAACCAAATAAAACTGTCCTCCATATGAATAACATGGGAACTTGGAAGTCCCGTGGGGCAGAGACCTGAGGTCTAAATCAAAATTCTGGCTCGACAGTGACTTAGAACTTGATATTATCTTTTAAATAAAAAATTAAAAAATCATCAAAATCGGTTAAGTATTAACTTCATGAAGTGAGTGAACAACAAGCAGAATTTTTTCAAATATGTAGATTAGATATAAATTATTTTTCAAACAGATATTGAACTAGGATAAACAAACATAATGATGTATAACTAACAGCTGTGATAAAGTAAAATACCAAAAATCCTTTAGGTAAGTGTACAAGGACAGTGATTGGTTATCTTTCTCTCTGAGAAATGAAATTGCTCGATGGGTTAGTTTGTTACTTGAGTGGGGGAAGCCATCCCCATCGCCAAAATCTTTACGTTATAAATAATCGATGATTTATCACAATAAAAAAATCTTTTAAATTACAACTCTTTAATGTCAAACATATTTTTGGTCATATGTTTGATAGAAACCATTGTTCTCTATTGTTTGTTTACAAAATTATCCTCCGGTAAGGCTTCACTTTATCGCCCCAGATGACAACTCTATATGTATTAAGGTTGTTGGCCTTGCACAGCTGTTTATAGCTGTTGTTAAATTCCTTAGTCATATGTCATCTGTTGTTTAAAAACAATTTCAGTGTTTTGTTTTAAATTCATTTTATATTTTTTGTTTTAAAGTCTTCCTTTTTAACTAAACAACCTTTTTTAATAAATGCAGGATTATATATATCAGTTATTAGCAATTGTTTTCCTAATGTCAACTGTAATAATAAGTGGTGAAATAATCTGTATACCTGAGTTTTTTGTTAAAAACTGCAGGGATTCCATTGCAAAGTCTAATTCATATCGTTGGAAATCTGAAATAAACTTGCTAGCAACATTACTTGGAGGATGTGATTCCAAGGACCTGCATCTGAAGTGGACACTTTGGAAAGTCGACCCCAAAAGCCTTCACAAAAAACCTCTTAGAGAAATACATGATGGAAAATTATTGTCAATAAAAGCTTCTGAATTAGAATTAGGATTTTATTTAGTCACATTACAAGCAAAACTGAAAGCACCGTCTACATCTGTGTACTACGAAAATGATTTTTCTTGTTATTTTGAAGTAAAGGTTTTCCCATTAAAGCCGGTAATAGCGGGTGGGAGTAAAAGATATATCAAGTCTAAGAAGAATAAGTTGGTCTTGGATGCGAGAAGGTCAGTTGATCCCAATGAAGAGGATAATTCAGTTCCTCTCATGACACGTTGGTCCTGCACGAGCAATCTGTCCGGAGCCATCGTAGAAGATATCTGCAAGGCAAGAACATTGAGGAGCACAGACCCCTATGAAATACTAGGTCATAAACTGCCAGATCTCGCACAGTTCACGTTCACTTTGGAAATATGGAGTAACATGTACGATTACTGTGCCGAGTGTCTGGAAGCTAGAGAGCATAGATTCGCTCATCAGACAATCATCGTAGACAATCTTGAAGGTAAAAGAGACTTTGTTTCTATAATATGTTTTGACAATTGTTTTGTTAGTGCTACATACAAAGAAGTTGTTTTAAAGGCCGAGTTGAATTTATTAGACTGTAATCAGGGGTCATGTTATAGTTTGCACTCTTTAGCACAAGGCTCAACTACTTGTATATTGTTTAAGTGGACATATCAGAAAATAGGTAATAGTACAGTAATTAGGTTTAAAAAGCCCGCTGACCTGCCGACATATATATTTCGATTACCAGAAGGAACTCTAGACTCGGGGAGTAGTTACATAGTTAATATCAGTATAAGGGTGCACGGGGTTCTCATAGCCGATTCATTTATCCTCGAAACAAATTCCGTAGCATATACTGGAACTTGTGCAGTGGACCCGATGAAAGGTATCAGAGGAGAAACTGCTTTTGATGTTATTTGTTCAAAAGATAACCCAACAGATTTCACATTAGGCCTAATATTTGAGTTTTATGATATGACCCCTGAACAGGCGAATGAAGATGATTACCTGAGTGGGAGAATCCTGGGAATCACCAGTAGTGGGTTGTTGAAGGACGTGCTGCTGACACGGGGGACTGTTGTTATTGTCGTTAGAAACTCTGCAGGGTTTCATCTGACGAAGCATATTCAAGTGAACCTCCAGGATCAAATTGATATGGATAACACAACAAATGCTTACGAAAACTTAAAGGTTGCCATCGACACCTTGAACTCACTTGTTGAAACCGGGTCTCATTTGAGAATACTTCAAGAAATTTCTTTTGTTATTGATGTTTTCTCAGATTATTTACACGATCAAGATATTTTTAAGTCGTTACTTTCAGGAATTCATAGATCTTCAGTAAAAACTCCCACTGATGTAAAAGATACCTTGTTCACACTTCATAATCTTCTATTTAACATTAAATCGAGTGGTTCAGGTTTTCCAGATTTCGAAACAATGAAGACTGTAAAACTAATAATTTTTGAACACATGAAACACTTGTCCCTTTGGAGACATAGGTTTTCGTCTAAAGACATGATTAAAATTATAGATGTAGTGTTAAATAACCTTTTAGTCTCTCTAGCTTTGGAAAACAATCTCTCACTTAAAATGTCTGCGATAGATTTAGAAACTAAGTATGTTTTTGATACCCTTGAAAGTTCTGTGCTTGAGGAAAAGATTCTTGACATCATGGGAAATATTTTAATCGACTTTCAAAGACCTGGAATGCCTCCAACAACAATTGCCTCTGCCAATCGTACTTTAGAAGTTTGGGCATTAGTTGAGGACCCGACCTTCAGTTATACGTTGACTAACATGTTGGACGAATTCACAGATATCCCAACAAAAGTCTCCACTCAATTTCTCCAAAGTGTTAAAAGAGATTCAGAATGGGAATATGAATTATCCCTTTGTGTAATTAAAGTGAATGAAAACATATTTCATTGGTTCGGTAAAGAACTCACTTCTAATTTGCTGTCTTTGACTTTAAGTAGAAAAGATACTGTCGATTCACAGAAAATAACTAAAATAAGAAACCTTGTAACACCAATAGACATGACTGTGAATTTTAAAAACACTGAATTGTTTGAACAATTTCAAAGCGGTGAAGCAACACAGTTAGATCCCAGCCTGGAGCCTGACTATTTGGACTCGCTTATCAAAGTACATCGGTTTGATCCTGAGCCTCGAGGTATGATGTCATTGACTTTTCTATATCCCTCAACAAATGCTACCTTGAGAGTGGTTATGCTGAGAGAATACAGGCCGACTTATGAAATTATGATTTCTAAATCTGAATTTATAAGCGAGAGAAATCCTGTCTATTCATCAACTTACAACGGAGACAGCGAGTCGATTTCGTTTTACTACCTGGCAGTTCTACCTGGGCCTGAAGTTCCTGTCAACCAAAGTGTCACATATTCATTCTCCATAAACAACACAGTGTGTCAAGCCTGGTCTAGAATGCAGTGGAGTTCCGCAGGATGTCGTGTCGGCCCTGACACTAGTGGTAACCGAGTTCATTGCCAATGCAAGCACCTCTCAATATTTGGGGCTCTTAGCCAATACCTCCCGAACCAAATTGATCCTTTTTCTGATGCTAAACTCTTTATTACAGTACTGGACAACCCACTTGTTGTAAGTGTAATTCTAGTTATGTTTATTATTTACCTTATAGTCTCCGTGTGGGCTTACCGTAAGGACAAGAAAGATCGGTTTCACGGAGCAGTGTCAGTGTTAGAGGACAATTTCCCGGGTGATCGCGAGGCCTACTTGCTAGCTGTTTACACGAGCTCACGATTCTTTGCGGGGACCACTGCCAATGTTGGGATCAGACTCATCGGAGAGGAAGCGACGAGTCGAGCTCATATACTAAGTAGCCGCTACCACAGAGTGTTGACCCGAAATTCGGACGATTGGTTTCTACTTTTCTCCCCGGAGTCTTTGGGTCCGCTTAAACAAATCCATATTTGGCATGACAATTCCGGATTCTCTCCGAATTGGCACTGTGATAAAATTCACGTTTATGATTTAAAAAACCGATTAGAAATTTTGTTTTTGATTGATCAATGGGTAGAATTGAGTCAACGACATTACCCTGAAGCGGTCGTCGTTCCAGCTACTCCGGACGATATGTTGAATCTCAAAATTATATTTTTTCAGAACTTATTAGGTGTAATGAGGTGTGAAACCATTTCTACATCAGGAGTTTTTATGAAGCATCCACGACTTGTGATGACTAGATTTCAACTGGCAAGTATCGTCATGTGTACTACCTTGACCGCATTATTGTGCAGTATTATGTTTTATGGGGGCACTAATGTAGAACCTGATTGTTTTGCTTTTAATGTGAGTAAAAGAGACGTAGTTGTAAGTTTTATCGCTCTCTGTATATCAGGCTTTATCAATTTCTTGATCAAATGGGAGTTTAAAAAAAGTTCCAAAAGTTGTCATAGCAAAAATGTCTGTTCACTTTGCATCAGAGATAGTGAGTTTGATGATTATGATCTGAAACCGATGTCACATTCTGACTTATTCCACCGATCTGGAACAGGAGACGGAGTAAGCGGTATCATTAAAAAGAAAATGACTGAAAGTAGAAATATCTTTCGCCGGTTAACAGACTATTCAAAACCAAAGCCACTTCCTCCTGTGACAGTGGCCTACGGAAGACCGGTCATAAAAACTCAATACATGTGGCTAACTATTGCATGGATTACATGTATCCTTTTAATACTTTCTTGCATGTACTTAATTATGTTATATGGGCTTAAAATGGGTCTGAATAAAAGTAAGAAGTGGATAGCATCCATTACCTTATCATTCGTAGAGAATTCAGTTTTTGTAAGCCCGATGGGTATTATATTGACGGCTATCTTGCTTTCCGGTGCCTTAGAGCTGGATTCTGCAATAACCACTTATCAAATTACTAAGGACGAGCTTTATAAAAATTACAAAAATATATCGAGTGAAGATTTGGAAAAAGTGCTTACGAAACGATGTCACCCCATGTATTGTCCCATCGCTACTGAAAAAGCGGCTAGATTAATGATTAAGAAGAGAAAAGTCCATAATTTAATAAAAATATCACTATTTCTTATTTCCCTGTTTTATGTCACTGTCATTAGTTGCCTATTGCACACTCTGTGGAGTTCAAAATATGACGTAAACAGTCACTTGGTCCGACTGATCACTTTGCCTCGGTTCAGAAACAACGGATTTTTCAAATCTCGCAACTACAGCGAAGAAAACAGGTATTTAGAAATGACGTTGTTAAAATCCTTATACAGTTCGAAATGGTACAACGACTGGCCTTTTTATTCGGGGGAGGAAGAATACTGGACTGAAGACTACACTTGGAAGATGGTCGGGCCGCCATCCCTGAGACAGTTGAGAGTCAAGGCGGAGAGTTGCCGCGGAGTTGTGGCAGAGACTAGCTGCGTTCCGGCGTGGAGCTCTCGGACTGAAGACACAGACATGTACAGCATCGCGTGGCTGCCGTACGAGTGGAGGGAAGCGTCTGACAGAGACCCGTGGCTGTACACCTCCCCGAACGGCAGCTGGATCACCACCCTCTACAGGCTCATTGGTGCGACGGGAACCGTGTACGACAGTGGCGGGTTCACAGCTCAACTTCAACCCTCACTGAGGAACTCCTTCGGAACAATCACTGAGCTTGCGAGCGACTCGTGGCAGGACCACCTCACCAGCGCAGTGTTCGTGGAACTGACACTGTGCAACGTCAACCTACGAGTGTTCAGTCAGATCACGCTTATCACAGAATACTCGAGATCCGTTGCTACATTCAAGACTGCCCGGGTTTTTTCGGCTGAAGACTGCACATTACTAGATGTATGGCTGATCGCATTCACTATTGTTACACTTGTGTTTGGCCTTCATTTAATTTATAAAATCAATCAAGAAGGATTTTTGTGTTTTGTCAGAGAACTGGGTAATGTTGTATTCATGATATCAGTACTTTTGGGTTTCTTTATTATCGTAATTCATTCCATAAAAGTGTTTCAATGTGTCTCCTATAGATTTGATGAAAGATATGGATTCGAGACAGACAAATATTTCAATTATGATTTGTTTTTCTCTTATCATTTACAAATGGTAACACTTCTCAGTCTTCTTCTGTTGCTAGTGATCCATCGAGTTATTTTAAAATGTCAAGAAGGAATTATTCCATCGGGTTATGTTGAAGTGATTAAATCATGTTTGAAATCTATATGTTTACTGCAAATCATGTGTTGTATTTCATTGGTACTTTTATGGCAGATGTTCTTTCAAACAAACATACTGTTATTTGGCAGTTTTATAGAGTTTATTATAAAACAGAGAAGAATAGAAAATATATACATCGATCATTTTAGCAGCATAACTTTAATATTCACTATAGTAAGATTACTTATTTTAACCTTTATTTCAAGTATTTTTATTACAATGTTTAAATATGACTATAAAACATCAAGAATGAAACAAGGTACAATCATCTAGTTTATTAACTCTATGTAAAAACTAGCCAATAAAGAAAATTAATAAAAGTAAAAAAATTATATTGTTTTTAGTGTAGTATGAAATTTTGTATTACTTTTGTTCATGAAACACAGATTATTTTAAGCTAGTCTACGTGAGGAGGTGAAATGCAAAGTGTATTTTGTATGAAATCAAATTTAAAAAGATTAAAAATACCCCCGTCACAGCCAACCTGCATACTCAGCAAATTTCCAATGAATATATAACACATAACACATAACACATTAAACCACTTAACAGGATTCATAAGAAATGTATTCACTAACAAGCGATATTTAAAATATTAATTATTCTCCATAAGAATAACATTGGGGATGAGTACGCAGGTTTGCTGCACCAAGGCACACAAAATAATGGGTTTTATGCAAATTTCAATAGAACTCATCTTAGTGAAGTCACATACCAAGTTTCATCCATATACATTCATAAATAAGCGATATATAATATTTTACGTATTTTCCATAAGAATAACATGGGGACCAAGTACCTAGGTTTGCTGCTACAGCAATCATAGGCGAAAAATCTTTTTGAGCAAAAAACAATAAACCACAACCAGATCAAGCCATATTTACCAAATTTCGCCAGGTTATGTTCATAAATAAGCGAGATATACAATTTTTCTTTTTCTCCATAAGAATAACATTAGACATCGTACTGTGTTTAGCACTTTCAATATCTCAGTAACCAATTGACGTAGAGCAATGATCAAAATACCAAATTGTTTGTTTTTTTAAGCTGAATTCAATGGTATAAAATAAAATTTGATTTAAATTAAAATTACATGTAAAAACCCCAAAAAACACATTTTTGGGGTACAAAACCCCCCAACCACCCCCCTTCGGATGTTTCGATTCATCTGGTTTTCGAACTCGTTCAAATAAATGGTACTTTACACATGTGTACCAAATTTGATTAAGATTGGACCTTTTTTACGAGAGTTATCGTGCTTACGGACACACACATATATTATATATATATATATATATATATATATATATATATATATAACATATAAAAATTTGAACGAATGGTGTTTTTGGCATCTAGGGACCTCAAAATGAAAAGTTATCATGGTGTCGGGCTTAAGTCTTACCATGAGACCTACGGTAATAGCTTCTTCCCTATACGGGAAATTCGCTAAAAGATACACAAATGGTTTTAAATGTAAATGAAACGATATATGACAAAATCACATTGAAAAGGGTTTATATGGAGCAAATTATGTCCTCAGCATTAATAACGTGTTTGGCCATTTTAACTAATGTCAGTCCTGTAAACTGAAGTAGGTACCTTCCCCTCCAAGTGATGCTAGAGTGGGGGAAGTTCCCTTCCCCGTATTGTCCTCTCAAAATCTTTCCCACGGTATCTCAAAAAGGATTGTCAAATTGATTCAGTTATCGCATTGATAGCCAATGATTATAGTTTACACATTGTCGATATTGTCAATGTAATGCTCCTAATGTTCCCAAGATGTATCTGCAATACAATATTGTCAACGTAACGCTCCTGATGTTCCAAGATGTCTCTGCAATAGAAATACGATATTGTCAATGTAATGCTCCTGATGTTCCCAAGACGTCTCTTTAATACGATATTGTCAATGTAATGCTCCTAATGTTCCCAAGATGTATCTGCAATACGATATTGTCAACGTAATGCTCCTGATGTTCCAAGATGTCTCTGCAATAGAAATACGATATTGTCAATGTAATGCTCCTGATGTCCCCAAGACGTCTTTTTAATACGATATTGTCAATGTAATGCTCCTGATGTTCCAAGATGTCTCTGCAATAGAAATACGATATTGTCAATGTAATGCTCCTGATGTTCCCAAGACGTCTCTTTAATACGATATTGTCAATGTAATGCTCCTGATGTTCCCAACATGTCTCTTCAATACGATAGTGTCAATGTAATGCTCCTGATGTTCCCAACATGTCTCTTCAATACGATAGTGTCAATGTAATGCTCCTGATGTTCCCAATATGTCTCTTCAATACGATAGTGTCAATGTAATGCTCCTGATGTTCCCAAGATGTCTCTGCAATACGATATTGTCAACGTAATACCCCTGATGTTCCCAAGATGTCTCTACAATACGATATTGCCAATGTAATGCTCTTGATGTTCCCAACATCTCTCTTCAATACGATATTGTCAGTGTAATGCTCCTGATGTTCCCAATATGTCTCTGCAATACGATATTGTCAACGTAATACCCCTGATGTTCCCAAGATGTCTCTACAATACGATATTGTCAATGTAATGCTCCTGATGTTCCCAAGATGTCTCTTCAATACGATATTGTCAATGTAATGCTCCTGATGTTCCCAATATGTCTCTTCAATACGATAGTGTCAATGTAATGCTCCTGATGTTCCCAACATGTCTCTTCAATACGATAGTGTCAATGTAATGCTCCTGATGTTCCCAATATGTCTCTTCAATACGATATTGTCAATGTAATGCTCCTGATGTGTCCAACATGTCTCTGCAATACGATATTGTCAATTTAATGCTCCTGATGTTCCCTAGATGTCTCTGCAATACGATATTGTCAATGTAATGCTCCTGATGTTCCCAAGATGTCTCTTCAATACGATATTGTCAATGTAATGCTCCTGATGTTCCCAAGATGTCTCTTCAATACGATAGTGTCAATGTAATGCTCCTTATCTTCCCAAGATGTCTCTGCAATACGATATTGTCAACGTAGTACTCCTGATGTTTCCAAGATGTCTCTACAATACGATATTGTCAATGTAATGCTCCTGATTTTCCCAACTACGATATTGTCAGTGTAATGCTCCTGATGTTCCCAACATGTCTCTGCAATACGATAATGTCAGTGTAATGCTCCTGATGTTCCCAAGATGTCTCTTCAATATGATAATGGATCAGAAAAGCCCCGGATGTAACATTTATGCATGTAAAAAAATGGGAATTAGTGAGGTAAAAGTTTTAAGTCCTCTCTTGTCATTCTTGCATAAATATTTACTGAGTTATTAAAGAAAATGTGTATCGAATAAACACAGTACGTTGTCTTATGGGGGTTTTACATTAGAATTTGAATAAAATTTGAATAAATGTATGTTTTTACACTGATTTTCAGTTTTAAAAGGATTTATGTGGAAATTCAATTCCCTCACGTCAGTGTGCTGCGTGCAAACATTTTTGGATTGAAGTCGTGTCTAGAACAGTAGAACCGCGCTAATCCGACCTCGGATGGTCCGAGTCCTCGCTTAGTCGGACTGTACCGTTATCAGTGTTTATTGTTGTTTACCTATCCCCCTTGTGTTTAATTTTTGTGTGCTGCTCCCAGGGGTGGTTTTAGGATATTTATTTTGGGTGAGCCTTGTTTTGTATAATAATTTGCAATTTTATATAAACTTTCTCTTCATATTCCTAAAGCAAATTGTTTAATTTAAATTTTTGGTAGTTTTTAAAATCGCTACTAGCACCCAGAACTGTCTGTTTTATTATTGACAAGGTCCTGCCTGATCCCATCGTTCCCTAAAGCATGATTATTCTGAGATCGCCTTATCATAATTGTGCATTTTTACCCCACTTTAGGATCACAAAATGATCCTTTTCTGCACTTGAAATGTTTGTTACAATACATTATAATTATAAGAAACAAGGTGAGAAAATCATACACAGACAGCCAACCAGTTGTCAAACTGACAGTGCGGCCAGTGTAGCCAACCAAGATCCACCATGTCTTGCCAAATTTCCCCTTGTAAATCTTGGCAAAATGAGTGTATTTAGTGAAACCCAAAAGTACTCATGTAAAAAGCCCACACATTAAAACCACCCCTGGCTGCTTCATTCAGATTTCATCATTAGACCTCTGTGGCAGTTTTGATCACTGAATAATTTATTTATGATCTTCGCAGTTCCGGTAAAATTAAGTATGTAATACTGTAAAACAAAAACAGTATAACTGTTCTAATGTAAAACGAGTTCGCACGCAGCACGCTGACGTGAGGGAAGTGAATTTCCACATAAAAACTATAAAAACTCAAAATTTGTTAAAAACATACATGTATTCCAATTTTTATTAAAATCTGATAATATTGATTTTTTGGCTGTTCTTATGCTCCTGGTTCTATTTACCTGCAATGATGGGAATACAATTTTGCGCATTATAAGATTAGGATAAGGTCCAGTCAGGCTTTAAAATAGGCGTGAGGTTGTTGGGGATGATAAAAGTACACCAACAAATGAATAACAGGCTTTTCTAATGTAAAACTCCCATAAGACAACGTACTGTGTTTGGTCAATACACATTTTCTTTAATAACTCGGTAAATATATATGCTAGAATGATGAGAGAGGGCTTAAGGTTTCGCCACACTAATTTCCATTTGTTTACATTCTTTAATTTCACATCCGAGGCTTTTCCCCTTTTTGGGCCCAAAAACTCAAAATTTGAAAGATTAATCCCCAAAAATAGGATTTAGAGTTTTCAGGTTGTTTTGCCCAACGAACTTGTCCAACTGATTATAGAAAGGAACGACCAAACCAAATTTGAAGTAAATCGGACAGAAAAGGCGATCGCTAGAGTGCATACACACACACATATATATATATATATATATAACATTTTGAACGAAGCCCAAAAACATGTTCAGGGGGGTCACGTTAGGAACTTCTATGGTGGTCCCGGGCTTAAGTTTCACCGTGCGGGTCATGCTAATAGTTCACTTTCCATAGGAAATTCACTAATGAACTAGGTTTTTGAAAATAAAATAGTACACATCTATCAAAATAAGATTTATTCTTCAGTCATGTGAAACAAATTCTATATGTCACATGAAAGGAATTAGTTGGTTATAATACTACTATAAAAAAAGAGTAACTGAATTATCTTATCGGTTTAATATGTGTATAAATTTTGTGCTTGAAGGGGAAGAAAAGGCGACCCCAAATAATTAATTTTCTCTTAAAACATAAAATGAAAAGAGGAGGGGAAGTGCCACTCATTCGACTGGTCGTACACATCCGTCGATAAAACTTAGTGATAGGTTGATGTAATAGTGACAACTATTTCACTGTAACTTAAATTATCCCACCTCTCGCATAAATTATCCTTAAAATGGTTGAGATTGGATATAAATTATTTTTCAAACAGATACGAGTATCTCCCCTGCAATATTATGCAGATATAATCCTTATAAGAGCTGTTTATTGAATCAAGAAAAACACATGTGACATAAACCAAATAAAACTGTCCTCCATATGAATAACATGGGAACTTGGAAGTCCCGTGGGGCAGAGACCTGAGGTCTAAATCAAAATTCTGGCTCGACAGTGACTTAGAACTTGATATTATCTTTTAAATAAAAAATTAAAAAATCATCAAAATCGGTTAAGTATTAACTTCATGAAGTGAGTGAACAACAAGCAGAATTTTTTCAAATATGTAGATTAGATATAAATTATTTTTCAAACAGATATTGAACTAGGATAAACAAACATAATGATGTATAACTAACAGCTGTGATAAAGTAAAATAACAAAAATCCTTTAGGTAAGTGTACAAGGACAGTGATTGGTTATCTTTCTCTCTGAGAAATGAAATTGCTCGATGGGTTAGTTTGTTACTTGAGTGGGGGAAGCCATCCCCATCGCCAAAATCTTTACGTTATAAATAATCGATGATTTATCACAAGAAAAAAAAAATATTTTAAAATACAACTCTTTTATGTCAAACATATTTTTGGTCATATGTTTGATAGAAACCATTGTTCTCTATTGTTTGTTTACAAAATTATCCTCCGGTAAGGCTTCACTTTATCACCCCAGATGACAGCTCTATATGTATTAAGGTTGTTGGCCTTGCACAGCTGTTTATAGCTGTTGTTAAATTCCTTAGTCATATGTCATCTGTAGTTTAAAAACAATTTCAGTGTTTTGTTTTAAATTCATTTTATATTTTTTGTTTTAAAGTCTTCCTTTTTAACTAAACAACCTTTTTTAATAAATGCAGGATTATATATATCAGTTATTAGCAATTGTTTTCCTAATATCAACTGTAATAATAAGTGGTGAAATAATCTGTATACCTGGGTTTTTTGTTAAAAACTGCAGGGATTCCATTGCAAAGTCTAATTCATATCGTTGGAAATCTGAAATAAACTTGCTAGCAACATTACTTGGAGGATGTGATTCCAAGGACCTGCATCTGAAGTGGACACTTTGGAAAGTCGACCCCAAAAGCCATCACAAAAAACCTCTTAGAGAAATACACGGTGGAAAATTATGGTCAATAAAAGCTTCTGAATTAGAATTAGGATTTTATTTAGTCACATTACAAGCAAAACTGAAAGCACCGTCTACATCTGTGTACTACGAAAATGATTTTTCTTGTTATTTTGAAGTAAAGGTTTTCCCATTAAAGCCGGTAATAGCGGGTGGGAGTAAAAGATATATCAAGTCTAAGAAGAATAAGTTGGTCTTGGATGCGAGAAGGTCAGTTGATCCCAATGAAGAGGATAATTCAGTTCCTCTCATGACACGTTGGTCCTGCACGAGCAATCTGTCCGGAGCCATCGTAGAAGATATCTGCAAGGCAAGAACATTGAGGAGCACAGACCCCTATGAAATACTAGGTCATAAACTGCCAGATCTCGCACAGTTCACGTTCACTTTGGAAATATGGAGTAACATGTACGATTACTGTGCCGAGTGTCTGGAAGCTAGAGAGCATAGATTCGCTCATCAGACAATCATCGTAGACAATCTTGAAGGTAAAAGAGACTTTGTTTCTATAATATGTTTTGACAATTGTTTTGTTAGTGCTACATACAAAGAAGTTGTTTTAAAGGCCGAGTTGAATTTATTAGACTCTAATCAGGGGTCATGTTATAGTTTGCACTCTTTAGCACAAGGCTCAATTACTTGTATATTGTTTAAGTGGACATATCAGAAAATAGGTAATAGTACAGTAATTAGGTTTAAAAAGCCCGCTGACCTGCCGACATATATATTTCGATTACCAGAAGGAACTCTAGACTCGGGGAGTAGTTACATAGTTAATATCAGTATAAGGGTGCACGGGGTTCTCATAGCCGATTCATTTATCCTCGAAACAAATTCCGTAGCATATACTGGAACTTGTGCAGTGGACCCGATGAAAGGTATCAGAGGAGAAACTGCTTTTGATGTTATTTGTTCAAAAGATAACCCAACAGATTTCACATTAGGCCTAATATTTGAGTTTTATGATATGACCCCTGAACAGGCGAATGAAGATGATTACCTGAGTGGGAGAATCCTGGGAATCACCAGTAGTGGGTTGTTGAAGGACGTGCTGCTGACACGGGGGACTGTTGTTATTGTCGTTAGAAACTCTGCAGGGTTTCATCTGACGAAGCACATTCAAGTGAACCTCCAGGATCAAATTGATATGGATAACACAACAAATGCTTACGAAAACTTAAAGGTTGCCATCGACACCTTGAACTCACTTGTTGAAACCGGGTCTCATTTGAGAATACTTCAAGAAATTTCTTTTGTTATTGATGTTTTCTCAGATTATTTACACGATCAAGATATTTTTAGGTCGTTACTTTCAGGAATTCATAGATCTTCAGTAAAAATTCCCACTGATGTAAAAGATACCTTGTTCACACTTCATAATCTTCTATTTAACATTAAATCGAGTGGTTCAGGTTTTCCAGATTTCGAAACAATGAAGACTGTAAAACTAATAATTTGTGAACACTTGAAACACTTGTCCCTTTGGAGACATAGGTTTTCGTCTAAAGACATGATTGAAATTATAGATGTAGTGTTAAATAACCTTTTAGTCTCTCTAGCTTTGGAAAACAATCTCTCACTTAAAATGTCTGCGATAGATTTAGAAACTAAGTATGTTTTTGATACCCTTGAAAGTTCTGTGCTTGAGGAAAAGATTCTTGACATCATGGGAAATATTTTAATCGACTTTCAAAGACCTGGAATGCCTCCAACAACAATTGCCTCTGCCAATCGTACTTTAGAAGTTTGGGCATTAGTTGAGGACCCGACCTTCAGTTATACGTTGACTAACATGTTGGACGAATTCACAGATATCCCAACAAAAGTCTCCACTCAATTTCTCCAAAGTGTTAAAAGAGATTCAGAATGGGAATATGAATTATCCCTTTGTGTAATTAAAGTGAATGAAAACATATTTCATTGGTTCGGTAAAGAACTCACTTCTAATTTGCTGTCTTTGACTTTAAGTAGAAAAGATACTGTCGATTCACAGAAAATAACTAAAATAAGAAACCTTGTAACACCAATAGACATGACTGTGAATTTTAAAAACACTGAATTGTTTGAACAATTTCAAAGCGGTGAAGCAACACAGTTAGATCCCAGCCTGGAGCCTGACTATTTGGACTCGCTTATCAAAGTACATCGGTTTGATCCTGAGCCTCGAGGTATGATGTCATTGACTTTTCTATATCCCTCAACAAATGCTACCTTGAGAGTGGTTATGCTGAGAGAATACAGGCCGACTTATGAAATTATGATTTCTAAATCTGAATTTATAAGCGAGAGAAATCCTGTCTATTCATCAACTTACAACGGAGACAGCGAGTCGATTTCGTTTTACTACCTGGCAGTTCTACCTGGGCCTGAAGTTCCTGTCAACCAAAGTGTCACATATTCATTCTCCATAAACAACACAGTGTGTCAAGCCTGGTCTAGAATGCAGTGGAGTTCCGCAGGATGTCGTGTCGGCCCTGACACTAGTGGTAACCGAGTTCATTGCCAATGCAAGCACCTCTCAATATTTGGGGCTCTTAGCCAATACCTCCCGAACCAAATTGATCCTTTTTCTGATGCTAAACTCTTTATTACAGTACTGGACAACCCACTTGTTGTAAGTGTAATTCTAGTTATGTTTATTATTTACCTTATAGTCTCCGTGTGGGCTTACCGTAAGGACAAGAAAGATCGGTTTCACGGAGCAGTGTCAGTGTTAGAGGACAATTTCCCGGGTGATCGCGAGGCCTACTTGCTAGCTGTTTACACGAGCTCACGATTCTTTGCGGGGACCACTGCCAATGTTGGGATCAGACTCATCGGAGAGGAAGCGACGAGTCGAGCTCATATACTAAGTAGCCGCTACCACAGAGTGTTGACCCGAAATTCGGACGATTGGTTTCTACTTTTCTCCCCGGAGTCTTTGGGTCCGCTTAAACAAATCCATATTTGGCATGACAATTCCGGATTCTCTCCGAATTGGCACTGTGATAAAATTCACGTTTATGATTTAAAAAACCGATTAGAAATTTTGTTTTTGATTGATCAATGGGTAGAATTGAGTCAACGACATTACCCTGAAGCGGTCGTCGTTCCAGCTACTCCGGACGATATGTTGAATCTCAAAATTATATTTTTTCAGAACTTATTAGGTGTAATGAGGTGTGAAACCATTTCTACATCAGGAGTTTTTATGAAGCATCCACGACTTGTGATGACTAGATTTCAACTGGCAAGTATCGTCATGTGTACTACCTTGACCGCATTATTGTGCAGTATTATGTTTTATGGGGGCACTAATGTAGAACCTGATTGTTTTGCTTTTAATGTGAGTAAAAGAGACGTAGTTGTAAGTTTTATCGCTCTCTGTATATCAGGCTTTATCAATTTCTTGATCAAATGGGAGTTTAAAAAAAGTTCCAAAAGTTGTCATAGCAAAAATGTCTGTTCACTTTGCATCAGAGATAGTGAGTTTGATGATTATGATCTGAAACCGATGTCACATTCTGACTTATTCCACCGATCTGGAACAGGAGACGGAGTAAGCGGTATCATTAAAAAGAAAATGACTGAAAGTAGAAATATCTTTCGCCGGTTAACAGACTATTCAAAACCAAAGCCACTTCCTCCTGTGACAGTGGCCTACGGAAGACCGGTCATAAAAACTCAATACATGTGGCTAACTATTGCATGGATTACATGTATCCTTTTAATACTTTCTTGCATGTACTTAATTATGTTATATGGGCTTAAATTGGGTCTGAATAAAAGTAAGAAGTGGATAGCATCCATTACCTTATCGTTCGTAGAGAATTCAGTTTTTGTAAGCCCGATGGGTATTATATTGACGGCTATCTTGCTTTCCGGTGCCTTAGAGCTGGATTCTGCAATAACCACTTATCAAATTACTAAGGACGAGCTTTATAAAAATTACAAAAATATATCGAGTGAAGATTTGGAAAAAGTGCTTACGAAACGATGTCACCCCATGTATTGTCCCATCGCTACTGAAAAAGCGGCTAGATTAATGATTAAGAAGAGAAAAGTCCATAATTTAATAAAAATATCACTATTTCTTATTTCCCTGTTTTATGTCACTGTCATTAGTTGCCTATTGCACACTCTGTGGAGTTCAAAATATGACGTAAACAGTCACTTGGTCCGACTGATCACTTTGCCTCGGTTCAGAAACATCGGATTTTTCAAATCTCGCAACTACAGGGAAGAAAACAGTTATTTAGAAACAACGTTGTTAAAATCCTTGTACAGTTCTAAATGGTACAACGACTGGCCTTTTTATTCGGGGGAGGAAGAATACTGGACTGAAGACTACACTTGGAAGATGGTCGGGCCCCCAACCCTGAGACAGTTGAGAGTCAAGGCGGAGAGTTGCCGCAGAGTTGTGGCAGAGACTAGCTGCGTTCCGGCGTGGAGCTCTCGGACTGAAGACACAGACATGTACAGCATCGCGTGGCTGCCGTACGAGTGGAGGGAAGCGTCTGACAGAGACCCGTGGCTGTACACCTCCCCGAACGGCAGCTGGATCACCACCCTCTACAGGCTCATTGGTGCGACGGGAACCGTGTACGACAGTGGCGGGTTCACAGCTCAACTTCAACCCTCACTGAGGAACTCCTTCGGAACAATCACTGAGCTTGTGAGCGACTCGTGGCAGGACCACCTCACCAGCGCAGTGTTCGTGGAACTGACACTGTGCAACGTCAACCTACGAGTGTTCAGTCAGATCACGCTTATCACAGAATACTCGAGATCCGTTGCTACATTCAAGACTGCCCGGGTTTTTTCGGCTGAAGACTGCACATTACTAGATGTATGGCTGATCGCATTCACTATTGTTACACTTGTGTTTGGCCTTCATTTAATTTATAAAATCAATCAAGAAGGATTTTTGTGTTTTGTCAGAGAACTGGGTAATGTTGTATTCATGATATCAGTACTTTTGGGTTTCTTTATTATCGTAATTCATTCCATAAAAGTGTTTCAATGTGTCTCCTATAGATTTGATGAAAGATATGGATTCGAGACAGACAAATATTTCAATTATGATTTGTTTTTCTCTTATCATTTACAAATGGTAACACTTCTCAGTCTTCTTCTGTTGCTAGTGATCCATCGAGTTATTTTAAAATGTCAAGAAGGAATTATTCCATCGGGTTATGTTGAAGTGATTAAATCATGTTTGAAATCTATATGTTTACTGCAAATCATGTGTTGTATTTCATTGGTACTTTTATGGCAGATGTTCTTTCAAACAAACATACTGTTATTTGGCAGTTTTATAGAGTTTATTATACAACAGAGAAGAATAGAAAATATATACATCGATCATTTTAGCAGCATAACTTTAATATTCACTATAGTAAGATTACTTATTTTAACCTTTATTTCAAGTATTTTTATTACAATGTTTAAATATGACTATAAAACATCAAGAATGAAACAAGGTACAATCATCTAGTTTATTAACTCTATGTAAAAACTAGCCAATAAAGAAAATTAATAAAAGTAAAAAAATTATATTGTTTTTAGTGTAGTATGAAATTTTGTATTACTTTTGTTCATGAAACACAGATTATTTTAAGCTAGTCTACGTGAGGAGGTGAAATGCAAAGTGTATTTTGTATGAAACAAATTAAAAAAGATTAAAAAAACATACACAAATGGTTTTAAATGTAAATGAAACGTTATATGACAAAATACCATTGAAAAGGGTTTATATGGAGCAAATGTTGTCCTCAGCATTAACAAACTATTTGGCCATTATAACTAATGTCAGTCCGTAAACTTAAGTAGGTACCTTCCCCTCCAAGTGATGCTAGAGTGGGGGAAGTTCCCCTCCCCCTATCGCCCACTCAGAATGTTTCCCACAGTATCTCAAATAGGACTGTCAAATTGACTCAGTTATAGCATTGATGGCCAATAGTTATTTTTTAAACATTGTCGATATTGTCAATGTAATGCTCCTGATGTTCCCAACATGTCTCTTCAATACGATATTGTCAATGTAATGCTCCTGATGTTCCCAAGATGTCTCTGCAATACGATATTGTCAATGTAATGCTCCTGATGTTCCCAAGATGTCTCTGCAATACGATATTGTCAATGTAATGCTCCTAATGTTCCCAACATGTCTCTTCAATACGATATTGTCAATGTAATGCTCCTGATGTTCCCAAGATGTCTCTGCAATACGATATTGTCAATGTAATGCTCCTGATGTTCCCAAGATGTCTCTGCAATACGATATTGTCAATGAATGCTCCTGATGTTTCTGCAATACAATATTGTCAATGTAATGCTCCTGATGTTCCCAACATGTCTCTTCAATACGATATTGTCAATGTAATGCTCCTGATGTTCCCAAGATGTCTCTACAATACGATATTGTCAGTGTAATGCTCCTGATGTTCCCAAGATGTCTCTGCAATACGATATTGTCAATGTAATCCTCGTGATGTTCCCAACATGTCTCTGCAATACGATATTGTCAATGTGTTGCTCCTGATGTTCCCAACATGTCTCTGCAATACAAATTATTTTAATGGCGGTGGTTTTTATCTTTTTAATTGGAGGTATAAATTAGTACAAGTTTATAGTTTCTACCATTATTTTGGATTATTATTTAAAAATTGTTATATAATTATATTTGAAACTAAATGTACAAATTTAGGCACCAACGATTCTGGCCTTCTGACACGACATAGTCATGTGACTTAAATTGTTGTATTTGGGACTCTTATGGCCCAACCTCATAGATTATGTTATATATTCAATAATTACTATAATCCTTGAAGAGAAATTTTAATAAATACATTGGTAATGCTCCTGATGTTCCCAAGATGTGTCTTCAATACGATTTTGTCAATGTAATGCTCCTGATGTTCCCAAGATGTCTCTTCAATACGATAGTGTCAATGCTATTCTCCTGATGTTCCCAACATGTCTCTGCAATACGATATTGTCAGTGTAATGCTCCTGATGTTCTTAAGATGTCTCTGCAATACAAAATTGTCAGTGTAATGCTTTTGATGTTCCCATGATGTCTCTGCAATACGATATTGTCAGTGTAATGCTCCTGATGTTCCCAAGATGTCTCTGTAATACGATATTGTCAATGTAATGCTCCTGATGTTCCCAAGATGTCTCTGCATTGCGATATTGTCAGTGTAATGCTCCTGATGTTCCCAAGATGTCTCTGCAATACGATATTGTCAATGTAATGCTCCTGATGTTCCCAACATGTCTCTGCAATACGATATTGTCAGTGTAATGCTCCTGATGTTCCCAAGATGTCTCTGCAATACGATATTGTCAATGTAATGCTCCTGATGTTCCCAAGATGTTTCTGCAATACGATATTGTCAATGTAATGCTCCTGATGTTCCCAACACGTCTCTTCAATACGATATTGTCAATGTAATGCTCCTGATGTTCCCAAGACTCTACAATACGATATTGTCAGTGTAATGCTCCTGATGTTCCCAAGATGTCTCTGCAATACGATATTGTCAATGTAATGCTCTTGATGCAACATTTCATAAATTTTTTCATAAATATGTATGTAAATAAAACAATAAATATAGCCTACCATCACAACACTCATAAGTATTATCCATTTCACACCCATGTAGTCAAGTTGTCACAACATTGTCCAATAGGCCTATATAAATATATAGATCAAACAGATTACAAGTACCCCAATAGCCTAGTTAAAATATTGGAGTAGCCTATATATACATATTAAGTAAGAATAACAGCCTACCTGAGATATTTAATAATGTATGTTATTTCAAACACAAGCTAAAATAAACTTAATATATATAAAATAATAAAATCTCAAATCTCAAATTTTGAGTAAGTATAATTTTATACAGTACCATAAATCTGTGTAGTGAAAAGTGCCATTAGTG
This sequence comes from Allygus modestus, assembly GCA_963675035.1. Classification (NCBI taxonomy): domain Eukaryota; kingdom Metazoa; phylum Arthropoda; class Insecta; order Hemiptera; family Cicadellidae; genus Allygus; species Allygus modestus. The sequence goes on along the minus strand of OY776112.1, from coordinate 486,445,076 downwards.
ACTACATTGAAAACATGAAATACATTGTTACCCTGGACCACATGTGAGATGATGAAGAAGATGCTTTTGTGAGACCTTACCAATTATGAAGCCTGAGTGACTAGATGCTTTTCTATGGGTCTCATTCCCAAATTCAAAATAAATCCCTTTAAAACAGTAAATTAGACACTAAAAGTCTAATTAGAAATAGGAGAAGATCTGGGACTATCGAATTATACTCATTTTATTAACAGGCCAAGAAGAGATAGTACTTAGAGAAGAAATTCAATTTGGTAATATGCATCCAATTTTTACCTAGCCCATTTTTGATCTTCAAGGACTAAGCCACCTTCAGTTCACGGGGTGGACTGAGTAGCTCCAGCAACTGATAGACATTTCTAACTAATTGAACTTTATTTCGAAAACCTAAGAGTTAATTAATATCATAGAGACTTTGAACATTTAATAGAGTTTTAGGCCAACATGTGCTCATAAACAAAATTGTTATCCATCCTAATCCAATCAATCCTATTATAATCTTTTTCGCTTAAGGCCTACCATCAAAGGCCAAGATCAAAATTTTAATTAGAAAAGATTTTTATATAATTATTTACAAGAATTTGTGAGAGAGAGAGAGAAACCCCGGCACGAACCTCATTCCCTGGGATTATCTATCAAATTTGCAATACCGACTGTAGCTGAGGACATTGTTATTATATATTAATAAAAATAAGATTAGGACCCACCCCATGTTTTGTAAATATATTTGTAAAACCCTTAGATTAGCCAATGATACACAGTGTAAATATATCGAATAAACTAGTTTCGTTATTATTGTATTTTGAGTGGTCATTTTAGAAGGTAGTTAGTTTACACTGATGTTCCCAACATGTCTCTGCAATACAAATTATTTTGATGGTGGTGGTTTTTATCTTTTTAATTGGAGGTATAAATTAGTACAAGTTTATAGTTTCTACCATTATTTTGGATTATTCTTTAAAAATTGTAATATCATTATATTTGAAACTAATTGTACAAATTTAGGCACCAACGATTCTGGCCTTCTGACACGACATAGTCATGTGACTTCAATTGTTGTATTTGGGACTCTTATGGCCCAACCTCATAGATTATTTAATATATTAAATAATTACTATAATCCTTGAAGAGAAATTTTAAAAATACATTGGTAATGCTCCTGATGTTCCCAAGATGTGTCTTCAATACGATTTTGTCAATGTAATGCTCCTGATGTTCCCAAGATGCCTCTTCAATACGATAGTGTCAATGTAATGCTCCTGATGTACCCAAGATGTCTCTTCAATATGGTATTGTCAATGCAATGCTCCTGATGTTCCCAAGATGTCTCTTCAATACGATATTGTCAATGTAATGCTCCTGATGTTCCCAAGATGTCTCTTCAATACGATATTGTCAGTGTAATGCTCCTGATGTTCCCAAGATGTCTCTGCAATACGATATTGTCAATGTAATGCTCCTGATGTTCCCAACATGTCTCTGCAATACGATATTGTCATTGTAATGCTCCTGAAATTCCCAACATGTCTCTGCAATACAAATTATTTTGATGGCGTTGGTTTTTATCTTTTTAATTGGAGGTATAAATTAGTACAATTTTATAGTTCCTACTATTATTTTTGATTATTCTTTAAAAATTGTTATATAATTATATTTGAAACTAAATGTACAAATTTAGGCACCAACGATTCTGGCCTTCTGACACAACATAGTCATGTGACTTCAATTGTTGTATTTGGGACTCTTATGGCCCAACCTCATAGATTATTTTATATATTCAATAATTACTATAATCCTTGAAGAGAAATTTTAAAAATTCATTGGTACTGTCCCAATGGACTCTGGAAAAATCTGTATTATTATTAAATCGTTGTAATATTGGTTCAACAATTTTAGACCTTTAAAAACTTTATTTTTCTTATATGTTTGTTATCAAACAAAAGTCTTACCCTCAAGATGTGCCTTTTTGGGGTTTAAAAAACTTTCACTTTCAAACCCCTCCCGATGAATCTTTAAAGTTATAGAGTTGATATTATTCTTATAATCTTAAGTTATTTCATTTAGTCAAACAGCTGATTATTACCTAACAATTTCAAAACATCTGACCATATGTCTGCGAGATTCCTGATCGGAAAACGGGATACCGGCTAGTAGTAATTTAAATACCCCCGTCGCAGCAAACCTGCATACTCAGCGAATTTCCAATGAATATATAACATAACACATTATAACACTTAACAGGATTCATAAGAAGTGTATTCACAAACAAGCGATATTTAAAATATTAATTATCCTCCATAAGAATAACATTGGGGATGAGTATGCAGGTTTGCTGCAACAAGGCACACAAAATAATGGGTTTTTATGCAAATATCAATAGAACTCATCTTAGTGAAGTCACATACCAAGTTTCATCCATATACATTCATAAATAAGCGATATATAACATTTTAAGTATTTTCCATAAGAATAACATGGGGACCAAGTACCTAGGTTTGCTGCTACAGGAGCCATAGGCGAAAAATTGTTTTTTTTGTGCAAACAACAATAAACCATAACCAGATCAAGCCATATACCAAATTTCGCCAGGTTATGTTCATAAATAAGCGAGATATACAATTTTTCTTTTTCTCCATAAGAATAACATTAGACAACGTACTGTGTTTAGCACTTTCAATATCTCGGTAACCAATTGACGTAGAGCAATGATCAAAATACCAAATTGTTTGTTTTTTTAAGTTGAATTCAATGGTATAAATTAAAATTTGATTTAAATTAAAATTAAATGTGAAAACCCCAAAAAACTCATTTTTGGGGTAAAAAACCCCCCAAAAACCCCCCTTCGGATGGTGCGATTCATCTGGTTTTCGAACTCGTTCAAATAAATGGTACTTTACACATTTGTACCAAATTTCATTAAGATCGGACCTTTTTTACGAGAGTTATCGTGCTTACGGAGACATATATATATATATATAAATAAATACATATATAAAAATTTGAACGAATGGTGTTTTTGGCATCTGGGGACCTCAAAATGAAAAGTTATCATGGTCTCGGGCTTAACTCTTACCATGAGACCTACGGTAATAGCTTCTTCCCTATAGGGGGAATTCGTTAAACGTTGTCAGCCAGAAATAACGACAAACGACATTGCCCTTTGAGAATAGCATGGACAATGTAAAACCTCTGGTATGATCACATTTAAACATTTGATTAAGGGGTTTGCTTTGTTTGCTTACAGTATTTAAGAGGAACTTTTGAGGAAACCGTAAGTCCGACAATAGTGACCGGATACGCGAATGAAATTTCTCTTTGAAAAGATAGGAGGGAAAATATTAGTTTTTTGATACACCCTCTATACATAATACCCCCGTTGCAGCAAACCTGCATACTCAGCGAATTTCCACTGTATATATAACATAACACATTAACACTTAACAGGATTCATAAGAAATATATTCACAAACAAGCGATATTAAAAATTAATTAATTAATCTCCATAAGAATAACATTGAGGATGAGTACGAAGGTTTGCTGCAACAAGGCACACAAAATAATGAATGGGTTTTTATACAAATATCAATATAACTCATGTATGTGAACTCACATACCAAGTTTCATCCAAATACATCCGTAAATAAGCGATATATAACATTTTAAGTATTTTCCATAAGAATAACATGGGGATCGAGTACCTAGGTTTGCTGCTTCGGGAACCATAGGCGAAAAATTGTTTTTTTGTGCAAACAACAATAAACCACAACCAGATGAAGCCATATACCAAATTTCGTCAGTTTATGTTCATAAATAACCCAGATATACAATTTTTCTTTTCCTCCATAAGAATAACATTAGACAACGTACTGTGTTTAGTACTTTCAATATCTCAGTAACCAATTGACGTAGAGCAATGATGAAAATACCAAATTGTTTGTTTTTTTAAGTTGAATTCAATGGTATAAAATAAAATTTGATTTGAATTAAAATTACATGTAAAAACCCCAAAAAACACATTTTTGGGGTACAAAACCCCCTAACAACCCCCCTTCGGATGGTGCGAATCATCTGGTTTTCGAACTCGTTCAAATAAATGGTACTTTACACATTTGTACCAAATTTCATTTAGATCGGACCTTTTTTACGAGAGTTATCGTGCTTACGGACACACACATATATATATATAAATATATATATATATATTTACATATATATACATATATATATATACATATATAAAAATTTGAACGAATGGTGTTTTTGGCATCTGGGGACCTCAAAATGAAAAGTTATCATGGTCTCGGGCTTCAGTCTTACCATGAGACCTACGGTTTGCTTCTTCCCTATAGGGGAAATTCGCTAAAAGTGTAAAGTAAAAACTCATTTTTGATATTTTAATTTAATCAGCTGTGCAATTTGTCTTCTTCTATACCTGCAAAAGGCAAAGCCCTCACTCATATTTATATATAATTCTGTAAGCAAAATTTTTAACTAAAAATCATGAGAGTTTGGCAAATTGCAGGATGATGAGAGACGGCTCAAACTAAAGTTCTTGATCCCAGGAACTCGGGAAAAATAGCAGAATTTCTTAAAAGTTACCAGCAAACGAGAAATTACGTAAAACATTCCCCATAAGAAAAGCATGGGGATTTAAAAACGTCTGCTTTGTTTACACTTTGTTTACGAACTGACATGTGTTCTTTTACTTATATTCTTTTATTTTCCTCAGCATATAAAGAGCAGATAAGGCAGAGTATTATAGCAAGGTTAGGGGCTATGGCCCCTTCAAGCCACTAGTTCATCACTAATTCTCCAACTTCTCGGTATGTTAGAGTGGTGAAATTTGGTACATCGATTCTTAAGGTCTAAAATAGGGAAGCTTAAGTGTTTTCATACCAATTCAACTTAAGGCTTGACCCCCACGGGGCTTCAAAGTTACCAAGTGCTCCTTATGGACATTTGAAAATTCAAACAGCTGATCTTGATTCTGATTAGTTCCAGGGGCTAGCCACAGAATGCAACACTCACAACAGTCATAGTTTAGCTTAATTTAGTAATTTACAATCTATATAAATAAAGCAGAGTTCTTGTCTGTGTGTGGATCGCTGTACGGGGAAACTACAAGGAGTTAAGGCATGAAATTTTCAGGGTAGTTTCCTTTAGGTTACAGATGTTGTACCCAACTCTCAGTTTCCTCTAAATCCTCTAGGGCTACTCCCCGTGGGACATCCAAAGTTCCAATGTTAAGAAGGGGCTCCAGTCCTCTGCGTCTACCTGCTTCTCCCATAAGACCAATGTTAACTTTCAAAGTCCGCCCCTCCTCAACGGGTTGTCCAAAATTGATTATTTATGGTTCGTTTTAAAGATAAAAGATATGTCTAGCGATTTCAGTAAGCAGAATTTAGTTATCATATAAAGCATAACAAATATTAAATATTTATATTTTGGAATTTTATTGATCGATTATTATTTGCGATATCAAAATTCCGCTTACTGAAATCGCTAGTTATATTTTTGCTCTTTCAAATCCTATCCTATACTCTAATATGAGTAAGGTTTGCTTGCTTGCTTGCTTGCTTGCGTGCTTGCTTGCGACACGGATCTCAAAAACGGCTCCAACGATTTGCTTCAAATGTTCGAAATAACTAATTTCTGGGATAAAAATAAGTTCTAGACAGGCCTCATACCTAGGAAAAATCAAATAATGTAAAAAAACAAAACTGAAAAGTTAAAAAAATTAACATTGGGCTTATGGAGTTTCAAATCAAAAGAATTGTAACAACTGTTCATAATCAACCAGGGAACTGTCAAAGTAATACTCATGTTGATTATGATTATTAACATGTGGTTTCCTGAGAGCAGAGATTAAAAGATTTGAGTTAAGATTGCATATATAGAGTAGTAAAATAAATAAAAGGAACATTGAGCTATAAATAACAACTGGAGGGACCTTAAAAGTGTAGAAAAGAGGCAAATGAATAATACAAATCTGATTATCAATAGGGGGAAGTGGTGAAATATTACTCCGAGTCATCTAAACAAACTGACTGGCCTTTCCCCGAGCAAAGCTCGGCCCCCCAGGTACTACTCTAATATATGAGTAAGGTTTACTTGCTTTCTTGCGACACGGATCTCAAAAACGGCTCCAACGATTTCCTTCAAATGTTCGAAATAACTAATTTCTGGGATAAAAATAAGTTCTAGACAGACCTCATCCCCAGAAAAAATCAAATAATGTAAAAAAACTAAAATGAATACCCCCGTAGCAACAAACCTGCGTACTCAGCGAATTTCCAATGCATATGTATGTATCTTAATACCACATAAAGCCACATACCAAGTTTCATCAATATACATTCATAAATAAACGATTTATGACATTTTAATTATTCTCCATAAGAATAACATGGCAGCTGAGTATGCAGGTTTGCTGAAGCAAGGAACACAAAAAATATGGTTTTATACAAATATTAATATAACTGATGTAGGTAAAGCCACATACCAAATTTCATTAATTTATTTTCATAATGAAGGCAGATAACACGTTACTTATTCTCCATAAGAATAACATGGGGCTGAGTACGCAGGTGTGCTGCTACGGGAGCCTTGGGTAAAAAGTGTCTTTTTGAGCAAATATCAATTGTCCACAACCAGATGAAGCCATATACCAAGTTTCGTCAGTATAGGTTCATAAATAAGCGAGATATAAAATTTTTATTTTTCTCCTTAAGAATAACATTAGACAACGTACTGTGTTTAGCACTTTCAATATCTCGGTAACCAATTGACGTAGAGAAATGATCGAAATACCAAATTGTGTGTTTTTTTTAACCTGAATCTAATGGGGAAAAATAAAATTTGACTATATCCAAAATTATATGTAAAAAATTCGAAAAACCCATTTTTGGGGTACAAAACCCCCCCAAAATACCCCTTCGGATAGAGCGATCTGGCTGGTTTTCGAACTTAAAGTCATAAATGTTGCTTTACACGTTTATACCAAATTTCATCAAAATCGGATAATTTTTACGAGAGTTATCGTGCTCACGGACACATATATATATATATATATATATACAGTTTTGAACGAATAGTGTTTTTGGGGTCTGGGGACTTCAAAACGAAAAGTTATCATCGTCCCGGGCCTAGGTCTTACCATGCCGACTACGGTAATAGCTTCTTCCCTATAGGGGAAATTCGCTAAAAGTTAAAAAAAATAACATTGGGCTTATGGAGTTTCAAATCATAACAAAATAATTGTAACAGCTGTTCATAATCAACCAGGGAACTATCAAAGTAATACTTACTCATGTTGTATATGATTATTAACATGTGGTTTCCTGAGAGCAGAGATTAAAAAATTTGAGTGAAGATTACATACATAGAGTAGTAAAATAAATCAAAGGGACATTAAGCTATAAATAACAACTGGAGTGACCTTAAAAATGTAGAAAAGAGACAGATGAGTTATACAATTCTGATTATCAGTAGGGGGAAGTGGTGAAATATTACTCCAAGTCATCTAAACAAACTGACTGGCCTTCCCCCGAGCAAAGCTCGGCCCCCAGGTACTGAGCCATAAATCAACGATATCGAATAATCCGTTGAGGAGGAACGGGCTTTGAAAGTTAACATTGGCCTTATGGGCGAAGCAGGTAGAAACAAGAAAAGTTTCGTGAATGGAGCGCCTTCTTAATGAGACCATACGGTTACAGTTTTCTGCTATTTATTTAATGTTATTCAAATAAACAGCTGACATTAGTAATTTACTTTTTTAACTACATTTTATACCCGGGTGAAACCGGTATAATCAGCTAGTTTACAATATGAAACTATTTACTGGTTTCGAGCATAGGTTTACTAGTTTTAAAGTCTTTCACCTCACCTTCGGAAGAACTTGGTCTGAACTTGGACTGAATGAGACAGTTTATTGTTGGTAATACTTAGACTGAGCTTTCTTTCGTCGCTCCAAGAGTAACATATTTTCTCCATAAGAAAACATGGCAACTTTGAAGGCCAGTGGGACAGAGCCCTGGGTGAGTTTTATGGGGGAAAGTATCCAAAATTTGTTGGTTAAAATATATTTTAAGGAGAGATTAAAATGATATGTCTTTATTTCTTTTTTAAAGCTATGACGTCTTCTCATTTGTGGATTCAAAAATTATGGTATTTGCCCATTAGCTTACATCCTACAGCGGGATTTTAATATAACAAATTATAAACAAGGAGGTATATATAACATGAGAAAAGAGCTCTATATTATTTACATCTCGTTGATTACAACCTAACAGACGAAAAAACCTCTTTTTTCAGCACATTCAAAATATTCAATATTTGCAATAACTATTTAATTCAAATTACATTCCATCCATCCCGCTTCCAAAGACGACGTATTCGTGGCAAATAACATTTTCTGTTATTCCACCTATAAATAGCCCCTAGGGATGGCAGACGGGGGAACACCGCGTCTGCGCTGTCCAGTAACTATCTGTGCGCATGCGCGTTGTCCCATCACCAGCAGTACGCATGCGTCCGGCACGTTGCGACATTGCGACACGACGACGCGACTGTGCTGCCCCCTAGACACCCGTAGCATAACGCGGCGTCGGCGTAAAACATTTAATTGATGAATGCCCGGAACCTGTTCTACCAAGGCTGGCCGGCCGCCGTTCTCCAAAAAGTCGACGACGCAGCCGCTAGCCAGCTCCTTATCGGAGGTCGCCTTCAAAAACAAAGAGCCCATTACAGCGTCCGAGCGCTGTCGTCCCGGGGGGGAGGGGGATGTTGAAGGGGCGGCGATTTGGATCAGTTGATGATACGGAATGGTTGGTGATTTAGGGTGTAGCAGGACAGGACTTCTGTTGGACTCGGAGTGTGCCCATGTAGATCAAAACCAAAATAACTTGACGATGGAAATGGTGTGACAATCCCTAATAGAGGTGGCTCCGTCACTTTTTACGTTTTTACCTTTATCTTACACAAGACCAATGTTAACTTTCAACCCTAGTAGCACAAATCGTTGGGGGTCAAAGTTGGGAAATGGTTGGCACAGTTCGTTGGGTCAAAGTTTGGAAATGTTTGGCACAGTTCGTTGGCCAATGGTAAGAAATGTCTGTTGGGCCAACGTTGTATTTGCCAACCAAATGCCAACAGTTTATAATTGTTATTTAAATGGTTATTTTTTATAAAAAAACACAATTTCCAATTGAATTGGCTTGATAAACAAATAATATAAATTTAAAAAAATGATTTTAATAGCAAAACTATTTTGTCCTGGTTGAGTCTTGAACCTACGACTTTTGAATTTCTGTACACACGACTTTACCCCCAAGGCCACTCTGACTGGAAGGTTTAGGATATAAAAATTACCAATAGTCTACACCTACACGACTAGGACAATACTTTAATTCTATAAATTAATCTACTTGCACTGTAACAAGAGTAATAAAAGTTGGAACAATGTAATTTGGTTCTTTTGATTTATGAGTCTATTCTTGCTATGAAATATGATAAACTAAACTACGAGCAAATTAATATATGTTTAATATGATAATAATAATAAATAAAATATATGATGTTAAACCGGTATAATATAATATATGCGTTAATATTAACAAATAATTAATAATAATATAACATAGTATGAGTTTCCAACAATAGCGTTTGATGGACCAACGTCTGCTATGGTTGGATTTGCCAACGCGGGTTACCCAACGATTGGTTCGTTGGCCCAACGTCTCCTATGGTTCGATTTGCCAACCGACCATTATCCAACCACTTCTAACCACCCCAACCATTCCCCATCGTTGGGCCAACGATGTGTGCTACTAGAGAAAGTCCACCCCTCTTTGACGGATTATCCAATATCGTCGATTTCAAAGAGCAACACAATACCTAGCGATTTCGGCGAGAAAATGTTGACATACAAAATAATGATTGTAAAAAAATCAAAAATATTTAATATTTACGTTTTTTTCTTATGGATTACTTATGATATTGAAATTACACTCACTGAAATCACTAGGTATTGTTTTGCTCTTTAAAATGAACCATAAACCATCGATTTCGGATAATCCCTTGAGGAGGGACGGGCTTTGAAAGTTAACATTGGTCTTACGGGAGAAACAGGTAGACGCAGAGGACCGAAGCCCTCAAACATATATTGCGCTGTGTTTAACACTGGGTATCGCAGTGGGTAGAGTGCTCACCTCGCGATGTGAGGTCCTTTGATTGATCCTGTGCAAAAACGAAACGTTAGGAGAGCATTTGAAACTGGATTGAGCCTATGAACATTGATCCTGGCTAAAAGATCAATCTGTCTTGTTCAGCAACAAAGCTACTCAAGCTCTCACTAATTCTACATTAGTTTATTCACATTAGCTTTCCCCAACAGCTTCGTTCACATGCGTTTTGTGTCGTCTTCTTCAAAATTTATTGTTTCTGTGTAAAAATACTTACCTATTGATCATAATCCTATACTCTAATACGAGCAATGTATGTATAGCTGTTTAAGTCTTCAGTTCCTAATTAAGTTCAAAGAAGAAAAGCTATATCGAAAAATAAATGTTGTATTTTTTACATCAATCCCAGTAAAATTTGTATAAACAAAAACAATAACGTTAAAAATAATGAAACATATGATTTGTTTTAAATTAAAACCACATGATAAAATTTGGTGTATAGTCAGTTGCCACTACATATGTATCTATATTTGAAAAATATATTTTGGAATCCATCCTACTAACATTATAAATGTGAACTTTGTAAGTTTGTTTGTGTAGGTATTTGTGGCTCAATCCCGCTTTAATCACTCACTGAACTGATTGAGCTGAAATTTTGCAGAGAAGTGCTTGATAGTCCTGAGTAACATATAAGTATATTAAAGTTGCGAAAATCCTATAGGGCTTTGCCCCATGGGGCTTCAAAGTTTTCGTGAATTTCTTATGGACATTCATTTTGTTTGAGCTGATGAAAATACAGTCAGCTGATCTTGATTCGTAGTAGTTCCACGGGATAACAACAGAATGCAGCTCACACAACTGTCATAGTTTTTATAAATCATTTGTGGGGCGAAGCCTGCGGTAACAGCTAGTAATACTATACACTTTCGGTTGTCAAACATTTGCAATCTGTTATGTGACTAGGCCTATATCGGACTACTTTTGTTGTCCTAGAAATCAGTAGGGTTTTTATGCCTTTCGATTCATAATGTATCAATGGCCGCTATTTTTAAACTTCAACGATATTTGGAACCTGGTACCTAAACAATTTATTGCCTAAACAATATAACTGAAAACCTAAACAATATGAGTAACAATTGTGTAACATTGAAATTAGATACATGTATTAATAAGATATAATTATTTATTCTTGCAATTTATATACATTCACACAAGCAAACTGAAAATAAGGGACGTTTTGTTACTTTCACAAAAGTCAGTGAATATATTCTTATTAGGAAAAAACAGCGGGACCATTACAAATTGCTTGAAACAAGTTTAACCTGGCCTATGTTTTTAGCCAATGGATTAAGCCATTGGTTACATAACCAATGAATTCATTGGTTACTTAATTCAACCGAAGCTTTAAGTTTGTTTCAGACTGATGCAAAATTACGATTGATAGAGGCAACAATGAACCCCGTCTTTTCCCTCAAGGAAGATGAACAATTACAATTGCGGCAGTAATTTACGCCATTATCATCATTACTTGTTTTAAAACTGCAGTGTTTTTATTGTAAGTCCACCATTCCTCCATTTTATCCGTTAGTCGTCATCGAACATAGGAACCGTCCACATTATGTATAACCTACTTTTGGTAATATTTGTTTTCCCCATGAAAGCGATGTTTCCGATGAACATTTCTGACATTTAAGGCATTTTCAGATACAAATCGTTAAGTTAAGAGTAGAATTACTGTAAATATACAATGGACCAATATTTTATATTTTTACAATTAGTTCTGGAGCATAAGTAATTCCGTGGAATTTTGAATGAACCATATATGATTGGTGGTAATGGATAGGTAATGTGTTATAAAATGTAATAACCTTTATAAAATCGACTGTAAACAAGTTTTACCGCTAAAAAGACAACAACAATGTATACATATTGTATACATTGACATCAATGTTGGTGTTAGCGGCCATCTTTTAAGTATTACGTCATCAATCGGCTCGGCCACATTTTGGGACAAAACACGCCGCGCCGGTATTACAAGATCCTACAGCTCATTACATACCCATTGCCACCAATCATATAGCTTCTTCATTCTTCTTTGTTTGATATACAAATGTCCCTACACTAAATATTGAGAAGTAATTTCAAAAACAAAATATTCAGTATGGAGAAGGAATATCCAAAGCAACACATACGACCAAAACACTATAACTGTCCCTCAGAGAAAGAGAAAAATCTCCTCCCCGAGGAGAATAATCAAATATCCTTTTAGGAGAACATCCCAAACAAAAAAACTTCCTCTTCCTTTTCCATCACGGAATCAAAGCAACGATCCTAGAAAACGATACTAGAAAAATTACTAGAAATATACAATGGACCAATGCTTTATATTTTTACAATATTGAGAAATGATTTCAACAACAAAGTATACTGTATGGAGAAGGAACATCGCAAAAACTACCAAAACACTACAAATCTCTTCCACAGAGAGAAACAGCTCCACATATAATCATAGCCGTCTAGGAGAACATCACAAAACAAACTCCCTCGACCCATCACAAAACAAACTCCCTCGACCTTATATCACGGAATCTCTTCAACAGAGAGAAACAGCTCCACATATAATCATAGCCGTCTAGGAGAACATCACAAAACAAACTCCCTCGACCTTATATCACGGAATCTCTTCCACAGAGAGAAACAGCTCCACATATAATCATAGCCGTCTAGGAGAACATCACAAAACAAACTCCCTCAACCTTATATCACGGAATCTCTTCCACAGAGAGAAACAGCTCCGCATATAATCATAGCCTTCTAGGAGAACATCACAAAACAAACTCCCTCGACCTTATATCACGGAATCTCTTCCACAGAGAGAAACAGCTCCACATATAATCATAGCCTTCTAGGAGAACATCACAAAACAAACTCCCTCGACCTTATATCACGGAATCTCTTCCACAGAGAGAAACAGCTCCACATATAATCATAGCCGTCTAGGAGAACATCACAAAACAAACTCCCTCGACCTTATATCACGGAATCTCTTCCACAGAGAGAAACAGCTCCACATATATTCATAGCCTTCTAGGAGAACATCACAAAACAAACTCCCTCGACCTTATATCACGGAATCTCTTCCACAGAGAGAAATAGCTCCACATATAATCATAGCCTTCTAGGAGAACATCACAAAACAAACTCCCCCGACCTTATATCACGGAATCAGCACAAGACTAGAAGCTTGTAATGAAGGGCATTGACGAGATTATAGTGGAAAGATCAGCTGTCTAAAGGAGGATGAATGAACGACAAAACAAAGAGGCTGAGTATGGACCAGCCAGGACAGGCGTGGGAGACGAGCGACGCGAGGTTCGAACCCGAGACCGGTTCTGCTAACGTCCGACTCTGACACGGATCGCTGAGCCGGGCAATGGGCACACTCGTCGCACGGATAAATTACCTACTGCCTCGCATGGCCGCTCGTATTTACTTATTAAGATATTAGTAGATAGCCCAGCATATCGTCGTGATGTAGAGGTGGCCATTGGAAGGTACGAGTTAGGTTTAGGTTTTTGAGTTGTAGAATAGACCTTCCCTTCATTCTATGGAAAGCGGTTGTCTTTGTTTTTCAGGTTAGTAGTAAATTGTGAGGGAATGTTTAGGTTCTGTGTTTTATCCGGTTTCGATAGTCCTTTCTGAGTAAAAAAATCAGAGTAGAAAAACAAAGCAGTTATGTGTGCTGCATTCTGTGGTTAGCCCGTGGAACTACTACGAATCAAGATCAGCTGTTTGTATTTTCATCAGCTCAAACAAAAATGAATGTCCATAAAAATAACATTGCAACTTGGAAGTCCCGTAGGGCAGAGCCCTGAGGACTTTTTAAACGAAAATAGGCCTATGTTTTAATTTGGTGTATAAGGAAAATTCCTGTAAATTTTCATGCCAATCGGTTTAGTAGTTTTTGAGTGATTGAGAAACAAAAAGTAGACAGACAGACAGACACCATCCCATTTTTATATGTTAGTATTAGAATGATATGACGATATAGAACCAAGCCTACATACCTTATTTCTCACTTTCATCATTAGAATTTGTTCTATCGTGTTTATTGAAATACTTTTTCATTAACTGTTTGTTTATTTTTAGCGAATTTCCCCTATAGGGAAGAAGCTATTATCGTAGTCGGCATGGTAAGACCTAGGCTTGGGACCATGATAACTTTTAGTTTTGAGGTCCCCAGATACCAAAACACCATTCGTTCGAAACTATATATATATCTATCTACACATGTGCCCGTGGGTGTGATAACTCTCGTAAAAATTAACCGATTTTGATCAAATTTGGTAAAAAGATGTAAAGAATCATTTATGACTTTATTTCGAAAACCAGCCAGATCGATCTATCCGAAGGGGTATTTTGGGGGGGTTTTGTACCCCAAAAATGGGTTTTTTGAGTTTGTTACATATTTACATAATATTTACATAGTTTTAGTTAATTCAATTTTAGTTTTCACCATTAAATTCAGCTTAAAAGAACAAACAATGTGGTGTTTTGATCATTGTTCTATGTTAATTTGTTTCAGAGATATTGAAAGTGCTAAACACAGTACGTTGTCAAATGTTATCCTTATGGAGAATAAGAAAAATTGTATATCATGCTTATTTATTAACTTATCCTGACAAAACTTGGTATATTGCTTCATACGGTTGTGGTCTATTGATATTTGCACAAAAAACAATTTTTATACCGATAGTTCCCATAGCAGCAAACCTGCGTACATATCCCCCAAGTTATTCTGATGGAGAATAAGTCAAATGTTATCTCCCTTAATTATGAACATAAATTAATAATACCCCCATCGCAGCAAACCTGCGTCCTCAGCGAATTTACAATGCAAAATATTTGTCTTAATACCATATAAAGCCGCATACCAAGTTTCATAAAAATATATTCATATATAAGTGATTTTAATTATTATCCATAAGAATAACATTGGTAATAAGTACGTAGGTTTGCTGAAACAAGGAACACAAACAATTGGTTTTTATGCAAATATAAATATAATTTAACTAGGCGAAGCCACATACCAATCAATATCAATATTCAAATTTTTAATCAATATTCAATCATAAATAAGCGCCATCTAACATTTTAGTTATTCTCTATAAGAATAACATGGGGGCTGAGTAAGCAGGTTTTCTGCAACAAAGAACAGAAAAATTTTTTTTTATGCAATTATCAATATAACTCAACCAAGTGAAGCTACATACCAAGTTTTATTAATTTATGTTCATAATTAAGGGAGTCATTACATTTTACTTATTCTCCATAAGAATAACATGGGAGATGTGTACGCAGGTTTGCTGCTACGGGAATAATAAACAAAAAATCGATTTTTTTGTGCAAATATCAATATACCAGCACCACGTGAAGCCACTTCCTAAGTTTCATCAACATACATTCATAAATAATCGAGATATCCCATTTTATTTATTCTCCATAAGGATAACATTGGACAACGTACTGTGTTTAGCACTTTGAATATCTCAGCAACGTCTGGGCGTAGAATCACAATTTAAACACCAAAATGATTGTTTCGTGGAACTGAACAGATTGGTAAAAGCAAATGGGAAGTTTACATTAAAATCAACTGAGGAAAAGCCAAAAAACTTTTTTCCATAAGATTAACATGGGAGATTTTATGAGTAGGTTTTTTGGATTCTCTCCGCAACCACTTAACCTAGGTTAATAATTCAAAATACTATATTATTTGTTTTTTAAGCTCTATAACATGGTTAAAACCAAAATTAAGTTGTTTAAAAATTTTAGGGTGAAAAATAAAAAAACTGATTTTTGACAAATTTAAAACCCCCATAAACCTCCCTTCCCATGGTCCAATTTTTCTGGTTATCGAACTTAAAGTCATGAATGTCATCTTACACATTTTAGCCAAATTGTATCGAAATCGGACGTTTTTTACTCAAGTTATCGTTCACACACACACACACACACACACACACACACACACACACACACACACACACACACACACACACACACACACACACACACACACACACACACACACACACACACACACACACACACACACACACACACATATACACACACACACACACACACACACACACACACACACACACACACACACACACACACACACACATATATGTGTATATATATATATATAAATTTGAACGAATAGTGTTTTTGTCATCTGGGGACCACAAAACAAAAAATTATCATAGTCTCGGGCTTAACTCTTACTATGAGGCCTACGGTAATAGCTTCTTCCCTATAGGGGAAATTCGCTAAAATTGGTAAGTGGCTTCACCTAGTCACTTGCCAATATAAAAAGAGTTATAAACAGATTTGCATAAAAACCCATTTTTGTGTACTTGTTTCAGCAAACCTGCATCCTCAGACGCCATGTTATTCTTATGGAGAATAATTAAAATGTCATAAATCATTTATTTATGAATGTATATTGATGAAAGTTGGTATGTGGCTTTAAGTGGTATTAAGACTCATATATCTGTATTGGAAATTCGCTGAGTACCCAGGTTTGCTGCTACGGGGGTATTTTTTGAGTCATACTGTAGTCAGATTCTTGTATAGTACCATAAGATATTTCGACGAATCAGGATCATTTTTTGAATCAGGATCGTCAATTTCATTGTTTGTGCAATTGTAACAAATCAGTCCTATTTATTTCATCTAACATCCGAATACTTTTCTTTTTCAAAATTTCCAAAAGAGGAAAAAAGGTTGATAAATATAGGCGATGAGCGTGGGACGACCGTCCGGAGCCGCAGTCAATATGTTAATAGGACGACAAGTCCCTGGACTTTGGCGACAGAAAGTGGTCCTATCAATCCCCAAACCTGAAGTACCAAGGACGCTGTCGACAATGTTGCATCTGTCGGAGAAATCTGCCGGCGAGGAAAACTTGTCGGATGGGATTTAGCTAACAGTTTTTTCCTCTTAATTATTTTTGCTGTTAATACATCCATTATAGAAACGTCTTTGGTATTAATTTAAAGAAGTTTTTCCACAGTAGCCCATTTTGACATGGGAGATTATATTAAACAAGCAGATTCGTGCGGATATCCAGGCGAATAGAATGTTACAGTTGCCTAACTCATTTATAATAAATACGTTTTATTCAAGTTAATAACCCTTTCTCAATATTTGGGACTGCCTCTCTAACAAACAAAATACAACAATTAAATACAACAATACTGCTAATTTAGTGGGGTTTTGAGGGAAAATAAATCATTCCTTAAAATCTAAACAGAGTAATTTAAAGTAATTGTGACTACGTCTTGACTTTTTTATTTTATAAACTTGAATTTTTTTAAAACGTCAGCTGAACATTTAGGTGTAGGTATTTCCTCTTCCACCAGTATTTCAATGTACTTTAGATAGTAATATATTTTTCTGTTTAAGAACTACGAATTTATAAATTAGGCAACACTCAAAATTACTTTTTCCTTTCTCCTTCTATGCATACATATTACATATGGAGAAAGTTTGTTTTCGTCAAAGTCTTAGAGTATGAGTTACTGGTGTAAATGGTCGTTTTGATGCTCCATCAACCCAAAAAACGTAATTTTTGTAACAATGCGTGTTTGGATGTGTTTAGAGCTAGAAGTCACACCGATGCGACGGTCCATTTTAATGGAATTTGGTACAGGCGCCATCACACTTAAAGTTGTTCTGGACTGATCGTTTCGCATAGTTTAACTCAATGTGGAGCGTGTTACCTCGTGTGGTAGACTCATTTAGCGGCCTATAATTACTCAAGAAACCCTTATTACTTAAGGTTCACGCCACAAAGGGGTTGTTACCAGGTCGTACCGTGGTGCAAGGCTATAAAGCCGCAACCCACGTTTACGACCATATGGAGCCGCGGGCTTAACGCGAGATATTTATACCCTCATTTAATTTTCGGTTCTACAGCAGTAAAAGTGTGCTGAAAACGAGTCGTTATGATGAGTTTTTCGCCAAACCCCTTCGAGCTATGTCGTAAAACAGTGGGCACCGCGGTAAAAACGTGAAGCGGCTATGCCTACATGGAATTATTTAATTTTAACCTGGGGAAGTCGATTTCAGTGTTTTTTACTTTTAGAGAATTTATCCTATAGGGAAGAAGCTATTACCTTAGGTCTCATGGTAAGACTTAAGCCCGAGACTATGATAACTTTTCATTTCGAGGTCCCCAGATGCCAAAAACACCATTCGTTCAAATTTGTATATATGTGTCTGTGTGTTTGTGTGACCGTAAGCACGATAACTCTCGTAAAAAAGGTCCGATCTTAATGAAATTTGGTACAAATGTGTAAAGTACCATTTATTTGAACGAGTTCGAAAACCAGACGAATCGCACCATCCGAAATGGGTTTTTTTTTGGGGGGGGGGTTTGTACCCCAAAAATGTTTTTTTTGTATCCACATGTAATTTATATTTAAATCAAATTTTAATTTTTACCACTGAATTAAGCATAAAAAACAAACAATTTTGTATTTTGATCATTGCTCTACGATTTATGAACATAAACTGACGAAATATTGTTATTTAGCTTCATCTGGTTGTGGTTCATTGTTGTTTACACAAAAACAATTTTCGCCTATGGTTCCCGTAGCAGCAAACCTAGGTACTTGGTCCCCATGTTATTCTTATGGAAAATAATTAAAATGTTATATATCGCTAATTTATCAATGTATATGGATGAAACTTAGGGTTACTATGTGAATTCACTAAGATGAGTTCTATTGATATTTGCATAAAAACCCATTATTTTGTGTTCCTTGTTGCAGAAAACCTGCGTACTTATCCCCGATGTTATTCTTATGGAGAATAATTAATATTTTAAATATCGCTTGTTTGTGAATACATTTCTTATGAATCCTGTTAAGTGTTTTAATGTGTTGTGTTAAATATTCATTGGAAATTCGCTGAGTATGCAGGTTTGCTGCGAGGGGTATTTCCATTTTGAACCTCTTTTTTTAAATTATTACAACACGCAATCTTATTATAGAAAATTTGCTTGCAGCGTCTTTAGAGGTCTAGCTCTTTTTATTGATTTTTTTTGAAAACCCGTTGATCTACAATTAAATAGTGGTTTATCGCTATTAAAATGAAAACGGTCCAGTGGTCATCTTGCACGGTCATCTTGCTGGACCGGTGAAATACCACGTACCAAGCAACAGTAACACAAGTGTAGACCTGTTACCCTTACACTCACATTCATTAACTATTGTATCAGTGATATGAACACAACACTTTTTTGTTTCAACTAAATTAAATCTGTTTAAACCCTGAAAACAATCCTGTTATGACATCTTAAATCGCAAATAAAAAATGAAACGGCAGTGTGGGACTCAAAGTCGTATGTTAACAAGAAAAAGCACTTATAAAATAAATAATGGCAGTTGTTATCGAGATCCAAATCAAGAAATGTGCAAGGAGAAAACGGCGCAGAGGCGGTCAGCCTTGGCGTAGCACTAACAATGCTGCACGACCACCAAGATTGTTGTACTGTGCTGTACTGTGCTGTACTGTCCTGTACTGTGCTGTACTGTGCTGTACTGTGCTGTACTGTGCTGTACAGTGCTGTGCTGTGCTGTGCTGTACCGTGATTTACCGTGCTGTACTGTAATGTACTGTGCTGTACTGTGCTGTACTGTTCTGTACTGTGCTGTACTGTTCTGTACTGTGTTGAACTGTGTTGTAATGGGCTGTACTGTGTTGTACTGTGCTGTACCGTGCTGTACTGTAATGTACTGTACTGTACTGTGCTGTACTGTGCTGTGCTTTGCTGTACCGTGCTTTACCGTGCTGTACTGTAATGTACTGTGCTGTACTGTGCTGTACTGTTCTGTACTGTGCTGTACTGTTCTGTACTGTGTTGAACTGTGTTGTAATGGGCTGTACTGTGTTGTACTGTGCTGTACTGTGCTGTACCGTGCTGTACTGTGTTTTACTCTGCTGTGCTGTGCTTATGCTGTACTGTTTTGTACTGTGAGACTCCGGCCAGGGGCGGATCTAGGAATTTGTTGAGGGGGGGGCGCACTTGAGAATTTAAATTATTTTATAGACAGCATTTTTGCTATAAATAAAATAAAAACGAAGCTGTTTATTTATCATGAGAAGGGTTTAAAATGAAACCTATAACTGTACTTACCATAGGATATTCTGTTTATTCCATGAAAGAAATGGAAAACAGTAATTCATGAATTTATATGTCTGACAAACTAATATAACCAACTAAACTAATCCGGTTATTTACATTGGATTATTGAACAAACTAGAAGTTCTATAGAAAATGTTTTCCAATAACTTATTAATACCAAGTAATTAGCTACAACTCTCTCGCTGGAAGTTTGTTTCTACCTGAAAAATAAAAAAGGTTCGCGCTTACTGACTTTTTCTTGTCACTCTCTTACAACTTTTTAATATGTTTCATTATTAAAAATTAAACATAATTTTCAACTAATATATATTTATGCCGTTATATGCTGCAACTTATGCAGAAAAGGAATATGATTCACTGTAGTTTTATTATTCTTAAGAGGTCCAGCAGTGTATAAAGGTCAGCGCGCTCACCGCTCGGGATTACTCTCTCTTCTGCCATATCCTACACTTTTGGTCTAGCCTGATAATTCAATTTCTGCTCATTTTTGAGGCTGACAGATCGCGAGCGGAACTGTTCGGGAGGGGGAGGGGGAGGGGAGGGGATGAGACAATCTTCTTGTACGTCACTAACTTCCTTCCCCTCTCGAACAAGGTGCATTTCAAGACTTCAGTGCTGCCTAACGGAAATAATCGTAACTGCCTCTGAGGCGTACGCTACTCCCATAAGAAAGCGACCTCTGATTCTTTCTTCTCTTTGCTGCGACCTAGTGGGAAGTCGGCCTTAGAAAATTACGGTCAACATGAAGGCTTCACTTTTTTACCCAGGCAAGACCTCTAGATCTATATTAAAGTCGTTGAATCTATCCAACTATTTTGATCCGGTTCAGGTACAGCCGGTTTACATTTTCAAACTTACATATATGGTGGAAACAACCCGATAACAAATAATAAATTTATAACTATTAAGGAATAATTATAGGACAGATAACTGCAATCAAATAGTTTAATCATGTGATTATTTTTGTTGACTCATCGTTCGGTTTGTCATCCTCTGACAACCAACTTTCGGACTTAAGAAATCTAGCGCATTATTGTTGAAGAGTGTTTTCTCTAGTAACATCAATTGGCCTTGGTTAAAACCGTCTATGTAACCGTCTATGTAAAAACTAAGCGTAGGGCCGGAATTAAGCATAGGTATAGATTAAGGGGTATGCTTAATCTATGGCATAGGTTATTTAGGGGCGTGCCTAGAGGCCCGCACCACACAGATCCCCATTCAAAAGCAAGAAAAAAAGGTCACCAACAAGGCCCGCACCAGTGGTTGAGCCTAGGGGCATACAACTCTTAAATCTGGTCCTGACTAAGCGCTAAGATTAATAAAACTGGCATTATTTCGGGTATTCAGATTAACTTCCGGGTAATCATCTGACAATTTCCAAGAAATTACTGGTTTTCGGATATTTGAAGCTCGCGCGGGGATTTTGAGGGGATTACTACATAATAACCGGGTAAAAGTGGGGATTTTATAGGTAGTTTGCGGGTAAAATAGCAAACCCAGTCTGGCAACACTGAAGGTAGAACGCAAAGGTTACAGAAAAGAAGAAGATTGAGAAAGACTGCAGGACTGCACACCCGCCGCGCAAAACGAAAATACTCTCCCAGGGCAGTATATGGTAGTTGTTTTTGGAATTTGAAATTTGCAAATATTGAAAACAAAAACGAGTACAACTATTACAGCAGTACAGTGGCAGACAGCGTCACACTATTACCCATTAATTAAACATTTTATGAGTCCAAAGGGGGGGGGGGCGCGCCCCTTGTGCCCCCTGGCTGGATCCGCCACTGGTTGGGGCAGTACCGCCATGTGGAAGTGGAGTGTACTGAAGAGGGGCTCCAGTCACGAAACATTTGGCGTTTCTACCTGCTTCCCCAATAAAGAATCAGAATAGTTTATTTGTCATTTGAAATTACTGAAATTAATTGACAACCATCCCACATAGCTGTATAGCAAGGCTGGATCAGGATGATCATACTAAAGCGATACAAGTAACTATCTTGAAAAGAAAGAAACGTTGGCTCTGTGAAAAGCTATGTGTATTGCTTTTAATTTACATACATTGAGTATAAATCAGTTATTTCATCACTAGGACCAAAAGTGACGCCTTTCGATACGAGCTCAAGTTATACGGCCGAGGTCGGAAATGAGCGAAGAAAATTCTGTATATTTGAGCGAGGATCGAAAAGCCTCTTTTGGTCCAGGCGAAGAGCTATACTTTTCGTCACACTACAAACAACGTTAAGATAACAATTCAACAAAAACTCAATTTTGTTTAAATATACCATTAATACTAACCATCTTGATCTTGCTATTCTAAAGAAACGCTTTTACGTAGTTTTCATTGTTTAGGAGTTGAATAATTCGTTTAATTAATATTTAACAGCTGATGACCTCGACCGAAAAGTATCATCAAATTATGTTTTTATCATACTGCACGAAAAGCGGCTGCATTTGATTCTGTAATTAGTCCGCAAAATCGTTTTTTTCTGAAACCTTAAAATAGGGCACTGAAAAATCAGCTGTGGATTTTTTCAGTGCGCTAACCTCAAAGATTGTAATTGTTCCTTTTTACGTTTGTGTATTTTAAAGGTAACAAACGCGTGTTAAACATTTTGTTTGTAAATAAAAGAAATATAAATATTGTAAAGTTAACCAATCTGAAATACTAAAACGATACAAATCACCTAATTTTTAACTAACTATCGAAGGCTTATGTGGGCAGTATGATAAAAAAGTTGTTCAACACATGGAGAAAAGTGTGTTTTTGTTGCTTAATGGGTTTTCCAATGTAAAACACGATTGTGCACCAAAAACAACCACTTTTGTTCCTTGTGATGAAAATTACAATTTTTTGCCCTAGGACGAAAAATATCAACAAAATGATACTTTTTATCGTAGGAGTAAAAAGAAAAAATTTAGCGCCTCAACGCCTGTGTTGAAAAGAGCTGTTTTTGAAGCAGTTAGACGAAACATTTTACTAGCGAAATATTACACTAAAGATTCATTTTATAACAATAATATGAATTATAATTTAAAAAAATAACAAGAATTAACAATTTTAACAAATAAATAAATATAAAAGCAATGATAAACTATTTAAGATTAACAGTGAAAAACAAGGTACTAATAACAAGACAAGAGTTAAATTTCCTTTTACACCATGATTTAAATAGGATAAAATGAATTTATTTGAAACCAATCATAAAACATTCTTAAAAAAGTGAAAAGTGGATGTAGCTGAAAATTATTACATAACTAGCTGCTATGCCCGTTCTTCGCAACGGGGTGAAAATTCAGAGTAGAAAAATTGTAAACAAAACAACGACAGTCTGTAGATGTTATATGCTTCTTATAACAGCTGTTTATTTCAATTAAATGAGTTAGGAACTCACATGTGACATAAACCAAATAAAACTCACCTCCATAAGAATAACATGGGATCTTGGAAGTCCCGTGGGGCAGAGCCCTGAGGACATTTCTAAACGGCGATAGGACTATGACACTCCTCGGTACATAGACTACATTTGTGAAAAATTTCAGCAGAATTGC
This sequence comes from Allygus modestus, assembly GCA_963675035.1. NCBI lineage: Eukaryota > Metazoa > Arthropoda > Insecta > Hemiptera > Cicadellidae > Allygus > Allygus modestus. Next base: position 486,421,109 of record OY776112.1, on the reverse strand, counting down.
AGTGGTTTGGCATGATGGAGCAATAGACAGAAAGACAGACACCATCTCATTTTTATAATAGTAGTGGTTTCTATATACATCCATCTTACTATTTCCATAAATTCTGGATATCTTAATAATAAGGCCAATGTTAACTTTCAAAACCCGTCCCTCCTCAACGGTTTTGCTGATTTATGACAAGTTTAACAATTTATGACAACAATTTACGTTTTCACACACGTGACTTTAAAAATGTTTCTTTTGTCTTTTTAAACTACATTATTGTTTCTGTTTAAAATATGGATGTTACAGTCCAGCAGCTGGAGAACCCCTGATTTCTGTGCCGACAACAGAGTCTGTTGCCATGTTTTAAGAGGCAGAAGTATTGCCCATTGTATGAAAATAATGGTGAAATACGCAGTTTTGATCAGCCCATAGTGAATATCACATAACGACCAAGTGAGGTGTCTACTGTTGATCACCTTGATATGCCACTTGTAGAACAGAATATGGCGAATGGCAAATGACAGCATCAAATGTGGCTAAGGTCTCAGACGGACCATGAGTCAACAGTAACAGTATAGATCAGAGAACTTCCGATCTATAAAAGAAAATCAATACAAGTATACTAAGATAGATATAACAAATTCACATATCTCATAAGGATTAACTATTTGGGGTCCGAGCCCAAATAAAAAAATTGTTTTAAAATAAAAAATATAAAACCCTTTGTCAAGTCTCAAGAAAAACATCATGCAAACCAGTAATTACAAAAATAAATATTCTAAAATTGTAGTAGATTTTTATTTTACAAGCAGTAATTTTGTTTAAGTGAGTAAGTGAGTATTAAACAACTTAATACATGAATAGAAAATTTAATGGTCAAAACAGGTTGTGACTATAAATGGTTAGGGACACTTAACAAATGAAACCTTGATGTATGACAGTCCTGAAAAATGTTTGTTTTTTACAAGAAAAGTGAGGAATTTAAAGATACAAATATGTACGGAAAGAAGTCAATACGTTATTAGAAATAGACATCTGCATGATTCAAGCCTCCTCATCCCAAATATCAGTCTGATCGCTTTATTTAGTATCAGCGATTATTTCCTCGTTTGGATTGATTCTGCTCCCCATATTGGAACTTCAATCCGCATAACTACAATACAAACAAGGGAAGTCTGCAGTGAGAAGAAATTTAACGTCAGTAAACTGACCGAGCCTCCAAAGCATGAAGAGACCATCATTCATGTTCTTGAAACTTTATCAATATGTTTGGAATAGTAAAGACAAGAATCAACAGTAAAGTCTAGAGAGTTGGTGTTTTGGCATGACTTAATTCCACTCTCTCCAATGATGATACTTGAGCTGTCCGACATACTATTATGATTCCTTGATTTGGAATCGATGAACGTAGATTAGTCAGTATTTAAGGAGAGGTTCTTATCAGCCAACCATTGAAACAACATACTACTATGTATGAATGTGTAAACCTTAATATTGGGTCGAGAACTATCACTGACACTAAGAGAAGTGTTGTCAGCAAACAGTCACAGATCAGTGTCCACAATGAATAGAACACATTTATGGGTTGAGTATTTGGGATATCTCACTGAAATTGCAAACATGAGTCATACTCAAGCATGTCGGATAATCCGTTGAGGAGGGCTGGGCTTTGAAAGTTTACACTGACATTACGGGGGAGCAAGTTGAGTTGCGAAATGTTTCCTAAATGGAACCCCCTCTAGGGCGAGGAAGGTTTGAGCATTCCGCTCCACAGGCCTAGGGACTGAGTCTCAATCTCAATCTGAGGCGGCCTCAATTTAGGTTGTGTGAGTCAAGGATCAAAGAACGTAGCACGCTTGTACTACACCGGTATTTATATTGGACCGGACACGCCGATCACTCCCCGGGTTCTACGACATTCGAGGAATTTCCTCCCAACCGCGGAGGAATTTCCTCTTTCCTTGTGAGAAATTATTTGGCAAAGAAATAATAGGAAATTAAATTGAGAATTAGTGAACAGTACGAAGAAATTGCAAAGTAATAACACATCTACTACAAAAAGCACTGCTTTATCGTAGCGAACACATACTTTGATGGCACTTAAATGGGGCACTAGGGCAGTTTACAAGGAGGGTTGAGAAGTTCCCCCTCCAAGATACCCCCCTTATACTGAACACTCCCCTCAATATCTTCTTTCTCTTTTCCGATATCTTCCAGTCTCATCTCCCCCTAACTCCCTCAATTAGTGTATTAAATATCTGGTTTAACCAGTGAACACAGAAGAGGAATAAAAAGCACACAAATTTAACTCTGGACTTCAAGTCCAGATAATTAACTTATTGTAAGGAACCCATATCAGCTTAACCAATATGCATGAAGAAGAACCACTGACATACTGCAGATGAAAGAGCAAAATGTTTGTGTTAATAGTTTTCACACACGGGGGGGGGTTGTTTTATAATACTGGGTTTAAGGGAGATTAATTCGAGTATCTTCCAAACCAGGAGCAAGAACTGTAAGTGATGTGTCGAAAACAAATAAAGTAATCACCAGTAAGATCACTTTGCGAGACTGGTATGAATAAAGGGAAAGGACAAAATCGGTCAGAGTACAGAACCTTGCAAATCACAACTAATTTGGAATTAATTGAGAACTACAAAGGAATCACCTCTTATATCCATTAGATTTTGGATCTAATTAAATCTTTGTGAAGTGCACATGGGAACAGCACTTCCGAACGGCCGGCACTTCCACCTCTTGAGTCCTTATGGAAAAGTGAGGATTTCTTGATGTCCATGTAACAAGAAGTTCTTTTGCTTGTGCTAGTTAATCCAAGTTTGACGCTGTCTCATTTTAACGGTGTGAGAAAGTACTACGAAGGACCATTTAGAGCATCAACTATAAGAAGTGTAACGTTCATTGTTGGTTATGTGGAGTTTATGTTATTTAATAAATTATCGCGGAAAGCAATAATAAATATAAAGGTCTTAAAACTAAAATGTTTGTTTTACAACATAACGGAGAAAGTTTAAGAATTTTCTACTGATCTGCAATGAACATATATTGATCCTTCATCCTCACGGCTTTGTTGCAAAACAATTTGATTCGATTCGGAAGAGCATTGTCCTCTTTTGGCCCAAAGTATCCAAATCCCTTTCTTCCTATTTTTAGCTTGATGCGTTGTACTTCTAGTAAATAATCCTGCCGAGTGAGTTTTCCTGCACGTCTACTATGTTCCTTTTGAACATTCTGGAAGGCCAGTGGCAAGGCCTCTGTGATCAAGTAGTAGGCAGAGACACCTCATAGACGAATCTCATCACTCTTTCAATCATTCAAAACAATCCAAAGATCTTATTTTGACTGTAGAATGGAGTTCAGCTTCGTCCTGAACTTCATAGACGTCGATTGAATGAAACGATTAAACTAATCAAGGCTAGACTCTTACGTAAGGTGGATGATGAGTATGTAAATCAGTTTGTAAAATTGCTCAGAATGGTATTAAAACAAAACTGTTTTAGGTTTAACAATAGATGTTATACACAAACTGATGGTTTAGCCATGGGTAGCCCCTTTCATCAATATTATCAGAAGTATTTTTGCAACATAATGAGGAGATCATTTTGGAAAAGTTGAAGAAAGAACATGAAATAATAATGTATGTCAGATATGTGGACGATATACTTGTTATTTTCAAGGAAACCGAAGAAAAGGAAGCGGAACAAATGATGAGATTATTTAATGATCATCATAAAAACTTAACTTTACTAGAGAGTACGAAGAGAACGGCAAGATAAATTTCCTGGATCTCACGATATCAAGAAGAAATGATGAGCTAGAGTTTGATATATACAGGAAGCCTACGCAGACGGATACTACAATCAACAACAAGTCTCTTCATCCCACCAGGCATAAGACCGCTGCATTCAGATCGATGCTATATAGAGCCTTCAATATTCCTCTAAATGAAGATAACAGAAGAAGAGATAATTTACACGACAAATTACAAACCTAACTAAGTAATTCTTAATTATTTTCCTTTAAAAGATACATATAACCGAAAGAGATTAAGAAGAGGTTCCAATTACCAAAAATGCCCGTTACTTCTATAAGGTCAATGCTAACTATTAAAGCCCGCCCCTCCTCAATTATTGATTATCCAAAATTGTTGATTCATGGTTAATTTAAAGAGCAACAAAATACCTAGTGATTTTATTAACAAGAATTGCCATATCACAAATAGTTTATCCATAAAAAATCATAAATATTGAAAATTTTGGAATTTTGTTGAAATACTATTATTTTTTATTTCAAAATTTGAGGAGGGACGGGCATTGAACTTTTGGAGAGGCAAGAAGAAACGCCGAATGTTTCGAGACTCCAACCCTTAGACGATGAGTCCACTTACTCAGAACTCGACCTAAATTGATTACCACCCGTGCAATAATCATAAGATCATTCCAGCCCAAACCTCAAAATCATCCTCTGTCCGCTCCGCAATCTTCTCGTCTTCTGGGACATTTCAGATAACCCTGCTAATGCAATTCGAATCGTCAACAGCCATTCTTTACTCTTAACTAACGATGTATGCGTGCAGTAATTACTGTAATGGCCGGAGTATTACGGAGGTAATAGGGAGCCAACAGTTGGGGACAAGTGTCGTGTCGGTGATTCGCGGAACACGTCCGTGCGCGTGTGCGCGTGTTCGTGTGTGCGTGAGTGCGCCAGGGTTCAGCGTGGGTATGGAGTAGGCGTTATGACTCACCTGGTGGTTTCTGTGCGGTCGGTGTCACTCGAAACAAACACGGGACACAGTTCAAAGGTGTACTATGAAATTCTCAAATGTGTCGACATTATGCGTCGGGAGTAGTATATTTCATTGAAAGTACCGAAGAAGGTACTTTCCAGTGATCGGTAAAAGTTCACCTAGTAAGGAATAGGCCTAATCTCATAAAGCATAAGAGAAAACACTTTTGGGAAGGGTTATGATGTATACTTTTCATCATACTGCGAAAAGACACAAGAAAGCCAATAATACGTTTTGAACTTATGGATACGTTATGCAATTGTAGAGAACTGAATAAGATCATAAAAGCTTCTTAGACGTGGCACAAACTGTTGATAAAGTCTGGTACGCTCGTTTATTGTTTAAAATTGAATATTTTGCTACCTCACACTTACTACGCGATCTTCAAATCTGTTGCTCGAAAGATTTTTCAAATTAAGTATCAAGATTATATCTCTGGTATGCATGCAATTGAATCGGGTGTCTGTATATTTTGTAATTTTGACATAATTATCTTTTTTTTCAAAACGTAAATGTAAACACTTGCAATTTAAATCTTCGAAAAAAGAATACTATACCCAAAAATTATCATAGAACAAAATTTTTCAAACGAAATAAATATACAATGGAATCAAACTAATGAATAAAATCCCTGATAAGTTTAAAAATTTACCTTCTGGAGTGTTCAAATCAAAATTTAAATCTCATCTTCTTGAAATAAGTTATTATAGTGTGGATGAATTTTTTGAACATCAGAATAACCAATGAAGAGCATGAAGAGAAGATTTTAAATTTATCTAATTTTAAGTAATAAGTTGTAATGCTGATGCAAGATTTTGTCAAAGCAATAAAATTTATTTATTTATGTAAAAACTACATCCTCCCTTTTACAAACACCTTTAAACAATATTTCTCAGTGGCTGAAAAACTGGAAAATAAAGGCGCGTGAAACCAAATCACTCCATGTTACTTTTACAATGTCAACAACTACTTGTCCTCATGTGTCAATTAATAATGTAATGCTAATCCAAGCAAATGTAGTTAAATACAGTATGTGTCTAGACAGACGTCTTACATGACACTAAATGTAGTTAAATACAGTATGTGTCTAGACAGACGTCTTACATGACACTAAATGTAGTTAAATACAGTATCTGTCTAGACAGACGTCTTACATGACACTAAATGTAGTTAAATACAGTATCTGTCTAGACAGACGTCTTACATGACACTAAATGTAGTTAAATACAGTATCTGTCTAGACAGACGTTTTACATGACAGTAAATGTAGTTAAATACAGTATCTATCTAGACAGACGTCTTACATGACACTAAATGTAGTTAAATACAGTATCTGTCTAGACAGACGTCTTACATGACAGTAAATGTAGCTAAATACAGTATCTGTCTAGACAGACATCTTACATGACACTGAATGTAGTTAAATACAGTATCTGTCTAGACAGACGTCTTACATGACACTGAATGTAGTTAAATACAGTATCTGTCTAGACAGACGTCTTACATGACACTGAATGTAGTTAAATACAGTATCTGTCTAGACAGACGTCTTACATGACACTGAATGTAGTTAAATACAGTATCTGTCTAGACAGACGTCTTACATGACACTGAATGTAGTTAAATACAGTATCTGTCTAGACAGACGTCTTACATGACACTGAATGTAGTTAAATACAGTATCTGTATAGACAGACGTCTTACATGACACTAAATGTAGTTAAATACAGTATCTGTCTAGACAGACGTCTTACATGACACTGAATGTAGTTAAATACAGTATCTGTCTAGACAGACGTCTTACATGACACTGAATGTAGTTAAATACAGTATCTGTCTAGACAGACGTCTTACATGACACTGAATGTAGTTAAATACAGTATCTGTCTAGACAGACGTCTTACATGACACTGAATGTAGTTAAATACAGTATCTGTATAGACAGACGTCTTACATGACACTAAATGTAGTTAAATACAGTATCTGTCTAGACAGACGTCTTACATGACACTAAATGTAGTTAAATACAGTATCTGTCTAGACAGACGTCTTACATGACACTAAATGTAGTTAAATACAGTATCTGTCTAGACAGACGTCTTACATGACACTAAATGTAGTTAAATACAGTATCTGTCTAGACAGACGTCTTACATGACACTAAATGTAGTTAAATACAGTATCTGTCTGGACAAACGACTTACATGGCACTAAATGTAGTTAAATACAGTATCTGTCTGGACAAACGATTTACATGGCACTAAATGCAGTTAAATACAGTATCTGTCTAGACAGACGTCTTACATGACACTAAATGTAGTTAAATACAGTATCTGTCTAGACAGACGTCTTACATGACACTAAATGTAGTTAAATACAGTATATGTCTAGACAGACGTCTTAGATGACACTAAATGTAGTTAAATACAGTATCTGTCTAGACAGACGTCTTAGATGACACTAAATGTGGTTAAATACAGTATCTGTCTAGACAGACGTCTTAGATGACACTAATTGTAGTTAAATACAGTATTTGTCTAGACAGACATCTTAGATGACACTAAATGTAGTTAAATACAGTATCTGTCTAGACAGACGTCTTACATGACACTAAATGTAGTTAAATACAGTATCTGTCTAGACAGACGTCTTACATGACGACTATCTCATCTGGAATAAAATATTAAACTTAGACATTAGGACCAATTAATTGGCTTGTATTCTTGGACTTCTTGGACAACTCTCAAAATGATTCATTGAAAACGATTTGTCACTGTGCAAAGTCATTTAAAAACAATATTGACATATGACAATCAGCTATGGGGAACAGCGTCCAATTCTAATATTGAAACTGTTCAGAGGCATCGATCCAAAATGCTGAGAAGGATTTTACAAGGACCATAGTATGTAACAAACTATGGAGTTCTCCATCGCGACACTAAATCTCCATTTGTCAGAGAAGAAATTACTTTTTCAGTACAAAATAACAAGGGAAACTGGAAAACATTCCAAAATATGTTGTATTAAATCTTTTAGACAACAGCGAGTCTTCATTTAGCCAACAAAGATATTAATTTTCTAGATCTTAGTAATCGTTTTCAGTAAAAGGGGTATTCACATGTTGGTGCGAGCAGTGGTATGCCAAATAGAGGCGAAATGTCATTCCAGAACAAACGCTAACCAGGCGCCAAGCACTGTGACTCGAACTGTAGCTGACTCATGCCATGTAATGCTATACTTATTTTTTACACTGCATTGATTTGATTGTAAATACAATTCTTACAAAAAATCATATTATACTAATATTATAAATGTGAAAGTATGGATGTTTGTGCGTAACTCTGAAGTTCCATCACGTGAAAACTACTGGACCGATTGATCTGAAACCTTGCATAGAGGTTCTTGATAGTCCTGAGTAACTTATAGGCATATTAAAGTTGTGAAAATCCTATAGGGCTATGCCCCACGGGGGATCAAAGTTCCCATGTATTCCTTATGGACATTAATTTTTGTTTGAGCTGATGAAAATACAAACAGCTAATCTTGATTCGTAGTAGTTCCACAGGCTAACCACAGAATGCAGCACACGAAACTATCATAGTTTTTATAAATAATTCGCAGGGCGAAGCCTGCGGGTAACAGCTAGTATTTCATAAATCAGCTGAGAAGTGCACGGGAATAATCTTTCGATGCACTTGCTTCTCTCCCGTACAAGTTATCCGGAAACAGCTTATTTTTTAATTGGATGCATACATCCTTGAATCCGTAAGCAACGATGAAAAGTGTATTTTGACTTTCGATTAAAGTACGGAGATGGAATTAGTTTTGCAATTCAGTCATGACTCTAATTCTGAGAATATGCTTATTTCCAATCTCTTTCCCAGTACAAAGTGGTTTACCGAACACAGAGCAACAACTACCAGTAATAACACAAATAATGCGAGACACAACTGTACCAGTCATAAACCGGCTCAAGCGATGACAAACCTGAAACAGAAGCGTTGCCCACTGGGACGCCTAAGTGATCGCTTCAGCCAACCGTGACTTCCAGGGGATACTTTGACTAGTAATTACAGGAAGAGTAAAATACATAGACAACGGTTGACATTTCCCAGTCCGTTACTCTGTGGTCTACCACCTGGCCCGCACCGTGTTATTTCCTATGCCCGTCTTATAATCGGTCCAACCAATAAACCGAGTCGATTCATTACTCAGGCAGCTTTCTAGAGTCTGGAGGACCAGACGGCGCTTTCTCCCGCCCAGGGGGACACGGGAAAGTGGTTGCGAGGTGGTGGCAGGCCTGTTCAGTCATTACCAACCTTGCAACTCATAAAAGGAGGAAAATCGGACCGAATAAAACCACTTCTGACTGCATTAATATAAGACTAATGCGCGCGCCGTGAGCTAATTCGCGACACCGATTAAACCAGGTTCTTCCCTGGCTCTGAGATATAACAGAGAACGGATCGTTTTGTTGAAGAAAAGGAACACCACATAAAGTGTAGAAATAACGGCCAATCTCACTGATATACCTTATTGTTATTTCAACGCAAGAGCATTCTTTTTTAAAGCACATAAACGCTTTTAAGGGAAAGCGGTCAAACCCTCTACTTGTGTGGACATCCGGGAATCGAACCTGTGACCCCTTAAACCAAGGTCTAGACGCTATCCTTTAGGCTAGCGAGTTTCCCAGTTGTTCAGCTCGATCGGTTCAGTTAATGTTAATACGATTAACATGTGAATGTTGGGTGCCAGTGGGGCTGAGCCGTATAGCATATTTGTATCGTGAGTGGGCCTTGAGTGTATGAAGTGTATTACCTTGCTACAAAATGTCATCTAAATCAATTCGGTAGTTGGTGCATAGTAGTGAACTCAAAGTCAAAAGTCAAAGTAAAATATATATTTATTTTGTCAGAAATAAATACAGATTAATTATACATCACATCACACATTTGATTAGTTCAGAACATAATAAAATAGACAAAGTATAGTAGCAGTAACTAAGTACAGATAAAAAAGTAAACAATTGTTTCTGAAAACTAATAAAATTTGGTTTAACATGACAAAACATGATAACTTTAGCATCATTTAACATGATAAATTAAGCATCCCATAGGATAAAATCCTGTTTTGGGATTGCTATTGCTTTATTTTTAAATAACAAAGATATGCCTACTCCATAATACAAATATTACAACTAAATATTTGGTATTTAAAAAATCAAGCTATTTTATACGATCAAAGTGACAGTTGCATTAATAAATGAAATTGAACAAACAATTATTTAATTTAAGTAGGCGATTACTTCAAGTAGATTAAGTAAAGATTATTTAATTTTAGAACTTGGGGAATTTGAATGGTAGTGGGTCAGAACTCAAAAATATTTGCGGAACGCGATTAGCATGACATTCTGATGTATTTCCTTTACTATAAAACAGTGTGTTGAGTCGGTCCAGTAGTCAGTATATGTTTTGAGTTAAAATTGAAACAATAAAGACCAGTGGGCGGAGCCCCAACGTATTTTTATCAGAAGCACGCATATACAGAATGTCTCTCGTAAGGTGTCTCAAACAGATTGAAGAGGAACCAATTGATCTAGAAGAATTAAATAAAATTATTTCCCACTAAATTAACCCCAAGGAATAACGTAAAAATGTATTAACCTTGTTTCAAATGCAGGGTGTTCAAAAAACTGAGGGCCACTAGTTCGGAATTTTGAAGTATAAACATGTCTTGGTATACACCATTGTAATGCTCTACAACAGGCCAATATTTTGGCGAAAGTAGAACTCACTTATCTGTTTCAAATTGGTGGCCATTATTTTGAAAAATACTAAAATTACGGAATATTCTGTATCTGCTAAAACACAAGACGTATTGGTTCGAATTCAAAATCCTTCTCTTTTTAAAATTAGTTTTACCCTGATATGATACATGATGGTATTTAAAACAAAATTAAAAAATACTTTTTTTACATTTGTATATGCCCTATATTCCAAATACCCCCGTCGCAATCCTGCGTACTCAACGAATTTCTATTGAATATATATTCATATCTTAATAACACATTAAGCCTCTTACCAGGATTAATAAGAATTATATTCACAAATAAGTGATATTTAAAAATGAATTATATTCCATAAGAATAACATTGGGAATGAGTACGCAGGTTTTCTGCAACAATGAACACAAAATAATACGTTTTTATGTAAATATCAATAGAACTAATCTTAGTGAAGTCACAAACCAAGTTTTATCCATATACATTCATAAATAAGCGATATGTAACATTTTAAGTATTTTCCATAAGAATAACATGGGGACCAAATACCTAGGTTTGCTGCCACGGGAACATAGGCGAAAAATGTTTTTTTTCAAACAACAACAAACACAATCAGATGAAGCCATATACCAAGTTTCGTCAGTGTATGTTAATAAATAAGCAAGATAAAAAATTTTGATTTTTCTCCATAAGAATAGCATTAGACATCGTACTGTGTTTAGCACTTTCAATATCTCAGTAACCAATTAAAGTAGTGTAATGATCAAAATACGAAATTGTTTGTTTTTTAAGCTGAATTCAATGGCATAAATTACAATTTGATTTAATTAAAAAGTACATGTAAAAACCCCATTTTTGGGGTACAAAACCCCCCTTCGGATTGTGCGATTATTCTGGTTTTTGAACTCGTTCAAATAAATGGTGCTATACACATTTTTACCACATTTTATTAAGATCGTATCTTTTTTACGAGAGTAATCGTGCTTACGGACACACACATACATATATATTTATGTATATACATATATAAAAATTCGAACGAATGGTGTTTTTGGCATCTGGGGACCTCAAAACAAAAAGTTATCATGGTCCCGGGCTTAAGTCTTACCATGAGACCTACGGTAATAGCTTCTTCCCTATAGGGGAAATTAGCTAAAAGTCAAATAGTAACGTAGACTATGCCAAAAAGTATATAATTGTAAAGGTATTGGGAATCCTAACAACTTAATAATCTACATCATCCTCGTATCTCTTTTTGATTCTTAGGATTCAAAAAAATTCATCAATTCCCCATATAAAATGCATGTAACTTGTACATGTACATAGCTAATTTATAAAGGAGGCCATAAAGTACTTGAAGTGTTAAGCAAAAATAACATAGATTTTATATAAGGAAATTATGACTTTTGTTGGTTGTCAAAATCAAAAAGAAATACGAGGTTGGTGTTAACTGGGTAGTTGCTAGGATTTCCAATAACTTTATAATGGTTTACTTTTTGACATACGTTATTATTTGACTTTTTGGATTTTGTTTGATAAATAATGTCATGTAGCATAATCGCTACATGACTTGTTCAATTGTCTACATCGAACATGCGTTTATTCGGTACTCATACAAATCGAATATGTACTGTCATTTTTCAGGGAAACTAACTATAATACGAGTAAGCATTTTGAATCAGAGCAAAGGTATGTCTTGTGGTTTAGCATATTCAGGGTATACCGTAATTGTCAGTATTTCTCGAAAAAATGGCCACCATTGTGAAACAGATAAAGATAATTGCGTTCTGTTTTCACCAAAATGATGGCCTGTTCTAAACCTTTAAGCCTTTTGTCATGGGGTTTTCGTCTTTGCTTGTTTAAAGTACAGCGCAGAACAACGGTAATACATTACCTTCCCTATCATTAACGAAACTACTTGAAGGTCCCAATGTTGATTCTAGTTTCAGCCAAGGTTTAAGAACGACAACTTCTTTAGATCTTGCTGATCCTTATACGATGTTTGTATGTTTGGCAAGACTATGACTAATTCTGTTACCAGTGTGGACTCAATGAGAGTTATTAGTGAATTTCCTACGGAAAAGTGAACTATTAGCATGACCCGCACGGTGAGACTTAAGCCCGGGACCACGATGGAATTTCCTAACGTGACCCTCTGAACACGTTTTGAGGGGTCTCTAAAAACTTTATATATATATATATATATGTGTTCGCACTCTAGTGGTCGCAACTTTTGTCTGATTTACTTAAAATTTGGTAGAGACATTCCTTTTTATAACCAGTTGGACAAGTTCGTTGGGGAAAACAATCGGAAAACTCTAACCCCCTTTTTTTGGGATCTTAAGTTTTCAAATTTTGAGTTTTTGGGCCCAAAAAGGAAACGCTCCGAATGTACACTTATTGTACATTAAATTATTGTACGTAAAAAGCCAAAGATTTTCAAGCCCTCCCTCATCATTCTAGCACAAGTACTTACCGAGTTATTAAAGAAAATGTTGATTGTCAAACTACAGTACGTTATTGTCTTGTGGGGATTTTGCACTGGAAAAGGCTATTTTTCATATCTTAATATAGTTTTATCACCCCCCATACCCCTTACCAACTTGTTCTTCTAACTTTATAATGTACAACATTAGCATCATATTAGTGAATTTAAATATAACCAGAAGCATCAAAACAGCCAAAAAATAAAATTTTTAAATTTTCAAACAAATGTAACTAGTTCCAGTTTAAACCCTTTATTTGATCCTTTTAAGGTTTTAACGTGGAAATTCACCTCCCTCACGTCAGCATGCTGCGTGCGATCTCGTTTATGAATTCACTGCGCGTTGAGTAAAAGCGCTCGCAATTGCAATCGATTAATGAAGCAATTTATCCTAAAACTCAATTACTTCTTATTTTTATAGCAGCATTACAACGTTTTAAACCATTTCAGTAATGAAAAATGAATAAATGGTCGTTACCTTAATAATAGACTACTTCTCACAAAACTACAAAATGAATTTACATTTAGACTATATTAACATACAACAGCAAATACATAAACGATACATTTATGTATATTTACCGCCTTGTATGTAAGTACAGTACAGTATAAATGTAAATTTATTTTGTAGGGTTGTGAGACGTAGTTTATTTAATTCGATTCATGGAGAGCGAAGAACAGTTGTTTGTGTTGAATTCTGTGGAGACACAAATGACCTTTACAGCTAATATGCACAGATTTATTTAATTTGCCAGAAAAAATAAAATCTTCATCTGCCTTGAATAAAAACTTATATTTTTATCATGAATGGGGGCATTTTTGAAATTTTTTAGATTTTGTAACATAAAGGAATTTAATTCCGTAAGCGAATCGGTCCTCACGAAATATCTCGAGCTAGGAAGAAGTTAAGTTAGGTTATGACGATTCATTTTAAAGCTTGAGGGCCAAGGACGGTGGAAAAAATATCAGAAATGTAAAAAATTACGCGGGCTACGCGTCAAAGATCCAATGAGTTTCTTATGGAAATATCACTTCAGTATTTTTATTAATAAGCAAAATGAACTAATGATCAGCTGTGATTATCCACTTACACAAAAACCATATGTAAGCTATAGCCCCTGTAAACCAATGGTACCTCTGCATTTTCCATAGCGGGTTTCCCTTTCATATGCATTCCAAAATTATCTCACCTCGAGTGAGACTTTTGCAAGGAGAGTTTTAAAATAAAGCTATACCTATAAAAGGCAAAGCCCTCACTTACTGACTGACTCACTCACTCATCACGAATTCTCCTACTTTCCATTTACCTAGAGAGTTAAAATTGTTTACACTGATTCTGTAGGCATAAAATAGGAAAACTAAATGTTTTTAAATATTTTTATCCTGATCTGACCTTAGGGCTCCACCAGAGACCCCGTCAATGTTTCTATGTATTCCTTATGGACATTCATTTCTGTTTGAACTAATGAAAATACAAGCAGCTGATCTTGATACGTAGAAGTTCTACGGACTAACCAAAGAATGCAGCACACACAACAATTTTTATAAATAATTTGCGGGGCAAAACCTGCGGGTAACGTCTAGTGAGAATATAAATATAATATAATATAATCGAATAATAATATAATAGAATATAATATATTCTCCACCATAATGCTATTATTAGTGAATTTCCTTTGGGAAGTGAACTATTAGCATGACCCGCACGGTGAAACTTAAGCCCGGGACCACTATAGAAGTTCCTAACGTGACCCTCTGAACACGCTTTGGGGGGTCGTTCAAAATTTTATATAATATATATATATATATATATTTATATGTGTTTGCACTCTAGCGGTCGCATTGTTTGTCCGATTTACTTCAAATGTTGTAGGGACATTCCTTTCTGTAATCCGTTGGGCAAAACAATCGGAAAACTCTAAACCCCTATTTTGGGGATAAATCTTTCAAATTTTGAGTTTTTGGGCCCAAAAAGGGTCAGAAATACCCCTATGTAAAATTAATGCATGTAAAAGGATGGGAATTAGTGAGGCGAAAGCTTTAAGCCCTATCTAGTCATTCTAGCATAAATATTTACCGAGTTATTAAATAAAATGTGTATCGACTAAACACAGTACGTTGTCTTATGGGGGTTTTACACTAGAAAAGCCTGTTATTCCTTTGTTAGAGTACTTTTATCGTCCCCAGCAACCTCACGCCTACTTTCAAGTCTGTCTGGACCTTCTCCTAACATTATAATGCGCAAAATTGTATTCCCAGCTTTGCAGGCAAATGAAACCAGAAGCATCAGAACAGCCAAAAAATCACTGTTTTCAGATTACAATAAAAATTGGAATAATTGTATGTTTTTTAGTTTTATGTGGAAATTCACTTCCTTCACGTCAGTGTGCTGCGTGCGAACTCGTTTTTGTTTGAACTAATGAAAATACAAACAGCTGATCTTCATACGTAGTAGTTCTACGGGCTAACCAAAGAATGCAGCACACACAACCGTTTGTTATAAATAATTTGCGGGGCGAAACCTGCGGGTAACATCTAGTGTGAATATAAATATAATATAATTGAATAATAATATAATAAAATATAATATATTCTCCACCATAACGCTATTATTTTCTTGTTAGTAGGTGTAAAGGACTAGGACGATATTGGCAAGGAACTAAATCTGTTCTAATTACTAATCCGAGACCAGGCAAATGCAAACATATAACGGGGAAAGTAAGCTACAAGCACATAGAGATATAGGGAACAGAAAGGTCGTGGTTTGGGAAAGTGGGGGTATTTATATTAGGGAAAGTAGGGGAAAGTGATCGGGGTGATCCTGAACACCGGTGTCTCTCAGTTCACTGGTCGACGTTCGGGTTACCTAGCGTTCCGGTTGTCAATGAAAATAAAACTAAAGGTAATGGTTAGTAAGTATAATAGTTATACAGGGTGTCTCGCAACTAC
This sequence comes from Allygus modestus, assembly GCA_963675035.1. NCBI lineage: Eukaryota > Metazoa > Arthropoda > Insecta > Hemiptera > Cicadellidae > Allygus > Allygus modestus. The sequence continues at coordinate 486,405,104 of OY776112.1, read as the reverse complement.
CTGGTGAACATTAACTATGTTATTCAGCAGATAAAAGCTAACAAATACAACATAACATATCCTATCTTATTCCTTTTTCGGTTGTAAGTCTGTACGAGTTTTTTACCCTAATTTATCACAAACGGTTAGAGATGAAAAAATGAAACTTGGTATGAATATTGATATAGATAGTTTACAACTTTTTTTAAAACTTTTCCTTTGTAAATGGCGGCAATTTACAATTTGCAACATTGTATATCTGTAACAAAAGTAATTTTAAAATTAGATTATGGATGACGGAAAAAACTGAAATGCTGTCGTTAAGATTACTTTTTTTGCTGCCGAAGATTACCACATTCATACTTTTGGTAACAACATTTGAGTTCACTCCGTTATTCATGATCCAAGTAAAAAACCTAATACTTTGTCAATTTTTCTTTGAATTTTCTGAAACTTTTACGAATGCAATTAATTTTAAATTTGTTTTGTTTTTAATATATTTAACTTTGAAAATGTTGAACTGCCATAATTTTGAAACAGAATGGGTTACGAAAAACAATATTTTAAGGAAACCAAGTAGTTTCATTATATTATCTCCAACAGTTAGGAGATACTCTATCTCAGTTATCTAGTGGCTAAAGATATATATAAATATATAAGCTGTTTTTGTTGTTTTAAATACTTGCAGACTCACAGATCATAAACTGAACGAGATAGAACATCTGTTGTATCGTATTATTTCCTAGTTTTGATCTGATAAATAACATGGTAATTTTTAATCAAATGGTTGCAAACACCCTGTATATCTCTCATTTCAGCGTGTTTTAAACGGTTTTGATCACTCCTTGTGCATACAATACACACATACCCTTTAGTAAGACCCCTTAAACTCCACTCCCATTAAAGACCCTTTAACATCTGTCCATTAGTAAGAAATAAATTCTAATTAGTACGTGAGTTAAACTACAACAAAGTAAAGCTTGATATTCCTTAAACCCTTTTTATACTTGGACACTGCTGAGAGTGCAGCACACTGTTGAGGTGATGCGGAAAGACGCTGCACATTGTTGGTTTAATCTGGATCCAGTTAAACTACGTATTTATTTTAGCTTCTACAAAATTAAAATAGCTAAAAAACTCGCCATTAAGTTAAAACGGCATAATTTATGTTCTAAGAGGTTTGCGGTGTCTTTTTAAGAGTGGGCTCCAGTCACGAAAAATTTTGACGTTTCTACCTGCTTCCTCCATACTAACCATCAAACTAACCTAACCTAGGTTGGCTATCAAAACCTGTCTTTCCTCATCGGATTATCCGATAATATAGAATTACACCCATTTTTTAGAGCAAAGTATACCTATTTATATCAGGGAGAAAAATGTCAATATCACAAATAATAATCGTTAAATACAATAAAAAAATAAACGGTATCAGGAAACTGACACATACTTTCTCCCTTTTAGCCAAACTTTAATGACAAAAATATTTGTTATTTACTAAATATAGAATATGAAGTATAGATAAATGTACAGAAAATTGTCTAAAATTGTTGTTTTCAGAAATATCCACCCAAATCCCTTTTTGGGAGGCACTATAGAGTCCGTTGCTACACACAGTGGGTTTGAGAGGGGAAATGCCCCCTTGCCCCCCAGGGTTAAATAGCAACACATTTCGAACATCATCTGTTGGTCAATGCTAACTTGACCTGCATATCAAATTTTAATGAAATTGATCAGTAAATAAGAGAGAAATAGTTATATTTGTATTCCCCATAAGAATAACATTGGACAACGTACTGTGTTTACCGCTAAATGAAAATTTCAATTTTCTCCGTAACTAGCAACCGTAGAATAGTAATTTAAAATACTAATTTATTTAGTTTTTGAGCTCTTTTTAATGGTGAATAGTAATATTTTTTAACATTTATGATTTTTTATAAAAAATCCAAAAAATTGAATTTTGGATGTTTTAAGTCCTGTAATTTCTGAACCCGAATTTTTCAAGAAATGCGGGTGGTGTCATTTTGTTGCAAACCTAAAGTTCTACAAACCACGAAAGTTTAATCAAAATCGTTAGAGCCGTTTTTGAGAAATTTGGATTTTTCATGTTTTTTGGCGGTTTTTGGGGGATAATTACCCTTAAAAATCAAAAATCCAAAAAAATGAAAAAAAAGCCTGGAGATATCGTGGATTAGTACCTACATACCAAATTTCACAAAAATCGGCCCATAGGTTAGGGCTCTAGCTCTGTAAACATCCACACACACACACACACACACACACACACACACACACACACACACACACACACACACACACACACAGACAGACATCACGTAAAAACCACTTTTTTGGGTTCAGGGAGCACCAAAACGAATATTTATGTAGGTACTAATCTACAATATCTCCAGGCTTTTTTTCATTTTTTTGAATTTTTGATTTTTAAGGGTAATTATCCCCCAAAAACCACCAAAAAATATGAAAAATCCAAATTTCTCAAAAACGGTTCTAACGATTTTGATTAAACTTTAGTCGTTTGTAGAACTTTAGTTTTCCAACAAAATGACACCTCTCGCATTCCTGTAAAAATTTGGGTTCAGAAATTACAGGACTTAAAACATCAACAATTCAGTTTTTTGTATTTTTAATAAAAAGACATAAATATAAAAAAAGTATTACTATTCACCATTAAAAAGAGCTCAATAAACTAAACAATTTAGTATTTTGAATTACTATTCTACGATTGCTGGTTTCAGAGAAAATTGAAATTTTCATTTTGCGGTAAACGCAGTACGTTGTACCCATGTTATTCTTATGGGGAATAAAAAATTACTATTTCTCTCTTATTTACTGATCAATTTCATTCAAACTTGATATGCTTGTCAAGTTAGCATTGACCAACAGAGGAAATTCGAAATATGTTGCCCCTTAATAACCCTGGGGGGAATAGGGGGCATTTCCCCTCTTAAAACCACATGTGTAGCAATGGATTCTGTAGTGCCTCCAAAGCAGGGATTTGGGTGGATGTTTTTAAAAACAACTTGTTTACAAGATTTTCTGTACATTCGACCGTACTTTGTATTCTATATTTAGTAAATAAAAAGTAATTTATTCATTAAAGTTGGGCTAAAAGGGAGAAAGTATGTGTCAGTTTCCTGATACCGTTTATTTAAAGTTAACCATAAATCAACGATTTCAAAATCCATTGAGGGAGGATGGACTTTGAAAGTTAATTAGCCTCACGGGGAAATCAGGGAGAAGCCTGTGGCTGGAGACATCTTAACCTTACTTGTCCTTCCCTCGTAAACTACCGCTTGTGCGTGACATATATTCAACACAGCAAAGGGAAGCGTTTCAGTAAAAGTCAGTATAGTAATGATAAAACTTCCATGCCAGGGCTGTGTTTGAACCGTAGCCCACACGACAGTGCCAGAACCCTTATTTCCCCTTGACTTTAGAGGGCTGTGATTTTAGGGTGCAGAATACTGCCTAATTTCTGCTATATGGCTTTATATACAATTGTTTCCTAAATAAATACTGTTGGAAGAATACTATTAGAAGTGTTCATTTTTGGAATTATTATTAAAAAACATTTTTAACTCGGACGGTAAAAATGTTTAGAGTACGAATAATGAACAAATCTGTCAAGTATTTACAACCGTCTGAAGTGTGTTAAATATTCAAAACATTTTTTCCATGGAGTAGAAACTGTTAATATTGTCAATAATAAAACGATGTGAAGAAGAATACAAAAATATCAGTTTAAAGACCAACGCATGAAGACTATATAAACAAAATATAATTTAAAGAAATTAAAAAATGCAATCGAGTTAGGTAGAAATTTTAATTGCACCTCACATTCGGGAGCCGGTCCCAGGCCGGTCATTCTGAGAAGAGTTTGTACGGTTTCTCATCTCACTTAGGCTAAGTACTGTAACCCGACAGGAAGGGCAAGATGGGACTCAGATATACCTTACACCTGGTTAAAATATTTTCCCATAATATTTCTTTTGTAAATTCCAATAAATTATTAATCATTGTTATGGAATATACACTATTTTATTAGTATTACCATCCACCAAATGTTGTACTCTGGCTGAATTTATTTGTATTTTCATCCCGAATGTATCCTGATACTCTGAAAAAAATGGAGATAAAACAGGTATGTCTCAAAACGCTGGGGCCGAGATGACCTCTGCACCAATAGCGATGCGGATGCACCAGCAGGTCTACCAGTGTGGAAGGTCATGACCACACTGTGACCTTTGACCTTCGCGGCCAGACGCGGTAAACCTCCAAACCTCCCCAGCGGCTGTGGCGAATTGACGTCATACTGTGAGGTCACGTGACTGTTCGTAAACCTTGTTCCAGTCGCAACATGTCTTTCCTTTCCACCGGATGATTCTCCATAACATCAATGTAAACGTTTTAAACGACCTCAACGGATTAACGGATTATCCTAACTCGTTTACGGCTCATTTTAGAGAATAGCTAGCGACCTCAATGAGTAGTGGTTAATAAAAGAAATAATATTTATTTATGTATTAACAATATTCATAATTTTGATTGAGATTTATCCATTCTATAAATTTTGTAGATTACCAAAATTGTGATCACTGTAATATAACTTGAGCCTAACATAAACCTAAGATTTTGGATAACCCGTTGATAAGGCTTAAACTTCCGTATAAGTCTTATAGGAAAATAAAGCAGAAACTAATCTATACACCCCTTATAACATCGGGGTGATCGATAAAGCAACTTTGAACTGAGGCGTTCGTAAATCTATACTTAAACTAATTCTGAACCATATAGGAAATACGGAAGTGTTTTGTATTTTTATAGCCCTTAGAATATCTTCAAGAACCATAATGGTGTGAAATAACGAAAATAGATAACCATAGATCATCAGGAAACTGTAATATGATTGAATTTACAATCCCAGTAGAGTTTCCTATTAGTAACATCTTTGTTATGATATTTTTTAAAGAGGTTGGCAGCGTCTTTTACATTACTTTGCCCATCCATCCATTATATAGATCTCAGCGTGGAACGTATCCATCAAAGCAAGGGGGAGCCGCTACAATTATTCAGTCTTTAAAAGCTTCAAATGGATTAAATCCCGTAAGAGTGCAAGGCTCCCTTAATCTGTAGTGAAAACTCTTGAGGAATAAAAGATTGTAAGTAACTTTAAGCCCGTTACTGTACAGTAAAAATTGTATAAGTAGTAACTAGAAGACGTTCTGTTCTCCAATAGGAATCATGCAGTCACAGGGTCACATATTTTGATGTGATTAGGCTAAATTATAGTCAGCTGTTTGACAAAATAAAGGTATGACCACAAAAGTTTAACAGTGGAACTTTAGAAGCCCATGAGGTGGAGCTCTTAAGGTGGTGATTTTCAAAACCCTAAAAGCCACTTCTTCAGGGTAAGATCTTTCGATGGATACCAAGCATGTAAGAAAATTAATAGTTGTATGTACTGTACTGTTTATAGGGAATATTTCGAGAATAGTCTAATTTATAATGGATATTATCTCTTTAGAAGCAGCACTTCATTATTAAATCTTGATAAATATAAAAAATACATCACTAAATTGATGAACTGATTCCCTCCTGATTGATCCTTCAACTTGAGAAATAACCCTGTTTTGCAGCAAGTCGATGGAACATAACATTTGTATATTCGTGACAGCTTGTAATACGAGTGCCACGTAGGTTCAGTCAGCTAATAATATTTAACGTTGCCATACCGGTAATAGATCTGACATGATTCTCAATTAATTAAAATCCAACTGTGACAATAAATTGGAATACAGTATCTATATATTTAATCCTGTAAATAAAATTTGAAAGAGAAACTGTGGATGTTGCTAAATCGATAGTGATAAGAGACGGCTCAAATTGAACTATTATCCCAAAGGACTCTGAATAAAGTATTTGCACCACAACTGCAATTAAAGTTCTTCTTTACGATCTAAAAGATCGACGTAAAACAGCTGTTTTCTGTTTAGGGAGTGAAAAAGTCTTTTTCGCTCGGTACGCCTTACTTTTCCACTCGATGACGGAAATAAACAGCTGATTGTTGCTTTGGACCACGCTAACTGACTGTTTATAACCTCAATCTCCTGAATTCAGCCAAAATGGATGAAAGTTTCAAAGTTGTGTGGTATCCAAAATTGCAGTTTTAGTAAAAATTATAATTCGAGCGTAAAGTATCTTTATCGCTTTCGGAAAATGCCGTGCGACTCGAAGTAGAGCGGGGTAACATAGTTCTCTCAAGCGATAAAGACCTTATTTACGCTCTTAATACATAAATAACTATTTTTTTATTGTCAGCAAGAAATAAGGACCAATTGTCCTTATAAGAAAAGTATGGTTACCACGTCTGCCTTGAATACATTTCACATGTGACTTGTGTCTGATATTTAATATTGCTTTGTTTAAGATCACTTACTAATATGTGATCTAAAACAAAAGATTTGGGTCTGGGTGTAGCCCCTAAGAGCCACTAAAACTGAGTTGTCTAGACAGTGTCCTGCATGTAAAACCTAGCAACCAGGGGAGGAAACAGAAGGTAACTCTCCATTTTCTTCCATCCACGTGAAATGAAGTAAAGGGGAGCGGGTTGCCCATTCCTCTATTAACTGAACAGGTGATGAGTACATTTTTGTGATGTGCTACTTAGCCTACTTACTCACTTCGATACCTGTTTCCGCCGTCTGTAGGCTCTTCATAAGCGGTGAGCAGGTAATGATAATGTAGTGCCAACTCTGTCGTTGGCCACTTTGAGGAACTTGATAGGGTCGGGTGAGACATCCAGGTACTCACAGGTAGAACTGTAGAGTTCAGAATTGAGGAAAACATATTTTTAAGATGGCGCTCCAGTCACGAAACTTTTCGCGTTTCTACCTGCTTCCCCCATAAGGCCAATGTTAACTTTAAAAGCCCGTTACTCCTCAACGGATTATTCGATATCGTTGATTTGTGGCTCGTTTTAAAGAGCAAAAATATACCTAGTGATTTCAGTAAGCAGAATTTCGATATCGCAAATACTAATCGATCAATCAAATTCCAAAATATTCAATATTTACGATTTTTTATGCGCTAACTATTTATGATAACGAAATTCTGCTTACTGAAATCGCTATATATATATTTATGATCTTTAAAACGAACCATAAACAATCAATTTTGGACAACCCGTTGAGGAGGGACGCACTTTGAAAGTTAACATTGGTCTTATGGGAGAAGCAGAGGACTGGAGCCCCCTCTTAAGTGTGAGCCTCTTGATTTAAACTAACTTTTTCAGGTAGGTATGTTATTTTAATTAAATCATGTATATAATGGCTTCTATTCAAAAAGTGAAATTCTGTGATTTTTGTCTGTGAGAAAAAAAACTTACCGACTTTTAATTTGCTGATGGCAAATGGCAAGTTCAAAAGCGAACAAACAGGTAATGATGGAAGGCCTATGGTTAGTCATCGTAGTCCCGCATTTTCCGGTTTTTGTGAACACCTCATCACATTGTTCCCAGGGAGGCAACCCATACATTTATCTTCAAGGTTTTTCCTTTGAAATATGGGTTTTGTAGCCTCCTCCCAATAAAATGGGTCACACAACGTGTGATTCAATAAAGCCCGCCTAACTAAACTAACTAAACAAATTTGAATTGAGTTTGCTGATTCTTATTAGAACAAAGAGCTTAGAGGGTAAATATATATTTTAATTTTTCAATTTGATTTGACTATGCAAAGCTATTGTCAGACCTCGAAGGAAATCCACCGAATAAGAAGGGTTTACTCTCTAATCATTAATTAAATCATTGATTTAGTGATGTTCTTTTGTTTGGTCTGCAGGTATACCCGATGTTTCCAGAATTTATGGTAAGATGGTTGTCTGAGAAATATTGGGGTGGCTTATTGATTTTCTGGTAAGTAAAAATTTCAAAATATTCAAAGTTTTTGGTTTTTATGAAGAGATGGTATTATCCGAAAACATAGACTCCCGTACAGTACCACTTCTGATATATCGTTTATACATGCTAGAAATAGATTGGGTCAGGGTTTGACCATCGGAGGCCCCGCTTAAGATTATTTTTTCCCCGGATCTGAAATCGTCTGAAATTTTGAATTTGAATTTGGATTAAAGCTGAATTTCTGTGAATATTTTTCGATTGCTGAAGAATGACGCAAGCTGCTGGTGGGCTTGTGATCTTATTTAGTTATGTTTAAGGTTTTGCAAAATAATTGTGTTTTAATCTGAACCATTTAGTAAGTTCCGGAAATCAGCCAATTAAAGTTTCACTAGCATCAAGAGCGTATAGCGGATCAATAATGGGGATAAATGGATCAATGCCAATTTTGTGGATTCGATTTTCCTGAACCCAAATTGTTCTTTGAATTTGATTTACTATCTTGTATGTAGTGTGCTGCTCACACTCAATACTTTCGAAGATCATTGAAAATGCTGGAAGGAGCAAGATTGGATGGTAGTTTACCAGAATTGTCTCATATTTGATTAAGTAGTTAATCCTAACCAATTTACGATTTTCAGCGCAAATCTCTGTGTGAGAGAATTGCTGACGATAAAAAGCAAAGGTTCAATTATCTTGACAGCTCTGTTCAATTACCTTGACAGCTCTACAAGACCATCGTGTTGACCTCACCGAAGCCAAACATGTTTTGTGGACAATTTGAAACTATTTTTAAATTTCTGTAGTTAAAATAGATATAGGTTGGCAATAGCTACAAAATATGAATGAATCGTTTCACAAACATCCATAGGCTTACTAATTACCCTACCATCAACAGTAAATTGTTGTGGTCTGTGGATGTAAAAATCTAAAAGTGTCCATGAGCTTGCCTGTAATTTTTTGCTTTTACTGAAGTAGTTTCCATCCAGTCAGCCACTGATTTTCTTGGATTTATCAATAAGATTCTTTGAACATTTACATTTTGAAACAAGTTCAAATATGTGTGATTTCTTAAACGATACTTTTTATCTGTAGTCCATTTGCAATAATTGACACTTACTTACTTCACTTATTTTCTTCCTCGCCACAATCTAGAAGAAAGGGGTGACGTCATCTGATCCTCCCTCTTAAAGAAAGGGGTTGTGGGCATAGCCTACTTAAATACGTAAGCAAAATTATTATGATCCCTAAAGTTCTTTTAAATTATAATAGGGTACATTTAATAGATTGTATTTTAGTTTATTATTGAATTCTTTGAGGTTAGGCATAGTTTTCAACGAATTGAGCAACATATTAAATCACTTTAAACCAACAGAAAGGGGAGTGTTGTTTTTTTTATATTTTTTTTAGATTGAGTTGTGGAAGATTCAAAGGACAAATTATTTAAAGGAAATGATTGAATTTGTTGTATCTCTAAGGTTGTAGGAATGGAGTTCAGACCTTTTGAGAAATGGTTTTTAATTCGGTTGTGGTTAGGTTTCCAAAATGTATAATGATGTGAGTGTTAGGATATAGTGGATGATGAAAAATGATCGTCATGTCTTTTGAGGCGGTTAGTGGTTTGTTGATCTTTAGTATTGATTTATTCTGTACTATAAATATTTTTCACTGTATAATTCATTAAATGCACCCCAGGAAACTAGTCCTAATGTAATGGGGGAAGCAAAAAGAACAGGATCTGTAATAATTGATGCAATTATATACTTTGTTGTTTTACTTTCTTTTTTAGACAGGAGGTACTGAAATGAAATAAAGACCAGTTCAGGAAACAATTATACATTGAGCCTACACTCCTAGCCTGCACCTCACTCCAGCTGACGGTTCTTAGTCTACAAGTTTTAATTAAACAAGTTCTGAGGTTTACTTATATTTTTGGGACAATGCCATATTTCTCCTTCTTAACACAAGAGTCAAAATTTAGATTACACAAATGTTAGAGATGAAAGGAGAGATATCACCTTCTTTCTTTTCTGAAAATTTGTGGTAAAGTTATTGATACAGCTACAGGTAGTGATGTGAGTTTTGGTAGTGAAAGGGCAAAGGAGTTTAGAATATCTGCAAATTAAGTGGCTAATATCTTATTTTCAATAACAGTATTAACCTTTATTTTATCTCTCTCACACCAATATTATCTTTTAAATGGATAAGATTTGATAAATTATTTTTCAATAACAGTTACAAATTAACAGACTTGGAAACAAGGCTCCTACGAAACAATAAAAAAGTAATTATTTATAATTTTGAGATAACAAGATAAAACGAACAAATTATTTTAGCCAATGACAAGTTTGCAGTGATTGTGACTGGTTAACTTTGGATATAGAGGCCTTGCTTTAGATTGGATATCTACGTTTATCCTGGGGTGAAAATAAACTGTAAAAATGTATTATATTACAATAAGGGCTGCATTATATGTCGAATATCTGATACTGTTGTGGTTGGCTATGGAGTTCCCCAAGGGTCGGTCCTTGGACCGATTATTTTTTATTTTCGTTAATGATACCGCTAAAAGTATGCCAAGACCTGATCTGTTTTTGTTTTCTGATGATGCGAGCGCGTCTTGGTATTAATGATGGGTCTCAACCGAGTCTTGAGATTAATGTAGTGGTATTTTGTTTTAACGATTGTTTGATCACAACTATAATCGTAAATACTGAAGATTCTCAGATCCCTGATTCAAAATTAAGGAATCATGAAGTTATATTGAACAATTCAAGTATTATTAGAAATAGTGAAATTGAATGATTTCAGAACACCAAAATTTTGGTTTTAACTCTTGACTCTTGACTGTTCTAAGCATATTGACAACGTTTTGCAAAATTAATAGTTCGTCCTTCGGAGGCTTGCTCAGTGTAGTGAAATGTAAATTCTTCTTACTGGATACACATGTTTGTATCCAGATATATGGTAAGGGGTTCCAATATGGGGGCAGAATCCATCCGAACGCAGAAAGTCTTCCTGTTACAAAAGAAATCACTAACACTGATATTTGGATTGGGGAGATCCGAATCTTGCAGAGGTATCTTTTCTGGTACTAACTTATTTACTTTTGTGTATTGATTTATTTGAATACCTTTCCTTTATTGTACAAAACTAACCTTTTCTCAGACTCGTCACACATCAATGTTCTATTTTAGAAGAGTTGGGTCCATACCCATCCCTCACATCAATACTGATTATCGTTGTTTGCACAAAATACAAAATTTTCACATATGGTTCCCGTAGCAGCAAACCTAGGTAATCGGTCCCCATGTTATTCTTATGGAGAATAATTAAAATGTTATATATCGCTTACTTATAACTGTATATGAATGAAACTTGGTATGTGACTTTACTTAGATGAGTTCTAATGATATTTGCATAAAAACTCATTATTTTGTGATCCTTTTTGCAGCAAACCTGCGTACTCATCCCCAATGTTATTCTTATGGACGATAATTAATATTTTTAATATCGCTTGTTTGTGAATATATTTCTTATGAATCTTGTTAAGTGTTAATGTGTTATGTTATATATTCATTGGAAATTCGCTGAGTATGCAGGTTTGCTGCGACGGGGGTATTATTGATCACCTACGTTATAAGAGGATATCATTTGCAAATTGTCATGCTTCTAGAACCACCGGTTTAGTCTGTACGTTATCTGTCAGTCAGTGTTTTGAATTTTTCTAAGTAGATGTATCAGAAATAGGTTGCATAGTGTTTAATTATTCATCAGAAATGTTTTTTCTTGACATATTTTTACAATATCCACTTACCTCCACATTTTCTGCATAACCAGAATGCCAGAATGCGGCGAAGTCTCAGCCGAGGTTTTTGTATATCTGTATCTTCTCAGTTGGAAATCCAAGATCATGAAATATCCTTTTCCACAAAGCAAATTTACTCAAATCCATTTTCCATTCTGTGGAAATTATTTGTTGAATATTTGCAAGCACCATAATTCTAAACGATACCATAGACAAACATTGAAAACTTAAAGCCCAACGGGGAAAATCTTTGAAATAATTTTGGAAGTTTTTGAATTTTAACACAAATTTAGTATTCCTAATGAACTTTTTGATACGCAATATGTTGGGTTTTTGTCTCGATAACACATTCAAATTTGGCATGGTGGATTTATAATTTTATCACATGCATCCCAAAATTAGCGTATAAAATATTGATGGATTTAAACAGATTTTTTATCATCTATGGTTTTTTATGCATTCTAATTTTACCAATCAAATATGTTGTGTGGTATCAAAAATTTCAGTTGTAGGGGAAATTATGTAATTCGGGTGTACAGTGTCTTTCTAGCTTTCGGAAAATAAACGCGCTCTGCTACGCGTCGGTACAGTTTTACTCAAGCGATAAATACCTACTTTAAGATCGTAATACATAAATAACGATTTAAGGTGTTGGTTTGGTGTGAAATAATATTTTAGCAGTTTCGTTATCTTGTATGACTCTTACAATGTATGCAATGTTGGCGCCACAAGATTTTAAGAGGCCAGATATTACGTAACGCCTTTTTTCGTCATATCAAACTCCCTCCCTCCCCCACCTTACATCGTAACACCTGAGCAAATCCCCCTACCCCCATCATAAGTTACGTAAAATAATCATAATAATGTTAAAAAACATAAATTGTATGTAAAAATCATCACTTTTCAAGAACATCAATGATATGAGTATATTGTTTGATATTTTTAAAACAAATCTGTTATACCATTCATAAAAAATTAATTAAATAATAAAAACATAAAAATATGTTCTTTTAACAAACAAATAAGGTATTATGAAAAAACCTTGAAGAAAGAAGCTAAATACATTAAACAATAATGATAAGGTTTGAGGTAAACGACAAAATAGAAGGATCACTTACTCTACCTTTTGTATTAAGTAGCATTTTTGAGGTTCAGACAATAAAATAAATTATTGTAAAAAAACTTACATCAATTTAAAACGAGTTCGCACGCAGCACGCTGACTTGAGGGAAGTGAATTTCCATGTAAAAAACTATAAAAACTCAAAATCAGTTAAAAACATACATTTATTCCAACTTTTATTCAAATCTGAAAACATTGATTTTTTGGCTGTTCTGATGCTCCTGGTTCTATACCTGCAATGCTGGGAATACAATTTTGCGCATTATAAGGTTAGGAGAAGGTCCAGTCAGGCTTTAAAGTAGGCGTGAGGTTGTTGGGGATGATAAAAGTACACCAACAAATGAATAACAGGCTTTTCTAATGTAAAATCCCCATAAGACAACGTACTGTGTTTGGTCGATACACATTTTCTTTTATAACTCGGTAAATATTTATGCTAGAATGACGAGAGAGGGCTTAAAACTTTCGCCTCTCTAATTCCCATCTTTTTACATGCATTCATTTTACATACGGGGCTTTTCTGACCCTTTTTGGGCCAAAAAACTCAAAATTTGAAAGATTAATCCCAAAAAAAGGGGTTTAGAGTTTTCCGATTGTTTTGCCCAACGAACTTGTCCAACCGATTACAGAAAGGAACGTCCCTACCAAATTTGAAGTAAATCGGACAAAAAATGCGACCGCTAGAGTGCAAACACATATATATATATATATATATATATATATATATATGTATATATATATATACAATTTTGAACGACCCCCCAAAACGTGTTTAGGGGGTCAAGTTAGGAACTTCTATGGTGGTCCCGGGCTTAAGTTTCACCGTGCGGGTCATGCTAATAGTTCACTTTCCAAAGGAAATTCACTAACAAAATGTAGTAACAGATATAGCTAAAATCCAAAAAATACATACAAGCGCACAGACATAATGAATAGTAAAAATTGAAATTAGATCATAAAACTAAAGTTTAAATTTATCTCTTAATATTATATTTAAAATATGGGAGTTACGTAACGTTGAGCCAGACCCCCCTATCACCCTTATGTGTTTGACGTAATATGTGTATGGCCCCTTACTAGGCATGACCCTTGATGCTCTTAGACAACTGCTATATTCTAACCCGATTTATTATTATTGATAAATAAAAACATAAATTAACTGATACAAAACTAAAATTAATTAACTCACAAGATCAATTACCTGAACTATAAAATAGGAACTTACATTTTTGATTACAGCGAGAAAATACATGGCTTACATTTAAGTTCTAAAACCTTTCCGAAACGTCAAATAAAACACGCTCTATAGAGAGACACAATACAGCTATGAGATAATTTAAATATATGGTTCATGGGTATGTAGTATTTCACCAAACAAAGATGGACTACAAAATTTATTGATCAAATTGAATAATTTATGTATACTTACTTTCTTGTTTATAAGTACAGTATAAGTGTGAGTATACTTTTTTATTCCAAGGCATACTTTATGGTATCTTGTTTTACCACATTCACACGTGATATGTTAACCAATAACTTTAAAAAATTAAATACAATGTTTCAAAGTTAATTTTACTAATGCCTATAAACTACAGATGGTAATTTATATTAACGCCATATTAAATTATATCTGAACCTATATTGCAATGGATCTTCTAGAAAATTAATTGTCCGTATAACAGATTTCGTATTGATATCGGCAGATGCTTATTCTGGAAGTACAAGTGGGAAATGTAATATAATAGAATGAATTACTGTCATTCAACATTTACAAGAAATTGACACTGTCAAATAATTAGTTTAAATGGTTGATAGGCTCCTGGCCTAATCGTTATGAACATAACATATTGTCATCAAAAGCCATATCTAACAACTCAATAACATCATACAATGGGTTTTCCGTTCGCCAGTTATAAATAATCTTAGAAAATCTGCTTTACTCGTAATCAATCCACCTTAAGCTAACAACCGGTGATGGAAGGGCATAATACCATTTTCAGAACCTTATGATTAACAGTGGGCTCATTTCCTCTGATTCTCTAAAAATATACAGGTCACCCATAAATAAATTTTAAATATAGAATATTTAGAACATTTTTTGAACGTTTATTATTTGTAATATAGGAATTTGCCCACTGAAATTGCTAGATATTTGTTGCTCTTTAAAATGAGCCATAGATCAACGTTATCGGATAATCCGTTGAGGAGGAAGGAGCTTTGGAATTAAACATTGGCCTTAAGGGGGAAGCAGGTAGAAAAGAGAAATATTTCGTGACTGGAGCCCCCTCTTAACCACTTTTACGGAGGTTAAAGGCCCACCGTGAATGGTGGGTCTCCACAGCGGCTGGAATTTGGGTACGGAAGTTGGACTTGACTCTTTATAAATGAGAGATATCTAATGATTTGTTCAACCAATATTGTAATTTTTTACTATTGGCTGTATAGTATATGCAGTATACATTAATATAGTAGCATGTAGTATACATAGTATACGTTATTGGAGACCAAATATTAGAAATAATATGTTTGTTCAGTTTTCTGTAAATGAACTAGACAATGAATAATAATAACAAGAATAATTAATTAGCTAATTCTGATGTTCACTTCTCCGCACAGGAATTGAGAGTAGTTGTTTTGAAAATGTTACATTATAATCAGCTGACTAACTAAATAAAATAACTCCACAAGATAACATGGAAACTTTTAAAGCCCATGGCTTGGAGGCCTCAAGTTAAAAGTTGTTTGTTTCAAAAAACTCAAAAGGCACTCGTTCAAGAGCTTTAGTTGGTATAATTTTAAGTAGAAAATTGCAGGCCAAAAATCAAAAAATTCTTTTAATAAAGTAGATATATTTCTCTATAAGCTAGGGGCTAGGGTATTGAATTAATCCCTAATTACTACAGCATAACTACCCAAAAATACAGAGGGCAGAAATATATTTGGTTTTGAAATTTACTTCTACATTTAGTTTAAGACAGATTTAGAACTCCTCTATTCACCTAGTAATTTGCTCAATACACGTCTTACTCTACATAGTTTGTTGGTTGATTCTTTATATTTTGGTTTTCTTCAAGCGGGATGTAATAAAAGACGTCTTACAACACTTATACGCTTACATACAGTTATATACACTAATATGCTAATAAAAAAGTTGTTTTCTTCAAGCTGGAATGGACAATATTGATTTTCCTTAAACTAATTAATTTCCTTTTTACACCTTTGATTTGTATTTGCATACCTACTGTTTCGTCTTAAATATATAGGCCTATTACTATTGATTTCACAATCTGAAAAAAAATTAAAAGATTTTTTCACCTTAACTAATAGTCTAACAGCTCTCTTTGAAATTAAACACTTTCAGTAAACCTAGAACCATTAACAAATAACTCTTCACACTATAATTGGTCCTAAATGTGATGTGTTGAAGATGTGTGAAGGTTATAACCCAGACGATTAAGTGTTTAAGTGATTAAGTGTTCTTATTATATCAGCTATCCTAAGAAAATGAGGGACTGAATATCCGTTGTGGCAGTTCTATCCCGATAGATCTAGAATGACTGAAGATTTGGAAGTTCAGATCTGGAAGATTAGGTGCTGTTATTAACTTCGGTAACCTAGCTTTATGATCAGGTCAGTCATACAGCTAGATAACCAAAGAAAGAACCAGCGCCAGCTGAAGATGCCGGAAAGAGATTCTGAAGATTCAGACTGAAGATCTCAGAAGGAAGTCGAGAGTAGAAGGATGATAAAGATTCTTCCCTCTAGCGATGAGATGATGTTTCTTCTTGTGAGGCTATATAGCTAAGCAGTACTAATAAAACTGCATTTTTCAAGTGAATAAAAATAAGTACTTAATTTGAAATTACAATATATACTAACCAACATGTCACAATATACCTGCTAACTTAATAATTAATATAATACACTTACTAATCAATCATAAACACTTCAATTACAATTTGTCATAATGATTTGGGGGTAAATTAGAAATTATAGCAAGACATAAACTAACTAGATGATTTAATGACAAATTACAAACACGTAGTAATACAAATTAACTGTCGGTAATACTGGTTTGTGACATGACATAATTTGGCGACCCATAAAATGCAGAACATTTTAGTAATTATAATTTTATCTTTCTCTACCACCTGTAAACAGATTTGTAAAACGATCCATTGGGCATTCTGCTTGGTTGAATTCCCTAAATACAGTGCCCTATCTAGCTAATGTATATATATATGACCTCTATACAAAGATCTGATCTTACAAAACTAAAATTAATTAACTAACAAGATCAACCCGAACAATAAAATAGGAACTTACATTTTTGATTACAGCGAGAAAATACATGGCTTACATTTAAGTTCTAAAACCTTTCCGAAACGTCAAATAAAACACGTTCTGTACAGAGACACAATACAGCTATGAGCTAATTTAAATATATGGGTCATGGGTAAGTAGTAAGTTCTAAAATAACACTCATAACAACTTACAAATAATAAATATCAACTTTAGGTTAAGAATAATAACTTGTATGGTCCTATTTACTTCGTAACAGTAAGGTCAAACATTCAAATGATACAAAATTATTAAAATAATGATTTATATTATTGCGCTGCACTTTTTACACTAGTCTTGAATATCTAATTTACAGTTGTTAAACAAACAAATATTTCGTTTGGATCATGTGATACGGTAAAATGTATCATGTGTTAGCTCGATTTGTATTTTAATTCATGTAGCGTTTAAGTCTTAACAGTATTTACAAATATAAATATATATATAGTTATTTTACATGCCAATAAAATACCAATAAATATAATATACAGCCGACAAATTTAACATTTATATTTATAACTATAATTTACTGCTACTATTCTTCACTTAATTGGGTGAAAAAACTACACTTACATCAAAATTCAAAAATAATTCTAAATATAAATATAAAAAGAGATAAAACTGTTCCAAACAAATATATAGGAAAAATATTATTCTCCAAAGTGAAAGCAAGTATTTGTTGTACTTAGAACAAATATTTAAAAATAAAACTAGAAAATTGTGTAATACAAACGATAATTACATCTCTTGAGAAAGTAATAAACAATTAAAAAGAAAACACTTAGGTTT
The DNA here is from genome assembly GCA_963675035.1 of Allygus modestus. Classification (NCBI taxonomy): domain Eukaryota; kingdom Metazoa; phylum Arthropoda; class Insecta; order Hemiptera; family Cicadellidae; genus Allygus; species Allygus modestus. The sequence goes on along the minus strand of OY776112.1, from coordinate 486,387,153 downwards.
ACAGGATCAACTAGCACCTTATCATGAAAACAGTAAAACAGTTGACAAAAATCAATGGTTTAAATAAAGTATAATAGAGATAGGGTATCAAAATCACGTTATAAACCCCTGTGCTTTATATGCAAGTCCAGGGGCATGATACTATTTCTTACGTCCGAGCATCTATATTGCCTACTGGCGCCGTCGCATTTGGATTACGCTTATTGGCGGTGGGAACAAAACTTTCTGTACAGTTTCAATAATATTTTTATTTGTACAAACACAAATCACATTTTATAAATACTATTTTATAAAACATTCAGTTTTCGACTTTGCAAGGGAATTTTACTACACATTATTTATACGTTTTTGCAGGAACGTTAAATAAAGCCATTACTTAAATTGAGAATGATGAAAAATACAAAATAAAATTATAACACAATTTGCTGTTCCCGCAGGCTTCGCCCCATAGACAATTTATAAAAACTATGACAGTTGTGTGTGCTGCATTCTGAGGTTAGTCCGAGGAACTACTACGAATCAAGATCAGCTATTTGTATTTTCATCAGCACAAACAAAATTGAATGTCCATAAGGAATACATGGAAACTTTGCCGGGGTCTCTGTCGGAACCCTAAGGTCAGATCAGGATGAAAACCATTTAGTTTTCCTATTTCAAGTCTAAAGAATCAGTGTACAAAATTTCAGCTCTCTACCTACATGGGAAGGTGGAGAATTAGTGATGAGTGAGTCAGTCAGTGAGTCAGTCAGCCAGGGCATTGCCTTTTATTAATACACAATTTAAATCATATTTTATTTAAAATACTATGGAGGGATTGTATGAACAGAAGCTTCTGTAACACAACAAAGATTACAGAAGCCTTTGTTAGAAGCTCTAATCTGATTAACGCAACATTTTTGCCATTTGACAAAACGCTAGAGATCTGTTTTTAGTGTAATATAGTCTTTGAATTACACCCAGGTCTTCAGTCTTCCTACTTCTCCCATAAGCCCAATGTTAACTTTCTAAGTCCGTCCCTCCTCAACGGTATTTCCAAAATCGGTGATTTGTGGTTCACTTTAAAGAGCAAAAAAATACCTATAGATTATAGTGAGCAAAATTTCTATATCACAAATAATAATCGTTCAAAACATCTAAAATGTTCAATGTTTAAAAGTTTTCTGGGTAAACTATTTGTGCTATCGAAATTCTGCTCAGTGAAATCGCTAGATAAATTTAACCATAAATCATCGATGTCGGATAATCCGTTGAGGAGGGACGGGCTTTGAAAGTTAACGCTGATGCCCTGAACTCTGGAAACTTAGGTCTCTTATAAGAGAATACATTAAAGCGAAAATATCACTTACAACTACTGCATTTGAATGAATTTATTCCCAAACCAGAATCCATTTTTAAACATGATTTAAAATGAAATAAATATCAATTAAAAATGTTACTCTGAAAATATTTTAATTATAGAATGACGGATTGTAAAACTATTTAGATTATTGTGTTACTAGAATAGAGACAAAAAACAGTTTACTAAGTACAATGACAAGCATTAGTGATATAAAATATATCATGCAATATGAAATATAATAATAGTACAACCCTTAAAATGAAGGATTTCATATAACCTTTGATGGTGCCCAAACGAGCTAAAACCGTGAATTGGGGGACCCCGACTGCTTTCCAACGGTCATATAATTATTGTTTAATTTAAATATTATTAGTATACTATAATTATATTATATTTCATTTGTTTGAGGTGCTGCAGCATTAGTTGCCAGGCACGTCCCTTCCAGAATATTTGTGAGACGCCGGAAGGAAGGGATTTTCGAATGGAAAATACAGATGAGTGTAAACAAATCAGCTATAAAGAAAGGGAGAATCATTCTCCATTCCCCAACCTACCCCGATCTGGGCAAACCCATGTAAGTAAGAAAATAGTTGATTTATTGCCAATTACCATTTGGATGCTATTGATTGTATTTTTTGTTCTTTCAATGTAATTGGAAATTTCTATTGTATCATTTTATTAAATAAATGAAATGGAATATATTTTTTTAATTATTAATACTTGGGACTGCTCTTGGATATGTTCTATGGGGCCGATTTGCAATCAAATATTTTAAATCATAGCATTTGCTTTTATGGCTTCTCCCAATTGGCCTACACAGTTCCCGTATTAATCTTACAGAGAAAATGTATGGCCAAATGTTTTCTTAAACTTAGATAAATTAGGATTGCCACAGAACGTTACAAACAATTTTTTAATCCCAGGTGATTAATTTTACGCAGCAGATTTTCTCGAAAGGAAATCTACAATTAAACGGAGCAACTATAAATCCAAAACGCCATTAGCATATCTGGTCGAATCCCATTATATTTCAGATCACGTACAATACCACTTTGCCGCCCACCTAGAGCGCATGCTGAGAACATGCTCACGTAAATGGCGGTCATCTCGACATGCAAATGAATCGTCTGGCGGGGGGGGAGGGATGCATCGGTGCATGGGCTGGTTTTTGAAGGTCACCTTCCCCCCCCATCGGCACTCGGAGGATGTTTGCATATCTAGCAGGTTCTTATCTCAGTTCGAATTGCACAAAGGGTCTGAGTCTCCATTCGCGATGAAAAACTGCAACATTCCGGTAGCCGGGTGATAAACAGCTGGAGAAAACCGCGGCCGTGGTTCTGGCGGGAGATGAGGGCGGTGGTTCTGGCGGGAGATGGGAGGCGCAAGTTGAAAACTGTAGGCGAAACATCGAAGTGTTTGTAATTCGTCACCGTTTGTGTTATACTATTTTTGATATTCCTTTGTAAAGTAAAAATTAATGATGCTATAGACTTTCTTATTTAAGGATCAAAATTCGATAAAATTTGTTGGAAAATAAAACGGCCGTATCCAAATTCACCAATGGTTTGAGGGTCGGACAAGACATCCAAATTCACCAATGCCGAAACAGGTAGAAAATCCAGGCCGGCAAAACATACAAACTAACCAATTTCGGGAATCCGCTTGCTGCCAATCACATAACTAAACTCATTGGTGAAATAGGTTTAAGGAGTGCATATTTCGTTTAGGTATCATTACTTTCGGTTATTTTAATAAATTTCGTAACTTAGATACAGTGAATGGAACTTGTCTGTTTATAGTGTATTACTAAAAAAAGGGTTTAATCAAAAATGTTACAAAAATAAGTTGAACATAATGTTTGGTTCACTAGTTATAGGTATAATAATATTACGTTGGCATAAGTTTACTCTTTGAAATTAAAAAAAAAAATCCGGCTAAAAACACTGAAACGCAGATTCATGACAAGGCACAACCACAAAGGCAGATCTTAAAACCACAAAATTAAATTAGATAGGAATGGAAGGATTGTTGTATTGGTGCTAATTCATGCGGGAAAAACAAACACAAGGCCCAGGGTTCAGAAACCCGACCAAGCAAAAGTTGGTGAATTTGGATGTCTTGACGGCCTGGTTTTTCTACCTGTTTTGGGTGAATTTGGTTGTTTTGCGAGACCCTTCAACCACTGGTGAATTTGGATACAGCCGATAAAACCACGTGGAAGCTTAGTTAAATTTGAGTCTTGTAAATTTTCAAAAAAATGTCTAATCATTTAAATGCAGAAATTGTATAGGTATACTTTACATATAAAAACATGATGATCCTAAAATCCTACAAGAAACCCAAATGGAATGAGAAGAATGGGTAAAAATGTTGTTTTTTAAGTGCTGATTCAACAGTGGTGCATTCCAGTATCCTCGTAAAACACATGGGAATATAACAGTTGTTTCATTGCCGTGTTACGGGTTATTGCACTTATACATATATAGTCATGTACTTCTTACAAAACTACAAAATTTTGTTAACTAAACATTTTTAATCATTATTTAAACGATTAGACCATGCTGCTTTACGTTGAAAAGTGTAACTTATTTCAACAATTGCGGAGTTATTACTAAATTCCGATTATCATAAATTATCACGAACATATCTGATCGGTCAACTAGGAACTCATTAGAATGGATTTGCATAGAAATTAAGTAAATAGTTCTTCGAGTTCTTCTAAAAATATTAGTTTTACATTCTCTGAGAATCAGACTTGAACTACATTATTCAACTACTAATTACACCCCAGCTAAATACAATTTCCAAATAACTACTTTCTTGATATAATAATTATGTAGATTTAAATTTTACCCGGCAAAATATGGAGAAAAGCGAGAAAATATTTGAAGTAGAGATCAATAACTCAAACAGCTGCATGATACGACGGCTGCCACACACTACCCTGAGCGAGTTTGGACATTTGTGTTACATTTACGGTTAAGAGAGGGTGAAAGTGCTCATTGTTCCCTCTAACATAATATATTTTCGTTGAATTATGAAATGTATTTACTACGATCATCTAGAACCTGGGTGAGACCGTTATCTCCCTAACCACGTGGTGCCTAACATCCGGAAAAGTCAGTACAAATCGACCCAACTTCTTTGCCATGTTAAACTTTTAACTACTCACTTATTATAACAATTTAAACAAGAAAATCTAGAGGGATATTACTTAAAATATTTACAAACGTTCCAACAATCACCTTTCTCTTCCTTTAAGGGAATTGGAATCGCACGGAGTCCAAGTGGCATTCCGGCACTTCTCCCTAAATGGACTCTAATTGTTTAAGGACGGAGTAATAGAGCGATTTAACTAGTTCACTTACCTGCGGTGCGGAGTGGATGGACACGGGTATGGCTGGATACGGGGCCGCGGCGACTAGCCGGGCCACATTCTTGGCTCTACCTGCGCCGGCCATTCCGGTTTGGCGCGGGGGGAGGGGGGAGCCCAGGGGTCCTTCCTTTTGTCTGCGGTCTCTCCCTTAGGGCTCGTCTGCCTGGAATCACACCGAGTTGCTAAACCATACAGAGCTCCGGTATAGCGTTACACTACGGTGGCGGTGTAAATTATCATCATAGGCGTTACGTCTGAAGAAACTTAATATTTAATAAAAAGAGCATTGCCCAAACAGTTTGTGCATCTGCTTTAAGCTGTATGGTAAAATAAAATCACACAGTTGAACTAATTAAAATATTTAAAAATGTTAACAAAACACTTTTATTTTAGTGATGGTCTTAGGGGAGGTTGGGTAAAAAACAAATACAGTAATTTTCCTCCAATCTCCTTACCGGAACCTTCCATTTGGTTTATGAGTGCCGAACTTATGGTTTCCTATATTCCAAGTACGGGATGACTTTCTATATATATGCACATACAAATAAAAATAAAGTAAAATAAGAACAGGAAATTATAAGGAAAACCTCAAGCAATTTTATGTTTAATGTTAATTGAAAGAGGTAAGGTCTAGATTCTAAGAGTTTCTTCATAATTTACATTAGGTTTTAGGTCTGCAGCGCGCAAACCTTCAAAGTTTTTATGTAAATCTTACGGAAGAGTAAAATAAAATTGATTTGTGTAGACGTTAATAAAATTATGCACAATATCAAAAACAGCTGTTACCAATGGATCACGCGTTTTTGGAACCAAAAGTTTCCACAATGCCATGAGCTTTAGAGATGCCATGAGCATTAGAAAGGATTAGAGAGGATCAGCTCACAATACCCTAAGTTTCTTTCCATCCCAAACCGCCACTTCCGCTCGGTCAGGTAGTCGCTGCCAGGCAGCTTTGGATATGGGTACAGGAAGTTTTAGGACCCCGGAGTCTCCCTGTGAGTGATGCGTAGTGCCGTTTGTTACATGCAGCCTAACGAGTTAAAAAATAGAATGCGTTACTAATATCACAAACAATTGGAATGGAAAAGGTTTATTTTCCACCCTTGCAATGAAAAATTACCTTTAAAAAGGCTATAATAATTCAATCGCAGTACATCATAACGTTTCACTTGGTTTTCAGCAAGTTTCATTATAATATTAATATTAGTCCAAAACAAAAATAAATATCGAAAACACTTAACTATAGGTTGTTGAAATCGATTAAGGCTTTACACAGTAACAATTTGGAAGAACTTAATGTTTGTAAAGGTTTAAAACTGATTTGTGAAATGAGTAAGGCAAATTAGCAACACCTTTTCAATCAATATTTTACTAATCTTACATAAGAAATTATCAAAATTAGAAATAAGAAATTATCTCACGCCAAATATTCGAGAACCAGACAGCAGAACACCGTAGGATCGGTTTATGACTGTGACTGTACAGCGCAAACCAAATGAGAACCAAACAATAGTCTTTTATTCGGTTTATTATAGCCATAACACTAACGTATCAAGAACCAGGTAATAGAAAGCCTAAATCTGGCTTCAACCGCTGTAACATAGTGTCAACAAAACTAGTACCATTAGTGACATATTTTATGGCTCGTCATATTCATAACTACATATCGCCAACTGAACCAGAACCAGGCAGTAGCATGCCCGAGGCTCGAATAGAGAAAGTGGTTATACCGCTGGTTGCCTAACACCGTCTGATTTCGCTTTTATCCTCACTTCAATACACAAAGCTCATTGTTGAACACGACAACAAATGTTGCGTAAAGCGGTACAAAGAACTTAATTAAGAATTAACACGAGGTATTAAAATTGTCTTCGATCCTACAGCTTGTAGTGTTACAGCTTTCCAGTGCTACAACCTTTAAAGCCACATTGATACTTGGCTTTAAGATCCTAGCCTCGTCCTAGGAATATCTGGAAGATAAGATCTGATTTTCTATAGAAAACTTACGTTTGAATTCCCCAAGGAGTCTTTTTGGCAGTCAGCTAAGTTTTTATTTCATTATCGATTTTGACGATTGAGATTTCAAATTAAAGTTATTTTTCTCTAGTTAATTTGAAACCAATTTTCTTTTCCCTAGAATTTAAGGCCCCGCTCCACTGGCCCAAGAAATTACCATGTTTTATTTTATGTGTTTTGTCTTGGTTCATTAATTTAAAAATCCAATTCATATAAGAAATACTTCAAACTACAGACCACCATTGTGTTTACATGTTTGAACTGAATTTAATTTTATATCTGCGAGATCTCCATGGGAAGAACAGGACGCAGGTCAAACCCTTGTAATTTCGGATCTTTAAATACTTAAGAAAAGGTGCTTTTTAACTATAGGAAATACGATGAAATGGCGAAACTGTAAATCTTTGCAGTTTCACTGCTTTTCCATAAGAAATTTAATATTTTTTATAATGCGATATTCGTTTGTTATTTGCATTGATAAGTTACAATTGGTGACTTATCAATCTGCGTTGATGATTGGTGGATGCGAAATTATGGTTGCTTCCTAACTATGATCTATAGAAGTTGTGATGTTAAATTCAAGCAGATATGTAGGATTATCAACTCAGTTAGTTGAATATACAAATAGCAATAATTAAAAAAAAATCAAACTGCAGTGTTGTTGGTTTCTTACATAATTCAAAATACGTTTTTTATCAAATTATAATATGTTTATGCATGTTAACAATTTGTACAAGAAAAATATTTATATTCTTACTACATGACCAAATACAAAAAGTATCGGTTTTATATTAAATGTACATGGCAAAAGTCCTATCGATTTCTTCAAAATTTATACTTTAGGAGATAATATAAATCGACTAATAACTCAAGAAAGAGGAGTGTTCTTAATTATGATTCCATGAACCGCCAAAAGCATGCAGTTTTTGTCCCACTTGAAACTACTGTATACATACAAATTGTAAAATTAAAACCAATTTAAATGCTTATGCAAACCATAATTTGTACACAAAACTAATACAATGTGTTAATAACTGTTACTGAAGTAATTAACCGTGGAAGTCACTACCCAAATTTTCACTAGAGAGGGGTTAAAGTAACGGGTATTAGTATCGGGTACTGCAGCGGAACTGTGACCGGCTGTAACTGGTACCAAAAAGTAACGGGTTCGCGGACCTCTAATTTCCACTGTTGAAGTTCCTCACCACTCCGATAGAGAGCGTAAGTGCGGTTTACGGAGCGATGTAATGGAGTGGATTGAGAGAGGAAGCGACGACGCGGCCTTGGATATCCGGTGAGCGGCCTTGGGTTAGCATTTACATCCCGCACTGTCACTGGCTTTGGCTCTGTTCTCGGCCACTTACAAAATTAAACTATTACAAATTGGGATTAGGTTCGGTTAAACTGTATTGAAGGGGCTCCAGTCGCACAACATTCCGCGTTTATAACTGCTTCTCCCATAAACTAATGTTAACTTTCAAAGCTCATCAAACTCAATGGACTATCCGAAAAAAAAACTGTAATCATAAATAATCATAATAATTGAGTATTTAGGGATTTTAATGAACGATGATTATTTGTGATATCGAAAGCTTGCGTAATGGAAACGTTAGTTTTCTTTTGCTCTTTAAAATGAGCTATAATTCAACGATATCGAATAAGGACGGGCTTTGAAAGTTAACATTGGTAGCTAGAATCGGTAAAGGTTGCATGACCCCATATTAACTCAGAATTATGTACCTTGTGTGGAAGCATTTTCTATAACAACGGGGGCTTTGAAAACATAAAATAATATGGTTTTATTGCTAAAGATCTAAGACCTACTTCATGCATTATTAACATAATTGAGTTTATAAATTGTTGCGCGTTGTTGAAAAAAACTTGTTTACCTAAACATTTAAGATATTCCAACCTGTGATTAGGAATCTACCTCCAAAACAATTCAAACTTCAAGAACACAGCAATGCTAACAATACACAATGATTTATCTTGGCAGAGTGAAATAATACCTTCTTACAACACCCAAGATGTATTTATTTGTACTAGCTATACTCAAATACAAAGCAAAGAAACCAAAGGAAGGAAACAAGGCAATATATTTCAAACACTTTTCAACTTGAAAGAAAAGTAAATAAAGGTTGTCAAATATTAAAAAATAATATGGTAGCGTAAAATATTTCGAAAGAAGAATACCATCTTGTAGATTAAGAAACATTATACAAACTTCGAACTATACAGTTAGAAATACAGGTAGTATACATCAGTGTAAATCCCGATCACGACAATCCTCTCTGAATGAAAAAGTGAGGAAAATCAAATTAATTCATTGTTTGAAATATCTATGATACAGTTAAGCGCTGACTATTTCACGGGTTTCTGGTTCGTTGGATTTGATTGGTGGAACGAATTTGAAGCTGCGCTTGATGCATTTGCTACGGCTAGGGGCAGTTCATTCTTAAAAAAACATGTTAGTTACAGCTGGGTACCCCATCATTAATCTTTGATCGTTTGTAGAATAACCAAACGTCTTAATATGATGAAATACGGGTCAACGTAAATATACGTTTTTTGTGCTTGTCTTTATGTTAATCGTGATTAAGAGTATAGTGTAAAGTGTAAATATATTTTGAAATGTTACAAAGCATTTTTCATCACATCCTGCACCGATGTACTTTCTTGCTTCCACGACGCAACACGCAGTTGTTTACATTGGGAGGCATAAACCGCGTTTTATTGGTACTAAACGTAGAATGTAGTCATAACGACAGCGTTGTCGCGTACAACCTGTTCATGATAAATTTACTCAACATTTTTTTGTTCCATCGCTTTGCCTGACTTAATTTTAGTTCGGTTACGTTTTAAGCCCCAATTTAACCTTTGTCTTTTAGTATTTGGCTTTCCTCCGCTCAAAATCCCTGAACGGAAACATCACAGGTAATCCCATAATTGTTTAATTTATTTCTTTGTTATTAAATAAATTGTATATCCATTATTATTATTATAATATCACTTTATGGTCCGATATATCAAATCTTCATGAACCGGGTGTTTCACAAATAACTCCGAAGTTTCGGTACACAATAACATCTCTTCAAGGTGGCCTAGACAAGACCAGGGTTATGCGGTTCAATTCGAATGGTGCAGAAAAAGAACAAGTCTGCAAATTAGAAAAAACGTCACCTAAAACCCATGTTTTTCAAGAACAGAATATTGTTGTTGTCTCTTGAGTAAGATTTGCAAAAGGTGACATAAAGTAAACATTTGTGCGTTCCAAAGCTAAAAAACATGGTCTACAACACCTTGGAAACCTTGGTCTCAAAGACACCTTAGTTATCCAATCGTCAGGTAAGACCAGAACAGTAATCAAACCATTTTACGATCCAGATCAATCACTAATTACATTTGATTCGTAAAATTATCTTCTGTAAAACAATCGATTATAAAATAAAATAAAACATAACGAGGTTGACAAATAGATTTAATAGCCACAAAGTACAAAATGAAAATCATTCCCGTTCATTTAACCGCCTTGTTCAGCCACATACCCAGGTGTGACTATGAGTGCGAGTGCGAGTGTGAGAGGAGAGCTACTCTCCATTAGGCAAGAGTGAGAGGGCAGATGACGTCAGCAATGGAGGTGGCCATCTTGGACCACGTGATCAGAGAAAGTGCAGATCATCCGGGCCGACGATCAACCGAGGTTTCGAGACGCTGAGGACTTCCGAAATGGCAAGTGGTGTCGGTTAGGGTTAGAGTACATGACTGGCGGTTTCCCAGGCAGGGGTAATCGTTGAGAAATTGCCTTTTGTTTGGATCGTCCGGCGACGACGTTACGACATTAGAAAATTTAAATGTCGTTTTGTGAAAGGAGTTTGATTAATTTAAGTATCAAAGATGCTTGAAAGTTATGACAAATACTTAGACTGTTATTGGTATACAATTTAAATGAATATTATTGAAGGTTCCGAAATTAAGTCATAGAAACGGATTAAAAAGAAGGTGATATGTGTATTTAACGTATACGCAAATTACAACCACAACGCAGAATATTTTTAATCATACAAAACTAACGTAGATGGGCCGACTTGTGGAGAATGTTTGAAACCAAAGAATTTATCGTGAATTATGTAGGTAATAAATTAAATTAGGAGTTTCAATAAGTTACACTCAATTACAACTTTGGTATTGGCAACATTTGCAATAATGAGTTAAAAATCTTTAAATATTTTAAACACAACTAAAATTATTTCATTACTGAAATTATTACTCCAGAACAGGTGATTATTGCTCATGTCGTCTGCATACTTCTAGTTGTTCTATATCACCGACAGTTTTGATTCGTTTACATTTAAAACTATCATATTTAAATACCTGCATTCTCTTGTAATAAAAAGATGTTGCTAAAATAGTATAACGTTATGCAATTCTTATAAGAGGAAATGTGAAGTAGAATATACATAAATCATTTCAAAAGTGTTTAATATCTTTGGCAAGATTTTAATTTGAGTAAAAAGAAAATAAATGTAAAATCTATTTCATGTTAAGAACCAATTTGTGCATGAGGCTTAATACATTAAAATCATGTAGTAGTTTTTATGGAAATCAGCTTACATGTGTAAGAAGTTGAAATTTGTTAACAAATAATAATAAACAAAATTAAGCTAACATTAGTCATGAGGAGACCTCGCAGCCCTACCTCCCCCCCTACTCGCAACCCCCTCTTCCTAGTGCTAACACAAATTACACAACACACCTAGGTCATATAGTAACTCCAACTACGTATATCTATGAACAAAGCAAAAACCTGCCTGGAGCTTTGAAGAAACGCATCTGAGACCCGTCAACCACAATTCAGTAAGAAAATCTGAGAAAATATTAGTTGTTACGAGAAATACTCTACTAACTCCATAAATAAAAATAAAATACATATTTGAAAACTGGAATTTGATCAGATTCGTGATTTTATTAGTAAATTTCATATGGAAAGTGAACTTTTAGCATGACCCGCACGGTGAAACTTAAGCCCGGGACCACCATAGAAGTTCCTAACGTGACCCCCTGAACAAGTTTTTTAAAAATTATATATATCGCATTTTTTGTCCGATTTACTTCAAATTTGGTAGGGACGTTCCTTTCTAAAATCAGTTGGAGAAACGCCTTTTTAGGATTATTCTTTCAATTTTCGAGTTTTTGGGCCCAAAAAGGGTCAGAAAAGCCCAGGACGTAAAATTACTGTATTAATATGGGAATTAGTGAAGCGAAAGTTTTAAGCCCTATCTCGTCATTCTAGCATATATATTTACCGAGTTATTAAAGAAAATGTATATCGGCTCAACACAGTACGTTGTCTTATGGGGTTTTTACATTGGAAAAGCATGTTATTCATGTCTCGGTTATTTGTATCATCCCCAGCAACCTCGCACCTACTTTCAAGCCTGACTGGACCTTCTCCTAACCTTATAATGCACAAAATTGTATTCCTAGCATTGCAGGTAAATGAAACCAGGAGCATCAGAACAGCCAACAAATCAATAAAACAACAACAAAACTATAAATCAACAAAATTATTCAACAAAACTATTTATAAACTGTACTATTAACTAACTATTAAACTACTTTCAACAAAATTGGAATAAATTTATTTGTTTACACTGGTTTTGAGTTTTAAAAGTTTTGTAGGTGGAAATTCACTTCCCTCACGTCAGCGTGCTGCGTGCGAACTCGTTTTACTACAACTGAAAGGAGGTGATTGAGCAGAGCAGACCCAGCCAGCCTACTCTGAAGGCACCAGATGCCACTCGGACAGATGTTTACTCTAAGCCAACTCTCGTGGACGGCTACTTCTCTTGAAGCCTGGATTTTGAATATGTATGAGTTCGTCCGACCACGGGCCCGAACACCTGCCCGAATCTGAGCCACTGAGAAGCCTGCCGAGGCAAATATATTCAAATCTTTTGACACACTTGGACAGCATTGTCAAGTTTTGGTAATCTTTCGACTCCTTCTTATTTGGGTGCGTAAATATTCATACTATCGCATGGGATGACGTAATGTTTGTTCATTAAAGATTCCGATGTTTAAAATCAAATAAAAAATGGTTAAAATTAAAATAAAAGATTTCATAATGTATAACTGACAATAAATTTCGCGAATTTCGTTCTTCTATGGTGAAATTTTCAAAGATAAATCGCAATTACAATGATTGCTAAGTACTTTATTCTTGGAAAACCATGAATAACATCCAAATTAAATTAAAAAAGTATATTTTCTCTTTTGATTTAATCCTGGTTTAAAAATTGAAGGAAATAGCCAAAATGAGTTATGGTGTCAAGAAATGGGAAGAGCATTGTGAATGGAAGTACGATATCTCGTAAATTCTTATCAATTAAATACCACACAAATTTATTATACCAGATAATACAATGCTGACACATGTTTTCTCCTTTAAAATCACAGCCAGTGTTCATTTTACCCTAAACATTCCACCGATGTATTACAATAAACTTCAGGGTTTCTTATCATATATCAAACAAATGTTAGTTGCCTTTTAAAATCGTATGGATACGATAAACAATTTACTACTATGCAAAAATAAATCAGTTAATGACAGTATCATTTTGATAAAACGAATATTCAGTACTAAATTAATCTCAAACATGTCAGTACCAAATCAATCCTAGATGATATCAGTACAAAATCAATCCCAAAATATGTTAGTACCAAATAAATCCTAGATCATATCAGTACGAAATCAATCCCAATAGATGTCAGTACCAAATCAATCCTAGATGTTATCAGTATGAAATAAATTCCAAAAGATATCAGTACCAAATCAATCCTAGATGACATCAGTACGAAATAAATCCCAAAAGATGTCAGCACCAAATCAATCTGAGAATTTGTCAGTACAAAATCAATCCCAAAAGATATCGGTAACAAATCAAACCCAAGAACAAATATAAGTTAATATTCCAATTAGTTAACAAAAATCGCTGACGATTACTTAGGAATTTAAACTCAACAAAAGCAAAGTGAACGAATGGCGTGCAGGTAATAAGAATTGTAAATGTTTTGCCCGCCTAACGGTGCCTCTTGTAGACCCGAGAGAGTCCATATAATTAGCATGGCCTTGACCAACATGAGGACTGCCTCTGAGTTGAAATGACCGAGTCTCTACCCACAGAAATACCTTTAGGTGTGGAAATATCTCTATAAATCGGTTACACTTGTTTATTCAGTTATAACAAGAAACGAATTTAAAATTAGCAAACTATGGCATTTATATATATGCGGTTTTACATAAATAGTAGAAATATTTTTGTATATAAAACTAGATTTAAATAATTTTATAAATATACTAAAATTGTAAAATTGCAGTGTAATACAGTTTTCATGCGATATAAAACTACAGAAAGTTTCTTTCAAATGGGAATTATTATAACATGCATAAAACAGTATAACATGGAAATATATGAAGTTATGTATGCCTCATATATTAACCTTAACAACTTCTCCATATTGTCGCTCAAATTAATACAATAAATTTGCGTTTTTACACTTCCAGTCCATGTACTACTTTTTTGAATCTGAATGCATAATTTTCCCGGATAAAATCACTTTATTCTGAAATAAAAAATCAAAACTATCAATTCAAGTATTCGGATTGCAAATAATGTAAATAATGTGGACTGGAAAGCAAATCATCTCCCGTTCCAAAAAATTTACCATGCGATTTCAGCTGCAAAATAAAACACGATTTCGTCTATCAAAATTAATTTTTCTCGCTCGGTCTGTTGCACGCGGCAGCGTACGCATCGTGCAAGCGTGTCTAGACGCTAGACGCTAACGCAGACGTGTTGTGTAACGCTCAGCCCACATGGTGTTGCGTAACGCGACGTAACGCCTGCTATACCGGCCAGTATTTACTTTATATAATTAGACCGCTCCGCAATCAATTCGATTATTGCGTCATGATCGTGTGTTGCGTTCACACTCGCTGAGGTTGGAATAAGTCCGGAGGAGAATGAAACACAATGGAAACATGAACACTTTACAACAGTTAGACGTCTATTGAACGACTTCCGGTATACAATGGGCAAGAGTAAGAGGGGGACCCAGTCATGAAACATTTTGCTATTCTATATATTCTTCACCCATAAGGCTAATGTTAAAGTTCAAAGCCCGTCCCTCCCCAAAGAATTATCTGAAATCGTTGAACTACATCTCATTTTAAAGAGAAAAATTATATCTAGATATTTCAGTAAGACAAACTTTGTCACAAATTAAAAGTTCGAAATACCCAGTAAATTCGATTTCTTATGGGACAACTATTTATGACATCAAAACTCTGCTCACTGATATAGCTAAGTATGTTTTTGCTCTTTAATATGAACCATAAATCGACAATTTCGGATAATCCGTTATGTCTTATGGGTGAAGCAGGTAGAAACGTGAAATATTGCGTAAATTAACTCCACTCTTTATTATTATAAGGTCGCTGAGTTATTATAAATAAATAAACATTATTGTATAAGTTAAAAATATGAAATATGCTCAGTAGAGAATTAAGCAGTGAAAAGGGCTAGTAAAATTTGAACAAGGATAGGAGCATAGATAAACGGCAAACAAATGTTTAGAAAGAATTAACTCGTTTAAAATAGAAAAGTATATTTAGTAAGAATGGAGCAATGGTACAGTATATAATTGGTAGAAATATTTAAGTATCTATCCAAAACTCTTCAGATACTTTTGAGAAAACCACACCAGAAAGTCTGGCACTCATGAACAATATATTTAAATAAGGTATCGGTGGGAAAATCGGAGAACAAACTTTAGGTTTGCTACAACTTCTCCCAAGGAAATAAATCACTAGAGTCAAGCTAAAACATATTTTTAAATATTGGAATTTGAGCACATGTGTGATTAGATTTTACTACCTGATATTAGATGTAAGAAGAACTAGTATTTTTAATTTGTAATACACATTATATGTCATATTATAATAACACCTAATACAGTGATTAAACATTTTTTACTGTCGAGCTAACTCACAATATAAAAACAAATTAATGCCTCCTATTTTCTTTTACTCGTTTCACCTGGTTAAGGCCGTTTATTTGTAGAAAGTCTCATCCACACAAGTCACTCAGCCTTCATGATAAACATGTTTACAGCTTTCTATCCTTCATTTAGTCACCGCTTCCAGCGTGTGTGGTTACTAGAAATTCTCGGTTAAATTCCGGACAGTTATCGTATTATGTTGTTGAGAACGTGGAGGACTTGATGTAATAGATCTGAACTAAAGTAATATTTTAAGATCTTATAATTTTGTTCGTTATCGAAATTAAAATCTCTAATACATGTAATAGAATAGAATTTTTTATTGTAGTACAAATCTTTTTACAAATGCATTACAGCCGTCTTGGCTGTAATGCATTTACAGTTAATGCATTACAGTTGGACACTATTCCAACTAGACCTAACTTAACCTAGAGTTATACACTTCCACAAACTGTTATCTGCTTATGGCCACATTAAAAAGTGTAGATTACACAAATTAAATATTATACAACTTTTCAGTACAGGAAAAATGAATAAATAGATTAGGAAAGGTTGTTCTTTGATAAAATGGGTGCTAATATTATTCCTAAAATGGTTTAATAGGCTACGCTGAACTAAACAAAAAAGCAACAAAAGAAACAAGAAGATTAAGTCAATGAATAAAACATCAAGTATTAACACCGCAAGTAAAGTCTACAGTAACATGAACATGTTATTTAGTGCAAAGGTTAAGACAGTAAAATTAAAAAGAACAAATCATGTCAAGAGCTACAGAACTAAAATTAAAACTCCCGATGTGCAAAACAGTCAGTGAACTCGTATACAGAGTAAAAGGGATTCTCTAATAGCTTGCGTTTGATTATGCGCTTGAAAAAGCTTCGGTTGTTTTCATTTCGGATGGTTTCAGGGAGTTTGTTAATTAAACGTTTCTGCTGACCTGGGAGGGCAATCCGTCTTTTAATTTGGACCTATTTTGTGTTAATCTGGACCTTCTTTGCGTTAATCTGGACCTACTTTGAGTTAATCTGGACCTACTTTGAGTTAATCTGGACCTACTTTGAGTTAATCTGGACCTACTTTGAGTTAATCTGGACCTACTTTGAGTTCATCTGGACCTACTTTGAGTTCATCTGTAGTAAAGATCTCTGCCTCTGGTGGTGTACTGGTGAATATCTCTTCCTTGAGTGAAGGTACATTGTGATTTGCAAAAAAGCACGACCTCAAGGATAAAGATGCGTGTGAGGGTCATTATGCCAAAGTCACGGAATGCTGTTCTACAAGACTCTCTTGTGTTTAATTTACCAACAATCCTTATTGATTTACTTTCTAAGCGGAGAAGTCTTTTAAAACCTTTTTGATCAAATGGGAAATCCGTCGGACTAAATTTGAAGCTGTTATCGTGACAAAATCCTCACACATTAAATATAGAAATGTTCGTTTGACTCCTATATATGTCAGAAAAAAGTCAAACCTCCCTCAGTGCTCTGTTAGCTTTTAAATTTCTCAAGGATTTTCGCTTTCAATGAAAATTCTGGTGTAACTTGGATCGCCAAGGGTAGTTAATATAATTTGAATCACCAAACAGGTAAATTTCAAATTTTTGTCCTTACTCTAAAGACTGGTGTTGCCGTAGTATTATTGATACCTTACCTTATTTTGGGCCGAATGCTTTAGAGATTTTTTATATTTGCCCAATTTATAAACACTTGAACGTTTTCATACTCTAACCTAACTTGCGCTCGGTTCAACCTGATCAATCTAATTTATAACTAAAATTTTATTTCACGATTTAGAAATGTTTAAAATTTTCTTAATTGATTTGTAAGAAAAGTCGCTTCACGTATGATCAGTCATAGTAGTTGGAACAATAATCAACATGTCTTCAGACTAGAATATACATTCTTGTTCCGCCCGGGATAACTATAAACGCATCATTAAGCTCAGCATGAGTAGATCATGGAGTTATATTAGCTCCATGGTTTACATCATTAGACCACGTCAGAGGTAATCAACATACCAGTGTTTCTCCCTAATGTTGGAATAAAAGTAAACAAATAAAGTGCAAAAGACTTAATCACCATATATATGTCCCTCTAACCACAAAACAAGCCCTGGATATTTTTACAGTTAAAGATACGGTTTTGATTCTTAAACTACTAAAACAAGTGTTAAAACGTTATTAAAAACCTTTAAAAGAAGTATATTTTGATAGTATAAGACTTGGAATTATTTATACACTTTTCGTTGTGTCTAGATTTTAGAAGCAATTCAATTCTCTTGTTATGCATGTAAATTAGGTACATTAATAAGTTGTTAGTGTAGATGTCCTCAGATACAGTTCAAGCTGGAAATACTAGTGGACCTGATCCTTAAAATCTAGCAAACCTGTATTTTTGTAATATTTAGTTATCATAAATTCTGTAAAGATTGTGTTACATTTTTATTGGTTCGTTCTTTTATATTCAGCTCATACTATATGTTAAGGCCGTAAAATGGGTTTTACTGCATTAATATTTTAACTTAATTGATTTCCTATTTATCTTTTTGTCATCCTTTTGAGTAAAAAAGGTAACTTAAATGGTGACCTGAACCTTCCAGTGCGGAAGTTTCCAAAATTAAAAATCACTTTGCTCAACAACGGACCTAGGCAATTTTCCCGATATCTCGATCTAAAAATCAGTAAATAAATAACAGAGGAATTATGTTCACGAAAATTACCTTAGCGAATTATATATAGATTCTCTATCAGCTTTAACAACATAGATATTTAATTAAATTTACCAACCCACGCTCGTGCCAAATTACTAAACATTTGCAAACTAATTCAAATACAAACAAAATTTATCTCCGTCTAAAAATGTGTTTAAATCGTTTTTAAAATCACATCATTATGGGCCACGGCCGAAATGCTAGCTAATCATCTGTTTAATTCATGTTATTATAGGCAAGGCTCTAATAACATGATTATAACTTCTCTTCTCTGCTTTTTCAAAGTTAAATCATATAAATCGGTTAATCGAGATTACGTTTATTTAAATTATAATACACGGAAATAAATTTTTAGAAATCCGCATAAAAACCGGTTTTGAATCCATAGCAAATTTATCTAAAACAGGTAGAAAGTGTAATAAATACAATTTGTCTTACCTTTATTATTTGGCCAAAATGTATCCAAACAGGTACATAATCCTGGAAAATAAACAATTTAATTAGTACAAAGATAACTCAATAAATATATTATTATAGGCTAGTAACTATATAGTTACTAGCCGTTACCGCAGGCTTCGCCCCACAAATAATAATTTATAAAAACTATTTCTCTTGTGTGTTCATTTTCAATATGAGCTCGTTCGCTTCACTCACTCGCCTATCGAAACAAAAATAGTTTACGTCCTATTCTCAGACCTACCGAATATACACACAAAATTTCAAAAGAATCGGTCAAGCCGTTTCGGAGAAGTTTTGTTACAAACACTAAGACTCAAGAATTTTATATATTAGATGTGGAGTTTTGGTTTTAGAGTAGATGTTAGAAGCTTGGTACTATACAACTTGAATGAGACATATAATACATTTCATTCAATCCTATCTTAATTTTTTTTAAGTCTTCAGAGTTGTTGAAAATATTTTTGTTTTACTCATGTAACTATCCATTAAGAGAATAATTTATAAAAACGGCACAATAATTCATAGACGAGTACAGTAAGATGTCCGAACACAATGTACAACTTAACAGTAGAACTGTGCAACATTCAGAGTTTAGCAACAGCTAAACAATTAAACGAAGCCAAAAAGGCCTTAACTGTATTTCACCCTTTGTCTACATTGTTAACATCCATTGTTATACGATAGCGACTTTTTCCCCGTTCACAAACAATACTGCCACCCTGTAAGACGCGGTTGTGCTGTGCTTGAGCATATTAAACCCACGTTGGCAATAAATATAACCTCCTAGTAGAGAGCCAGCGACAGACTCGGTGTGGTAATTGTTGTTAATGACACCATTACCATTGTGCTCGCACTGATGCACTTTCACTGAGAGCTGCAACTTACTTTGTCTCATAGAGTTCAGTATTGCATTGCAAAGAATACTCTAACACGGAATCTGGATGCGTTATTAACCCTCTGTAGCACTGTTTTTGTGTTTTTTATATTTATTTTTAAGGAAAATGTAGAATTTTTAGTCCTACCACTTAACATCAGTAAAAAAATAGTTCCAGGGAACGATCTTTTCTTGAAGAAGGTCAATTAATCAGAAGATATTGGTATATTGGTATGAAGTACACCGGTTTCAACGGTCATTCAAGTCTCTCGAGTTTCACATAGCCTCATTGGTGGGAAAGTCTACCAAATTAACCTAACGCACAGTAATTACGTTAATAATTTAGTATCAGGTGAACGATCTTTTATCAGAGAAGGTAAGTTAATCAGTAGCCTTTGATACACGGGTCACCGGCTTCAACATGCATTCAAGTCTCCAAGTTTCTGTTACAGTTGGGAGAGGATTCTACTAAATTTAATTTCAATGCTGTACTTACGCTTTTAGTTGAATAGATATAACCGAGCTTTGCTCGTAGAATGTCAATTATGTTATTCAGAAGGCAGTGATATGTTATACACATTGCAACGACTGCGACGTGCGTTCATATTACCAGGTTGCAAAAAAATCTACTGAAGTTGATTGAAGCACTGCATTTATATTTAATGTAGTTACTGAGAACAGAACTTTGCTAAAAGAAGGTCAATCGGTTTATGTTGTATGAACCGTTCCACATACACAATGCACCGTCACAACGTCGAGTTTTTGAGTCTATAGAGGTATCTAATTAAAATGCTAATATTTCAGCAGATTATTTCATGGAATATACGCTTATAATGTAGTTCTAGAGAACCGAACTTTGTTCGAGGAAGTAAAAATTAGTTCATTAGTTCATTTGGTTCATTTAGCTAAATTAGTTCATTTAGAAGCCACACGCAGTTAAAGTCTTCAAGAAGTGCCTTACTGAATAGCGTATTCTACGACAGCTGATTTTAAGCTTACGGAATTTCAATATATTGAGCTTTGATTAATTATAACCACTATATCTACTTGAATTTTTCACCGAGATCTCCTTTGTCATTTAGCGGCCAGTTATAATTATTTTGTTTTAAAAATTGAAATAATTGATCCGAAGCCCAGAATTATTTGTGGTAACCTTATTGTAACAATGGGGACGATGAAACTGCCCCGCTCATTAAAGAGGATCAAGAAGGGTCGCCTCGCCAGACCAGAAATGCTGAAATTGCTCCGAGCGCCCGGTCAGGTAGCCGCTACGGGTCTGGGGATAAAGGGAATTATTTTTGTCCCTGCGTCCTGTCAGAGACTGCAGTCTTCTGATAAATGCCACCAATATCAGGAATTACTCGCTGATAAACTAGCGCTTCGTTGGGCTTTAAAAACAATATAAGTAAGTGATACAATCTGTGTTTAAACTTAGAAACTCAGGAGCAATTGTCAAATAAAAAAGAAAGTCACAAACCGAACCATATTTCCACTTACAGAAATAAACTTAGATCAAATTTAAATGTTTTTGTTCCGAAACCTAATATAACTCGTTTAAAAAACACCTAATATTAACGGCCAAGACTGTATAATAATTTGACTAAACAAATAAGAAAAAAAAATGATGTCTATGACTGGCTATTTACTTTAGAAAATAATTTTGAAAACATGTTAAGGATGTTACCGCATGAATGGGTGTGACAGGAAAAGCAGTTGACGGCAGTTTTAGAAGACTGCAGTCACTGACAGGACGCAGGGAAAAAAATAATTCCCTTTTTTCCCCAGTCCCGGAGCGACTACCTGGCCGGGCGCTCGGGGGCAATTTCAGCATTTCTGGTCTTGCGAGGCGACCCTTCCTAATCCTCATTAATGAGCGGGGCAGTTTCATAGTTTCAGAAGTACCCAAAAAGTCGGGGCAGTTTCACTACTCCCGTAACAATATAGTAGACCAGTACAGCCTTGATAAAATTTACTACCTGCAGCTCCCGCCTTCGCACGGGAAACGCAACTATATCGAGTAATTGACATCTGTTTTGGGGATAGCTTAATTAAATAAAAGTACATCATAAGAACATTGGAAATTTGAAGACCCGTCGGGCGGAATAAAAAGGAGATATGTTTATACTTGAATAGGACTATCTGGAGTACATTTATACTAACTACCATCATGCAACAAATCATCTGAATTGGTTGAAAAGTTTCCACATACATGAAGACACCAGCTTCCTTTAATACTAGAACTAGTAAGGATATGACCACTTTGTATAAGTCAAGAAAAACTAAGTACCATTAATGCTCACGTAAATGCCGTTTAAAATTGTAGTAGCTCGAATATTCTCACTCCATGTGTGTTCTCAATTAAACTGACCATAATGCGGTAATGGAATGCCCAAAATCATGTTTTAAATTAACCCAGCCAACCCACCGCCGACCCTGAATTTTAATGGGCATCGAAAGCTACATTTTGGGCCCCATAAACAATCACGAGAGCCAAACAGGTACAAAACGAGGCCCGTTTTTTGTTTCGCCCGGTTTTTACGACGCCGTAATCCTTCACCGATCCTTTGGTGGGTCCGCCCCCGGGAGAGTGGTAACAAAGAACATAGGTGGAGGTACCGTCCTCGTTCTGTGATATTGTATCGCGTTAGGTAGGTTTCACACGGCGCGGGGTTGCAGTGAACAATATCGTGTAACGAATTACCACGTGACACTTGGGCTATACTCACTGTGACTTATATGCACTTTTGATTAATAGTAGCTTAAATGTTACACTAACCGTGGAGGTTAGAATAATCACTATGTTTGTTATGTTTGGATCTGCCAGTTAGTTCTCTCATTGGCCTGATGATGACCGGTGATGTGACTGGTCGAAATCGATAAACTTGTACCATCTTTTATATATGTTTACCGTCTGTGTGTAAATCAGTATAAGTGTAAATATATCCTTAAGTGTTGTAAGACGTCTTTTATTACATCCCGTAAGTAATAAAAACACGTAATATGCTAATCAAAAAGTTGTTTTCAACATAACCAGTATCGAGTGAAAGACACGATGAATGACACATTTGCTAACAATTGTATAGAGGACACTTTGACTATTATAGTGAAGTGTGATTTTTTTTCCGTAAACTACTTCATTTACTATGCGGTTGAGAGATTCAAATTGGAATAACACGCTTTAATCGTCTGTGGAAATATTTCACATTTTTACTGAGAAGTTTGGTTGCATTTTGTCAAAGTAATGATTTTTTTAGCACGGAAATTCCCTACAAAATCTCATACTAAATTAACATTTGGTGCAGCAAAAATTATATACCACCGTTTTAGAAGCGAATTTATCTTTAACAAAACATTGTAAAGTTAGAAACAAAACTAATTCAAGACACAATACTATAGGCAATAAGCTATAATCGAGACCACTTTAAATCTTAATTTTCTGTACTTACCGTTTAATATTATATTTATCTACTCTTCCACAATGTGTTTTCCTATTCCAACCTGAGTCCCACCCTCTCCTCCCTGCTACCTTCTACTTTCCCGCCACAACGCCCCAGACCCGCGATTCGCTCGACTGACGGTCGGTGATGAAACACTGCGTATAAACACTGTAGGCTGAACGACAGTGATAGGATAGTCGTAATGGCGTGTCCTTGTGACGCTTGGCATCTGGCGCTGTCAGGTTGCCAGCACTGGGCCCTGTTACAGCCAGCCATGTAAATCACGTAGTCTCTGTGGCGCAATACTTCTCAGTTGGTACCACTGTGTGTAAAAAATGTGTTGGACAAAAGTTCAATTAAGTTTGAGATTTCGATTGGTTATTGAGAAAATTTGAAAGTTTGAAATGGATTAGTTTACGCTAAAGGCGAGTTAATTATTCAGGTGGAAATTTACTGGGAAATGAAAAACAAATTTCATAACGTTTCTTGATCCCAGATGTGATACCATATTTAAGTGAGATAATACCTCCACAGAGAATAAATGTAGACAGCTGTAAATCATTGGACACATTGGGGCGGATCTAGAGTGAATAAAAATCAAAAGAAGGATGGGGTTTTGATAACGCAATACGAAATAAGAAGTACGTGAAGGTAAAGGTAAGGGGAGGTATCCCGAAACAATAAATCGAAAACAGTGACCAAAGTAATTAGGACTTTTTTTGACAACTGGTAAGATGTTTGAGGGGGGGAAATCATTAATGCGAACGCGCAAACCAGGTGCCAAGTACTGTGAATGCATTTGTACACTGACATTATTAAAAGTATAGAAATAAGATGTGAAATATTTTGCTTAGCCGTTCCGCTAATAACCTTAAACATTTCAAAATAGTTGTGATGAAAGCCAAATGGACCCAGGAACTTTAGAGAAAAATCATAAGTACGCCACCCATGAACCACACTCTTGTATGCAATGTCCTGGTGATAAAATTGTAAGGAAGGCTAGTTTCTAAAAAGTGGAGCTAAAGTTTATCAACATAAATTCACCTTATAAAGTTTCCCACACTAAAAACCCGCAAGACAAAAAAATCAAATTTCCACAGCTGATTAATTTCATATGATAAGTAGAATCTTCGATGGAAAAAACCTAAGAAGCAAACATGATTGCCAAACCCGCGCTCTCGTGGCGGGTCGTTATCTGATGGCGGCGCGGCGGGGAGAACGGTGTCAGGTTTCTCCAGCCATTTGAGAGGCTTCTTGAAGAATTTCTAGTTAGAATATCAACTGACTTGTTTATCAACTCGTCGCCAATATACGACGAGTCTGGTTGAGAGAACTTCCCCGATGGTTAGAAAGTGTCGAGGGGTCGAGCTTTACACGAAGAAAGGTCAACCACCTCAAAAAAAGTGGAATAATTTGCACCTCTAATTTCTCTACTTTTAAAGGCAGGCGAATTTATTTCCTTTCCTGTCTTGGCGTCTTATTTGCCACCTGAAGACAGCATCAGATTCGAGATCCCGAAATTTCGTTAGCTTTTTTTACTAATCAGTGATGGAAAATCTCCGCAATAATTTCTCTGAACTTAGTAGCAATACAAATATTGTGATTACATTAATTTATCGTAATTATACACCGTAAATTATAGAGACCGTGTGTAAAGTTTAGTTATTACACGAATACCAAAATTGTTATTAATATATCTCATATAATAATGCCAAAGGATGAGCTGGAAGTTTTAAATTTACATTCGATATTCGATCTTTAAAATAGCTACCGTTTTTGAAAAACATAAGGGTTTATAGTGGATATTTAAACTGTCAAACATTATCTTTAAATACGTCTGACAACTAAGAAGAGTTACACAATAAATCAGCAATAAACACAAACCAATCTTAAAAATAATACTTTTGCGTTAAACTATTTTTTAAATAATTATTACAGATGACGGAAATATTTCTGATTAAGTTTTAAAAACTGGCAAACTTCGTCATGGAAATTTGAATTCGTATTTAACTCTACTAGCAAACATTACTATACACATTATGTAATTATATTATGGCACGAATATACACATTACTGTAATTTTAGCAACTTCAGGATTCTTTCATTAGGAGTTTCATAATGTCGAACCTTCCCCCTAAATACTCCGGTACTTAATAACTAGTATAGGCGAAGGTTCTTTTGACATCTAATGAGACAATCGCTGCCAAAAATCGATTTCTCCAACTGGCCAAGTCATAAACATGAACTAATGAAACGGTCGCCCGTGGGTGTGTGTGCGCGTGAGTGAGTCTGGGTATTAATTTATAGTTATAGCCTAGTTGTAAATCCCGGAGCTGAGCAATTTATATGGTAGTGCGAACCAAGATGGCGCTCAACCTATTATCTATCTGGCAAGCGTCATATATTATTACGCTTTATGTATCGGAGCTCAACCAACCGCTGCGCTCTGGGCAATGGTGATCGCCGTGTTCCCAGTTGTACATGGGGATACTGGGGAATTCATGCCTTTACCTCATATCTCATACCTCATACCTCCTCCTTCGTCTTTTACCCACGGAGTGGGATTGACAGCGTCATCTTCTATTTACAACTCTTAAAAAGAAACATATATTTACAAAACAAAACTAAAACTAGACTAGACTTCAGGTTGGGCTCAACTTTATAAAACAGAGAGGTCATCCTCCTCAAACTCCTGGAGGGAGTAGTATGCCCTTGACCTGATAAAAGCGGCCATTTTGTTCTTAAAGGGACCCATCTCTAAGTGCTGGATTGTGGCGGGGAGTTTATTGAAAAAAAACTTGATAGAGCTCCACTGGTATCCAGCTTGACTCCTAGCGAGCCTAACCCTAGGGACTTCAAGATGTCCACGCTGCCTGGTGTTGTGGTTGTATACATTTGCTCGTGTCATCATGGTGTTTATGTTGCCCCTGACATGCACCAGACAGAGAAAGATGAAATGACCATACACAGTGAATATTCCAGGTCTGGCGAAAAGAGGCCTACAATCAGAGGCGCGGTGATCACTTGCTGTGATGGTCCTAACAGCCCGCTTCTGTAGCTTTAGCACGTCAAGAAGCTTTGGTTAAGGGAAGGTGGGGAAGTAGTGTTGTTGTTTTTTTAACTGAGGCCATTTATTGGCTGTTATCAACATGAACCAACTCCACAGAGTGTAAGGTAAGATTCCTGTTCAATTCTGTGCCAACACTAGCTGAAAGACTCGGTTAGGTCCGAGAAAAATAAACGTATCGATCAAAGGAAAGGCATTTTGTAAGATAAATCTGTATATCACTCTGATTCGGAAAAAAATACAGATGGGTATGTGCTAGGCAGGAGCGCCTAAGACATAAGGCATTTATTGGCCATTAAGTAAATACATGATTACAATAGGCCTCGTCAATTATTGTGTTTATGTTAAAGAAAAATTGACTCAACCACAAGAAATTTGAAGGCCACAAACTAGTAAAAAAATGGTCCCAATTTCATACAAAGATAATAACATTCTAATAAAACTAGAGAAAAATTAACAATGTTAAGCTTGAAACAAAACAGCTAGGCCTAGTGGTTGAACGCGAGTGTTCAGACCGCAATGTTCACGGGTTCAATCCTCGCCATTCACCAATGTAACAATGCGATAATGCCGCACCTGGTGGTTCGGAACCTACCTTGAGCTGTAGATCGACTTATCTAAAAAGCAAAAATGGATAGTCTCTGAAGCAAAAATTACTATTCATGTAGTAAAAAGCTCTCCCCGCTAAAAGCCATTCGATGAAAACATTTTGCTTGGCTGATGATTATTGGTCTTGCTCGGTTTAACGGGGCTCTTAACTCCCGTTTCCAGACAAACAAGGGTTTAAACTTCCCATAAAGCGATTGCACAGTATTGAAGATGCAATAGCGTCGATACAAAAACAAAAGAAACATGCCCTTGGCTCACCCAAGATACACTTCACTCCAGCATCCAGCATCCAGCCTAGACATCCGGCTGCGAAGGCCAGCCTCGGTGCATTCAACCCGGCCTTGGCGTTATGACATCAACGTTCAATTAGCCGCTCAATAATTCGGTATTAAATGTCGGCCATTGTGGCCCGCGAGTGCACCGATCAAGTTTACAACCCACGACCTGGACGTAATTTACAAGCGGCGCGACGTCGTGAGAGCTCTGAGCGGGTGTTTATGTATGCAGATGCAGTCTCGGCCGCGCGATGCACTGGCAGAGTGGCAGTTGACATCTCTGGGTGATTGAGCTACGTACTTTTGTAATTAGAGGGGGCTCCAGGCACGAAACGTTTCTGCCTCCTCATTAGGGACGGGCTTTGAAAGTTACTTTGGTTTTGTGGGGATATAGGTAGAAACGGGAAAGGTTTCTTGACTCGAGCCCCCTCAGAGTGTTAAGACACCAATGCTAAGAGGGGGCTCCAGTCCCCTGCGTCCTGCTTCTACCTGTATCCCCCAAAGATCGATGTTAACTTTCAAATCCTGCCCCTCTTCAACGGATTCCTATATATAGTTTAGTCATGGTTCATTTTAAATAGTCAAAATACCTATAAATTTCGATATCACATATAGTAATTGTTCCTAAAATATTCAATATTTACGATTTGTCATTGGTGAACTATGCGTATTTTGCGTAATCAAAATTTCGCTCACTGAAATTGATAGGTTTTTTGCTCTTTAAAATGAACCATGAATAAACGATATATAACAATTGGTTTAGGGGTCATGCATTCCAGTAATGAAACATTTGGCGTTTCTACCTGCTTTCCCAAAAGGTCAATGTTAGCTTTCAAAGCCCGTCCCTCCTCAATGGATTATCTAATTTTGATAATTTATGGCTCATTTTAAAGAGCAAAAAATATTTCAAGCGACTTTAGTGAGCAAAAGTACAATATTATAAATCATAACCGTTAGTTAAAATTCAATATTTACGATTTATCTATGGTAAACTATTTGTTGTATCAAAATCCTGCTTGAAATTCCTAGGTTATCTTTGCTCTTTAAAATAAACCATAAATCATCGATGTCGGATAATCTGTTGAGAAAAGACGGACATTGAAAGTAAACTTGGTCTTATGAGACACAGAGGACTGGAGCCCTTCTGAAAAATTATTTAGCGAATGCCCACATACCAATTTGCAACTCCTTAACCAGCCGAGCAGTCGGGACCGAGCCGCGCAATTATGAGCGCGGGTATTTTTAGACGAGACAATAGAGCCCGCGGTGCCTCAAAGCGAGGGCCCCACAAGCATAAAGGCAATTCGCACATTCCGTGTGCCAGCCATAACACATAACACCCGGGCCGGGATTGTGTTTAGGCCGAGGTCACACACGCACAAACGCAACTTTTATGGTCTTTGTAATGGCATGTTGCCCCGGCTATAAACTGGACCACACTTTGGTCTGGCCGAACTTCATTCATTGTTTCGCGTTGGGCCCTGTTGTTACTGGAGAGTTTCAAAATTGTTCCGACAGTTTTACCTGTAAAGATGTACTGGATGATCGATGTTTTATGGATGAACAATATTCGACTGTTCTGTTTGGGGGTGAGAGGGGGCTCCGGTTACAACACATTCAGTGATTCTACCTAATTCCTCTGTAAGGTCAATGTTAACTTTCAAAGCCTGTCCCTTCTCAACGAATCATCCGATTATGTAGATTTATTGCTCAGCGCAAAGAAATACCCTGCGATTTCAGTGGGCAAAATTTCTACCTCACCAATAACAGTTGTTCAATTCAGTATCTACGATCTTTTTGAGACTGAAATATTTGTGATATCGAAATTCTGCACACCGAAATTTATAGGTATTTATTTTCTATTTAAAATGAACCGTAAATTAACGATAATTCAGGCTCCGTTGAGGAGGAACGGGCTTTGAAAGTTAACATTGATATGGAGAAACGGGTAGAAACACAAAATATATCGAAAATTAAAAGGCTAATTTTGGAAAACATGTAATCAAATGGGAAACCCGACTTACGAAAATTGAAGGTGTTATCGTTGCCCAAACGTGTCATACAGGATACAAAAATGTCCGTCATGGTTCATACGTGTGACAAAATTCAGAAAATTTTCATAAATATCTTAGAGCTCAATCTTAGTTTCACGGCGTTTGATGTTTCTATGATTATTGAGCGAAGCGAGTGGATACTACGTACATAGGGAATCTGAAGTCACATCACACAATAGGGAGGGAACAAACCTCAGCCAAACAAACAGTGGGAAGGTTTTAAACTGAAAAAAATTAAAATTATGAAGTACGCTTAGAATCAAAATCAGCTACTAAAAATTACACTTACCACCATTAAAAATACATGGGATAATGATACAGATTTTCGTTAAATTGATGGACGAAAATAAGATTTTGTAAATATTATACTTCCACAAACATATGTTTCAATAACTATAAAGTGTCTCCTCACTGTCTTCCCGAGACACCTTTATACATACCATTTTGATGTGTTGTCCAACGAGGTTAATATATCTTGACGTCTCGTCTAGAGTAAAAAACTAAAGCCTACATGCTGACCGCCATTTTCCTCAGGTAACCAATCAAAAGCGAGAATCACCCATTAAATCATAATTCTTTATGATTCTGAACTGTTTGTTTGTTTTTCGCATGTAAAGGTGAAATCAATGATCAAAGTAATGACTTAATATGACCTTCTGACAAAAACACCCTTGAGAAATTGAATATTTGTATTTATAAGTTTGAATGCATGAGGTATGTTTAACTGGTAGCGACTAGTTATAACAATAGTTTTAAACTGAACTCATAACAAAATATAATGACAAAATCTAAACACGTGTCTTTTATAAACAAAACACGTGCAATATTTACCCAATTTACAGTTTTGTCCTACACCAAGGATGGGACTCGGTGAGCAGGAAATGGACGAGAGAGTACCACAAGAATAGGAAGAAACGTGAAGATAGAATCACGGAATAATCCTTCAAGAAACTGTTTCTATTGACGAGGGGCCTCGCCCTTCTCAGGAGGTGAGTTTTTGCCAAGGGACGGTTTCTCAGAAACCACCCTTGGCGGAGTCTTTTCTTTGGTGAAAGTAGGTTAGCCTTTGTAAGAAACCGTCCACTTCAACAGTTCTCGACAAAAGTAAAGTCGAGAAGAAAACAGACATTGGATTCTTTTGATTTTAGCGAAGGAACTGATGCATCACTGATCGTTGGCACTTGTTCATTAGCAATGCTCAAAACCCGATAATTTTTAATTAACAGATATTTTTTGATGGATTGGTAATGGTTGTTGTCTATAATTCACGTTTCGATGAATCGCCCGATTGAAAAAATACAAAACTGAACACAAACGGACTCGAAAATTGTAAAAATACGGCAAATATTCCAGGGAAACCTTTGGAGATTACTAACAAGAGTCAGGAACAACTCTTAAGTTTTTCTTGGTTTTAATTAAGTAGGGGTTTCTAGACAAATAATTTACACCTAGCTTGTAATCTAATACAGTATTTCTAACATTTTAACATAGTTTGTTTTTCTCCCTACAATCTTATATATCTATAATACACCAAGGTGACTTTGTAAACATAATTCCGACGTTATTTATAAACAAAATTCGTCGGTAGGTTAACAAATAAATGGCTCAAATATTGGTGGTTGTGAAAAGTTGATTTAAATTTGTGATGCTTAAATTTTGAAGACAGAGTCTACAATTAACTACTGTTCGGAAAATACGCTGATAAAATTGATATTAATTGCACTCTAAAATAGCTGTTGAATCAATAAACATAGTTGTACAGCATTAAAATGTGATACAGATGGATATAAATACAAAAACGACTGAAATAACAACACAATCTGTATTGTGCTTCTGAAATACTTTGCTTAGTTTCGAGCAAGAGTTCTACTAAATAATTAAAATACAAGAATGGAAATAATTATTAAAACTAGAAAAATTTGTACAGTGTTTTATGAAGTTGAGTAAAATTCAACATGACACTGTGGCGTGCTTATCAAAGCGGTTATGTAACTATATCCTAAAAACAACATGCGCAAAGATGCTGGTGGGTTTGAATGATTTATGGAATTTGAATCCCTAATAAGAAATATATTGTAAGAAATATATTGCATATGTCAATACACGAGCTGTTAATAACCATGCAAAAAGACCGTTTATAATAGAGCTATTCACGGAGTTCTTAAAAAAAACTTCGAAACTAATAACAGAAAAGAATAATTATCTTTCATAATCTTTATTATTTAACTCGGATCTATACCTATAAAAGGCAAATCCCTCACTCACTCGTCACGAATTCTTCTACTTCCCCATTTATCTAGAGAGTTGAAAATTTGTACACCGATTCTTTAGGTGTAAATTAGGAAAACTACGGTAAATAGTTTTCATCCTGATCTAACCTTAGGGCTCCACCAGAGACCCCGACAAAGTCCCCATGCAATCCTTATGGACATTCATTTTTGTTTGAGCTGATGAAAATACAAACAGCTATTCTTGATTCGTAGTAGTTCCACGGTCTAACCACAGAATTAAGCATACGCAAATTTCATAGTTTTTATACATAATTTGCGTGGCGAAGCCTGTTAGTAACAGCTAGTATTTTATAAAAGTCTAGAGTTAAAATTGACACTGGTCAAATATAATTTACTAGTCATATTCCGTACTCATCGAATTCATTTTACTACAAAAATAAATAATACTATACAAATTAATAAACCCGGGAAATAACAAATATTACAAAATAAAATTATCAAAATTAAAATTGTTGCTGTTTATTTACAAATAATTGCCATTGGAAATAAATGTAAGGGCTAATTTCCCCAAATCAAGTTTAAACTAAACCTGAGCTTATTTTGGACTTGAGATTAAGGCGCAGTTCATTTCTCCCAAAAATTGATCCAGCCAGTTTAATTTAATAAATAAAATATCAAGTTGGCAAAATTTTCATACGATTTTGTTGACCCTCAAGTTCAACTGAAAACAAATATGTGTACACAGTATTTAAGATTATGTTATCTCAGAATAAA
This sequence comes from Allygus modestus, assembly GCA_963675035.1. Taxonomy (NCBI): domain Eukaryota; kingdom Metazoa; phylum Arthropoda; class Insecta; order Hemiptera; family Cicadellidae; genus Allygus; species Allygus modestus. The sequence continues at coordinate 486,354,873 of OY776112.1, read as the reverse complement.
ATCATTAAATCTTCTCTCTATATGTTTAACATAAACCAGGTTTAAATGACCTGAAACACATTGGAAAAGCATAATTCCTCAAAAACTTAAGTTTAAACCAAATATTAAGTTAAACTGTAATTGGGGAATGCGGCCCTGAATAATATCAAAGGAATATCATACCAACAGAATTTCACATTCTCATTCCATAAACGATAAGTAACAGAAAAGTACTCAGTTAATATGAACATTTTTACTAATACTAATACACTAAGATAAGTAGGTACTCTAAGTGTTCGTGTAGTATTGAAAAAGTATTACAAAATTAAAAAGTCTAAAATACCTCATATTGATTTAGTAAATTCTCTTTAAACTAAAAAATGTCTTTCAAGGGATAATAAACATTTATGAGGTTTAATTGTGACTATGGATATATTTTTACAAACACAAAGAAAGATAGACTATTTTGTCGTGTACGGATGCCTGGGTTGTAAAGCCCTTTACGTAATAAGAGATTACGCGTGCTTTCATTTTTGTAAAGTAAGCATTTTGAACTACAATTTTCAATGATACGAATGTCGAACAGGGACTGAAGTTTACTTGCATTACGCTTGACAAGAATACTTATAAAATAATGTTTTTTTTTTTTGGAAATGTGTGTTTTAATATAATTTGAATACGGTTATATGTTAGAATAGAAATTAAATTCATGATACGTAAATTTCAGATGTATTTTTAACACTTCTTGAACATCACTGTTTGACATAATCTTTCGTAACATATTTCTTCAGTAACCAAGTAAACATAACTCAGTGAGGTTTATTTTTTTAAGAAGTCGATAGTAATAATAGTGTTTATATAGCATTAAAATATATATTCGGAGTCTTACTTTAAGAGAAAAACAATGGTTTATTGGTGTATGCAACAGCAAAACTTTAAACGCCTCTCCGAGAAAATATTTAAAACTATATTTATAACCCACGTTAAAAAAACGTTAAGTAATTGGGGGGACAACTTTAGTTCTCGGAGTTCTGGCTTACATCCTGCATTAAATGTTCACAAATGCTATTAAAGAGGATAGTCTAATAATTTTAATTTGGGTTTCAGTATTGATTAAAAAATAGGTACATTAAAATATGCATTACAATTTGAACCTTACTTTCCCCTATAACGTCTGGTTATAACTACAAAGTCTTCAACTATGTACTTTAATCTGTGAAAATAAAAAACTCTTTATACGAATTTGATTTTGGTTCACTTTAACCAACTAAAATATAGCCCTTATTTATACAATGGACAATTAGACAATTTTATAAATAACAAATTAAAAATAAATATTCTTACTTTTCTTGTTTTTTTGTAGTTGTGTATATGCCTACACTGTTTTACTTCTTCACAGTTGAAGTACAGGTTATGAAGAACATAGTATCATTTTTTAACGGAGTCATTATTAAATATGTGACACCGTATGATAACTATTTTCTACAACTGAACCATAAACACCATTTACCACCTAATCAACCATTTTATACTTTCGGAGTATAACTATAACAACTTTCTAGTAAGGGAGATAAACAGTTAATATAATATATATTTAAAATATAATATTTACTTGTTACGATTGATTACGTCTTATTTATACTCGATAAAATCCGATGTGGAAAGTTACGTAAAGCCATCAAGTGTTTCCGGTTCTGGCGTGACGTCAGGCCACGTGGCAAGGCGGGAAAACTCAACAGCTTGGCGCCTCTCGGCCGGTTATAGACACAGAGATGAGTTTGATCACTTATAAGGAACTGAATGCGGACATCACTTTTCGCCAGTGTACGTGTTCGTTCGAACACTTTTTCGCGGTAAATACGAATAATTGACTGTTGTGACAGCATAAAAAAGACATTACGCCCCTACAAGGAAAGAAAAATCCGCAGTTTAAGATCTTATAGGTTTCAGTTTTGCTTCCAATAATGATCTCAGTGTAAAATAAATGTTATTTTATTTTTAAAACTACAACAAAATTATTTCTTCTTAGCCGCTACGTATAGGGGCTTCAAAATTGGTTCATCTAAGTCGATTACTAAACGTTAATAAAATTGGTAAAATTGTTTGTGCAATCATGTTTTAAAAGGCTGAGTGGAAAATAAGATATTGGAAAAAAATACAAAAAAAAACTGAGGTTCAAATGCTTGAATCTTCCAAAATTTCAACCCCTAACTCACGTTTTATATGGGATTATTCAAAACTTATAATACTGTAGGAAAATTAAATTTACAATTGAAGAAAATATTGAAATTTTAATTAAACTAAGTAAAATATGAGACTCTACTTCTAATTAATAATTTCGATACAAGATCGTCGGAAGGTAGGTCTTATTTTCAAAAGCGACCACGTGTTATTTGGTGATTTATTGTTACTGGAAGTAATTAATGAAAATTGAATTTAAATACAAACACTTATACTGTGTATAATAAAGTAGACTATACTTAGTTTAAAGATAAAACGGTAGTGTAAAGTTTGCGACATGAAATGTAAAGTTTTAAAAACTAAAATGTTCAAATTTAAAGCTAGTGTTTCAACATTTTTCTAAAAATATCAGTCCTAAAAAACATCCCGCATAGGTGAATAGGTAGATCCACATAGGTGATTAAGTTTATAAATAAAATAAAATAATTTGTAGCCTATGTAAATAAAAATATACGCACAAAGATACAAGACTAAACTTATAAAGTTTATCCAATTAAGAATTTTAAAGAAACAAAAGTTTACAGAAGGTACAGAGGGCTACTGCGACTAAATATAAATGAAAAATTCTCAGTAAACAATAACATTGGGAAAAAACTAAGTTACTAAACTAAAACTAAAAAAATTACAATTATTTTTTAAGATAATTGATTGGCAATTTCGTAACATGATGTGGACAGGCTTACCTGTAGGCGAGAGCGAGACGAGCGCTGGGCGGGAGTAGACTCACGACTGCGGCTCGCGCCGGGGTCTAGCGGCCAGGGGGGGGGAGGTAAGGTCCCGTGGGTCCCCACGCCGCCTTTTTTGCAATGCTTTTCGGCGGCACGGTGCACAAAATGAGGTGCGTCCCTACATTATACATAGAGACAATGGGGACCTCGTGGTCAAGTGGTGATTTTTGGATAATTTTCGAAATAACTTGGTTCTGAAAGAGTTTAAAACTGCATACAAAAAAATCAATTATAGGTCCCTCCCCAATGCTTGAGAAAAGGGTTGGAAATTCAGTATTTTATTTTAAGAATTATTTTTCAAGAATAAACTTAATAATTTTAATCGGGTTATTAAAAGTTGCGACTACGGTTCGCCCGACTGTTAAAGTCTCCAAATTACTAGTTTATTTAAACGGTACAGATGAACCCAGTGTCTTCAAATCGACTAAATATTTAATTTAAAGGGGTTATCCAGCATAAATAAGGTCGTATTAATCTAAATTGTGTTGCAAACTATTATTATTGTGTTTGTATTGTACTTGAGAAATTTTATCTCCTTGTGATGTTACAGTTCGTCAACTCATCAACACCTGTTAAATACCTACTTTATTTTATTACTATTCGTCCGTCAGATGATCAATTAGAACTTTGAACTACGGTGGATCCTTAAAGGTAAATAACTTGAAATACCTTGGAACCCCAAAAGATCTGGAGGGCAAGAAAATTTAGGTAAACATGTAATCAAAATATATTTAGTGGTAGAAAGTCGAAAAATCCTACAAACCCCTTATAGTTTTCTCAAACACCTCAAAAAGTAAACTTACAGTATGGTGGTGATAAACAGATATGTTAATAAACATATTATAGAGCTAGGTTGTGTAAATAAACATTTTATTTTGTTAATTTGTTATTCGAGTGATTTGGATTATATGTATTATAAGTGTGACAATAACAAAAGCAATATTTGTAATATTAAATATAGTTAAACTATTATATTTTTAACTAAACTTTCACCTTCACTGTAATATATTACTGAGTTTATTTGTTTTTTTTTTAATTTAATTTCTGATTATGTTCCTCCCAAAACGTTTTGCAATACCCACAAAAACTCAGTAACTATTATGGTAGTCTTTAGTTTTTACTTAGCAACAAGTATTCTCCAACAAAATTGTGTTTTTATTTCGTAGTGGTTTTATCATGTTCTTTTCTTACTTACTCATTTTCAAAATAGTAATTGGTTAAGTGACGTATACCAATTAATGATATAAAACACAAACCCTACCTTTGCCGGGGAGGTGACTCCACTTCTTAAATTCTTAATCTCATTGGTAATGTCTCCCGTCTGAAAGCATTTTGATGGTACTTTATTAGAAAACAGTTGAAGTTATCTATTTGCATATAGAACTATTTTTCATCTCTGGTATTCTGACAGAGGATTGAATGAGTGAAGCGAATTAAAACTTCTTACATATGCTTTTCCCAATCACCCAACGGACAAAGAACGAGAAGGTGCAACAAAGAGTAAGACAAGTAAATACTCCCAAAAATTAAAAAAGAGAAAACCAATAAAAATTCACTTTTCTTAAAGAAAAGGAAACAGAAAGACCAATGAGAAAAACTGGATTGTATAAATTATGCTGTTACAAGTCATATAAGAGAAACAAACACTGGGACGGATAAAAAGTGTAGTAGGTAGTAGGTAGGTGGCAGTTGGTAGTAGTTGTAGTGTGAAATCGAAGAAAGTTTGTGTGACTCAACACAGGTTTGTTGTATATAGGTTTGCAATAAATATGACCTGACTAACATTGATAATACCATAAAAATACTTATAACCGACTTCAAAAACATAGGAAACAGAAACATAGGAACTAACTTATCAGAAACATAGGAAACAGAAAGCCTTTTTTGAGGTTTGAGGCAACCCCTGAATTCTTCTACTATTTGAAAGAACCGAGAGGAAGGTTGTCGTTATCTGACGGAAGCTTATTATTTACAGGAAACTATCACACTAAGCGCCGCTACAATTATACCAATTTTAATAACAAGCGCTCCTTGTGTGTTCGAACCCACGATTAAATAGATCATTAATGGCGTTTACATTGTTTATGAACGGTTAAAACCGGGTTTTTTTTTACTATAAACATTTATTTGCAGATTTTTAATATTTTAGGGAAGGATACATTTTTCTTCCGCTTTGTTATTAACTCACCAATTTCCCTTTTTGTTTATTTTTTTGTATGTTTATTGTCCCGTTAAAGTTTTCAGTTATCATACCTAATCTCTGTACAATTGTAATGATAACGATATCGGTTAAAACCATTTATGTATTTATTACCACTGATGTCCAATCTTATTAATCATAATGTAACTCATTACGAAATTACGTGATCAAGTTAAGTTCATATAATTGATATTAACCATGTATATGCAGGATTTAATTTTAAACGCAACTTACTTTTTATGAACCAACAGTGAAATTTTTAAGATCAATAAAAGTTAATTAACCAAACAATTTATTGCCATTCCTACTTCTCTTCCCCCAGCTTCCATTCTTTACCAGCTGGTATGCAGTGTTTCAAAGTTGTTAATTGTATTTACTGTTATTTTGATGGTGTTACATTAAAGGTACTATAGGTTTTAAAATTTGCCTATTCCATAAACTCGTAAGTGAGCATCTAGTCTATTAGTGTAAAATATTTGTAGTTTTTACTTCCAAACCATGAGATGCGTTAAACCACCCTTTATTTGTTTACAGTACATGCATATTTGAAACAATAGAATATTAATAAACTAATGCAATGTATTTCTTTGTTTATAATGTTTGTGATAATTGTGTGTTTATTTTGTTTTTAAACTTTCTGAGTGCCTGGCTTTTGTGTTTTTATAGTTTAGTTTTTTAGACAGCTCTAACATCTCCGTTTTGGTGTATTCGTGATTTGTTCTGGCATTGCCTGGATTGAGCCACTAATTTGTTTTATGTTTCGGTAATATTCTCACCTGAAGACGGGATCAGGTTGCACAAACCGAAACGTTGTGAAACTTGTTTTTTCCTTATCAATGATGGAGATACCAGCAATAATGACTTGTGTATTTGTATATATTACCATGCTAAATATATAACTTTAAAAAATATTCCTTTAGGAAATAGTCTGGAACTCCTTGGTCCAATCGGTGTTCCAATTAGCTCACGTACATTCCTATCCCAATCGCATAAATACACCATAAGTAACGAAGGGAGGGGCCCCACTGGACCACGTGGCCACTGGTCGAAAGGTCAAAGTTCATGAGCTCCTGACTGGTCAGAAGTATCAGTTGGCATTTTACACGATCATTTCTCTTATATTTCATCACTTTCTGAACTCTCTGATATTCACAAATACAGAGAGAAAGTTCTCTAACACACACAAGTCTTAACTCCTGAATGTTGAGCATACGTGCACAGGGATGTTATTAACAACGACGAATGTGTATTAAATCTTACTAGAGTTGCCCTTGAGCAGCTGCGCATTAAACAACCTGATTTCAGTTAGTTGCATTTCTCGATGCAAGATGAGTCACTCTAAATTATCACTTTTATGGTTTTTAAACGTTTATTTTTTACATTTAGCAGAGAAGGTAATCTTGAATTGGTAGACCAGTTAGTGGATTTGATGAAGAATTAAGGAAGCTACGGACTATTGACAAAAACACCCTTGAGAAATAGAATATAAGGATTTTAGAATTTAATAATTTTACCGAGAGCTTCGCTTGTTCACTTGGTTTCAGTTTTATAGAAAAATGAAATCACAGGCCGAGCTAATCTAATTCCAATGGTTAACAAATTTGTTTTAACTTAACAATTTATTTTTGACCTTAGGAGATGTAAAGACCCTGAAATTTGTCATGCAGCTTTCTCACTCAGACCTTTCATTTACAGATGGGTGTCAGACTTATGGTATTCTCAAAGTTCATGGGACAATTTGGTTTTATATATAGATAGTTTTTAGGCTGTTGTATTTTAATAAAGGCGAGTGATAAATATATACAGGGTGTGATTTAAAAAGTATACAAGTCGCAAAAGAAAAAAATGACCGTTGTTGCATCAAGTTAAAAGATTCACATGGACAAGAGTTTTGTAATAAACTTAAAAGGCTTACTACTGTTAATGTCTACCACAAAAACTCAAGTATTAATTTTTATTTTTATTAATACCCACAAAACTTACAAGTAAATGTTCGGTATTTTAAAGGTGTTTTGGTTGTTGTATGATAAGAGACTTTTATTATTTAAACTATCTTCAAACTTATTTTATCTCCTAATTTAATAATTCAAGTCAGACTTACAAACAAGTATGAAAAGTTAAGAAAATTAAATGCGTGATTTTATATCAATGCTAGTAGTTTTGTATTAATATGAAGGCAGTATGAACGTTGTAAACAGATTTCAACAAAGAATACAATAACTAAAATACTTTTTTTAATGTTTGATTTTTTCTTTAATTTGGAGTTTTTCTGGTGTTGAGGTTTTCATCAGTCATTTGTTGAGACCGTAATTCCAAAGTTGAAGCGAAATCCTTCCGCTGGGTTCCGAAGTAAATTTTGCACACATACAAAGAAACCAACGTACATTGCCGGTATAAAGTACTGTATAAGGGATATAAGAGAATTGAATAGTTAATGTGTGATTCAAAGAGTGATATATAAACTTCGTAAGTCAGAAAAAGCTCATTCGCAGATCTAGTTGAATTAAATGAAGGCCTAGATCATCGATTAAAATTCAATTCAATCTCGGTGTCTCATTCCGTAAGATATGACGTAACATTCTGTATAAGCTGTAGCTTGGCGATGGCTTTGATGGCGAACTAGCGAGAACCTCCACAACTTTGTTGCCAGTCTAGTCGTCGTGGGAGTGATATTAAATAAGTTGAAGGAGCAAAAAGGAATAATCAGGAAAGCCAAGGCGTGCAACTGAACATGTTACGTGGAAGATTAGAAATCTACTGGTGTAATCAACTGGACACTTGGCTCCGGATTTATGGCGGTCGGCCATCGCTAACGCGTACCAATTACGTTCAACCGAGGGCGTAATTTAAATATGATTAAAATTTACACTTTCCCTACTTAGGGTGACACCTATCACCAATTAATACTCGGAGCTTAGCGAAACTACAGGATCCCGTGTTATTACGTGCTGTTAGTCTGTCGAGGTGTTTTGCTAGGTTATTAGCAGTTATGATCTTGTATATGTACATGCGGTTTCAATTTGAAACCATGAACTGAATGAAGAAGTATTTTGTTTGGTTTACGTTCAAATCAGGACGTATTATTCATTACATAATGAATTGCATATTTAAGTATGATAGTTATGGTAAAACCTATTTCTTGGTTTGTGAAGTTTTTATAATGTAGCTATCGGAGAGTAAAATTTAGTCGATTAAATCGCTTTCAGATTAGCTTGAAAGTGAAGTTAAGATTAACCTGAATTCTGTGTTGATCCTTGTTTCTATCGCAGACTGAGCCATACAACGCAATCGATTTTGTCTTTCTATTTATTGAAATATTATATCTCAAACACCAACATAAAATCCCCATCTCACTTTGCTGGAAATACTTTAGAGGCTCCACTGAAATTGACATAGTATTATTACGTTTCGTTAGTATACATTTATATACATGAACATATACTATTTGATCCTAACCTTAAATTGAATCATAATGTCAATTTTTCCACACTAAGTTGAGAAAAGTAGTTTTTCCTTTTCATAACTAACACTGATACTATAGTCGGACTGGGGAATAAGCGACCATTTATATAAATTGTGCAAGACATATAAAATAAACTGTGTGAACTGAATTAATTTAATTTACAAGTGGATATTGGTTTTAAAATTAATAAATACAAGTTTTTAACTGGTCAATATCCTGATTGAAATTGTTTCACTAAACGTTTCGTGACGACAGCCACATATTCAGGTAACCCTCAGGTTGATTCGGCATACAATTAAATTAAGACGATAACACAGTCAACATACAACACACACATATTCACATTATGTGTGTGCAACTATACACAACAATACCTTTCTAACAGTGTGCAAGAATTTCTCCTATGACGAAACGCTGAACAAAACTTACCACAATTATTGTGCTTGCATACAAGAGTTGAAATCCCAGTTTCTCCCAGACACCATGTGACGCACGGCTGACGAGCCTCTCACACGGTGCTACATGAACGGACGAGAATGACATCTTGTGGTGAACGGCTTCCAGCCGTCCGAAGTCATTTCCACCCACTCCTCCAGTGGGCAGCGTTAGAAAAGCGATTTGTAACAATCAAGTGCTTAAAGGTAGGTTAGGTGTTTACCACACTTTTTTGATTATAAGTATCTGGGAGCCAAGCTTTACTCGGAGGAAAACAACTCCGGGAAGCGGTTGGACCTTGCGTTACAAAAGGTACTGATCTTAAAATTGCTTTCTTGTCAAGTCACACATTTCAATTTGTACCTGGGGGCTAAGCTTTGCTCTTAATAAGTTGACATATTGGGACCTATTACGTGAGTGTTACATTGACAGCTTACTCTTGTTATTTTTATCAGATCTTATAATCATGTTGTTATGATAAAAAGTCCAATAAATGTTCAATTTAAAAATGGGGGAGTCAACCAACTTTCAGATAACTTTGTATTTTACGATTTTGCCAATTGAATTCTGAGATCAAACCCCGCTATTTTATAAGTGCAAGTTAATGCATCACTCTGCGGTATTACGAGATACATTTTTCATAGAGGTATTTTTATAGTTTAAGAGTCGTATCTGTGGACTGAGCTTCGCTAGAAGGAATATAAAACACCTATACTTTACTACTACTACTACAAGAGTGTTACTTTGATAGCTCACTACTTATTTTAGTATACATTTGTTATTCAAAAGCCCTAGGTAAACATTTTAAATTAGGTTTTCTTGAGATTAAGGACTTTTCAAACAGAATTATGAGGCCCCCAATTTAAAAGTTTAAGCAAACTCCCCGGGATAATGAGATCCATTTTGATTACAGGCATTTTTCGTTTAAAAGTAGACTACAGGATAAGAAAAAGAGAATTCTGACACTGTTTCTTGATTTTAATTCTAATTTTGACTTAGCAGGATGCCAATTTGTAGAGTTCCCTTTAATGTTTATCTAAGTGGCCAAACAGTACGTCATTTCAGAACGCGTTCAGATTATATTACGATTTGTTCATGTTATAGAACATCAACTTTAGGGCACATACTGCATATACACAGCCTGCAAAGGCAAAGATTTAGAGAGGACCAATCAGGGATACGATTCCAAATATTCAGTGATGTAAGATTAATCGGAGTCTCCAAAAATAAGAGAACTCTTAAAAGAAAGTTCAACACCCTCCTATATTGACTCAAAGGCGACCGAACACAGTCGCTGAGAGCTGAGAGCAGACCGCAGAACAGAAGAGACTCCTGTGAGCGCCATTGAAAAGAACAAACTACAATCATGAATCGGCCTTTTCTTCGTCAGTCTTGTTCTAGACCTCCGTCAAGCCGTGGACTCTCCACTCTACAGACTCGTGCCGTCCACCTCACGCTTGCGTCACGCTAACGTCACGCCACCGTCACGCTCCGGGTCCTCCATGATTGATGATGTCTAACTGGCTCAGACACGCCGATACAGATCACTTAATTTAATCTCGGGCCCACCTCGTTTCCCCGCCAACGTCCGTGACCGCCATCCGTCGCCGCCGCGGCACGCCGTGGCGTCGTCTACTCGGCGGTCACTTATCGGAAAGTAATCCGGGGGTTTTCTCGAAGGACTTAAGAAACAATTAAGGAGATAATATATAACTACTTTCTTCGAAGTATATTTGATGCATCGGAAAGCTCATGTGGGAACTACCAAATCGCTTCTCGTCACTCGTTTTAGAAACCGCCTGAGGTTTTCAAATCTTCAAGATCTTAAGGAGGATTATGAAGCTCGCAATGTTCGAAACGTCTGGATCGCCACGCTTGGTAGATGGAAAAGCCAGACGACTTGTAGTATTTTGAACTAAAAACTTGATTGTTTGTGGAAGTCGATTTCAGTTTTCAATATCTAAGCTCAAAACTGCTGCATTACTTATGTTATGTTTCCAAGGCAGATCATACGATTTACAAACACCATAACCGAGCCCAAACAGAAACCCAGGTCGTATCCAGCATCCGCCGCAAGATGGACCATCCCCACAACCGGTCCGGCGACTGGCGGTGCATCCTGTTCATCTCACCCGGAACGCAGTATAGCGACTGTAGTTATTTTTGACTGTTAGGTGATCACGATTTCGAGCGCGGCTGTTCCAAACAGGCATTTCGTATTGTGGTTCGCCTTGAGAGGCCGGTGCCGGCCGAGGGGGGGGGGAGGCGGACGGCCAAATTCGGCGACTGTCAACCGTCAGGGCAATTTATACACTGGTTGATTGGCCCGCAATCTACGACGACACGACAGCCGCGGCATGTCTCATGGAAATGCGACAAGCGACAGGCTGTCGGCCGATATGTTGGCGAGGCGGGTCTTATGGAACATAGTATAGAGGAACAGATTACCGTTGTATATAGGTGACTTAGACAGTGTCTATTTAAAATGTTACTTTTTGACTTCACCATCTGATTAAAAGTACGGAGAATTTAGAATCCAAAAATTCAGAATCTTGTTTAAAACACGGATTGGCCAAACACCACCAAGCATAGATCGAGGTCCACAGACTGAGTTGAGTTGTATTTCTAAATGGTGGCCACCAAATATCAGCCATGTAATTTAAGAGGGGACTCAAGTCACCTGCGTCTACCTGATTCTTCCATAAGGCCAATATTAGCTTTCAAAGCCCCCTTCAACAAGTTATCCGAAATCGTTGATTAATGGTTAATTTTGAAGAACAAGAAAATACGTAACGATTTCAGTAAGCAATATCTTAATATCATAATATAAATATTAATAAATTAATAAAATTCCATTATATCCAATATTTTTGGGTTTTTATGTTTGAACAATTTTATACATCGGAATTTTGCTGACTGAAATCTCTCGGTATTGTTATGTTGAATGTACCATAAATTAACTGTTTCGGATAATACGTTGAGGAGCAACGGGCTTTAAAGTTAGCATTGAACTTATGGGGGAAGCAGGTAGAAACGCAAACTCTTTCGTGACTGGACCCACTCTTAGCCTAGTATAGTACATTTGAAAGGGAATGCTTAAGCGTGATATATCCCAGTTACATCAATTACACATATGAACATGATAAAGTGTAGAATGCTTTGTTCTGTTAACTTCAACGAAGTACAAAACTGATCTGATGAACTAAAACTCATTTAATGCATAGTAAAATTACTTTTTGCCAGTACTTCGGGCAATAAAGCGCGCGCACACAGATAAACATTTTTTTATGTGTCCAGACTACTGTCCAGACTAGCTTCACTCACGTAATGTTGAAAAAGCTACGTTTCGAGAACTCACTGTGGTATACTATGCAATTAGTGGATGAAAATTACAAAGAAAATTAACTTTACTGGGAGACCTTAACGACCGACTTTAACGATCTCTCATAAAATGTACGTTATCGTATACTCCGATTCGTCAAACGTTAAGTTTCCTGTTTAATGAGCAGTAATGCAATGAGAATATAAAATGAAAAAGATGCGCCTTCTACAACACGTAGTATGAAAACCATGGATGGTATAAAATGAAGGCAAAGACTTTTTTAAATGTCGATATTGTTTTTATGTCAAAATAGCAATAGCTGCTAGAAACATTACAATTTTCAAAACACAATTTAAGACGAGCGAATCCAGTTGCTGGAATTCGAAAAAATATTTTTCTTTTGGGATTAACCAGCTCATATACGGTCCCGTTAGTTTATATTGTGATTTAATTCCAGAAATTATCTTGAAACAGCTGTTCTTTGTTATGGATATTTTGTTAAAGTAGATTAAAAACAATAGAAGCTTCAAGATTATCCACAAACACAGTTAATCAAAAACAGGTGATTTATATTAGATATAAAACATATGTACTATATGTTAATATAGGCACATCACATAGTTAAAGCTTGATCTTGAAGTTTATATCGTTTTTGACTGTACTATAGTATCAACAGCTGTTAAATATTTAATTGTATTAATTTCTATTCTTTCGTAAGATTGAAATTGGAATTTTAAAGCCCAGGGCGTGGAGCCCTAAAAGTGTATATTTTTCAAATCCCCAAAAGGCACATCTATACGTTAATAAATTTCAAGTAGAACTTAATAGTTTAGTCACTACATTTGTCACAAAAATCATCTCATTCTTGTTATAGTAGATCGAGAGTTCAATCAAAAATGTTTGACGACCGCCCTAAATAGAAGATAGTTTGAAAATCGTTTAGCAAACCCAAACCACTAGGATAATTTTAAAGTCAAACAAATTTTGCAATCATTCGAATATCATATGAAGCTGCTGGTTTTTTAGTGCTGAATACAGGAACGTTTTATAAAACGCACACTGAAAATCAATGAACGCACCCAAAGTGCCAATAGATTTGTGAAAGTCGTACAAAAACCGTCATTTTTTGTTGATGTGGTCTGTAAAACAGAAACATCGAATACAAATTTGCTAGTTGTATAGTTTTACAATTTTATGAATTTGAAATAGTGTTTTAATTACAATCATTGCAATCACATAAAGAAAGTTAGGTTTTGGAAAGATTAGATTCAAAATAAAATAAAACTTACATTATTTTATTGATAATATAAATAAATTATAAGATAATGTAAATATGTGTCAGGCCTTGTCAGGTTTGTTGCAAAATATAAACAACACCAGTTTGTTCACATTAAAGAATTTATCATCCAGAATAGGTTGTACGAATTAGAATAATTTTGGGTGTTATTGTTCCAAATTAACACAATCTAACTTAACCTAACTTCTTCCAAATTTAACCTAACTTATTCCATTTTCCTTATTATATCTCATTACAATATGGAATTCAGTTAAAATCTATAATATTATAAAGAAGAGGTGGTTTCTGTCTGTCTATCCGACTGTCTGTCTGTCTGTCTATCTGATATTCTGGGTGAACGCAAAAACTACTGAACCGAGTGGGCTGAAACTTTACACTAAGGTAGATCTTGAACCCATGCAACACATAGGCCTATTCACTTCTGTAAAATCCCCTCGGGCTACGCCCCGTGAACGTCTTAAGTTTCAATGTTTACATTTAAGAAAAAAGTAAACATTCAGAAACTGTAATGCGAACAGCTGTGGACACTTCCATTTGACAGCTTACAGAGCAGAAGCAGGAACAGCTGGTTCAAGCAAACTAAAATGCAAATTGCATTGACTAAAGAACGGTTAAAGAAAACCCCTGTGCGAAGAACGGGTTCGTCAGCTAGTTAAATATAAACCACTTTACAGTGATTGGTTGTGGATTCATTATTCAATTAGTACCTATTTGAAATTTCATTTTGTTACTATTTCATATAGTTTTTTTATATTTTTTATCCGGTAGCGCTTGTAGACCTGTGTCAAGCTCGCCAACGTGTCTGCCTTTGAGGTTGGCTTCATAGTCTTCATAGTCCTTACCAAAGTGTCAGTTACTCATATCTGGAGGTAAGGAAAATATTCCTGTTTTTGAGTAAGCCCTACTCGCATTTATAAAAAACCTACGCCTAACTATGCTACATTGTTTACATTAATTACTCATTTAAAACTTCAACATTTATTTGTGCACCAAAATGTTACAATGATACATACATCTCTTATTACACTGCTCATCAGGAATAAAAGAAAAAAGGAAAGTATAAACGAGCTTTCGCATCGATACTGGCCGCACCGGCGATCTTTGCATCTTACGACAGTCTCTTATTGACCAGTTCAGAACATTACCATAAGCGGTGTTACGACGCGCGACGTTACGACACGCTGATGCAAGTCTGATCGTAAGCGTAGTATCTGATGACATTTAACGGCGCGGGACCAATTTTACTGCACTTGTAATGAAACCGCTATTTGGCGGGTTTGTTGCAATATTTTTTCATCACTGTGGGAGGACCAGCCGGTCGGTGCGTTTTATGCTGTTGACTTTTATCGCACATTTTACACAGCTGTTTATCTCGTTTCGTGGTTAATTTTTGACGGCAAAGCGCTCGGGTAGCGAAAACATTCAAACATTCATCGCTTTGTTCATGGATAAAAAACCTATGTTTGGGGTCATTTTTAAATGATAATTAATTATTAATATTGGAAATATGCGTTCCAGTGTGTAACATATTCCAAAAGTTATATCCTTATTAAGTAAATGTATTAAGTATACATCTTGTGCGTATTAATTAAAATATTTCTAAATTTAATTGATTATCCGTGTTTACATTTGGATAAAACTGTTATTGCATTTTCAAGAGAATTAAATTAGGTTGTCATGCAGCAGACTTGTCGTGTATACCTTCACTAGACATTAGTTTAAGGTGTATCAAAAACATTTTGGAGAAAGCGGGTCTCCCCGCTGATTTAAAAAAATATCTAAATACTACTTAAACTTAATGGTAGCCGAATATATTAGTAAACACTATCGTATTGGACTTCCAAAATTTACAAATTCAATGAGTATCTAATATGTGATATAGGCTAATACTAATACCTCTTTTTTACATGATTTATTGCTGCCTGTTACGTAGAACTAGCTTTGTTTATCCATAGATATCTGTTTTCCTAATACACTTTCTAACTAATGCGAAACTGCCGTCTATTTCCTATTAAATAATCTAACGCTTCCTTAATAATAAGGTTAGTGTAAAACCTAATATCTGATAATGAGTTTTTGCAAATAATATTTTTCCGCGGGCGGGCATTATCTGCACAAATTGACCTGAGTCTAATTTTTAGTTTAAGCGAATTTCCCCTATAGGGAAGAAGCTATTACCGTAGTCGAAATGGTAAGACCTAGGCGCGGGACCATGATAACTTTTAGTTTTGAGATCCCCAGATGTCAAAAACACCATTCGTTCAAAACTATATATGTGTGTCCGTGAGCACGATAACTCTCGTAAAAATAATCCGATTCTGACGAAATTTGGTATGAACATATAAAGCATCATTTATGACTTTAAGTTCGAAAACCAGACAGATCGACCTATCCGAAGAGGTATTTTGGGGGGGGGGTTTGAACCCCAAAAATGGATTTTTTGAGTTTTTTCTATATAATTTTTGAAAAAGTCAAATTTTGTCATTGGAGTCAGCTTAAAAAGACGCACAATTTGGTGTTTTGACCATTGCTCTACGTCAAATGGTTACAGAGATATTGAAAGTGCTAAACACAGAACGTTGTCCAATGTTATTCGTATGGATAATAATACAAATTGTGTATCTCGCTTATTTATCAACTTATCCTGATGAATCTTGATATATTGCTTCATATCGGTGTGATCTATTGATATTTGCACTAAAAAAGTATTTTTGCCTATGGTTCCCGTAGCAGCAAACCTGCGTACTCAGCCCCCATGGACGAAACGCCCCCAAACTTGGAGAATAAGTAACGTTTTATCTCCCTTAATTATGAACATAAATTAATAAAATTTGGTATGTGGCTTTACCTAGTTGAGTTATCCAAAGTTTGCATAAAACCCATTTTGTGTGTTCCTTGCTTCAGCAAACCTGCATACTCAGCCGCCATGTTATTCTTATGGAGAATAATTAAAATGTCATAAATAGTTGATTTATGAATGTATATTGTTGAAATGTGGCTTGGTATGCGGCTTTATGTGGTATTAAGATACATATATATCTATTGGAAATTCGCTGAGTAGGCAGGATTGCTGCCACGGGGGTATTTAGTTTTCCCGCAACTAGTATGAGAGTAACTAATATCGTAAGATATCTAATATGCATATCCCTACTTCACGTGTCATCACTGATCACTAGCATCTAGCCCATACCTTACTGACTACTGAGTATCAAATACGCACAGTAACGGATGAAAAGACGATGGTCCCAGGTCGACGCCCCAGCCGGGTAACCCCGTTGTTTCATCTGAACGAATAACGGCCTAATCTGAAAACCTAAATATAGCCTAGCCCTACATGAATGTATTCACCGGCGTCTGACGACCCGACAAACACAGGGGCAATGGCCGACCTCCTCAGACCGGCTTCAAATCTTCTCTTGGTATCAATTTGTGCGAAGATTGTGAACAAAGCATGCAAACTCGTCGGTTTCGGAAAAAATAGATTACAAGAAAAAATAAATTCAATTCACTAAGAAGCATAGTAGTTAGAACGCTCTTCTCATAACCTGAGTTTTTCTAGACTCTGAGTATTCATGAACATTTTGAAAAGGCTCGATACTGGACCCAGCTGCCTTTTTTGTTGGACAATTAGTTACTAATGCTTTCTCTGAACGAGTTGTTCTTAGATAGACAGGGTTCATCCGCTTCCATCTTAACTTTAAAAATGCCTCTTGCGTTGATATACACAAAACCACACACAATTTCCCAAAATGTGTATGATAAAGATGTTTTTACGACGAAAGCAAGTGATGTAAAGTGTTGCAAAGAGCGAATAGAATTGTTGGGCAAAGCTTAATGCCTTTTCGAAGCATCACGTCCATCGCAAAGGCCTTGGGTTATATCAGGGTTAAATTTTCTTTCATTTTCACACTCAGCACACATTGAACAACCGATAGAAAAAAAACATTTAAAACATTCGTTGATTGTCAACAGCGACCGATAGTTTCTATAATTCCATGTCCGTCAACCGCAGTCGAATGTTATTTGTCTAATATCCATTTGACGTATATTACCTGAATAAAATCAAGAAATCCATATCATCTACTAAGCTTTATAAATAGACTATCTGTCACCCGCGGCTTCCTTTGCGAAAAATTAAAACACATTAAAAATATTAACCTGATCAGCTCTATCGAATCTTTGTTTAAGTTTTACCATTGGCTATATCTATAGCCAATGGTTTTACCATATGACTTCCTTTGCAGTAACTGACAAACAACTCAACTACAGCTGGTAGTTTTATAAATGATACCCTCCCATAAGATTTGCATTGGAACTTACAAGGCCTGTGGGGTGAAACCCTAAGGTTGGATGTAGACATTATCAGGTCTATATGTTAATGTGCTATCTTCATGACAAACTTTAGCTTAATAGGTCCAGTAGTTTTTGCGTAAACGTCCATCCAAAATTACAAACACATTTTTACATTTATAACAATAGTAAGATTTTCTGATATCCTAAGCAATATAAGGGATAAGTCCTCTCCACACCATCTCTATAATTTCACAAAGTATGTTTTCTGAATATAAAGTAGAAACGTACTGAAGAAAGTTACCTAAGTTACAAGCTAGGTCTTACGATAGTCCGGTGACTGTTTCTCTTTTCCATTAGTTACAGATAGATTTTCACTCCCAAAATCATTTCAAACACCTTTAATAACGAGACCAGTTTTAAAGCAGCACTCGCATAACTTGCATGCAGTAAAGCCAACAATTCTCGTAGGACAATGAGCTCCATCGGTTATCAATCATTGGCAGAAGACAGAGGAACGTTTATGCCCGGTGAGAGGAAAGGTCAGAGGGGGAGTGGGAGATGTCGTGAGGTGGGATCATAATCTTCTGCGGATGTGATAGTATCGTGCTCCAATACGATCGCGACTGCATGGAAGACCATGAAGATCATGAAGACCATGAAGATCATGAAGACAATGAAGATCATGAAGACCATGAAGATCATGAAGACCATGAACAATGCTTGTAGATATCATACCATCACTGAGGTTTATTTCATACCGCGACTGTAAATTGTCTTAATCAGAGCTAAGACACTGACAAAAATGATCGGAAGGTTGAGGAAAACGAAGGCTAGAAATATGTTAAAGGCAACGAGGTTAATATATCTAGAGGTCTGGAATGGGTAAAAAATGAAGCCAACATGCTGAAAATTATTTTTCTCAAGTAATCAATCAAACCCTCAATCCAGAAAGAAAATGTTCATCTGACTGTTATATAACTTGTGAAGAGAGGATTTGATTGGTTGCCATGGGAGCAGGGTTGACAGAGAGACAAATGGTGGTCAACCATGTAGGCTTCATCTTTTTTAAACAAGACGAGACCTCTCTATGTACCTCGTTCGTTAAAGGTACATGGGAAAACATGCAAACAAATGGATAGCGTAGAGTCAGTGTATCCACTCTATGGTAAAAGATTCCCACAGAACTTGTAAGAAAATCCTTCTGTATACCTCAAACTACTGACATATCTATCAATAAAGTTTATTCCTTAATTACCCTTGAGTTTCCAAAACTAGTATGGACTTAATATCAGTTATTAATTTATAATTAGTATACAATCAAGTATAACTGTTCTCCTTGCATTCCCTGGTTTAAATGAATAAATAAATAGGTGACAGTAAAAATATTATATTAGGAAGTGTATGTATTATGTTTTTGATGGATCATACTTTTTCATGTAAGATTAATTCACAGAACCCCTTACACAAATGATCTTAACGCGCATGTTGTTGAAACCCAGACAGCTAGTGGAAACCTTGAAAACACACTCTTTATCGTGAAACCTGTTCCTAGGAAGTTATACAAGTTTTTATCAAAGTTTAATTTGAAACAAACATATTTTGGAAACGTAACAGATTACCAATGCTTATATGATTGGCAAAATTTATTACGAAATTTAGTAAATACTAAAATTGAACATATCTGAGGAAATATAAAATATGAGGGTCGTTAAAAAATGTCCCAGATCATCCCACTCTCCGTTTCATCCCAAGGAAAATTAAAATATCCCTGAAAGGGGATGACCATCCCCCAAGTGGAAATACCGCGTAAATTATCTTCATGGAGTGTTTTTCAAAGTTGCCAAGGTGATGAAGAGATGTTTACACGAGGAGTCGACTTATCTCACGCTTTATGTTAATGATGCTCAAAACTTATTAATTAGAATACAAATGTGTTTGCTTCCCTACCACTTGGCTAAATTTAAGCGTGATAATTTGCAAGTTGTGTTACTGTGCTAAATATTGCAATCGGAAGACTTTAAGTCACGAAATCAATTTGATAGAAATATTTCCGAATATTCGAGAAATAAAGAATTGCTTGATGGGTATTCTAATACCAATATATATGTTGAAACATTGCTTTGAATCTCGTATGATGAGTGTAAATAGCTTTCTTTCAAAACGTAGATTTAATCAGATTTGGTTTATGAGTGGAGATTTTCGTCAAATTTCTCGATGAAGTTCGAAATTGGCAGCCCACCCTTATAATCACCCCTTGGCAGCCTTTTATGATGCATCACTTAATTAAAAACGAGTTCTAACGCAGCACGCTGACGTGAGGGAAGTGAATTTCCACGTAAAAAACTGTTAAAACTCAAAATCAGTGCAAAACATACATTTATTACAATTTTTATTGAAATCTGAAGACATAGAATTTTTGGCTGTTCTGATGCTCCTGGTTTCATTTACCTGCAATGCTAGGAATAAAATTGTGTACATTATAAGGTTAGAAGAAGGTCCAGTCAGGCTTGAAAGTAGGCGTGAGATTGCTGGGGATGATAAAAGTACACCAACAAACGAATAACAGGCTTTTCTAATGTAAAACCCCATAAGACAACGTACTGTGTTTGGTCAATACACAATTTCTTCAATAACTTGGTAAATAGTTATGCTAGAATGACGGTATCAGGCTTAACAGTTTTTCTTCACTAATTCCCATCTTTTCACATGCATTAATTTTACATCCGGAGCATTTCTGGCCCTTTTTGGGCCCAAAAACTCAAAACTTGAAAAATTAATCCCCAAAAAAGGATTTTAGAGTTTTCCGATTGTTTTTCCCAATGAACTTGTCCAACTAATTATTGAAAGGATCGTCCCTACCAAATTTGAAGTAAATCGAACAAAAAATGCAACCGCTAGAGTGCAAACACACACACACATATATATATATATATATATATATATATATATATATATATATATAATTTTGAACGACCCCCCAAAACGTGTTCAGAGGGACTGCTATGGTGTTAGGAACTTCTATGGTGGTCCCGGGATTAAGTTTCACCGTGCGGGTCATATTAATAGTTCACTTTCCATAGGAAATTCACTAATAAAGCGGCAAACTCTACACCATCTTACCTTTTCTATTATTAACCTTTCTTTCTTCACAGCACTAGTGTATGAACTTGGAACATTACCACCCAGATTTCCTTACACAATGACTCTTACTCCTGTGGGAATACTACCGATGCCCGTGGGAGGAGTTTTGTTTGGTAGGCTGCGCATTGTGTTGGACTGTTCCATTCATGAACAGGAAGTGCACAATAATCGCCTCCTCGCCCCTGTAGCAATTCATAATACAGAATAATTAAGAGCATCAAATACTGCTGAAACCGGATTACACTAGGTTTTGAAAGACGATAAATTTAGTGTTGTTTCATAATACACACATTTATTAATGTTGAATTTCATTTTTTGAATATTGAGTAGTTACCATTTTAGCAATAAGAGGCTCATAGTATGTAGCCTCTGAAATTTAGTTGTATCGATTTCAGACTTACCTTGATAAACAACATAAGTAGACTCGAAATAGATTTCAAGCTTGAGAAGCATTAGTGGATGTATAGTAAACCAAGGTATGTTAAATGTTGTCGTCCTTAGATTAAATGTTGAATTTCGATGGGATTTCACTCATATATTACCACTCAAAAAGTGCAACTTACTCTGCTTCTAAATAATCACAAAAACGAATTGTAATATATTAAAATTGTTGTTTTATAATTAAAATCAATTACAAAAATTAATGAAATACCCTGTCATTTTGCAATAGAAAAATGTAAATGAAAATTAACATTGGTTCCACCTCTAATAAAGGAAGATAATCACTTTGTCAACCTCGTGGCAACAAAATAAAGATAAGATGCGGTTAGTTTGGTATCTCCTAGTAAAATGTATCAAAACAAAATATAAATATATGTTTTTACTTCAGTGTTTCAACCCAAATTTGTGTGTCATATGTGTGAAATATAGACAAAATACAGCTAAGGATAGTATTTGTTTTAAAAAATTAGCGGTTTTGTATGAGTAACTTGGTAATGTCATCTTTAAGAAATTATTGCGGACATTTTACACCACTTATTATTAAAAAAAAACAAAGTTTCACGACGTTTCGGGATCTGGAAACTGATCCCTTCTTCAGGTGGAAACAATACCTATAACTTATCAAAATTATTGGCACAATCCAGGCAAAGCTGGACAAATCACAGAAAAGTTCAAACTGAGAACTGTAAAAGCAGTAAAAACAGAATTAAAGCTAAAATAAATACACAAAAGACCAACAGCACAGAGACATTAGTCACAAAAGTACAAGAATAAACAAAAAATGTATTGGGTTATTTCATTAATTTAAACTGTTGTTGACAAGGTATGTACCTATTTTAGTCTAAACTTAGGTTCCTATATGCCACTGATGATGTGTCTTCGGACTAGATATTGGTTTGGATTCTAATTATTCTGGATTGTTAAGACAAGTTTAGAATTAATCAAAATAAATAATACGCAATAAGATTAATAAAGACTGCAAAATAATTAAAATATTAATTCTAGATTTGTTAAGATATTTTCTTTTACCCAGCGTTCCTCTTGTAGGTTTTAGCTTTGTTAGGTACGAATCAATAGCGCCACAAACCGGCGATGTTACAACCCAATCAACCCGAAACTTTCACTTGCCTCACATTTGGCTCCGAGTGCTCTTACAACTGGCCCGACAGCTTTCCCCTCCTTCGCCGATGTAAAGGTAAGACGCTATCCGATGTTGCAGAAAAACGTTGCAAAACAGCTTGCAAGAACTACCCTCGGAAACCAGAGATATATTCTAACAGCAACATTTTAGATGAGTTAGTTTTACTGTGATAGAAACCCTGAATTGCTTGTTATACCCCTGATGTTATGCTTGATATGCTTGTTCGGTGTTGCGTTTATGTGAAATCGTGACACAAAAGATAGCGCTTGGCATCTACATGGTCTTATACCGTCCATAATATATAAATCAATGGTTATCTTTAGACAAAATAAATGCACATTTTAAACTTGTGCTTTTCATGGATCTTATTTTTTAAATTTACGATATTATCTTTAGAACTTCACCATTTGCTATTCAAATTAGGAAAAATATATTTTGGTTTGATTTTGAAAGGGTGTCCAATTAAACTTGCTTGGATCTTATCACACATTCATTGAAATGGAGTAGCTGACAAAGCAGCAAACAATGCTTCTATCAAAAATAAAGTTTACTTTCCAAAATTTGTTTACATCAAAAATATATTTCCTGCAAAAACCTACAGAAAAGATTGGGTCTTCAATTCGGTTTCAAAGGGAGTTTGTTCTACCAGTTGGGAAAATCGAGTTTTACTCATCCCGGGTTTAAATTTTAAACCACATAAAATATATAAAAACCTTTTGCAGTATGAGAATCGGACATACATATTCCAACCTTGATTTATTCCAAATTCACAGTCACTTATTGTTATTGTTCCGGATAATAGTAAGGGAGAATTCCATTGCATAACAGACCGGAGAAATAGAAATGTTTTGTTTCTTTGATGAAAGTTTACGTGAGAATTCGTTTGGCAGTTTGAACGATATAAATAGAGTTTTCAGATTGAATTGTTTATGCTCCCGTTGAATTAGAAACTAAATCTCTCTCAACTTTAACCCAAACACTCCTATCAGCTTAAAAGTCCCCCATTTATTTCCCATTTCCAATGTGACAGTTATAGTTGAGTGGGTTAAGATTGGGCTCCCGTATCGAAACATTTCGCATTAATACAAATGTCACCTTTATAATCTCGATCCTCCTCAACGGGTTACCTAATACTGTTGATTTATAGCTTATTGTAAAGAGCTAAAATATACCTAGCCATTTCGCCTGTGTTCCACTTCGTCCGGCGGTTGGGGTTCCTCGAAAACAGTTCACTTCGTCCGGGGGATAGATTGTATAAAAAAGGGTAACTATCCGGTCTACATCGGTGGTGCGAAAAGCTTCCACTTCGTCCGCGTCGTCCCGTACCTCTCCCGCCCCAGCGGGCTGCGGTAACTTAGTTACATGTTGTATTAAACTACTCACCTGATAACATATTTAAGTACTTATGAACGCCTCTGTATCGTAATAATCATATATGCTTAGTTTAATCTTTATAACCAATGTTTTAAACTATTTTTAGACGGCTTCTTTATCCTTGTTAAGGACGTCAAAATGTTTATAACCGTTAGTAGGATTTTGTATTCATACCACACTTGGTGTTGAACTGAAATTAAGATTCGTTGTGACTTTAAGTTGGCAAATCATTAACTGATCCACAAACACTTAAATTTAAAACTGGAATTTTGCGAAAAACCCAACGCAAACCGTTGTCCATAGCGATTTCTGCATACCGCATCAACGATAGGGATAGCTCACTTTTGATACTATGAAGGAATGTTTACATAACGACGGGATCGCTCCAAGAAAACGTAATAAATAAAGCCATGCATAACAATATTTTTGTAATAATTTCGTTGCCTTTTGCAAGATTACATGAATAAACTCATATCATAGTTTAGCAAACAAGTACAATTATTTTAGCTACCAAAGCCTGTTGTTTCGTAGTTTTATCATGTAATGCATTACAGAAAATTGATTAATTTAAAAGATTGGTAACAAACTTAATAATTTGGAAATATATGGGTGTTTAGAAAAGGTGTTCCAATACTTCAAGAAGTCATTGTACACATCAAAATAAGAAAACACGTTCTATGAACATATGCCCTAAAACCTATAGTTTTCCGTCTATCTGTCTGTATATGATTTTTACATAATTTAAAATATCTTACAAACCTCTTAAAGTATCAAGTTCAAACTTGGTACATGCATGATGACTAATAAGTCCTATTTTGGTATGGAGTATCAAATTTATACTTTGTACCATTTAAAAATGGCGGACAAGTTTTGTTTTCAAAGCTGAATATCTTAAAAACCGTACTATTTATGACAAAAAAACTGTAAGAACCATAACAATGCGTAATTTTGTCCTAAAAACAATTATATGAATATATTAACAATAGGATTGTAAATAAGTTAAACATTGTAGTTTGTATAAGTTAAAACATGATTTTGCCATTTCTGGACTAAAATATCATATTTTAACTTATAAAAATTACAATTTCTTACTTATTTACAATCCTATAGTTAATATCTTCATATCATTGTTTTTAGGATAACATGACACAACTTTTATGATTCATACAGTTTTCCCCTAAATATTACGGTTTTTATTCAAGTTTGAACTTAATACCTTAAGAGGTTCGTAAGATATGTTAAATTATGTAAAAATCATACACATACAGATAGACGGAAAACTATAGGTTTTAGGACATATGTTCGTATGAACTTTTTTCTTATTTTGATGTGTACAATAACGTCCTGAATTTCTGGAACACCTTTTCTGAACACCCTGTATATGTCATTTCAGTAGGTAAATACACCAATTTAAAACTAAGTAATTTTTAGGGACTTTTTGTTACTTTCCTTACAAAACAACATATTGAAATATTATATATTAAAATAGTCGATGCGTCACTAAAATACAAATTATAAATATGTAAATCCCATATTAAAGTTGTCTGTTCATTCAAATACAGTACTCCATAATTCTAAGTAAATAATAACAAATGAGATACAAAGAGTTAAATAATCATTATTAGTGGACGTCCCATAAATCCCATAAACAAAGTGGACGTCAGCAGCGATTTCAGTTGATAGAATTTCCTATCACAAAGGACAAATTTTCAATAACATTCCAAAAGTATTTGTAATATAAAAGCTCTGTTCACTGAAACCGATAGGTAGTTTTTTGACTTTTTTAAATAAGCTATAAATCGAAATTTGCGGATAATCCGTAGAGGGACGGGAGAGGCGGGATTTAAGAAGCATTATTGGCCTTAGGGGAAAAGCAGGTAGAAAATGCAAAATGTTTCTTTACTGGAGCCCACTCCTAAGTACTGACCTACTACCCTAACGACTAGAGTTCAATTCCAGATGAAATCCGTGTGACTTGAAACTGTTACCTAGTGCCAAGTGCTTTGGAAGGCACGTCAAAACATCAGTAGTTGTTAGGTATTGTTAAAGGCACTTTTTATCTTTAAAATCTGACAACATACCTTGAACAGAAGGTTATACGAACTTGACTAAGCTTTTATTTCCAATATGGATTCTGGGAAACGTAATAGTATATTTAAACAGAACTAAATATTCACTGAACTCTTTTCAAAAGTAACCGACTCATGAACCTGCTATAAGTCCGACTAAAGTAACTAGTCGATCCAGTTCCCCACGGTATACAACTACTTCGTCCGAGCCTCCAGCAATCAGCCCGCACAAAGGGAACACTACGCCATAAAGTGTCGGATTTTTCACCGGCAGTTAATGAATTGTAGGGATTTCAATAAAATCGAGTCGTGAAATATACCTAATTAAGGCGCAGCTCGGCGTGGCGCGGCGCTACAGACCGGTTATGCTAAGTCCGTCTAGGCTCTATATATCTTGAATCCTCCTTTTTCCCAAAGCCGATTTTATCGACGTCCGCCAACCGCCGGAGATCCCTCAAGCCGTTTCTACACGATCCAACGTCCTTCTGGGCTCCTCTGGACCAACCTGCGAGACAGCCTGTAGATTTGTATGGACGATTGTAGCGTTTTATATTCCTATATTAGAGTACGTGAAGGTTATTTAGCCCACTTCTTAACCGATTTAGACACCGAATCCTGAATGACATACAAATAAAAAAATGCGTTTGTTACAATTAGATACCACTAGACAATCGATCATGGTTAAGTTGTATACTATATTTTTCAACTTTATGACTACAAATACAATAAAATCAATTGTCCTACAAAAGTAAAGAAGCAGTGTGGTAGGGGTAACATTCCCCTTACCCCTTTTTTACCAGATAGCCATTAGGTCAGCTCCGTACTAAGTCATCTGATCCAATTAAAATAAATATGTATACGATTAACACTGGAACTTAGACGTCTGATGGAGGATGAGCCTTACAAGATTTTTCGGACATATGACCATGTGCTCTTTGAGTGTAATAGCTATATTCCTATGCAATTTAAGCTCAATCAGTCCAGCTTGTGCATTCTAAAATGCATAGGCAAATAATGTGAAAAAATAAAGATAACTCACAACCTTGATTTGTATTTAACATTTCGCTGACCCTTATTCACGCCACATTTATTAACAGTCCAACTACCTACCTACTAACCACTGACATGAATCCAAACCAGTTTTTTCCTCGAATTTCGCAGACGAGTCTTCCACACTGTTATTAGCAATGACGCAACGTCAGTGTTTGAGGTTGGTCATAGTCATAGGTATTCCCATGACGTCACTGTCCGTTACTGTTCCCGCCTCTCAGCCTTTCGGGTCGCCGAGTCTGATCATTCCGTCCAAGGTACTCGCCCCACTATCCCGTGGGCACGAGGGTGCTCTATGCTGTGAGTTTTGGAAAGGTCTTGCCCATTGAGCCAACCCTTTGGCATAGACCATCTCAAAGGTTGACGATTGGTAAAACCCAGGAATCGACGAGGCTTTTAGTAGTATGCGTTGAGAGATTCCTTTATTTATTTATCTTTCCATGTTCTATGGGGCAATGGTTCAGTTGGTACTCTGGCTTAGCTTATGATACCATGACACCATATGACGTAGATTGTAGACAGAGCTCCCAAGGTGAAATTGCTTATACTGTAATTACCAGTATTTTTAATTATAGTGACAGACTAACAAGCCAATTATGTCGGCCCTTGGTGATTAAAGGGTTAAATCAATTTTAATGATGATTTAATGAATAAAT
Organism: Allygus modestus; assembly: GCA_963675035.1. Lineage (NCBI taxonomy): Eukaryota > Metazoa > Arthropoda > Insecta > Hemiptera > Cicadellidae > Allygus > Allygus modestus. The sequence continues at coordinate 486,327,043 of OY776112.1, read as the reverse complement.
AATTATGAATAATGTCTTTGAAAATGGTTTCGATTATTCGATATTCAAGAAATATCAACTAATGAATAACTTTATTTTATCCATTCCTAATCTTGAAATATGCTTTTTATGTTAAGCTTTAAAATAAGTTATGCAGAATTTAAAACGTAAATTTTTACAATGATAAACTAACTACTTTGTACAAAGTATTGTTTTAAGTCAAGATTGTCGCTGTAACAACAGATTTCATTTAATTTTTATTATTTACATCATTACCCACAGTGAATAACATTTGCTCAATAACCAATTGTCATTCATGAATAAAATTTTTCATAAGAAATATACGAGTATAAAGTTTGACTGAGATTATTCCTAACTTTGAGGCGGTCTGCAGGCTTAATTAAGCAGTTTGAGAAAAAATATGAAGAATAACAATTTGTTTTTCATGTATTTTCCGAAAGATTTCTCGCTCACAAAACGTGCCTGACCAAATAATAAAAAAATCCTCACAGATCAACTTTTTCATGTCTAAATTCAAAACAAAAACTTGTACTTCTTAGTTTTTAATTTTTTAAAGTCATTAATATATTTTATTGTCTCCTCCAACTTAACCCATTGCTGTTGACATACTGTTTTAAAAATCACAGGAAAAGTAACGTACGGTGCATAATTTGGAACGGACGTGAACAGTAGCGGCTCACGTCGGACGTGTACGTAGCCACTGCTACTATATTATTCTATGGTCGCTGGCTGGGGGGTCTTCCACACCTCCTTCTACCTCCCTCTAGAATTGAACTGGCTCATTATACCATAAGTTTGGATGCCACTTCAACACTTATAGAACTTTAACTCACACTAATCGTAAATCTTTCTCCTACCTCTATATAATATGTTTTTCTTACGTGGGAGGAATAAAAAACATATTTATAATGTACCGGTAGGTGAGTAATATTTATATAAACATATTGTAATTTTATTATTCTACGTCTTCGAAATTGTAGTACTTTGGTAGTGTTCAGTGTACTATATATTGTATTATCGTTGAATACTTTGATTTGTATGTAGATAATTTTTACCACTGATATGTCCATAATTTGTATGATTATTGTATGTTACATTTTGAATTGGCGTTTGCCGTATAAATAAGTAAATGAAACATTTTTTATTTGGCCAACAGCTGAGATAGGGATCTTGAAATATTCAAAAAATCTTGATTTGGACAATGGGCTATGATTTTTATAAAGGTATATTTTATACAAGATATGTAAACCGGTTTCCGGAATCTTTGGGAACATGTGCAAGAGCTAAAAACAAAGAAATAAACCATTACGGTTCCCTCTCTCTGATTCCAAATATAGTTTTCTGGAATATGAAACTAATTTTTGTTCAGTTTATATTTGAGTTCACTCTTAAAACCTGCCCAAATGGCAGGTTAAAAATTCTTATTTACCTGCTGTAAATACAGAATAAGGATTGGTTCCGTTTAATGGAGCAAATTAAACAAATATTATATGTATGACTAAAACCATTCTAAAACCTTTCATTCACATTTTTTTTAATTTACGCCGTAGAAGGGTCAGGAAATAATGTATTACTTTCTTATAAGACTAGCTACTGTGCCCGTGCTTCGCAACGGGGTTAAAATTCAGAGTAGACAAATTGTAAACAAAACTGTGACAGTCTGTAGTTATATGCTTCTCATAACAGCTGTTTATTTAAATGAATTTAACTAGGAAAACACACATGTGACATAAACCAAATAAAACTCACCTCCATAAGAATAATATGGGATCTTGGAACTTCCGTGGTGCAGAGCCCTGAGGACATTTCAAAACGGCGATAGGCCTATGACACTCCTCGGTACATAGACTACATTTGTGCAACATTTCAGCAGAATTGGTCATGTGGTTTTGGCGTGATGGAAAAATAGAGAAACAGACAGACACCACCTCATTTTTACTTTCTCCCCCTATACATAGTATATGGAGAAAGTATTGTTTTCGTAAAAATTTTCGAATTTGAGTTGTTAGTGGAAATATTCGTTTTGGTGCTCCCTGAACCCAAAAAAGTGGTTTTTACGTGATGTCTGTCTGTGTGTGTGTGTGTCCGTGTGTGTGTGTGTGTGTGTGTGTGTGTGTGTGTGTGTGTGGATGTGTACAGAGCTAGAGCCCTAACCTATGGGCCGATTTTTATGAAATTTGGTATGTAGGTACTAATCCACGATATCTCCAGGTTTTTTACATTTTTTTTGGATTTTTGATTTTTAAGGGTAATTATCCCCCAAAAACCGCAAAAAAAACATGAAAAATCCAAATTTTTCAAAAACGGCTCTAACGATTTTGATTAAACTTTCGTGGTTTGTAGAACTTAAGGTTTGCAACAAAATGACACCACCCGAATTTCTTGAAAAATTCGGGTTCAGAAATCACAGGACTTAAAACATCCAAAATTCAATTTTTGGATTTTTTATAAAAAATCATAAATGTTAAAAAAGATTACTATTCACCATTAAAAAGAGTTCAAAAAACTAAATAAATTAGTATTTTAAATTACTATTCTACGATTGCTAGTTACGGAGAAAATTGAAATTTTCCTTTAGCGGTAAACACAGTACGTTGTCCAATGTTATTCCTATGGGGAATACAAATATAACTATTTCTCTCTTATTTACTGATAAATTTCATTAAAATTTGATATGCAGGTCAAGTTAGCATTAACCAACAGATGATGTTCAAAATGTGTTGCTATTTAACCCTGGGGGGGCAAGGGGGCATTTCCCCTCTCAAAACCACTGTGTGTAGCAACGAACTCTATAGTGCCTCCCAAAAAGGGATATGGGTGGATATTTCTGAAAACAACTATTTTAGACAATTTTCTGTACATTTATCTATACTTCATATTCTATATTTAGTAAATAACAAATATTTTTGTCATTAAAGTTTGGCTAAAAGGGAGAAAGTATGTGTCAGTTTCCTGATACCGTTTATTATAATAGTAGTGATTGAATTTATGTTACCGTATCAATAAATTCATATTTTCTTGGTGAACAATCGTCAGCTGATTGAGGGGAGCGACGACCGCTGCAACGATGAAGCAACGACCACTGCAGCTCTCATAGAAAGTTGAAATAAATCATAGGCGATCTTTCAGACGCGTAAATCAAAAGACGAGGAAGTCCCTCCCGCTACGAGCAGTACCAATTTGTCTGCCGAACAGAACTGTGATCGGGGAACGAACCATTCCAGATTTATGCTCGACATTACCATCTTAATCATCGCGATTTCTCAGACGCATTAATCATCCATTCCCACCTCCAGAGCTCGGGAAATGAGTCAGAGTGCAGTCAGTGCAGACTGCTTCCCCATTTACAACTTTTTATACAGAGTATTACACACTCGAAACAGATAAAGGGCATTTCAATGAGGATTGAGGTTTACCCTTGAAGTGCCACTTTGAATGATTCAGAAAAAAAATTCTTCGTTGTAAACCAGAAACAGCCTAGAGTTTAATTTGGATCCTTGCATGAATTTGGAGTTCAGAACGCTTCAGCATCTATTGAATGTATCATAAAGTAAGTGACAAGAAGATTGAAATATCAGACATGTTTAATTTTTTAGCGAATTTCCCCTATAGGAAAGAAGCTATTACCGTAGTCGGCATGGTAAGACCTAGGCCCGGGACCATGATAACTTTTCGTTTTGAGGTCCCCAGACCCCAAAAACACCATTCGTTCGAAACTGTATATATGTCCGTGAGCACGATAAATCTCGTAAAAATTACCCGATTTTGATGAAATTTGGTATAAACGTGTAAAGCAACATTTATGACTTTAAGTTCGAAAACCAGCCAGATCGCTTTATCCGAAGGGGTATTTTTGGGGGGTTTTGTACCCCCAAAATGGGTTTTTTGGATTTTTTACATATAATTTTGGAAACAGTCAAATTTTAGTTTTCACCATTGTATTCAGCCTAAAAAAACACACAATTTGGTATTTTGATTATTCCTCTACGTCAATTGGTTACCGAGATATTGAAAGTGCTAAACACAGTACGTTGTCTTATGTTTTTCTTATGGAGGAAAAGACAATTTTATCTCGCTTATTTATGAACGTACACTGATGAAACTTGGTATACGGCTTCATCTAGTTGTGGTGCAAAGGTATTTGCTAAAAAAAATTGCTGTCAAAGCCTCTTGTAGCAGCAAACCTGTTTACTCAGCCTCATGTTATTCTTATGGATAATAATTAAATGCTATGTCTCCCTTAATTATGAACATCAATGAAGAATAACTGGTATATGACTTCACCTAGTTGAGTTATATAGATATTAGCATAAAACTCCATTTCTTGTGTTCCTTGATGCAGCAAACCTGCATACTCAGCCCCAATGTTATTATTATGGTGAATAATTAAAATTGTATATATTGCTTGTTTGAGAATATATTTTTATGAAACTTGGTAAGTGACTTTGTTTAGTATTCAGACATTTATATCTCCATTGAAAATTCGCTGAGTATGCAGGTTTGCTGCAACGGGGGTATTTAATGAATTAAAACTTGACTTATACTAGAGTACTCTAAAGATTTTGTATTAGACTCACTTTGCATTATGCAATTAGCTAGGACAATCTTAGCAAATACCGGAGTGATTCCCAAATGAGTGTATCTCGAGAAAAATAAGATATGATTCTGGGCATTTGGCCTAACTCGGTGATCAAACAACTAAATATAAAGATTGTAAATTCCAATACACTTTTAAACTTATCATGAAGGAAAACAATTATTATTATTTCGCCTTTATGGTTTATAAAGTGTATATACAGTTGCGAAAAGTTAAAATAATGGTGTGAGTAAACAATTTCATTTTGAAAGTCAAGTAATTAAAAAACAACGCTTCTCTGTCCTCCATGGATGTAAATTTAAAATTTTTAACAGCCAAAATGAAATTTCACATCAACTGCAGCCATTGGCCAAACTCCCAGAGCGGAAGGGCCAAAAACGAGGCGTTGGTGATGGAAAAAACGAGCAGGAGGTTGGTCGGAGATCACGCTGCAACAGAGGCTGAGCGGCGGCGGCCACTTTTGAAACGTATGGGTTAGCGCGCCCACACGCTCGGAATGTACCAGGCGGCCTTGAACCCCAGAGGGTCATCGAAAACGGCCGGCTGAGACAAAGCTGCTGGGCAGCGCGCACACGCACACACGCACGCGCGATTATTTTGCGATTCTCCCAAGAGTGTCCGGTCGGAGATCAAACGCGGAGAGACGAAGGGTTTGAATTTGGTCGGGAATTGTAACAAATGTTACTGATTAAAGAAGTACAGCTGATTGTTTTGAGTATGTAGTAGACCATGAAACATTGTGATAAAATATCTTTACTGCAAGGAGATGGTGTTATGCCTTTTTTGGGTTGACGGGAGATTACCCCTCCATGATCCAAACCAAATCCAACAAACCATCAAATCCAACCAATAATCCATCGTTAAAAATTATGCTTTAACGATATCTGTGATAAAATATTGCAGTACAAAAATCAAATCACTTGCGCAGTGGCATAGGAAGGGAGGATTTAGGTAGGGGCAACTTCGCCTCACCCTTTTTTACTAGCTAGTCCTCAAGTTATCTTCATACAGTAGTTACCCGGGGATCTCGTCACAACACAGATGTTTCATACAAGTTGCATACAGTGGAGGATACGACACAGTGGTAACCAGTAAAAAAATCAATATCAATAAAATAAAATTGAAAATCTGAAGATCCGTTGGGTGGGGGCAGAGGAATTTTGAAACTTGAAAAGGCTTATTGTGTAGCGTAAAGCTTTGATATACTAGCTATCTTCATGGAGACTTTCAGCTCATTTGGTTCAGGAACAGAGGTGACATCAAAACGAAACAGAGAAGACATTGACAACGAATTTTGTTTTTGGATGGATAGATGGATGGATGTATAATTGGATGGGTGTTTGGATGGGCTTGGAGCAGAGTGTAAAATTAATCTCAAGAGTATTGGCGTGATTTCGTGGCTCCAGGCAAGGCACCCACACAGGCACACAGGCACTCAGGCACTCTATCTTCGTTTTGTAAATGCGGAACAATCGATATACTTGAAAGACTGTTTTAGCGAATTTCCCCTATAGGGAAGAAGCTATTACCGTAGTCGGCATGGTAAGACCTAGGCCTGGGACCATGATAACTTTTCGTTTTGAGGTCCCCAGACCCCAAAAACACCATTCGTTCGATACTGTATATATATATATATATATATATATATATATATATATATATATGTGTGTCCGTGAGCACGATAACTCTCGTAAAAATTATCCGATTTTGATGAAATTTGGTATAAACGTGTAAAGCAACATTTATGACTTTAAGTTCGAAAACCAGCCAGATCGCTCTATCCGAAGGGGTATTTTGGGGGAGTTTTGTACCCCAAAAATGGGTTTTTCGAATTTTTTACATATAATTTTGGAAATAGTCAAATTTTAGTTTTTCCCATTCGATTCAGCTTAAAAAAACACACAATTTGGTATTTTTATCATTTCTCTACGTTAATTGGTTACCGAGATATTGAAGGTGCTAATGTTATTCTTATGGAGGAAAAGAAAAAATTGTATATCTTGCTTATTTATGAACGTATACTGACGAAACTTGGTATACGACTTCATCTGGTTGTGGACCATTGATATTTGCTCAAAAAAACAATTTTTACCAATGGCTCCCGTAGCAGCAAACCTGCGTACTCAGCCCCATGTTATTCTTATGGAGAATAAGTAACGTGTTATCTCCCTTCATTATGAAAATAAATTAATGAAATTTGGTATGTGGCTTTACCTACATGAGTTATATTGATATTTGTATAATACCCCATTTTTGGTACTCCTTGCTTCAGCAAACCTGCATACTCAGCCGCCATGTTATTCTTATAGAGAATAATTAAAATGTCATAAATCGTTTATTTATGAATGTATATTGATGAAACTTGGTATGTGGCTTTATGTGGTATTAAGATACATATATATGCATTGGAAATTTGCTGAGTACGCAGGTTTGCTGCTACGGGGGTATTATTTAGTTCTAGTGGTTAACCCAGTTACTGATAAAACAATTGACGAGCTTTCATTACTATTTCTTTCCATACGAAGTGTGTCACGTGACGTGTCTCAAACAGTGCAGGTGAATAGATCGTTTTAAAGATCTCAACTCAATCCCTCAGCAAATTAAACTTATTTTTAGCCTTTACAATTAAAAAATGTTCTACATAGTGAGAGTCACTAGTTCCTCCGAAACGGCCAGGTGCAGTGGTAGCTAGAGCGGGTGACTTTGGTCCACGAGATCCCAGGTTCGATCCTCACCAATTACCAATAGTTATTAGCTACTTGACTTGAAAACCATCTTAAGCTGTCCATAGCTTTATACAAATATAGCGTTCCTACCGGTTAAGTATAATAATGGCTACAGCAAATGGATGTTGACGCAAAGGAAGGCAGCATAGTGATGTAGTGAACAAGTTCCCCACTAGGGGAGGTTGGGCTTGACGGCAGGATGGTACTGAAAGCCATGATGGTTAAGGGTAGGCTTCATTCTATTGGCTGAGGTGTATTTCTTGTCCATCCGGTCACAGCTTGGCCGAACCTATACTACATACCTTACCCATCCTCATCATTCTTCCACATTCTCTTCATTAATGATTAATCCCAGTAAATATATGTTTCACCCCTCTGGGGTAGCACAGGGAAAGCTCCCACTCCTTATCGGTGGCCAATACAAAATGAATGTTAACCAGTGAGGGAGGCCGAAGAACCCTCATAGGATTCCCAGTGGGTGTGGGATAACCTAGGCTTTCTAATCCTCATACAACAACAAAGTGAGAATATTACACATTCACAACGTTCAACATTCATATGATTGTAGTACCTTGCAGATGCATGATATACCCTGTACATTCAAACTCCCTGGCTCCAGATGGCGCAGTTGTGGAGTAGCCTGTACCCAGGACAGACTGGGAGTGCCAATACCAGTGCCAGTGCCTACATAATTTGTGGGAGACTGCGCAGTCTCAGCTTCACTGCATCACCTGGGGATATCCTGCTATCCTGCTATCCTGCTATCCTGCTAATCTGCTATCCTGCTCCTTGCTCCTTGACTCTGGCCTTGCATCTGTTGCACATGCTAAAAGTTCATTGCCCTCCCAGCATGTGTTCATTGTTACGTTGAACATGTTTCGAACAGTATTTGGTTGTTTGAGGCTAAATACTTCTGTATGGTAGAGTGGTAAAGTATTGCTGTCGTAATTCTTAAGAGAGACTTGTATATTTTATTTGTTCAGTTGCTTTAGAAGCAATACCTTATTTTTAAACGTTTGTTTTGTATTGTGTGTTCATACCTTTTAAAATTTGATTTAACAGTCATCTTCAAACTGAGTTTGTGCTGTGTATTTATCTCTTTACGCGCTTAGTGACAACACTAGCTCTTCTATAGTTATTGTATTTAAATGTGATGTAAGTCTTTATTTATCTGCACCCGAAAATGTTTACAGTGTCGAAGCGGATCGCAGTTTAATCAAAATTAAATTAACCATCATTCAATAGTGACATTTCGATACAGCCTAAACCTAATGCTGGACTATTTTGAAATGTTTTAGCAGCTCCAGATTCATATTCTTCGCCAATTCATTTTATCTCCAACTACAGTCCTCCATGCAAATATCGCATCTACAAACATCCAGATTTTTAAGTTGTGCAGCAATTTGTTATTACTATGGGATTTAATAAACAAATTAGTAAACATAAGAATGACATTTGAACTTTGATGACCTGTGGTCCTTAGTAGATTTTTGAAAGAGGAATAGGCTTTTAGTAGGGACCGCTTTTTCTGTCACCGGCAGACCCAAATCCTGTTGAATTATCTGATAATAACTATTTTATAGTCCACGGTCACCGGTGGATGATCTGCGATCCACCGAGGCCCCGGAGGGTTAGGGTGGGAGAGTAAGGGGGAGGAAGAGGGAACTATATAGTCGTCGAGGGCGCGTAGTGTCGGGGTGAGTAACGAGTGATTCAAGGATGAACGGGAGCACATCTCTCCAAGGGATTTCAATGTATTCGTCATCCAGGCTTTGAATAAAGGCAATTGAATGGAAGGGAATTGATTACATTGGTGGTCACAGTTTTCCAAGAAATCGCCTCTATGATTGGTTATACACATAAGAGGTAAAACTAAATCTTTTTCCATAAAAAGTATGACAATGCGCAAAATCGGATTGATCATTATAAAGGAGAAAGGAAGAAGAGATATTGATGATTATTAAAGGGTTTGGAATAAAGTAAAGTTTAACGGTATATTTGATTTCAATTGCATCTTTATAGTTTCCTTAAAGCAAAAAAATTCTAGAAACATTAAAAAAATTTTACTTAATAAAATAAATTAGCCTATGTATTAAAAGCATATGATGGAACGGAAGTATCAGTTATGCTAATGACTGATACATTCATAAAACTTTCTATAACAATCATGATCATATATTTAATTTCGTAAGGCGATTCTTTGTGTCAATATTGTGGGCGTCTGGCAAGTCGTAGAAAGATGGGAGAGGGCTCAAATTGTGGGCGTCTGGCAAGTCGTAGAAAGATGGGAGAGGGCTCAAATTGTGGGCGTCTGGCAAGTCGTAGAAAGATGGGAGAGGGCTCAAATTGTGGGCGTCTGGCAAGTCGTAGAAAGATGGGAGAGGGCTCAAATTGTGGGCGTCTGGCAAGTCGTAGAAAGATGGGAGAGGGCTCAAATTGTGGGCGTCTGGCAAGTCGTAGAAAGATGGGAGAGGGCTCAAATTGTGGGCGTCTGGCAAGTCGTAGAAAGATGGGAGAGGGCTCAAATTGTGGGCGTCTGGCAAGTCGTAGAAAGATGGGAGAGGGCTCAAATTAAAGGTCTCTATTCCGTTACGGCGGGAAAAATAGTGGGATTTCCAAAATGTTAACATACAATTAGATATAACGTAAAATGTTCTCCATAAGAATAGCATTGGAAGTCAAAAACGTCTGATTTATTTCCATCAATACAATCAATCACATCAATCAATTTACATCAATCGTGCTTTATCTTCAAGTCATTGCTCAATATTAATGTGTGGGTTACTTATATGCCATTCAACTCTACAATGTATACTTTAATACAACTAGGGATAATCTATAATATTATAAAGAAGAAGTGGTTTCTGTCTGTCTGTCTGTCTGTTTGTCTGTCTGTCTGTCTGTCTGATGTTCCGGGTGAACGCAAAAACTACTGAACCGAGTGGGCTGAAACTTTACACAAAGGTAGATCTTGAACCCATGCAACACATAGGCCTATTCACTTCCTTAAAATCCCCTCGGGATTAACTACGCCCCGTGAACGTCCTAAGTTTCAATGTTTACATTTCATAAAAAAGTAAACATTCAGAAACTGTAATGCGAACAGCTGTGGACACTTCCATTTGACAGCTTAAAGAGCAGAAGCAAGAACAGCTGTTTCAAGCTAACTAAAATGCAAATTGCATTGACTAAAGAACGGGTAAAGAAAACCCCTGTATGAAGAATGGGTACATCAGCTAGTATAATCTAAAATTGAGACAGGTTTCTCAGTAAATATATTATTTTCCTAATAGTTTAATTATGTCTTAGAATGTTGACATCAAAATTATTTAACTGTGCAAGGCGAATTTTCGTCTAAATTTGTTAAGCTTATGATAAGTAGTAGAATTATGGGAGATGACTCAAATTAAAGGTCTTGAACCTGTGACGGTGGAAAAAATAATGGGGATTCCAAAACGTTAACAGAAAATGAAATATAAAGAAAACATTTTTGAGCGGAGCTCCTATACTACACTCTGGCTTTTTATTTACACGTACTCCTCCTGAACGGCTGGAGTGATCCTCACGAAATTTTGCTCGGTCGTAGTAACCATCTATGGGAAGGTATAAATCTGAAATGGTCCAAATCGGACATAAGGGTTCTGCCCTACGGCCCTTTAAAGTTACCATGTTAATTTAATAGGAGAAATATGTTATTTGGTTTGTTTACTGTGTGTTGATTATACAGCTGTTATAAGGATCAAATTTAAATGCAGACTGTTACTATCAGCTGTTTGTAAATACAGTAGTTTTCTGTGAAATTGTTGTTTTGTTTATTTTAGTGGTTTGTTTACCTTTGTAAGTGAATGAAATGCCACGTTTACGGAGAGGAGGTGCAAATCTTGGACGACGCACCGTATCCAAGGGAAAAATCGATTCGTTGATACATTTCTGAAAATTATTGATTAAATAAATACTCGCTCCGCTCAATATTGCAAGCAGACAACTGCATTGTATACCTAGTATATAATGAAAGCATAGAGATTGAAAAACTTCTGCTTTGTTTACATTTTAAAACATATGTTCAAGCTTTATTCTAAATTATTTTGTTTTGTTTACATTTTGATGTTTTGTTTCAAAAATTTCTTCTTTGTTCATGTTCCAGGGCGATCCTAACTAGGACGAACCCAATAATGTAAATATTTGATCGTAAAATCATTGTATATTAACAATTCTGCGAATAATGACATGTAACATTGAACCATAAATAAATAATTGTAAAAAATAAAAAAATCACATTCGAAGGTTATTGTTGTGTATAATGAATACGCTTACTGAACCAACATGGAATAACAACTTAGGCTTAATAACCTTCAACAAAGCTGGGATATACCTAAGTAAACCGGTATTTACTCACAGGCAATTACATGTTGCCTTTAGCAGAGTTAAATCTCCGGAAGGAATCGAATTATTTATTGAAAATAACAACAACCGAAGCAACAAAAAATACTGTTCCTACATGACAAATGTACAGGGAAATTCTGACCCATAGATAATTTGTTTGTTAGTTCCTTTGATTTATAATAATACAATAGTTTGTTTTACATTTGGGTCTTTTTACGGGCTTTTGCCCATACAAGCCACTAGTAACATTAAATTACGATTGAGACCTACTATTGCTTCCCGATCTCTCTGTATGTTCCAATAACAACAGTTTCGGAAAACTTCTGCATTTCAATTGGGAACTGATCAATAGTTTTAATAACTAATCTTTGATTGGCCATGTTGGACTAAACTGATTCTTGAAACTTGGGTTCCTTACCTGCTCGGCTCCCCACTCCTAATCTCTCCCTCACCTCCCCCGTATGAGTCACCCCTACAGCTAGTCACAGATGGCATATCCTCCACGTGTAGAGGTATCATAAAACTATAAAATAAATCAACCTGTAATAACTGCAAGTAATGTCACAACCACCAAGAACTTGTAAACTATGTAAAATTGGCTTGCTGCTGTTGGAAAATAAATTCTCGATAGCAGGCCATCCTTCACCTGGCTACGTGAAGCCCAAAATCCTGTCATGAAACATTTCGCGTTCCTACCATGGAGTTTCACCTGATTTTCCGATAAGGCCAATGTTAAATTTCAAAGTCAGCCCCTCCTGAACGAAGTATCCGAAATCGCTGACTTGGGTCATTTCGAGGATACTTAAAGGAGAATCTCTTTATAGTATCCCTGGGTTCATTGAACGAACAACAAAAATACCTAAAGATTTCAGTGAGCAGTAATTAAAACTAATAGATATGAACAATCGTAAATATTGAAAAATTTTGAAATTTACTGAACGATTATTATTTGTGATATCGAATTTTGTTCACAGAAATCACTAGGTATTTTGTTGCTCTTAAAACAAGCCATGAATCAATGAAATCTGATAATCCATTGATGAGGGACGGGCTTTGAACGTTAACATTGGCCTTATGGGGGGAACTGGTAGAAACCCCTTGATAGAAACGCAAAATTTGTCATGACTGGAGCCTACTCTTAACAAGGGTCTTCAACTCTCTGATTCTACCTGTTTCTCCCATAGGACTAATGATAACTTTGAAATTCCTTCCCCTCAACGGGAAATTATCCGAAATCGTTGATTTTTGGCTGATTTTATAGAGCAAAAAATATATTGCGTTTTCAGTGAGCATGCAGAATGTTGATATCACAAATATTGATCGTTCAATAGTATTAGGAATATTCAATATTTGCGACTTTTGCTAAAGTTAACTATTTAAAATCTTAAAACTGCTCTCAGTAATTGCTAGGTGTTTTGTAGCGCTTTAAAACGAGCAATCAATGAAGTCGGATAATGCGTTGAGGACAGACGGACTTTGAAAGTTAATATTGGCCTTATGGAGGATTCAGGTATGGTAGAAACAACAATATTTCGTGACTAGTGGCTTGTAGGCATCATTGACCCTAAGCTTGCTCCAAAAATCTGCCTCAACTGATTTTCTTTTACTCTTTACGTGTTGAAAATAAAACAGTTAAAGTAAAAACACATATCAGTTCATAAACAAAGTAGACACGTAATCACATATTTTATTGCAAACAAAGCAGACGTTTTTAAAACCCCATGTTTTTCTTATGGGGAATGTGTTACGTTATTTCTCGTTTGCGCTGCTGGTAACTTTTTAGAAATACTGCTATTTTTGTGGCCCCTGGAATCAAGACCTTAAATTTGAGCCGTCTCCCATCTTCCTGTGATTTGCTAAACTCCCACAATTTTGACTTTAACATTTCGCTTACAGAATTATATATAAAGATTAGAGCCCACCCTCACAGAAATACGTCTGGGAAACGCCGCTTCTTGTAACGCTATAGACAGTAATACATTTTTAATCGGTACACAATTTAATTACTCCGTGACACGAAGCCCCCGGTGATTGGTGTTTGCCTGTTAAGGCAATGCGTAATCTCGCCAGGTATTAATTACCCGTATGTAATCTCCAAGCTCGAGCTGTGCGTGCAAGCGTTCCTTCACATTAACTGAGACATTAGAACAGAAATGGCGGTTTTCTGTGGCGGCGCGGCAACGAAAGTAAAAGCTGATTGGTAGAATTATTCGGCGCTCGCAAGAACAATGGCTGAACGTTTTATGGCGACCGGTTCGCGATCGCGAGGCCACGGCAAAACGAAATTGGGAAAGTTTGAACATAATTTATAGCTCCACTGAGCTCCCTGGACCTTCCCCCACTCTGTCTGCAGAATCTGAGTCTGCTATAAGATCGGATTCTTCTAACTTAGTGCCTGACACGCCATATACCAGTATATAATAAGCACGTGCTAGCAACACACATCATGCGAATGCAACTTTATTCTAAGTTTTGGGTTTAGAGTCACCTTAGACCTTTAAACACCCCAGGTTACTAAATATGAGAGGATGTCTTCTGTGTAATATCCATCATCGTCAAGGCCCCAGTCACTAAAGTTTTGGCGTTGCTATCTGCTCCTCCCTTAACAGTCTTCGTCACCGGATGTTACCGGACGCCATCTTGGTGTTTTGTTCCATAAGGCCAATGTTAACTTTGTACCTCAGTTACTCCTTGCCTGATCGTTAAAAACAAATAATTTTGGTGTGAAATTAAAGGTTTCGTGGTCCTCTAGGGGAATACAATAGTCGAATTTGGATTTTCTGACAAATTAATGAAAAACATGTACAGTGTTTCAGTTCAAAATTAAACTATATTCTATGGAAATATGGTACCCAAATTAAAAAATTCGACATTGTATTTCCCTAGAGGACGGTGAAACCTTTAATTTGACATCAAAATGAATTGTATGTGACGATCAGGTGAGGAGTAATAGAGGCACAAAGTTACATTGGCATCATGAAGCAAAATTCCAAGATGGTGTCTAGCAACTTCCGGATATGAAGACTCTTGTTAAAGGACTACCCCCGACATCGTTGATTTACTGTTAATTTTTTCAGAGCAAAAAATACCTAACGACTTTAGTGAACAACATTTCAATTTACAAATAATATTCGTTAAAGAAATTTCAAAATAATTAGATATTTACGATTTTATAAGGGTGACCATTTAGTAATATCGAAATTCTGCTCACTGGAATCGATCACTGGTACTGCTCCTTAAAATGAACCATAAATAATCGAACTCTGATTATCCGTTGAGGAGGGACGGGCTTTGAAAGTTAACATTGATCTTGTGGAAGAAGCAGGTAGTCGCAGAGGTTTGAAGCCGTTAAATTGGTTTAGTTAAAGATAGAACGCAGAATCATCATGCATGTCAGAATTGCAGAACATCACTATTTTGTTTACCAGGTTATAACGAAAACATTTAAATGATTTACTATTTTTTTTTTTCTTAATTGCATTGAACACTTAGAGGATGCGATGCAAAACACGATTAAAGGGAATACAACTAAATATTGATTTGTATTTCGGACTCTTAGCAACTGTAATGTGATCCGTTAGAGTTGCACTGTAGTAGATGACTCAGAGTTCAGAAAAGTATGATAACAAAGGCCTCTCCTGCAGTACTTTCATTTGGAAAATTTCGTGGCGCTAAAACTATTGAAAATTCGATACTTCAAAACAGTGTGTGCTTGAAAAACACCTGGTGAGACTTATAAAGATTATGTGTAAATCTTAAAAGAGCTATTAGAAATTCCATTTGGCCGTTGGTAGTTTCATCAGTACACTTATAATTAATTCTTCTTCTTTTATGGAATAAGCCTATCACAAAACAGTTATACACACTTAATATTATTGATGTTTCATAGATAAACGAACTTATAATTATTTTACCATAGAAGGTTTATTTTTCTTGTAAACCTTATTTACTAAGACAGCACAAAAAAGAATTAGTGTTTTATTGTTTTGTGTGCATTTAGAGAAATTACAAAATTTCGTTTTGGAAATTGCAAAATTTCTCACATGATTCTTACGTTGATTTCGACAAACACTTTAACCAGCCGTAAATAAGAGTG
Source organism: Allygus modestus (assembly GCA_963675035.1). Classification (NCBI taxonomy): domain Eukaryota; kingdom Metazoa; phylum Arthropoda; class Insecta; order Hemiptera; family Cicadellidae; genus Allygus; species Allygus modestus. The sequence continues at coordinate 486,311,241 of OY776112.1, read as the reverse complement.
ATGTTCAATACATTGTTGTAACATTGTGTTACTTATTTCACATATTTTTTGATACCGATAACTATGGAGTTGGCTCGTACTAAATGTTAATATAGTGTAGATTGTTTACACTATCCTTAAAATACCGTCACACCTTTACAGTTTATGATTAAATTTATAGACCCCACAGGATGTCTTTGACAGTCTGACAATACACAAGAAATCCAAGAAGACCGCAAGAAGTGCTGATTCTTTTTCATGCTCTACCAACTCATCGTTTAAGATAGTTAAACCTTTCATTTAACTCCTACTTAGCCATCTGTATGATTTTTTAATTAGGCGCTCACTCCCATGCCGCATGCAAACACATAACATGCGGACATGTTTGCAACACGCACATAACATTTCCCAATTATCGCATACGAAACGTTCTACCTCATTGACGTTATGTTCCAAGGAACCGTGGTTCTGAGTACCACCCCGTGAACCGACATTCGGGCCCAACTGAGCGGAACCGAACTGCTCCCGCTACCGGCAAACATATCGCGTTGCGCAACCGGGGGAACCGGTATCCCCGAAAAGTCAGCTTTCTAATTCACCACTTATAATACATTATTGGTAAGGTATTCTGACCAGCGTTTGCTCTTTATAGTCACGTCTGGACAAAGCGTTTCTTTATACGGCGTTTCTGAGGGCTATTCCGCATCTAATTGCCGGGATACTCAATCTGCTTCTGGGACACTCGGACCTCTGCTGGGATACTCGGTCCGCTGCTGGGACACATGGTCCTCTTCTGGGACACTCGGTCCGCTACTGGGACAATCGGTCCGCCTCTGGGACACTCGGTCCGCTGCTGGGACACTCGGTCCGCTGTTGGGACACTCGGCCCGCTTCTGGGACACTCGGTCCGCTGTTGGGACACTCGGTCCGCTTCTGGGACACTCGGTCCGCTTCTGGGACAATCGGTCCGCCTCTGGGACACTCGGACCGCTGCTGGGACACTCGGTCCGCTAATGGGACAATCGGTCCGCTACTGGGACACTCGGTCCGCTGCTGGGACAATCGGTCCGCTACTGGGACACTCGGTCCGCTGCTGGAACACTCGGACCGCTACTGGGACACTCGTTCCGCTGCTGGGACACTCGGTCCGCTGTTGGGACACTCGGTCCGCTTCTGGGACACTCGGTCCGCTTCTGGGACACTCAGCCCGCTTCTGGGACACTCGGTCCGCTACTGGGACAATCGGTCCGCTACTGGGACACTCGGTCCGCTGCTGGAACACTCGGACCGCTACTGGGACACTCGTTCCGCTGCTGGGACACTCGGTCCGCTGCTGGGACACTCGGTCCGCTTCTGGGACACTCGGTCCGCTTCTGGGACACTCGGTCCGCTACTGGGACAATCGGTCCGCTGCTGGGGCACTCGGTCCGTTGCTGGGTCACTCGGTCCGCTGCTGGGACAATCGGTCCGCTACTGGGCCACTCGGTCCGCTGCTGGGACAATCGGTCCGCTACTGGGACACTCGGTCCGCTTCTGGGACACTCAGCCCGCTTCTGGGACACTCGGTCCGTTGCTGGGTCACTCGGTCCGCTGCTGGGACAATCGGTCCGCTACTGGGCCACTCGGTCCGCTGCTGGGACAATCGGTCCGCTACTGGGACACTCGGTTCGCTGCTGAGTTGAGGTTGTAGTATTTGCTCTGTAGCACTTTTGGTGGAACCTTTTACGCGGTATGTAATTTTTTTAAGTGGCACATTTTTTAACTTACACAAACTACGTTGAACTTAAAAATAGTACTTAATATTTCGGCGGGAAAGTAGAATTTAGATTAAGATCAATTATTTTAAGGTTGTTAAATTAAAAATTGAATGTAAAAAAGAAACAATTAATGTATCAATATATTTTTATGTTAGGCTAGTAATTTAAAGGCTTAAATGTTACAGAAATTGTTTAAAAACATTGAAGGGGGAGAGTTATCTAAGATGGAGATGTAGACCCAGGAAATTTACTGGTGCCCTAATAAATTTATTTCCCAAGTTGCTTTAAATTGAACCACCATTTACTTGCAACGCGCTTAAGAAACTGAATCTTAAACAGATATTATGCATAATATGTCAAGAATTATAAAAATAACCACCTGGTGCCGTAAATTTAAATATATTTTTGTAAGATCAGCATATATATATATGCTTTTCAGGTTTAGCGATCCAAGCCTTAGAGATTTTTATGGACACTTGGGAATCGAACCCATGACCCCTTGAACGCAGTTAAAACAAATTAAGAAGTACAAGCGTTTTAACCTCAAAGGAGTTACATGGACATTTATAAAGATTATAATTCAATGAGAATACATCAATAGCCTACTACACAAATGGCTTCAAATCGCATAACAGGTAAAAGAGAATTACGCGTAAATAGAATACAAATAAATTGGTAAAGAGGCCGTATTCAAGTCTAGGAAATAATAAATAAAATAAGAAACTACTACGGGATGGGGATGATTGAGCTTACGATTTAGAATGCTAAAGAGTACAGATCCAACATGACTATTTATTTTGTAAGCAAAGTATAGAAATAGTATAGGCCAGTAAAACAAATCGTCCAAAGTCATAGTCGACCGACTCTGACCGGTTTGTTGCATTCGCTTAGATTCATGTAATGGGTAAGTCGCGAAGAACATGTTCGAATGGTGCGAGTGAAGAGGCGTGCATTCCATATAGTATGGAGTTTATTGCGGGGAGACCGCGGGGAATGCTGTATCGCGAGCCCGCAGTTGGCAGCGCTGCCTAATTCCCGCCATCCCGCCACTCGTAATCCCCATTTTACAGAATAATAACTCCCAACACGGCTCTGGATTGTGTTTATCTTATTGCATCTAGACCGGCATTTCTCTCGGGTGTAGAGGCTACTTTCCTCCTGCGTTCAGATAAGCAAATTGCACGCTTCGAGGGGTTTAATTCCTCACAGTCGTAGAATTAAATTGCTGAAAGAGTTAGTAGGCACCATCTGGAATTCGTTTTTCGTGTCTCACCTCATTTTCTGATGTAATACGAAGTTATTTTTAGTGTGAAATAGTTACATTTAGTACATTTACTACGTTTGTTATTTATACATTCTTATCCATATTAATTTTTATCTGAAAGACATTATTAATTTTTTAAAGAGAACGAGTCATATTTACATGATCGCCCTAAAATATTCTACACGCTATTTTTACGTCAAATGGCGGGACATTCCTAAAGGTTTTGTAAGGAACTACTCCTCTATAAGAATCAGTATTAATTATTGATCAGAATTATAAAAAAAATCTACAGGACTAAAAGTTCAAACCAAAATTAAGTTCATCGTTTTAAGGCTAACCGATGTAGTCCCATAACAGTTTAGCTGGAAAATAATAACCATCCGCAAAATCGGTGGCGTTCTGTTACTTCGACTTTATTAGTCTTTCCATGTGCGCATACACCAAGGAAGACTTTGTGGATTTTTCAGTCTTGAAGGGTGATACCATTGACTATAAATACTGAAGGAGACATCCCATCCATATGCCCCAGCTGTCCCACTTTTAGTGTATGCTAGAATTTTAAGTGGACGTGGTTTGATTAGGTCACCGACAGATTGTGCTGCTGTCAACTATTTATTTTAGTTGTTTACTTTTACTTGTAAAGTATCTCCACCCTAGAAAGCAAGTGATAATCAACTTATATTTGCTTCCTGACACACCAACTGTTGTAATATCCCCTCCTTGAGAGGATAAGTAATAGTTGACAGCAGTATACTCTGTTGGTGATTAGTGAGAACTACGTCCTCTTTGAATCCTGGCACTCACAAAACTAGGGACAGATTTTACAATGGCAATGAGAAGTCTACTTCAGTATTTATAGTCAATGGTGATACGTAAAGAATATTTGCTTCAAAATTTGATGTTGAAGTATATTTAATTTACGCTCAAGACTAATTTTAAACCGAGACTTCAATTCTAGTTACATTATGGAGGTTTTCAGTAACTATCGCCCTTAACGAACCATTATTTTTTTTCTTTTGAGCGACTTGTTTTACGAGGTGAGGTTAAGACTCAGGATGTTACTGATGTGGAATTCTTTCTACCTAACCTGGTGGAGTACGGCGCATTCCCAACTCAGGTGAGATGAAAACCCGTGTAAACCAACCTAGCTGGTCCGGTATTTGAGCCCGCGAGCCCGGGACCTCCCGAATATGAAGCGTTGCCACTCTTGGTGGTACTTCATAATTTGCAGATGGACAACAAGCGCATAGGCAGCTAAATCAATTAAAAATCCCATAACAACCTACGGGTAAAGAAACCTCAAACAAATAAACGTAACTGTAACAATCTTCATACACACTATTCTTGGCTCTCCCAGTAAAGCACCGTTTACAAGCAAACTCCCTCAGAGCGCAGACCACCGCCGCGCCGGTGCGAGTGGTCAAAACGATGTTTTCATGACAGGTAACTGCACTCCTGCATGGAGGACCCGTCCCATTAAAGGAGGACTGTGACTGGGAGTGCACCGATGGATAATTGCACGCTGGACCGCGGGCCAATCCCCACTTCCCCATCTCTCCATCTCTCCAGGAGTCCCTGTGACGGGCAGCTGTGGCCTCCAATTCCTATGATTTATTCGCTACTCACTTCTCCTTCCACGTTCGACTATCCTTGTAATCACCTACATTACATTGAGATGTCGCTTCTTGGAGACCGATTTAGGATAGTTTGATATCCGGGCAGCGACGTGATAAATGAGATTTGAAATATTGGATTGGGGTAGAAGTTGTTCTGCTTATATTAGGGATCGGGGAACTGGAACAAGTGATATTTAAGATAGGGTCTTCTGCGTCTATCTGCTTCTCCTATTAGAGCAATGTTAACTTTCAAAGCCCATCCCCCTCCTCAACGGATTTTCCGGAATCGATGAATTATGGGTTTAATTAGGAAAAACCTAACGATTTCAGTGTGTAAAATTTGAAATCATAATTTTTTCACCATTAAACAATTGCAAATATTGGATATTTTGGAATTTTGTTGACCGATTACTATGTGTGCTTTCGATATTTTGCCCATTGAAATTTTAAGGTATGTTTTACTCTTTAAAATTAGCTATAAATCAACAATATCGGATAACCCACTGTGAAGGGATGAGCTTTTAAAGCTAACATTGGCCTTATGGGGAAAGTAGAAACGTGAATAGTTACGTAACTCATTGTTGGCCTGATTTGAAAGAAGTGTCATTAAAGGTATCCAGCTTATGTCCACCTTTTTATTTAAAAAAATTCGACTCTTGAAGATTCCATTAAACGGTTTGATATCCCAAACTGTAATTTTAGTAAACTAAAAAAAATCAAATTAGTAAATTTGTATTGGATTACACTCTCTGGAATCGCCAGGTATTTTTCTCAGTTACAATGTGTTATAAATAAACACTTTTCGAAAATATGTTTACAGGTATTATAGGGTTACAAGGGTTGGGACTTGGAGGACTTGGAGACTATGACCTTGTTGGACGTATGGTTGATAAGAATAGGAATTTATATATTTTCACAGGCTGCGTTGAACGTAAAACACGATATATAGTTTATTTTTGGCCAGACAGTTAAGAATTATGTCTAAAATTAAATGTTTTTATAGACACACTGAGGTTGTGAGTTAATTTGTAAATAAATAAATAAATTTACAAATATTAAGGAAAATAGGTTGTTATCAATGTGGGGTGATTTTTATATCGGTCTTTGGGGAAAATACTTCATATTTAAAATGTAAAAAGTTATAACATTCCAAAGAAAACAAATTTAAAAATGTGAGATCAAATAGTAGACTAATAGACTCGAGATTCAAGATTCTTTATTGCCATAAAACACGAAAACAGTGAGTGGACAAGCGCCAAGATTTGTATTCTAAATATAAATATAGCCTAAAGTACTTAAAGACGGATTTTAAAAATAGTCTATGTTAAAAAAAAGTATCACAACGCAAAATAACATAAATGTGAAACAAATAAATAATGCAATTCAAATGTATAATACCCCCGTCGTAGCAAACCTGCGTACTCAGCGAATTTCCAATGAATATTCAGTGTTAATTTTTTTATGCTCACCATTGGGATCTCGTAAACCTTAATAGTTACAAGGAAGGTTAAATGAGCAAAGTAGTGCGTGATTATAAACTAAATAAAGTGGCGCAAAGAAATCGAAAATATTCCTCCAACTCGTTCACTACACTCAAAAAACCATTTTTGACCTAAAAACAAAAATTGCTTATAAATTTTTTATTTATCAAGATACAAAAAAACATGTCGAATAAAAGTTGCTGAAATTTTCCGTAAAATTGGAATATTTGGCTTAAAATTAAATAATATACTCGGTTTCTGATATAAAATGGTCAAGTCTAAAATCTTTAATGCACGTATAGTGTTTTTATATTTTTATGTGAAATAAATTCTTTCTCGATTACAAAAATACCACATATGTGATATTTTACTTATAAAATAAGTCCATAATTATCGACATTATACTCATTGAACGCACTATGTAATGTTCTGCTCTTTAAAATGATCCGAAATCAACGATACCAGATAATCCATCGAGGAGGGACTGGATTTGAAAGTTAACATTAGCCTTATGGAGGAACTAGGTAGAAACAAAATGTTTCGTGACGGGAGCCCACTCTTAAACGGTGTAGGAGGATAGGAAGGAATGAAATTTCGTAACAGTCCCACAAAACCTTTGTAATTCGATCGAAATTTGGTGTACAACAATGCTTCCTGTTGATAATTAATTTCAAAAATACCACTTAATTGCAGTTCCTCCGAGGCCGAGAGCGATAGAGTTGGCTTGGGCAGCGCTCCTTCGCATCACGCGTAATCTCCAGGAGGTTTATGGGCGTCTAACAACCAGTGGGCAGAACACCTGCGGAATCCGTTTTATGTTGGACCGAAAGACCGTCCGAGACTGGGACCGCCCCATGACGCAGCAGTCCAGAAACCTTGCAAACACCTCCCATAAAAAAGCAGAAATCGATAAAAATCTTGAACATTACTTTACACACATATTTCGTTTTTACAAGAGGGTCCGGCTTTTGGAATCCGAGCATATTTTTAGCCTACGGATTTTTTTAGATAGACCACCCTGCTAAAATAATACCCCCGTAGCAGCAAACCTGCATACTCAGCGAATTTCCAATGCATATAATATTATCTTAATACCACATAAAGCCACATACCAAGTTACATCAATATACATTCATAAATAAACGATTTATGACATTTTAATTATTCTCCATAAGAATAACATGGCGGCTGAGTATGCAGGTTTGCTGAAATAAGGAACACTAAATATGGGTTCTTATACAAATATCAATATAACTCAACTAGATAAAGCCACATACCAAGTTCTATTAATTTATGTTCATAATTAAAGGAGATAACACGTTACTTATTCTCCATAAGAATAACATGGGGCTGAGTATGCAGGTTTGCTGCTACGGGAACTGTCGGCCAAAAAATGGGTTTTTGTGTAAATATCAATATACCACAACGAAATGAAGCAATATACCAAGTTTCGTCAGGATAAGTTGATAAATAAGCGAGCTATACAATTTTTCTTATCCTCCATAAGAATAGCATTGGGCAACGTACTGTGTTAAGCACTTTCAATATCTCAGTAACCAATTGACGTAGAGCAATAATTAAAACACCAAATTGTGCGTCTTTTTAAGCTGATTCCAATGAAAAAAAATAAAATTTCACTTTTTCAAAGATTATGTGTAAAAAACTCAAAAAACCCATTTTTGGGGTACAAAACCCCCCCAAAATACCCCTTCGGATAGGTCGATCTGTCTGGTTTTCGAACTTAAAGTCATAAATGCTGCTTTACACGTTTGTACCAAATTTCATAAAAATCGGACCTTTTTTACGAGAGTTATTGCACCCACGGACACACATATATATGTATATATATATATATATATATATATATATATATATATATATACAGTTTCGAACGAATGTTGTTTTTGGGGTCTGGGGACCTCAAAACAATAAGTAATCATGGTCCCGGGCCTAGGTCTTACCATGCCGACTACGGTAATAGCTACTTCCCTATAGGGGAAATTCGCTAATATATTTTATGTAGGATAATTTCTTTAGCTTTCGTCTCTACAAAAACTGCGCTTGCTTGAAAATACAAAACATCAAGAGGGGGTCCCAGTCACGTAACACTTTGAGTTTATACATGATTCACACATATAAGAGCAATGTTAACTTTAAATACCCCCGTCACAGCAAACCTGCGTACTCAGCGAATTTACAATGCATATATATGTGACTCACTACTACATAGAGTCACTTACCAAGTTTCACAAAAATACATTCATAAATAAGTGATATATATCATTTTAATTATTCTCCATAAGAATAACATTAGGGCTGAGTTCGCAGGTTTTCTGCAACGAGGAAGATAAAAATGTGCATTTTTGCAATTATAACTCAACCAGGAGAGCTAAATACCAAGTTTTATTAATTTAGGTTCATAACTAAGAGAGATACACAACTTTACTTATTCTCCATATAAATAACGTGGGGGCCGAGTATGAAGGTTTGCTGCTATGGGGAAATAAAAAAAACCTTTTTTGTGCAAATATCAATATACCACAACTAGTTGAAGCCACATACCAAGTTTCATCAATATACATTCATAAATAATCGAGATATCATATTTTATTTATCCTCCATAAGGATAACATCGGTCAACGTACTGTGTTTAGCAATTTGAATATCTCTGCAACGGTTGGACGTAGAACAACAATTAAAACACCAAAATTACAGAATTTTTAAAGTAGGTTTCCAAAAGACCCGATGATAGGCCTACTCAACCGAAGCCCTTTACCGTGTAACTGGGAGAATCTGTCAGGCACCTTTACATCAAATTTTTGCTGATCCATATTTTTCAAAACTTCGAAACAATTTTCTCACCAGGTTCTCACCAGCATTTCACAAGATATTCACAAAACTTTGGAATTTCCGTTTTACAGCTCAATAGATAAGTTCATTAACAAACTCTTTTTTCGTAGCTCAACAAATTTTTCGAAATTTAAGTCAAAATTACAGAATTAACAATCTATTCAACTCCACTTCAATTAATATCTTTAAAATTCCCTCCAGTGAATGTTTGCACACTACTGGTATTGATGAGGTCGAGGCTCTTATCAGTCAAACTTTTCCAGACGCAACCCTGGACGCCCCACTCCCAATCATAACAAGTCAGATAACAGTCGTTGGTTGTTGTCAAAGTTTAATCATTAGTATTATTCATTTTGTATTTTTAGCGAATTTCCCCTAAAGGGAAGAAGCTATTACCGTAGGTCTCATGGTAAGACTTAAGCCCGAGACCATGATAACTTTTTGTTTTGAGGTCCCCAGATGCCAAAAACACTATTCGTTCAAATTTATATATACGTATATATATATATATATATATATATATATATATATAATTCTAAATAGATTTAAAATACCTGAGTACCCTTTTAAATTCATTTTATTCTGCTGACACGTGTTTCGGCTCTAATGCCATGTTCACAGCGTCTGAACTATATATATGTGTCCGTGAATGCGATAACTTGAGTAAAAAACGTCCGATTTTGATGAAATTTGGCTCAAATGTGTAAAATGACATTCATGACTTTAAGTTTGAAAACCAGAATAATCGGGTCATGGGAAGGGGGGTTTTAAATTTTCCAAAAATCAGTTTTTGCATTTTTCACCCTACAATTTTGAAAAAACTTAACTTTGGTATTGACCATGTTATAGAGCTTAAAAAAACAAATAATCTAGTATTTTGAATTATTAACCTAGGTTAAGTGGTTGCGGAGAAAATCCAAAAATTCCTACTCATAAAATCCCCCATGTTAATCTTATGAGAAAATGGTTTTTGGCTTTCCTCAGTTTATTTTATTGTAAACTTCACATTTGCTTTTACCAATCAGTTCAGTTCCACAAAACAATCATATTGGTGTTTAAATTGTGATTCTACGCCCAACCGTTGCAGAGATAATAAAATTGCTAATCACAGTACGTTGTCCAATGTTATCCTTATGGAGAATAAATAAAATTTGATATCTCGATTATTTATGAATGTATATTGATGAAACTTGGTACGTGGCTTCACGTAGTACTGTTATACTTATATTTGCACAAAAAATGATATTTTGTTGACTATCCCCGTAGCAGCAAACCTGCGTACTCAGTCCCATGTTATTCTTATGAAGAATAAGTAAAATGTAATGACTCCCTTAATTATGAACATAAATTACTAAACTTGGTATGTATCTTAACTTGGTTGAGTTATATTGATAATTGCATAAAAACCCATTCTTTTGTTCCTTGTTGCAGTAAACCTGCATACTCAGCCCCCATGTTATTCTTATAGAGAATAACTAAAATGTTATATAGCGCTTTTTATGATTGAATATTGATGAAACTTGGTATGTGGCTTCACCTAGTTAAATTATATTTTATATGTGCTTAAAAACCAATTGTTCATGGTCCTTGTTTCAGCAAACCTACGTACTCTTTACCAATGTTATTCTAATGGAGAATAATTAAAATCGCTTATTTGTGAATATATTTTTATGAAACTTGGTTTGCAGCTTTATGTGGTATTAAGACATGTATTATGCATTTGAAATTCGCTGAGTACGCAGGTTTGCTGCGACGGGGGTATTTTTATTCATTGTCATTTTGTAAATTACAATAAAGTTCAGCTTTTTGGGTTTATATTAATCTCATATCTCATACTGTACACATCAGTATGATATTCCCATTAAATAAAGCAGATATTATTTTAAATATTTTGGTCTTTCCTCAGCTAAATTTACTCCAAATAGATACAACTCTGGCTTACGCACAGGCCCATGTAGGCCTATTCCTTTTATGATGGCTTGAATTTAGTTTTTAATATAAACATTATTAGCATCTGATTTTGTATTTCATTGTAAGAAAAATGGGATGGATAAACTTTTTTTCATTTTAATTTTTACCTTGTGAATCTAATAAGTGAAAGAAATACTTATGAGTCAGCTATAGATAGGAGTCAATTTAGCGAATCACTTAACAAGTGTTTAGAAAGAGCAATTCCCAAAATTTTGTTAGTCTGTACAACGAAATCAGTTTTCGACCTGGTTTGTTTTTAGCGAATTTTCCCTATAGGGAAGAAGTTATTACCGTAGGTCTCATGGTAAGACTTAAGCCCGAGACCATGATAACTTTTCATTTTGAGGTCCCCAGATGCCAAAAACACCATTCGTTCAAATTTTTATATATGTATATATATTTATATATATATATTTATATATATATTTATATATATATGTGTCCGTAAGCACGATAACTCTCGTAAAAAAGGTCTGATCTTAATGAAATTTGGTACAAATGTGTAAATTACCATTTATTTGAACAAGTTCGAAAACCAGATGAATCGCACCATCCGAAGGGGGGTTTTTGGGGGGTTTTGTACCCCAAAAATGTGTTTTTTGGGGTTTTCACATGTAATTTTAATTTAAATCAAATTTTAATTTATACCATTGAATTCAGCTTAAAAAAACAAACAATTTGGTATTTTGATCATTGCTCTACGTCAATTGGTTACCGAGATATTGAAAGTGCTAAACACAGTACGTTGTCTAATGTTATTCTTATGGAGAAAAAGAAAAATTGTATATCTCGCTTATTTATGAATATAAACTGACGAAATTTGGTATATGGCTTCATCTGGTTATGGTTTATTGTTGTTTGCACAAAAAAACAATTTTTCGCCTATGGTTCCCGTAGCAGCAAACCTAGGTACTCGGTCCCCATGTTATTCTTATGGAAAATAATTAAAATGTTATATATCGCTTAATTATGAGTGTATATGGATGAAACTTGGTATGTGACTTCACTTAGCTGAGTTCTATTGATATTTGCATAAAAGCCCATTATTTTGTGTTCCTTGTTGCAGCAAACCTGCGTACTCATCCCCAATGCTATTCTTATAGAGAATAATTAATATTTTAAATATCGCTTGTTTGTGAATATATTTCTTATGAATCTTGTTAAGTGGCTTAATGTGTTATGTTATAATTCATTGGAAATTCGCTGAGTATGCAGGTTTGCTGCGACGGGTGTATTGTTTGTATTGTATTGTAACTGTAAAATAGTTTTATAATCAAATTACGTTACGGTAAAACGTTTCGGAGATCGAATAGTTAAATGCGCTTTCATTAACGACATTAGACCACTTAAGGGATTTTTACCCCATATATGGGATATTTTGAGTGCTTGTGGGATAAAATGGGATTGTGGGATGAAGTGGGATATTTTGGAAATCGGCATTACGTCTGCTAGTTCGCTTACAACCCTTACGACCAGACCACTTTAGCACAGTAGCACAGACTAACTACAGTACTGTACTGTAGTTAGTCTATGGCAGTAGCACTTCGTCTAGTGGATTTTCTCGTCGTACAGACAGTTGCGGGGTTTCCAATTTCCCAAGTTATTATTTTACCTATTTTATTGCACCTATTATTATTTTATAAACGTCACAGAACGAAGAACGAACACTATATCACACCAATGAATGATGAGACGAAATATCCTGGCCATGTTGGAATTAACAAGGAAAATATTTGCTATTATTATTATCAGTGTCGTATTCTTTAGTACTACAGTACCATTATAAATATTAATACCTCTCACGGAACTAAATTATTTAACTTAGTTCACTTGCCAGCTTTATGGCATTACTCAAAATCCTTTGAGGTACTAAAATGTAAAATATAGGTAATTAGTAGATCTAAATAAGCTCTATCTATCATATCATATAATATTTAATATAACATGTTGCTGTATTGCACTGTTTGAAAAATCAGTGGGAAAGTATATTTAGAGGGATTTTATAAGGTGAAGTGTGGGATAAAGTGGGATTTTTTGTATCAGCTCGTGGGATATTTTTACCGCTGTGTGGAAACACTGCATTAGGCTTCATTAAATATGTTAATCAACTGAGTTTAATCTATCTTGCAATCATAATATCCGCCTACATATGAGGTAAATGCACTTCCCCTAATATAAAATATTTAATTTTTATCGTTTGGGTGTTTCGTAAAAATATGAAAATTGTAGCAGTTAAAGACAATCGTAGTAATTTACAATTTATTTATGCCCTTACAAGATTTATACTAGATATTTAGCAGCTAAGCACTAGTGTATATAAAAATGATCCTAGGGTTATATAATCATACTACATAAAAATAAATGTATTAAGAATATTATGGTTGCAGAATAAGCAAGCAAGTTCCAGTATATAAAGGCCATCAAGTGCACACTGTCCAATTGATGTCCATCAAGATTTAAACATATTTGTCTTGAGAAGTATAGAGACCTCTTCATAACACTTTATGGCTTAAGAAATAGAAATTATTTTCCTTTAACACAACACAATTTGACTATACATCTTCATTTTTTTACATATACACCACGATTATATAATTTAACCTTGAAAACGCCGCACATTAACACCGTAGTGTGGCGAAACGTCGGACTGCTGAACTATTCGGTTGTTTATGTAAATAGTGTCGTTTTTTTTAAGTTTTGTGACGTCAACTTTGTTTATGTGTATTTTTTGTGCATTTCTGACAAGACCGGATGTGTTTCAGTTTATTAAATAAGGTGAGTAGATTGCCCAAAAGAAAAGTATCATTCATATTTAATTTAACTTTATAGAATACATTGAACATTCGAAAACATATTAAATAAACTTACCGAAAAGGCTTAAAGAATTGGCATTTAGGAGTTAAAAATTGTGAATATCCTATCCTATACTCTAATATGAGTAAGGTTTGCTTGCTTGCTTGCTTGCGACACGGATCTCAAAAACGGCTCCAACGATTTCCTTAAAATGTTCAAAATAACTAATTTCTGGGATAAAAATAAGTTCTAGACAGGCCTCATCCCTAGGAAAAATCAAATAATGTAAAAAAACTAAAATGAAAAGTTAAAAAAATTAACATTGGGCTTATGGAGTTTCAAATCAAAACAAAAGTATTGTAACAGCTGTTCATAATTAACCAGGGAACTGTCAAAGTAATACTCATGTTGTTTATGATTATTAAGATGTGGTTTCCTGAGAGCAGAGATTAACAGATTTGAGTAAAGATTACATATATAGAGTAGTAAAATAAATCAAAGGGACATTAAGCTATAAATAACAACTGGAGGGACCTTAAAAATGTAGAAAAGAGGCTAATGAATAATACAAATCTGATTATCAGTAGGGGAAAGTGGTGAAATATTACTCCGAGTCATCTAAACAAACTGACTGACCTTCCCCCGAGCAAAGCTCGTCCCCCCAGGTACTTTGTATTAATATAAGAACAAGCTGAATTAGTGTAACCTTGCATTTAATTGGAAAACATGTATTTATAAATTATTTTATTAACATATAAAAAGTATTATTTGTTAAAGTTAGTAAACTTATGTATATTGTTGAAAAGATAAATTGTAATTTAAATTATTTAATGAACACCTCCGTTATTTTATGTTTTGTAATCTTTCAATTTATATTACTTTTAATGATTTAATTTTTATGTTGATTATGATTCTAATTCTAATGAAGGATGGACTAATCTAGGGAAATCTATGTTATTCACAGTTCAATTAATATTATATTGTTTATAAATTGTTGTAGATTATATATTTCCAAATTAAATTATAAGCTTAATTTATTGTAGTTTTTGGTGAATAAAATTGTTTATATATTTTGGTAACGTAATCAGTTTGATGAAAAGTTAAGTGTTTTACATTCGCATGGACTATTTTTAGAACGAGGAACTTCAAAGTGATTATGAATTAAGGGTGGGATGAGAGCGGTGAGTGGGTGAGTGGTGGGATTGGGGAGGTGGGGGGAGGGCGGGTGGTCACACCAGGAGAACCACATTCTTGCAGTACAGTCCCACTCTGGACTATGTAGACTGTAGGCACTGACCTGGGCTGCAGCGAACCTGTAATGAAACCCGTAGAGCTAAGTAGCTCCACTTGGAGACTTTTATCCCGTTTCAGGGATATTTTGACGACCTGTGGGATAAAATTGAACTGTGGAAGGGATATTTTGAATGACCCTTATTTTACACACCCTCAGCTGAAAACAATTTGTGTTCACTAAAATTCCAAGTAAAGTTTAATCATAAACAACGTAAAGTTTGTAACATTTCCAATATGTTCATTTATGTTGGTTGTCAGGGTTGTCAGCCAACAAATAAAAGTCAAACTTAATGATAATCATCATGTTTCTTCTGGTGTGTGGAGTGAGTTTATCAAAATTGATGTGTGAATTATTTGTGTAAAAGTATTTTTAATATACTTCCTAAATCTAATTTGAAATTTAATGTATTTATTTATATCTAAAATCAAATACTTGATTAGAAAGAACTAATATTAAGTACATCATTTTTTAAGAAATCAATGAGGAATGAGGGATTCATCGAGTATCGGGATAAGCTGGGACTTATTTGGCGAATTCTGCGGGGTAACTTTTACTGCGGAGTGGAAACACTGAATCCAAAGACGATTGTTGGGTTGATTTGTGACAATACATGTTGCAGTCATTATGTATATAGTATGACTGGAGACGAACTACGACATTTTAAAAATAATTCCGCGTTTCAGATTTGAACTCCAGCAGAATTTTTGTTTTAATTTGAGGCCATCACCCACAGAGCATTCCAAATGGTCCAACTATATTTGAGAACGACTATATATAAATCTGTTTCCAACCGAAAGTTTGGAGTTCCTTTTTAAGATCCAGTGAAACTAAGCTGCTGTTGTTTGTGCCAATTATGATTTCGCCAGTGAGTCGTCTGAGTGCGCCCTACAGCACGTTAAAGTAAGGGTTTTGCATCCCCCAAATTGTAGGCTCAATTGTTAACCAGTTAAAAATAATTTGTTGTTATTTCATTCACTAAATGATCATCTAGGTATCTTACGATTTAAAAATAGTGATTTCAATTCAAAATAAGTGGTAGGTCACTAGTAAAGTTTTCAAATTAAGCGTTTTTCTAAAGCTTCCTAACGTAAGGAAAAAAATATTTTTGAAAAAAGGAACCGTACAATACCTAGATTGGAATCTCAAAAGTGTGAAACTGCAAATAGTTTGGTAGAAATCTGTAAAATAACAGTGCGATTGAGGAGAACAAAAAGGTCTTCAAGCGTAAATATGCATGGCCCTGCTTGGTGGCGGAGCGGCGTTAAACAACAATGTGCGGATCATTCAATCTGGGGTAGGGCGCACCCTTAAGGGTGCGCCGTACCCCCCTTCTGCACGCTCAAGTAAGGGGTTCGCATCTCCCTCACTAAACCTAAACCAAAACCTAAACCTAAACGCTAAATTGTTAACCAATTAAAAATAATTTGATCTTATTTAATTCAATAAATGTTCATCTAGGGATCATACGATTTAAAAATCGTGATTTTAATTCAAAATAAGTGGTAGGCCATTAGTAATGTTCTCAAATTAAGCGTTTTTCTAAAGATTCTTAACGTATGTAGAAAAATTATTTTGGAGAAAAGGAACCGTATGATCCCTAGAATGGAATCTGAAAAGTGTGAAACTGCAAATAGTTTGGTATAAAACTGTAAAATAACAGTGCGATCGAGGAGAACAAAATGGCCTTCAAGCGTAAATATGCATGGCCCTGCTTGTTGGCGGCGCCGGCGCGGCGCTAAACAACAACGAGTTCGCACGCAGCACGCTGACGTGATGGAAGTGAATTTCCACATAAAAACTTTTAAAACTCAAAATCAGTGTAAAAACATACATTTGTCCAATTTTTATTGAAATTTGAAAACATTGATTTTTTGGCTGTTCTGATACTCCTGGTTTCATTTACTTGCAAAGCTGGGAATACAATTTTGCGCATTATAAGGTTAGGAGAAGGTCCAGACAGGCTTGAAAGTAGGTGTGAGGTTGCTAGGGGTAATAAAAGTACTCTAACAAAGGAATAACAGGCTTTTCTAGTGTAAAACCCCCATAAGACAACGTACTGTGTTTAGCCGATACACATTTTCTTTAATAACTCGGCAAATATTTATGCTAGAATGACGAGAGAGGGCTTAAAACTTTTGCCTCTCTAATTCCCATCTTTGTACATGCATTAATTTTACATCTGGGGCTTTTCTGACCCTTTTTGGGCCCAAAAACTCGAAATTTGAAAGATTAATCCCCAAAAAATGGGTTTAGAGTTTTCCGATTGTTTTGCCCAACGAACTTGTCCAACAGATTATAGAAAGGAACATTCCTACCAAATTTGAAGTAAATCGGACAAAAAATGCGACCGCTAGAGTGCATACACATATATATATATATATATATGTCTATATATATATAAAATTTTGAACGACCCCCCAAAAAGTATTCAGGGGGTCACGTTAGGAACTTCTATGGTGGTCCCAGGCTTAAGTTTCACCGTGCGGGTCATGCTAATAGTTCACTTTCCAAAGGAAATTCACTAATGAATTCGATCTGGGTAGTGCGCACCCTTAAGATGGATACGAGAATTATTTCGCCAGTGAGTCGTATTTTAAGATAGATACGAAAAATGATTTTGCCAGTTGAGACGTCTGATAAGATGGATACGAAGAATGATTTCGCCATGTGGGTAGTTTTTTAAGATAGATGCGAAGAATGACTTCGCCAGGTGACTTTGCCAGGTGAGTAGTTTTTTAAGATAGATGCGAAGAATGATTTCACCAGGTGAGTCGTTTTAGCGAATTTCCCCTATAGGGAAGAAGCTATTACCGTAGGTCTCATGGTAAGACTTAAGCCCGAGACCATGGTAACTTTTCATTTTGAGGTCCCCAGATGCCAAAAACACCATTCGTTCAAATTTATATATATGTATATATATATATATGTATATATATGTATGTTTTATATATATATATATATATATATATATGTGTCCGTAAGCACGATAACTCTCGTAAAAAAGGTCCGATCTTAATGAAATTTGGTAAAAACGTGTAAATTACCATTTATTTGAACAAGTTCGAAAACCAGACAAATCGCACCATCCGAAGAGGGGTTTTGGGGGGTTTTGTACCCCAAAAATGGGTTTTTCGGGGTTTCCACATGTATTATTTATTAAAATCAAATTTTAATTTTCACCATTGAATTGAGCATAAAAAAACAAACAATTTGGTATCTTGATCATTGCTCTACGTCAATTGGTTACTGAGATATTGAAAGTGCTAAACACAGTACGTTGTCTAATGTTATTCTTATGGAGAAAAAGAAAAATTGTATATCTCGCTTTTTTATGAACATAAACTGACAAAGTTGGTATATAGCTTCATCTGGTTGTGGTTTATTGTTGTTTGCACAAAAAAACAATTTTTCACCTATGGTTCCCGTAGCAGCAAACCTAGGTACTCGGTCCCCATGTTACTCTTATGGAAAATAATTAAAGTGTTATATATCGCTTATTTATGAATGTATATGGATGAAACTTTGTATGTGACTTCACTTAGCTGAGTTCCTTTGATATTTTGCATGAAACCCCATTATTTTGTGTTCCTTGTTGCAGCAAACCTGCGTACTCATCCCCAATGTTATTCTTATGGAGAATAATTAATATTTTAAATATCGCTTGTTTGTGAATATATTTCTTATGAATCCTGTTAATTGGCTTAATGTGTTATGTTATAATTTATTGGAAATTCGCTGAGTATGCAGGTTTGCTGCGACGGGGGTATTTTATGATGTATACGAAGATTGGTTTCATTAATGTTGGGGGCTTCTAAGGTTTGTCTTATATGAAAGAAGTAGGCAGAAACGAGATATACGCTCGTGACTGTACCTCTCTCTTAACCACAGGTGAACATGTAATATACAGTATCATGTTTCTATCTGCTTATCAAAACACAATTACAGTACATTTCATAATTATTACTCTTATAATTCCTTAACGGGTTATTAAACATTGTGTTTAATTAAAGAGTAATAATAATACCCAGTCAACAGAATATTGATAGGAAATGATTGCTCAGAAAAAGACAACACTTATTATATGTTTATTATACATTAAAATTGCTTTATATAAAGTCAACCCATCCCTGGAACCTCTGAGAAAATCATAAGTCTGACACCCAAGAATTCTATTTTTACTACTTGAATGACTTTCTTGGTTATAAAATAAGAGGAAATATCGTAAGTATTAGTTTATTTATAAAACTTCTCCTAATAAATTTAAACTATCAAGTAAAATCACATATATTAATTTTATCATCTGTGTGATTTATTTTAACTATTACTGGAACTGTTGTGCAAACTTAATGATACACTTTACATACTCTGCAGATTTACGTGAACATAATAAAACCAATATTACATTAAAAGTGAACGAGTATGTTACAAAACCACGCAATCGTGGTTCATATAAGGACTAGCAGCTCAAAAATACACACGAGCCACTGAAAGAGGAGACATTTCCTACGTGAGCGCTGCCAGGTGTAAAACTTTGAAATTACACCGAGCACTACCGTGGCAAATTTTAATACCCCCGTCGCAGCAAACCTGCATACTCAGCGAATTTCCAATGAATATATAACATAACACATTAAAACACTTAACAGGATTCATAAGAAATGTATTCACAAACAAGCGATATTTAAAATATTAATTATTCTCCATAAGAATAACATTGGGGATGAGTACGCAGGTTTGCTGCAACAAGGAAAACAAAATAATGTTTTTTTATGCAAATATCATTAGAACTCATCTAAGTAAAGTCACATACCAAGTTTCATTCATATAGATTTATAATTAAGCGATATATAACATTTTAATTATTCTCCATAAGAATAACATGGGGACCGTTTACCTAGGTTTGCTGCTACGGGAACCATACGTGAAAATTTGGTATTTTGTGGAAACAACGATAAACCCCAACCAGATGAAGCCATATACCAAATTTTGCCAGTTTATGTTCATAAATAAGCGAGATATACAATTTTTCTTTTTCTCCATAAGAATAACATTAGACAACGTACTGTGTCTAGCACTTTCAATATCTCAGGAACCAATTGACGTAGAGCAATGATCAAAATACCAAATTGTTTGTTTTTTATGCCGAATTAAATGGTAAAAATTAAAATTTGATTTAAGTAAAAATTACATTATACTTATTGGGGGGTATTTGGGGTACAAAACCCCCCAAAAACCCCCTTTTGGATGGTGCGATTCGTCTGGTTTTCGAACTCGTTCAAATAAATGGTGCTTTACACATTTGTACCAAATTTCATTAAGATCGGACCTTTTTTACGAGAGCTATCGTGCTTACGGACACACACACACACACACACACACACACACATATATATATATATATATATATATATATATACATATATAAAAATTTGAACGAATGGTGTTTTTGGCATCTGGGGACCTCAAAACAAAAAGTTATCATGGTCTCGGGCTTAAGTCTTACCATGAGACCTACGGTAATAGCTTCTTCCCTATAGGGGAAATTCGCTAAAATCACAGCGCCGTCTTCTGCTTGATGAATTGTAACGTTTACTTAGTTCGATACGCTATGGTAGTCTAATGGATATGGCTCTGGATTCACGATCATGCGGTCCCAGATGCAATTCTACCTTTTCGTGTTTACTTTTTGAGGTACAAATTTTTGTTATATTTTACACAAACCCATTTTTGTAATATGTTACAAAGAAAAGAACCGCCATAAGCGCTCTGCGGAGTTAGGTTAGGTTATTTTACTATAATTTCGTAAATGTAGCGTAATTGTTTAGAATATAAGTAGGTTTCATCTGTTTACATTTAAAAATACTACATTTCACTGTTTTCTCATAATAAAGCATCTGTTTCGGATCGTTCGTTCGTCATCGGACAAGTTCGGCTTCCTTCGGGTGACAAAGTCTCCTCTTCCAGTGGCTCGTGTGTTTTTTTAGCTGCTAGTCATATAAGGTTGCTTTTGTTGCTTGGCAACTGAACTATTCATACATTTTATTATACCCTGAATCCGTTTTGCGAAACGTTAGTTCTATGTTATTTATTTTAATTACTGAAATTTAAACGTAAAACAAATTATAGTATATTAAAACCGTCAAGTAAATTGTCATTATCTGACTTTACGAAGAGCGAACAAGCTAATTCAACTAGGGTAGAATCAGTTTAAATGGGAAATCATCGTAACTTGAATCGCCACGATTATAAGAGCGGAGAATCAAATTGCCAGTTGAGGGCGTGGTTTGCCGGGATATCAACCAAGATCAGCCAATCGTAGACATGCTGCGTCGCCAAACCTTGTCACCAGCTGATCGGAATGACATTCGAGTGATATTTGTTTATGGCAAAATGGCATCAGTGACAGCGTACAACCATGCTATTGGCTACAGCCCAACTGTCAACTTAATTGTCCGCTGTTATAAGTAACGAGAATTAGTGTGCATACACCAAAGCCAACGGAAGTCTAGCTGCTAACAGCTTACAACATGCACCAAAGTCAGCAAAACTATTCAATTGCTTGCAGCTTGCAACATGCAACAAAATCAACGAAACTCTTCAGTTGATTGCAGCTTGCAATATGCACCGAAGCTAACGTAACTCCTTAGCTGCTTGCAGCTTGCAAGCACAGAACAATAAAGTGAAAAATCGCCAGGTCACATGGGTTATAATAACATATGTATTTTTTGTTCGTTTTTTTTTTGTGAGAAACGGCAGCAACCGCATAAAATAGTGAGTTATAAATAACTTAAAAAGTATTACTCCTTTAAACTTGCACTACTATGTATAATAATTTCTACTGCTACTGTATGTGTAATAATGTATACATTATGTAAAAAGCACAGTGTTCTTTATTAGATAGTTCTCAAAGAAGTGAAGAGTGATATTGTGTTTTCATTGCGTTGTGGAAATTAACTAAGATAATAAGAAGATAATATATAATTTCATAAAACCAGAAAATAAATATTTCATATTATTTTTATGAAAAAGTAAATAATTTTTTGTGTAAAAGAAAAGTAATTAAATTCCAATTTTTCTCGTTCTACACTCTTAGCCCTCAATTTTTCTTCGTTTAGGCGAACTTTTATTAATGTTTCTTGCTCCTTTATCGTTCTTTCCATCATCCGAGCTGTCTCTAAAACAGACCCCACTCTTCCTTTTTCTACTGTTTCCGCAAGATTTCGATCCTTTTCTTGTAAACTGTATTTTCTTGACCAGAAACGAAATGATGGAGGGCAACTGTTTCTTGTACACGTTAGATATATCTTGCATGTCTATTACAGAATACTCCACAGCTATCTCTCTTCCCACGTGGGTCAACAGCGTGACCAGGTCTTGTTCAAAGCCTTGCCGGTCCAGGTGCTCGCAGAGGGTTTGGATGTACCAGGAGCCGTTCTGGGGACTTCTCCAAGATACGAATCCGGGAATGGTGGAAAGAGCTACTAGAAAGTCAGGAGTCGACGGTAGAATGTATCCTGGCACGAGAGTGACCCTCTGGTCGAACCGAGAGCTATCCTGGACTTCCTCGGCCACTCGCACCCCACACTGCCTTCCGTGTCCTTGGCAAGCTTGGATGATGAAGATTTTCGGTTTATTCGCCAAGGTCGGTGCATGCTCGATTGTGAAAAAATCCCAGAGGCAGTTCACGTCAAACACCACGTCCCTCGACCTCAACTTGCCTTCCAACCCGTGGCTCATGAAGACACATAAGAAACAGTCACTTCTCGAGTGGTCCCGCTGACTCAGATCTTCTAGAGCCGATTCTATTTCACTGAACGTCAAATCGCAGAACGTTTCCACCTCGAATCCCAATCGAGCGAGAGTGCGGCACAGACTTTCAACGTCTTTCTCGCTGCCCTTGCGCTCGCTGATGCCGCAGTTCTCGAACGACTCATGGTTGAAGATGGCGGCCACCCCGCGGCGAGGGTGGTCCATCTTGTAGTGAGGAAATGTCTTGCCAGACCTCTGGCTGCGACTGGAGGCTGCGGAACACACTCTGTCTTCCCTCAGAACTCGACCACTCAACACTTTATCACTCATGATTTAAACCGTGGAAATTTAAACTAAGAATTTGTACGGTTCTTTACACCAGCAGTTAAAATTGTTGCTTGGAAACAGTTTTCAAAAGCCTTTGTAGATGCAAATCCATTTTTATTAGCCTCTAGGCTATGTTTAAGACTAAATAGGTTTCTTTCTTTCTTCTTCTTCCAGTTGGCACTGAAAATCAGCTTCAATATCATGATTTTTCCTTGTATTTATTGTAGCTCCGAGGTATTTCAAGAGTTTCTGCAATGTGTTCCTAAATACAGATTACTCCTCCATATAATATGTTTTTACTATAACAAAATTCATTAAATGATATCATATTTCCACACCCAAAAGAAAACTACCCAACTAATGAGAAATAAAAATAAAGTCATCTTGAATCTTTCTTTGGACCATAAACCTCTTTCTAAAACCATTTTCTAACTAACTGAAAACCTCTTTCTAAAAACATTTGACATCAAACCTCTTTCATCGTAATATATATTTATTTTTTAAAATTATTTTAATAGGTGTTAAATGTTTGAATGTTTTTATTTCAGTTGAACTTAAATCTCCTTTTTTACTGGGGAAAATTGTTAATTTTCGATCAGTTACCCGTCAGACCATGGACATTTTCCAAGTGCTCGCGGCACGGCGTTCGTCGCTGGGCAGACATGGATCTCGCTCGGTCCGGTCAATAAACCACTTTAATGAGATGCGTAAATGTAGAAGTTGCCTGTCAGGCAGATAAATTAACTGTGTTTCAAGAGTCGTATTATAATGTAGGATAATTTCAAGACCAAATAAATGCCAGCAAATGTAAATTAGAGAGCGGCCCCAACCTGGAGACTGGTTAATAAGTCGTTAGTTCGGTCGTTTTTATCTAATGTTGGAGAATAAGAGATGTTCAGCGTGTCACGTTTTCTGTCCAAAGTCTCTCGTTTGCTGGTTAGCATGTTATGTTAGCTGTTCAGTGTTTAACGTTTGATGTCCAGCGTGTCATGTTTGCTGTTCAGTGTTTAACGTTTGATGTCCAGCATGTCATGTTTGCTGTTCAGCGGTTAACGTTTGATGTCCAGCGTGTCATATTTGCTGTTCAGCGTTTAACGTTTGATGTCCAGCGTGTTATGTTTGCTGTTCAGCGTTTAACGTTTGATGTCCAGCGTGTCATGTTTGCGGTTCAGTGTTTAACGTTTGATGTCCAGCGTGTCATGTTTGCGGTTCAGTGTTTAACGTTTGATGTCCAGCGTGTCATGTTTTCTGTTCAGTGTTTAACGTTTGATATCCAGCATGTCATGTTTGCTGTTCAGCGTGTAATGTTTGCTGTTCAGCGTTTAACGTTTGATGTCCAGCGTGTCATATTTGCTGTTCAGCGTTTAACGTTTGATGTCCAGCGTGTAATGTTTGCTGTTCAGCGTTTAACGTTTGATGTCCAGCGTGTCATGTTTGCTGTCCAGCGTTTAACGTTTGATGTCCAGCGTGTCATGTTTGCTGTTCAGCGTTTAACGTTTGATGTCCAGCATGTCATGTTTGCTGTTCAGCGTTTAACGTTTGATGTCCAGCGTGTCATGTTTGCTGTTCAGTGTTTAAAGTTTGATGTCCAGCGTATCATGTTTGCTGTTCAGCGTTTAACGTTTGATGTCCAGCGTGTCATATTTGCTGTTCAGCGTTTAACGTTTGATGTCCAGCGTGTAATGTTTGCTGTTCAGCGTTTAACGTTTGATGTCCAGCGTGTCATGTTTGCTGTTCAGCGTTTAACGTTTGATGTCCAGCGTGTCATGTTTTCTGTTCAGCGTTTAACGTTTGATGTCCAGCGTGTCATGTTTGCTGTTCAGCGTTTAACGTTTGATGTCCAGCGTGTCATGTTTGCTGTTTAGCGTTTAACGTTTTATGTCCAGCGTGTCATGTTTGCTGTTTAGCGTTTAACGTTTGATGTCCAGCGTGTCATGTTTGCTGTTCAGCGTTTAACGTTTGATGTCCAGCGTGTCATTTATGCTGTTCAGCGTTTAATGTTTGATGTCCAGCGTGTCATTTATGCTGTTCAGCGTTTAACGTTTGTTGTCCATCGTGTCATGTTTGCTGTTCAGCGTTTAACGTTTGATGTCCAGCGTGTAATGTTTGCTGTTCAGCGTTTAACGTTTGATGTCCAGCGTGTCATGTTTGCTGTTCAGTGTTTAACGTTTGATGTCCAGCGTGTCATGTTTGCTGTTCAGCGTTTAACGTTTGATGTCCAGCGTGTCATGTTTACTGTTCAGCGTTTAACTTTTGATGTCCAGCGTGTCATATTTGCTGTTCAGCGTTTAACGTTTGATGTCCAGCGTGTAATGTTTGCTGTTCAGCGTTTAACGTTTGATGTCCAGCGTGTCATGTTTGCTGTCCAGCGTTTAACGTTTGATGTCCAGCGTGTCATGTTTGCTGTTCAGCGTTTAACGTTTGATGTCCAGCATGTCATGTTTGCTGTTCAGCGTTTAACGTTTGATGTCCAGCGTGTCATGTTTGCTGTTCAGTGTTTAAAGTTTGATGTCCAGCGTATCATGTTTGCTGTTCAGCGTTTAACGTTTGATGTCCAGCGTGTCATATTTGCTGTTCAGCGTTTAACGTTTGATGTCCAGCGTGTAATGTTTGCTGTTCAGCGTTTAACGTTTGATGTCCAGCGTGTCATGTTTGCTGTTCAGCGTTTAACGTTTGATGTCCAGCGTGTCATGTTTTCTGTTCAGCGTTTAACGTTTGATGTCCAGCGTGTCATGTTTGCTGTTCAGCGTTTAACGTTTGATGTCCAGCGTGTCATGTTTGCTGTTTAGCGTTTAACGTTTTATGTCCAGCGTGTCATGTTTGCTGTTTAGCGTTTAACGTTTGATGTCCAGCGTGTCATGTTTGCTGTTCAGCGTTTAACGTTTGATGTCCAGCGTGTCATTTATGCTGTTCAGCGTTTAATGTTTGATGTCCAGCGTGTCATTTATGCTGTTCAGCGTTTAACGTTTGTTGTCCATCGTGTCATGTTTGCTGTTCAGCGTTTAACGTTTGATGTCCAGCGTGTAATGTTTGCTGTTCAGCGTTTAACGTTTGATGTCCAGCGTGTCATGTTTGCTGTTCAGTGTTTAACGTTTGATGTCCAGCGTGTCATGTTTGCTGTTCAGCGTTTAACGTTTGATGTCCAGCGTGTCATGTTTACTGTTCAGCGTTTAACTTTTGATGTCCAGCGTGTAATGTTTGCTGTTCAGCGTTTGACGTTTGAAGTCCAGCGTGTCATGTTTGCTGTTCAGCGTTTAACGTTTGATGTCCAGCTTGCCATGTTTACTGTTCAGCGTTTAACGTTTGATGTCCAGCATGTCATGTTTACTGTTCAGCGAACATTGTTGACATAACGCTTGCATAAACTGCTTGTAGTGTCTGGTGGTGCGGGTTGATGTTTAATACGCTAACTGTACAGATTGTGGTGCTATTCCAGAATTTGTGTGTAAGCCTATTAAATTATAATATCCGCTCTCGTTTTTCACATCTATTTTAGCGTACAATATAGGTTTCAATCGTACAATATAGGTTACAATCGTACAATCGCGTCTTACGAGGTTTGCTTAGGGGTAAAAACCGATCCTTGAGGAGGCCTGAGTCCTTATACAATTAAAATATATACAATTTTAAATTTTTCTGCGCTATTCGACTCATAGTAGTTTTTAATGCTGTTTTATTCTTTACGAAACCAGTTAAAAAATTACAGAAGAGCTATTGTAACATTAAAATAATAACAATTAATTGACAGCATATATAAATAAAATAATATGGCAAGCTCAATACAAAAACTACTGAAATGGCAAAACATTTTGTAAAACCTTGAGACCGATGAGGAAATCAATACCTCGAACCTTGAAGCCGAAAGTGGTAAAAAAATTACTATTCTTTGGAAAATTTATCTTATGCCAAATTTTGAGTCTTGCGACAAGAAAGAACATAACTGTAATAGCTATGATGTTTTCTTTTTTTGACATGTGATAAAAAATTCATTAAAAATTCATTGACATTAAAAATTCATATCACAAGTTTGTTTGATTTTAGTGTTGATTTGGATTCTAGTATCTAGTTGCATTTTAATCTTTCTTATGTATTTAACTTTAAAACATTGGATTTTGTGTGAGTTTTTTTTTTTACTGAAATGATAATTGATTTATTGTGACTGCCACAACTTGAACTCTCTCTCAAAGAAAAATTAGTAACAAAAAAAAAACGAATTGGCTTCAGAGGGCCTCTGTTCCAAAAGTATATAAATTCTGTTTATAGAACTCTGCCTAATCTGTTTTCATGTTTCGAATCTCGTGTAGTAAAAATTAACTGATTATATAACTTACTGTTAAAGTTATTAAGGGTACGCCCTACCTGCCTTCCGCACGCTAAAGTAAGGGGTTTGCATCTCCCACGTAGTAGGCTCAATTGTTAACTAATTAAACAATTATTTGTTGTTATTTCATTCACTAAATGTTCATTTATGATGCTGACGTTTTAAAAATCATGATTTTAATTCAAATTAAGTGGTAGGCCAATCGTAAAGTTTTTAATTTAAGCGGTTTTCTAAAGCTTCCTAAAGTAAGGAAACAAATTATTTTGGAAAAAAGGAACCGTATGAATTCTAAATTGGAATCTGAAAAGTGTACAACTATAAATAGTTTGGTAGAAATCTGTAAAATAACAGTGCGATTGAGGAGAACAAAGAGGTCTTCAAGCGTAAATATGCATGACCCTGCTTGGTGGCGGCACGGCGCCGGCGCTAAACAACATCGTGCAGATCATTAAATCTAGGGAAGTGCGTAATAATTAACTCCTGTTATTCCTAGTGTAGTTTCGTTTCGAAGGTAATCTTACAGGACTAAGTCCTAACTAAATACGGTTAAATAAATAAATCCTCAAAATTGTTATATGTTTAACCATTTTATTGTTGAATTGCCCCACATTTGATAATGTCAGAGGAATAAAGTTTTCCTCATTAGTTAATCATTTTTAAACATGTCAGATAAAAAAAAACGAATACAAGTTTGATGACGATTAATTTTGAATCGAAACTGCAGTACTTTTAATACAAGAGAATAATTGTAGAAGTTAGTAAAGACGGGATTGAACTCAATTATAGGGGTTCCAATACCAAATATTTCGTGTTTCTGCCTTCTTCTTTCACAATACCACTTTCAACTTGTCATTCACATCCCTCCTTAGGGCCGGATTTAGGAGTTATTGGCCCCTAGGTGCAACTGGTGGTGCGGGTCTTTCTACCCAGGACAAGCTTGCGACTTTTGGTTTTGCTTGTTTGAGGTTTTTGTATGGGGTAGTTGTGTGGGGCGGGCCACTGCCCGCGCACCTATGTAGCTTATACAATCTGGCCCTGTTCCTACTCAATGAACTACCTAAATTAGTTGATATATGGCTCAATTCGTAGACAACAAATATCTAGTGATTTCAGTGAGCAGATATTTTTATTAGAAACAAAAAAATTACTAAACAATGAAGAAGTGGGATTTAACAAAGATATTAAATAAGTAACTATATTTTTAATAAATGTAAATCAATATTTGCTTAAAGCAAACATGATGGGTAAAAGCTAAAACATATGAAAATAAAACATATAATGGAGGAGAAAAAACATAGAATATAGACTATATATATTGTTCCATCAATGCTTGAATAGCCAAATAGTCATAAATAATTCATATTTTTTAACACATCACGTTGTATTTAAATGTTCAGTAAAGGTATTACATGCTATACATTATAAATAATGGATTGTAATGTTTCTGCTGTTGGCTAACTTGTGTTTCTAACAGCTGTCTGATAAGTGCTTTCTGCTGTTCACTGCTGCCTGTGCTGATAGGGTTGGTTATGTTTTTGTTTGAAGTAGTGAGTTGACGTTTTTGATTAGATTAGGCCATTTGCGCCCAATTTGAGTTTTATTTAGGCTTCTAAATTAATGTTTTAGATTGATTCTTATTTTGTCTTTCGCTAACTTCATTAGCTGCAAAATGTGCAAGCGTGCTACAGTATTAGCCAACATCTTTCTTTGAATGGCAATCTTGTTTAGGTTATGCACTCCCAGACTAAGTGAAGCCCTAGTTTAGGATATCCTATCTAAATCAACTGCTATATTAAACATAAGTGTGTTCCACTAGTCTGCTGTAGTTATAAATCAAAAAGGAACAATGGGAGTATTCATGGGTATAGCTTCTGTTTTCGTGGGATGTTGCAGCAATGTGGTGTTTTTGGAGTTGCTGGTCAAGTGAGTACACCCAAGTGTCTTTAAAAACTTATCATAGCAAAGCTAATATGCATATGCCCGACAAAATTGTTGGCCTTATTTTAGTTACTCATGTTCTTGATAATTTTTAACAGTTGTAGGTCTAAGTTAATACTAGATAACACCACGATCAGGCTAGGGTTACATAAGTTACGTTCTCTTGTTCCGGACATGTTCTCTTTTTGGATCATTCGAAACCATCTGGGCGGATTTTTGAGAAACCCACTATTTGTCCAGGTTTTACTTGCAGCAAACTGTATATCGGGAATTACGTTTATATCGATTTATAATTCAGTTGATATGGTACCATCTTCAAGTTGGATAGGGCCTATGCCTATAAAATTGTTATTTTTTCCATAAATTCAAAGCTTCATTATATAAAATTATCATTTTTATTTCTTAAAGAAATCAGTGTGGATTTGTTGTTTACGTTTTGACGTCACACTGTGTTTGTCGCTGTTGTCTCTTGTCTGCATATCTATAATAGCGGGCAATTAAGTTGCCAGTTGAGGGCGTGGTTTGCCAGGCTATCAACCAAGATCAGCCAATAGCAGACGTGCTGCAGTGCCAAAACTCCACAACAGCTGATCGGAATAATATTAGACTGATATTTTTCTACCTATGGCTTAATAAATTAGTAATTAAATGTTAGTAGTTTTTTATATATCTGGTTATCAGGGACTTAATTGAATTAAGTACTTAATTGATTTTTATTACAACAGTGACAGTGTACAACCATGCTATTGGCTACAGCCCTACCGTCAATTGTCGGCTGTTAGGGCCTATAGCAGCTGAGTGAGGTTATGCGGTTATGCTTGAGAAGTTTGGCAGATAGTTTGATTATTCGCAAAATTATGTTAATTAGTTGCAATGCCTAAACAAAAGTACTTTTAATGAAATTGGCAGCTTAAAGCCCCTAAAGATTGGTTTTGTGGTTTGAAAAAAATTAAAGCACACGGTTTTCAATCCAAACCATCTAATTACCAGACTTTGGTAATTATTTTGGGGGGAGGGTGGTTTCATATTTTTACGATTTACTATCCCGCCCCTAAACAACAACGGGTGTGTCCTCTTTTTCAACCCAGAGAATAAGGTACCGGTAACCCTAGATGTATGGTGAGGTTCCCCACTACGTATTGGTGACTTGAAAATATCCCACCAAAACAAGGGCATAGGCATAGTTTTCTGTAAAATATTTACCGGTTTTCATGTAATAAGCGTTCCTAATATCAATACCTCTGTAAGCATTTGAAAATCTTGAATCACCGAATAGGAGAAAAATTACTACAATCTAAATTATACTAAGTACTAAGTACAAAGTACAATCTAAATTACTTTTATAGAGGCCTAACTAGCCTAATGATGATAATGCCAAAGAAAACATAGGTAACTAAGATCAACTTAACACATTGGCTGCTGGAATTTTTTTTGAATTTTTCCCGGGTGCTACAAAATTTTAAGTGTTGAACTACTTACCCATGAAGAATAGAAGACCGACCATGTGGTTTTCAAGAATTCCAGTACTTTAGTTTAGCCGCTTATGACTTCATAATATTGCGGTCAATTTCGGCCTTGTAGCACCCGTGCAAGACCCGGCGCGGTCGATATCGACCGTCCCGCGTTGACAAGGCACGAAATACAAGGCAAGGAGGATACAATAACTAACTCCCGCCAAAACAACACGTTACATAACCTAAATCTAGAGAATTGATGTTTTAAACTATATATGCACTATTTTTTAAAACAAAAACACTAAAATTACACGAGAATACACTTGAAAACAACGTAACACCGCCAAAAATGACAAACGCCGCATCCGAAAACTGACGCCACCCGAAAACACTACGGGACCCGCACTGCATGCTGACAACAAATAACCTGCCTCTAACCAGTGCTGAGCTCACCCTGACTGGTTTAGTTTCAATAGAGGGGGAGGCCGGTTCCGACCGTGCAGCGTGCGTGCGCGGCCAAGGCCGGTCGAAATCGACCGCGCCGCAGCGAACGTGTTAAGGAGACATTTTCTTTTGAAGATAACCACTATAATTTCCGTTTATACATTAAGTTAAAATGCTTCAGATGACGTTATACCTCCAGTCAAAGTAGTTTTCTCGAACGTGGATTGCAGCACTATACCGTAACCGCTTTTAGTGGGAGTCCAGACAACTTAAGGTTGTTTATGTTTGGGTTTCAAGTTAATCAAGCTTAGTGGGATGAATTGATTCCCATGACATGTGAAGTGGATGATGCTTCATTTCACTAAATAAATGCATTCAGTGTTGTGTCTAAGTTGCGATGCAACTGATGTATTTTAAGGGACCAGTGACTAATGGTAGCTGGATCAACTTTTCAACCTTCACAAAAGTTGCGATTTTATTTAGCATCAATATAAGTTAACCTTAG
This sequence comes from Allygus modestus, assembly GCA_963675035.1. NCBI lineage: Eukaryota > Metazoa > Arthropoda > Insecta > Hemiptera > Cicadellidae > Allygus > Allygus modestus. Next base: position 486,279,498 of record OY776112.1, on the reverse strand, counting down.
ATTATGAACACTATCTATCTTGGACTCACAATTACTTTTGGCAAGTTAAATTTTTAACTCATAAAATGTTATAGGTTTCAAACAGATTCAGAATAATTTTAAACATGTGCCATTTTCATGGCAAGCCTATAGTACATGATGGACTGCAGCTACCGCTACTAAGGTAGCACCACACAGCTATTGTGTTACAGCTTCAACTGTAAAATGGATTGTTTTGTTTGTATTACAAGGTGTTTTGTAATTGTTATGAAACAGAGCAAGTTAAACGGTGCTTGTTATGTGTTATGTAGATAGTTTTATAAATTATTGTATGCTACAAAATAGCACATAAAGGCAGTGAAATGTTGGTTCTTTGTTCTTTGCACTTATTCATTTTACACAAGGCGTATATCTAAGACAGTAGCATATATTATCTTTATCTTATCAGAAGTATATTAGATTGTCATTGTTTTCACGTGAGTTTCCAGTTTCTGCAGGAACTAGGCAATTAAGATAACCAAAGATAACTACATTACAGAAAATCAATTTAGTCTAGAATTATTTTCAATTCAATTGGAAAAATGTATTGCATGCAACAAATTATTTGTTGGCATTTAAATACAAAAAAAATGGCCTTAGCCTTTTTTTGTTGCTCATTTTTTCGTGTGCCATTTCAAAAACATTTTATTTTATCTTAAAATGTAGGCTATCATCAAATTAGTACTGTAATAAAAAAAAATAAATTAGAAAATAGTAATTTACATCTTGAATATACCTGAATACCTTGTATACCTTCTTCTTTGTCAATGACCAGGTCTGCTGGATAGACAGCATCGCACTTAACTCGGCCCTAACCAAACAAATATTTTAACATTTTTTTCTTTACACGGTTAGGCCTACATGATGGATAAAATAATCAGTTTAATGTTAGGTTTCAATTAATTGAAAACTTTGTTTTCAGGGAGGACCCAGGAAGTGGAAACCTCATAACTTTCTTACAGTTCCTTTTTGTAGTTTTTGAAGGATTTATATTTACGATGAAATGTGGAACAAAAAAACCAAATGTTAGTATATGGTAAGTAAAGTTAGTACTATATACATATGAAACAATGTTACACCGAGACCTGACTGCTTCTGGCTGTACCCATGTCTGTCTATACCGGTACAATCATTATTCAATCAAATTGTTAAGCAATACAGCTTATTAATTTTTTTTATTGAAATACAGCATAGGTAATAGCTAACAGACCAACCTCAGGGGGCCTTCAGGTTTTTAGTCAACAGTTCTAATTCCAAACACATTATATCCTACATATGTTTCAGAACACTCGTTCCATGATCAGGGATGTTACAGAAATGTAATTCTTCTGCTTGGTAAAACCTTGGTAATAGCCTAAATTAAAATATTTTAACAACACATTTATAAAGATGCACAAAACGCATTAAAAATGAAACAATTGTTGTGCCGGGCGGCAATAGACTCTTTATTTTTCAAGAGGTCTGACTCACCCTATATACTTCTACACATTAAACTTTTGTCGACTGCAGAACAGGGCATTGACTTGAGCGTTAATTGTACACCTACACCCTTGAATCTGTGTTCGTTTTAAACTATCTACTTAGGTTGTACTGGTTACAAACTTGAGTCGACATGATTGGCGAGTGATCTTCATTGCTCGGAGAGTTGGGATCTAACTGGGAGAATCTTCACGTTTTCTCCTAGATACAAATATTTCCTGAAGGTGGTTTATTACCAAAAAGCAGGAAAGCTATAGAATTTTAACTCACGAGCTTCATTCTTTTGATATGATCAGATTTTTCACAACTGGAAACAAACAGTGAAACATAAATTTATTAATGTCACTGTTTGATGAAACATAACCACTAATGTGTGGTAACATTCAGCCATGTTTTAAAGTCGTAGCCACATTTAATATTTGGTGAGTCGCTGGGATAGCGGTAGAGGGGACAGTTCAGAACTACGGCAGAGGCCCTGGAGTGCGTTCGAATCCTAGACCTGACAAATTCCATCATTCCTGTGCAACTTGTACTGTAAAAGCTCAACCTTTGCCCTGCTTGTCACGTTCCTCACACCATACCTGAGGCCTATGAGGACGGGCAAAGTATAGAGGAAAAAGGCTGCCAAGCTCTTGTAAGAAAGTAGGGCTACCGGAATTAATTTGTAGTCAGTAAATATTTAAATGGCTTACTGGACAAGAATAAACTCAACAATTATGTATTTTCATTTAATGTTTGTTTAGAAAATTCACTAGCCAAATTGTCATGCATTTTGAAGCAATTTGAAATTATTGTACCGGTATGTGTTATTTTTCAGGAACTACACAGTTCTTGTCATCATGTTCTTCATAGTCAATGTATTTAACAACTACGCATTTGATTTCAATGTGGCGATGCCTTTGCACATGATTTTCAGAGCAGTAAGTACATTGAAATAAAAAATTTGTTTAAATTTAAATATTTGTTTAAATAATTCAAAAGGTAGCACCTCCTTACATACTGTCGATCCTGACAGGACGTAGGAGGTGTTTTATTTGTGGATGTGATCTTATATTGTTAAATTTATAAATTTCGACTCTTGGTTTTAGCTTGATTAAAATCGAGCATGTTGTTCCCACCGATTTGTGATAAATCACAAACGATTTCTGATAGCAAAACTGTGTTACCGATCAGGCCTTTTAATCGTATGATATCAGTGGTAAATGACAGATCAGATCTCAGTAAATCAGTAGTAAATTACAATAGAATGACATCATCGGCTATAAATGGCGATCAAACGGCATAATATTGGATGTAAACGATTTTATCATCAGTTAACTTAAACTCATAGATTATGATGTAATATTGATTGAACCTGCTATGTGGTAACGTAAATGACAATTGGACCCCGTGATTTCAGCTGAATGGCAATATAACATAAACTTCTTGAAGGTTTCCTGATGTACACGATTAATGGTTTTACCTGTTATTTATTTAAGAATTTTCTATATTAGGCCATATAAAGAAAATCTAAACTGCTACTGGAAATATTGAGAACTTTTCCAGGGCAGAAATGAATTATGCTTGTAAACTCTAATTTTTAGTAATGTAATTAATAAATTTAATAGCAACTGAAGTTTGATGTGCCGCTGACACACCAGTGGAATAAGAAACATGGTTCAGAGTCTTAAGTGTATTTGTTTTAAATAATTAATTGCAAATTCATCGTAACTGGCCTCTTACTGGTGTGAATAATTTAAGGTTGCTACTTTGATTAAATTTAACTTGACACTATTTTTTCAGGGTTCCCTAATCGCCAACATGATAATGGGCATTATAATTTTGAAGAGAACTTACGTACCTTCAAAGTACATATCCGTAGGACTGATAACTCTCGGGATAGTGATATGTACCATAATATCAGGTCAAGATGTTGTAAGTATATAGATGTCTAGTGTTATCATTTAAAAAAAAATCAACCTTTTGAACGTTGAGTTTGTGAGTGGAGTAGTTTAGTAAGTGTTGTTTTGTTAAGTTTTAATAAGGTGAATGCCTGAACATCTAAAATTACAAAAAAATTTCACACAAAAAAGGAAAAGGTAATAAGTGGCAAAATACCTGATCAGATGTGCAATTCTTAAAGAATTCATTCACCCATCCCGTTTGCTTCCTCGAGGTCTGCCCTCCTCTTCAACTCTGCCATAGACTGGTGAACTCTCCATACTGTTTGGACATTGAATAAAAATATCGATATTCATATCAGTTTGTGACTGTCGATACCAAGATGATATTTTAGCCAAAATTTAGATACTGGTGACCATCGGTTTTGGTGAACTCTTTACATAGATTTTAATAAGAACATTTTTAATCGTTTATCCATATGCGATTTAGGAAAAAGAATTTTGTTTTATGATTTTAGACTGAACCATTCTCCCGTTATGTATGCTGGACGGGAGGTCTGACTCACCCTGTATACTCCGACACATTAAACTCTTGTCAACTGAACTTTTGTCGACTGCAGAACAGGGCAAAGCATTGACTTGAGCGTAGTCAAGCAGTAGAGAGCACCCAGTCCCGGGAAAATACCTTGTTACTCGTAAATCTTTATAGAGCAACATTTATTTTATTGTAACAAATAGCGACGGAAAAGTGATAAATGCTAACCACCCTATAATGGCGTAGTGTGGTTTACTTGTGACGTATCATTATTAAAGACACTACAGTATAAAGACTTTATAACAAAAAATGTAAGATCTCCGAATTGGATAATATAGAGGCTCTACAATTCATAGTCCGCTGTAACCTGAAACCTCAGCTATCGAGACGGTTATCTTTATTCAAAGATGTAGCATAACAAATACTTTCTTCATCCCATACTGCTTTGTGATCTAAATTCCGAAATGAATTTAATTTTCTAAAAAATAGATATTGTAATTGTAAATGAACCAACCTGGTGCATTTTACCTAATTTAAATCAAATTTGTTTGTTTTAGAAAAAAACTGGGCCAGTAAGAGCAGATGCCCAGCCTACTTCAGAAATGGAAGATTTCTTCTGGTGGTCTGTGGGTAAGACATTGTCAAAATACAGTACTTTGTATTCTTATTTAAAATTCTCCTTAAGAATTTTCACTTAATTAATTAAATCAGAATTAATTGTGTTGTAGAGATGTGCTGAACCCTATTCTCATTGTTCTCGATTTAAATTGAATTGTCTGACGGCTTTTGGTTCGTTATAGGTTCCATATTAAAACATTTTGACACATTTTTTGTTAATACACTTTTAAAAGTATTTTAATAAAACAAAGCTATTTTGAATAGTTGTATTTGAAAATGAAAGTTGATAAAAATTAAGATTATAAAAAAAATTACTAAATTACCTCATCAGGATGTACTTAATAATATGTCTAGTAAGGGCCAAAAAACAAAAAAAAAAAAATAGATATATAACTGAACAATTTAAAAAATTGTAAGATCCAGTATCAATCTTTTATGGAGTTATTTTATTTATTTAGGTATCTGATTGCAATAAAAAATCTTTATGCCTATGTCCCTATGGTTTCCTTGAGTGGAGAACGAATCATAAGCTAAAACTGTATTTTGACGTATATCATTATTTAAGTAACAACCCAAAAAAGAAAAAATAAGCATCAAGTTGAATTGTATAGGTTACATGTGCTATTATACATACTTCAATCATACTGTTCTTTATTTGATTAGTGCCTGTTCAAAATTAAGCAACCAAGAAACTGAAATTTTAAGTTTTTTGAAGCCTCAGGTTATTTAAGGCCTTTTGCTGTGACTGTTCACACATTTTGAGTAAGTTTAAGCATGCTTTGTGCTTTGATAAAATACATTGACAAGAAGATTTTGTCCACGTTGTCACCATGATAAGGACTAACACCATTAACCTGAATGTGAGAAGTGCCCAATAAAATTAAGTCTCTTTAATGTCAGTGTAGTATTTAGTTCAGTTAATATTTAGCAAATGTTCAGAGTTAAATGGCTATGGAACTTTAATCTGGGGCAACGGACCAAATTACAAACTTATTTTTTAAATAAAAAAAAAGTAATTAGAATAATTTGTGGCGTTAAACCAAAAACCCATTGCAGACCATTATTTAAAAGATTAGGCATACTAACATTGGTATCAATCTACATTTTACAAAGTTAACTTTACATTAAAAGAAATCGCTCTAAATTTTTACTAAATTCAGATATTCACCTACATCAAACAAGAAATCAAAATAAATTTCAAGTTACATGTTTCAAATACTCAAAAAGCAAAAGGAATTTCAATGAAATGGGAATCAAAATTTTTAATAAATTACCAACTGATTGGAAAAATGTAAGTGAAAAAAGCTTTAAAAGGAGAATCAAGAATATTCTACTAAATAACTGCCCTTACGAAATTGATGAGTGTTTTAAGAACGATTATTGGACCCAGAAGAAATTTAAGTAAATAAATGTACTATAATGTATCTAAATTTATTGTTCTACTAACTATTGTCAGGTATTATTTTTAATGCCCAACGACAATAAAGTTATTTATTTATTTATTTATGTTGGACTATTGTCATTTCAGGAATTGCACTGCTAACAACCGCTCTATTTATTTCTGCCAGAATGGGTATATACCAGGAAGAGCTGAATAGAAAGTTTGGGAAGAATCCTATGGAGGCTCTCTACTTTACTGTAAGTGGAACCAAATAGTGGATTTTTATAAGTAGATAAGTGACAGCAGCATCTTATTAAGAGGGGGCTCCAGTCACAAAAGATTTCATGTTTCTACTGTAAAAGTTATGATAAGGTTTACGTCCCGTAGTCCTGACCTACCAAGTGTCACACGTGAGCAGCAAACATCACAGATTGACTAAAATAAAAATTGTTATGTTTCTATGTTTGTTCATAGAGAACAATTGTACGATATTGGGACTGCTTATATCATCAAACACAACAACGAATGTTTTTCTATGTCTTGTTATTTTACAGGCAGTACAAGTGTGTTTTTAAAAGAACAATTGTACGATATTGGGACTACTTATATCGTCAAACACAACAACGAATGTTTTTCTACGTCTTGTGATTTTACAGGCAGTACAAGTGTGATTTTAAAAGAACAATTGTACAATATTGGGACTGCTTATATCGTCAAACACAACAACGAATGTTTTTCTACGTCTTGTGATTTTACAGGCAGTACAAGTGTGTTTTTAATAGAACAATTGTACAATATTGGGACTGCTTATATCGTCAAACACAACAACGAATGTTTTTCTACGTCTTGTGATTTTACAGGCAGTACAAGTGTGATTTTAAAAGAACAATTGTACAATATTGGGACTGCTTATATCATCAAACACAACAATGAATGTTTTCTGTCTTGTGATTTTACAGGCAGTACAAGTGTGTTTTTTAAATTTAACATCATGGACTGATACAAAGTTGTTTCATAAAATAGACAAGTATGGTGAATGATCAGCGTAAGAGTGTATACACCAATGGCCGCATCTAATACATTCTTCATTAAAGGTGGCAGGAAAAATGTTATGAATTGGGATAAGCTAGAGTATAAATGTGCCATTTATATTGACTCTCAGAAGTCCAGTAAATATGGAAGTGGTTTATCGTTTAACTCTCGCTAATTCATAAGCTAAATTCATATTTAACAGGAATGTGGAGGCTCATGCACTTGTGTAATATACAGTATTGTAGAATAATCAGCCCTGTCTAAAACATGGTTCGAAAGTTATTATTTTGCAAATCAATTAAGTTGTTCAAGTCCACAGTGGATTCCAAATTACATTAGTAAACTGTTTAGATTTAGCAGCATGTTCTTTTCTGAGTTTGAATTTATTAACTTATTATTGTTTGATTGACTTTAGATTGTTTAAAAATCAGTGCAGCCCATCACTGGTTGAGAAAAACAATTTTAAACAATTTATTTAAAACAATGATATGCTGAGGTGTGGAATCTGACTCTACTTTGGTTCCGTTAAGTTTTTTTTTATTGGTGATGGATACAGATTGGTTTCTTTCTATTTTCTACAATGTTCTTTTTGGTTCTTCTTATTCTCAATCCCTACCTTCTGGTGAGGTGAATACGCTCATCAGTGATAGTAGTAGTCATAGTTGGGCTCTGACAAGGTGGTCTTCACAGGAAACTTGTTTGAGAGATGCAATAAACTGTATTAGCTAAGACAGACATTTACAGTGTTAGCTGCCCTAGCAAAATATATTGGGAACAGTTGTGTTAATTACACCATTTATTGCATCTGTATTCCACAAGAAAACAAGATGGCATCCTGGAAAATACCACTTTTGGTGAGGGGTGTGTGAGTTGTGATTTTTCAAATTGGGTCGAGTCGAGTTGAGTAGTGCCAATTATTTTTGAATTTAGAGTATTTTCGAGCGAGTATTTGCCAGTTGGTAGTTTAAAATTTTATAATGGGATCTGGACACCACCCTAGATTTGATAAACGTGTTTTCTAGCTAATACATGAGTAGCAATACAAAGTTTTCGCCAATACAATCAAACTGGATTACATATTGACAAACAAAACACAGTTTGACATTCGTTTCTGGCCAATAAAATACGGTCCGGTTGTCATTTGGCCAATATCACCTGGTCCAGATATCGTTTATAATCAATAGTTTTAGATGACGAAACTGTTAATTAAAGCCGATATTAAGTGGCCCGGTCGCCACTTTATGTATGCCGTCATCATTTTTGGTCTTTGTTACGTGATCCAGTCATAATTTTTGGCCGAAATTATGTTTTCCGTCATCATTTACGGCCAAAATTACACAGTCTGATCATTATTTTCGGCCGATTTTACGTGATGCGATCGCCTTTTGCGGCCGTTACTAAGCGTTTTGGCCGGTCGCAATTGTTATATAGCAATCGTCTGGAAACTCGGCGTTAAATACTCGCTCGAACTTTCGAGTATTTTTCAGAACTTCATGTCGAGTTCGAGTATTAAAATACTCGGCCGAAAACTCAAAGTTTTGAGTACTCGCACTCCCCTACTCTTGGTGTAAGTGATGAAACATACTAGGCCTATTTTTACCCTCCAACTGCTCATTATATTTCTTTTTAGTGCTGAGACATTTTTCGCTGCCTTGCATGAGTTTTTTTGAAAAATCTATAACAAATATAAACAATGAATCTACCTGCATCAACCATACATTCATTTTGATTAGCAAGAAAAGGGAAATAACAAAAAAAACTAAAGCTTTACAATGAATACACAGTACACGCCTATACAACAGAGGCAAACTCAAACAACTAAAATTTAATAAAAATATATTTTTCTTTAGGTGCCATACGGGTTACAAAAACACACATACAGTTTCAAGATATCGAAAATGAGCTAAATGATTCACAAATTACAAAAATATATGTTTTGTTAAGGTTAAAATAATTATCTTCTTGAAAAAAAAAAAAATGGCATGAAGCTCGACTGCGACACTATAAATAGCACCAACAATGGACGGACACAACATTTCGTAATTGGTTACAAAAATAAAAAACAAAAAAACACCGAAAGACTACTTCTGATACATCATTTGATTAAAAACTATATTCAGAATCATGTGTGCTGAAACAGAAATTGTTTGAGTTTTGATGTATCGCGCAATAACGATATATCATAAGGGTTGCGATTGGGACCTTAGCAGTACACACATAGCATAGTTGGGTCGTGATCGGGGTCTTTAGCAGTTGGAGGGTTAATAATATGGTTTTAAGACGTGCCAGTTTTTTTGTTGCTTGAACAGGTTTTTATTTTCACAGCACTTGCTGCCGCTCCCAGCGTTTGCGCTCTTATACAACAACATCTACGAACACTTGATGATCGCTGTTGGCAGCAAGCCCCTGGACATTCCTCTGTTGCCCTTCGCTGTGCCGATAATGCTGCTCTACCTCCTGGGCAATGTCATCACTCAGTATCCTTTACACACCTTCAGAGCTTGAATCGGATGACTTGAGTATCTGTAATGTCTTATGCGATGTTCTTTAAGTAGTGATCTGTGGGTTTTAGACTGTTTCTTTAAGGGTCTAAGTCAGTCTAAAAAAAATTGTTTTTTCTGCTTACTCAAATTCAGTAAAGTTAGTTGTTTTATTCTATTCCTAATAGCCCACAACGGGATTTGATTTTTGCTGAACTCTAGTAGCAAAATCTGTAACTAATGACTGCGGGCAACCATGGTTCTCTCCGCTAGGGGCGCGGACTGATTATAAACCTATATAACGCCGCTAGACCACTGGTCGTGATGGCCGAGTTGGCTAAGTCGTGGAAATACCTTGGCAAAACTTTGTTGATACGAAGTTCGTGGGTTCAATTCACACACACGACCAAACCTGACCAGTCGTGCAACTCTCAATGAGTTAACCGGTCTGTGGCAACGTTGGTGGGAGGGCCCTAGTAAAACAACGGGTGGCAGGCTTGCTTGGAAGTTGGCGGGATTGGTTAATTCTTTGAGACTTGCACATGGTCAACACTGATTTTGCTACTTTTTACTTATGTCTACTGTGTGTGTGCCAATCAACTCTTTAAACTAAGAAAACAATATTTTTATTAAATAAAATACGCCATTAATCTACTTAAAAACTCTATTTCGTCCATTCCAATTCATAAGTTAAAAAAATGAAAAGTTAGGAACAACACCAGCATGTCATTCTAAACCAATGGTTAACAGGCATAACATTGTACAGTATAAATAAAACAACTTCTGGAATGGCATCACAACAACAGTGCACAACAAGGAGGAAAGTACATTGGACGTATGACAGGAATAGGGTCAGTAAGTTGTGTTCATCACCATAATCTTCATGTGGAAGTCATTTACTCTTTCTCTGTAATCAATGCCAAAAAAGTGTGTTAACAACGAAAAGGAATCAAGTGGACCAAGACTACAAAACATTGTACTAATCTGAAGGCCAGGGGCGAAACTTTAAGATTTTGAGGGTGAGGTCCCAAAAGGTAAATAAAAAGCTTACTACACTAAAAAAGAAGTGTCTGAAGCTAAAGGCTGAGTTATACAATGTGAGACATAGTCCTCAGACATGTGCGAGGGTCATCGAGAAAGTAAACATTTGCTTTCTGCACATAACACAGCTCCCCAGGAATCATGCTTGCATGATTTGCAAGGCATGCGGGCATCACTGCGATCGCGAGAGTGGTAGTGCCCATCAAAGTATGAGCCAAGTCTTGTTGCTGTGTGGTCATGTGTCTTATTCCTACTGCGATTCAAAATGGCAACATTGAATTGAAAATCCCACCAAACATGAGATTCACAATGTTTTTTGGTTTCTGAATAAAAAAAACTATTGAACACCAAAGAAAGTTTATGGTGAAAGTCCAAAAAAGTCATCGAGTCTTCAGGGGGAAAATGGCACAACAGATTTAATGAAAGAAGATCAGTAGTGCACGACGAGGATCAGAGTGGCAGGTCAGTGCTCGCTAAAGATAATTTGAAAGAAAGACTCGAGGGAAAATTTTAGGCTGCTAAAATCTGAGTACATTGCAGATATTTTAAGATTTTTTGCACTTTCTATTGTGTTTGTCTACAAATTTCAATAGATCGGACGTTTTGCACATTCAGAAACTAATGATAACAATTTGGCGGGATTTTCGATTGATGCCGCTATTTTGAATCGCTCTAGGAATAAGAGGCAGGGAGCTGTGCTAGGTGCATTAAGCAAATATTCCTTACTTTCTGGATGACCCTCATATGAAATTGATAAATTTGTATGGTAATTAATTACATTATATCAAGAAAATTAATTAGACACAATACTTGGTTCGGAGCAACACGGTAACTAGTAGTTACAATTAATATGGGCTGTTTTATTTTTATTTTGGAAAAATACCTTCTAAAGTTTGATAAAGGCTTGGTCGTGTTTTCTCTAACCCCCACGCCAGATACCTCTGCATCAGCTCCGTCTATTACCTCACTTCCGAGTGTTCTTCTCTCACCGTCACCCTGGTCATCACCCTCCGCAAGTTCGTTAGCCTGCTCTTCAGCATTCTGTACTTCAAAAACCCGTTCACCGTTTATCATTGGGTAGGAACCACAATGGTGTTCACGGGTACCCTCATCTTCACCGAAGTCCCGCAGAAGATTCTGCAGTCGTCAGCTCCTGTTCAGGAAAAGAAAAGTCAGTGATCGCTTTATATTAGAAATCTAGGGTAGTGTCATATATTTTTAGGGGATTGTAGGTACTCGATTTATTCTTTAGACAAAATGGCAATTATATATTTTATATATGGTAGAAATAAAATTTCTGAAAATTCTCTAAATGGTATATAGTTACAAAAATTTATCAATAATTGTAAGCTATATAGTTATTTTCATTGTTATGTTTTGCAATTTTCATGAGTCATTTACTAAAAAAAATATTATATTAAAACAAAAAAAGTAATATATTTTTAAAACTTATTTATACAATATTTCATTATTTTTACTTTTAAGTAGTTATAGGTTGTGTTTATTTTTTTTTTTTTTTCAAATGAAATCTGTAGTGTTTTTAATATTCTGATGAAGTAATATCTTGAAATTGTTGGTTGTGCGGTTGTCGTTTTACCATGTATGATGTAAGATAAACAAATTGTACCTAGGAAAACCACAATTTATTTGTTTTATTTTGCAGGTAAACTACAAATTTAATCAAATAATTGTTTGATGATTAATTAAATATATAGTAGACTCTCATAAATCTGGATTGACTTAGTCTGGACTCAAGGTAGTCTGGACCGATGATCTTGAATTTGTAATAATGTTTTGATGCAAATATAAACAAAAAAACAATCTTCACGGTTTAAGGCCTTCAGTTTTGACGTGATTATCCCCCACTACACAAATGTGATTATCCCCCACTACACAAATGTCGTGAAATTTTCATCGTCTGGCGTTTTACATTTCAGTAAAATTGATGTCGTTTATGATTGACGAGACATTGGAAGTTTTCGCGCGGGCAGAAGTTGTATGACTCATATCATGACCACCTCCGGGAAATTAGGATTTTCCAAAATCCAGACCGGCTGCCTGCCACATTAGTCAGGATTTCTGAGAGTCTACTGTGTAACTTTTATTTTTATTTGGATCACATTCTGCTGATTTTTGTTTTATATTTGGTATTATTTTGATTACCCGGTATATTAAAATTGTGATTATTAGAATAGTACCGTTTTCACTTTAAAACCGTAATAGTACGGTTTTTCACTTTAAAATGTGTTACTTACCAAATTGGACGATTTTCCTATATAGTTTTCTAAATAACTAAATCAAACTTTCCCTCAATTTATTTTTCTACAATTCAGTTTTACAATTTAATTTGTTCTTTTTATACTCTTTAATCCTTGGGTCCGTCCTAATAAGCATTTATTGTATATGAAAAATGTGTAAGATTCATATTCAAAATGTATGTAGGTTTGATGTGCATCAGTAAGGACCAATACACATTTTCTTTGCGTCTGAGTGCATGGCAAGGCATGCAAAGTTATGTTAATCAGGGTTTAATTATTTTATTTACTTTAAAACAAGTAGTGATATTACTCAATTGAAGTATAACTTTGTTTAGTAACTGGTTTTAAGAGGTCAATTATTCAAATGCTAGATAAATTCAATCTGGCCTTTGTTGTCACTGATCTCTTGTTTCAGGATTTACTTTATTTGATTCATCATTCTTCATCCTTTTCATTTAGCTCTTTTTTAAGTTTTGTGATTTATTCTCCAAGGTCATCTTTAGCACACATTTCTGCTAATAATTCTTCTTTAGCCTTATATAAAAAAAGTTCATCCGTTACCGATTATTTTTCTTCCATTTCTCTTTCTAAGGCTATTTATTTTTCATGCAATGTGCTCTTTTCTCTAACAATTTCAATTTTGATATTAAGTTGGTTATATCACGTTCCTTCTGACTCAAATTGAGCCGAGCCAAGGTCAGCTCCTTCTAAAACTCTTTCTTCTCAACTCTCAGAATGTTTACTGGATCTGAGAGGCCATCTATTTGTTTTTGCTGCAATTTTACTTCTTCCTGAAGGTTTTTCAATTCAATTTGTTAAAGCTTTGTTTCTTTGCGGCTAACTTTTCCGTTTCTTGGTTTTATCAATTTTGTTTTTCGTTTTATCAGTTCCAATTCCTCTTGCTGCTTGGCTTTCTCCAAAAACTGAGCCAACTGTTCTTTCACCTCTTTGCTTATTTCTTCTTAAGTCCTCCAATTAAGTTTGTTTCATTGAGTTTAGCTTTTCCTTATTTCAGCTTATCTGTTAGTTCTTCAATCAGACTCAGCATTATAATGATTGTCATTGTCAGCTCGGACCACCAGTTACAAAGAGACCCAGCGCATTTGAAAGCATCATCCATCGCCAAGCACATTGTCGTACAGACAACACTCTATTGATACTGTTTCCATTCCCAATAATTGATTTTTGATTCCTCGATTCCTCAACCCCCAGTACTTCATCTGAAACTTTTTCTTGGGCTTTACGCTTGACACAGGAGTCGAAAGGGGATGAGAGTGCTACATGTGTGTTTCACGATCTGTGAGGACATACTCCGCCACCTCTCAAGCTCGGGCTGCTTCACCTTCCGCGGCTGCAGGACAGTGTGCTTGGTGATGCTGATGCCTCTACGCAGAGCTGGTGGTCTGAGTTTACATTGACAATCATTATGATTCTTTCCTTGTCTGTCAGCAAATTTGAACAACTGAATCAGCTTTGTGACACAGAAAAGAATAATTTGAGATCCGTGCTAAGGTGGTTCTGTCTGATTATTGTGAAAAAACTACTCAGAACATGCAGAGAGCAATTGACATTTTGTGATTCCTTCAGTCAAAGACCAGCGTTCAATATCTTCTTCTGCCTTTTCGCTCCAGCCAAGTCACAAATAGAAAAGCTGCAGACAACTGCTCGTTCGGGATGTTCCACATTGGAACTCATCTTCAGCTTTATTGTGAATATACAATGGGAACAGGTTGATCTAGAATTCATTCCAGTTGCCGCTTCTTGATGCTGCAGTTGATGTTCGGAGATCTGTCTTTCTGAACATCAGGACAGGACTTTATATGCCTCTTCTTCTGACTGTAAAAATATATGTTTGAGACTTTTATGTAATAATATGTGTGACTGTATTGACCTAGTTTGAACTGTTTTCTTTTGGAGTTAAGAGTTACAGGCTGCGTCACAAATTTCATCCAGACTGGATCGGACTTTACTGTTGGTCTTAGAATCATAGCTTAGAATCAAGTTGCGATGACTTCCTGGTTAAAATGCCATCTTTGAATTTTATCTCTAAACCTTATAATAACAGAGATCTTATATCACTACTTGCAAGTTTTAATCACTATTTGATTTGATAATGCTTGGATCAATATGTTTTATAATATTTTAGGGTTACGTAGAGTTTAGTAGTACCAAAATGTTTTGTATCTGATTATTTGAGCTTTTTGATTTATAAACCCCCCAGGGGACTGGATGGTCAACTTGATTGTAAACTCTTTCTTTTTGAAGTATTTACATTGTATTTTATTGCAATCAGTTGGAAATATGTAAAAATCAACAAACCTCTGCCCCATTATATGTATTTTTTATACATATGATTTTGTAATTTGTTGGACCGAATGTGTTAGTGGAAAAGGTGATAGCTTTTTATATTCAATCTATGTTTTTTAAAGGTGAAAATAATTCAAAAATACAATTAAATGATCCTTTAGCTCAGTAAAACAAAACAACTAGTTTTTATATTGGTTTTTAAGGAATTACAAAATATGTTTTACCTACTCTGTGAAGTCGGGACATTACGTTTTTTAATCGACTTCAATTTACTTATTAGGAAACAACTGAAGTTACTAAACTACCTTATAAACTTGTAGCTAAATTGACAACAAATCTACCAAAGTTGTTGCAAGTTTTTAATGGTTAGAACAACCTATTTAGAAATATTTATAATCAAAGTTAAATTAGCAAGTTTTTAATGGTTAGAACAACCTATTTAGAAATATTTATAATCAAAGTTAAATTAAAAAGTAAAAGTTAGTAAGGGAGGACAGTAAATTGTTAATGATGTAAAACAAATTTATCAGGGAAACACTTTGCTTATTTTTTATAATTTATAAGTAATAAGCATTTTATAAAGAAGCTTATTCCAAGAATATATATTTTTCTATTTGTAAATATTAGTAATAATAATTGTTGTTATTTAGCTAGTCACACTGTTATCTAATATTAAGTGTTTAATTGAAAATAAAGTTTTAAACATGTCTACTGGATTTATTTTCACTTGTTTTTAAATATAAATAAATTATGGGTTAGTACTTATGATGTTATGATGCTAAAATATATGAAACATTTATTCTTCTAAGTTTACCTATGGTGGTCAGGCAGTCAAGTGACCTAATAAATCACCGAATCGATTTTGACCGGTCACATCGTTGATCATCAGGCCCAATTAGGGGAAGATAAAATCAAAATTGCATCCCTGCTTATATCTTACTGGCTACCGGAAGCTCTGGAAATAAGTTTGACTTTGGTAGCACATACAGAAACTTATTTCTTCAACATCTGGCAGCCAATAATATATAAGCAGGGTCTCAAATTTGAGTCTCTCATTCTCCGATTTCCTGATTTCCTGTTGATGATCGGCGTGTTGGGTCGAAATAGATTGTATATGCTTTTATTTACATCCTGCGATTATAACAATCCGTACCATGATAGTAAAAAAGTTGTTTAAAAAAGAATATAATATTTCTTAAGTTAATTAATTCTGTTATTATTTTGTATCTCTGTTGCGAATAATGACATGTACAATATTCTGAATTAAAAACTGGAAGAAATAAAGTGACTTACAATTTCTGTGAAGGATATGGTTGCTTATTGAGCATTCATTAGAGCTAATTTTAAAACTGCCAATCATAAATTGAAATGAAGGTGAATTGAAATTATGTTAAAAATGTAAAACTGACCCTTTTTAAAATATAGTTAATTGTTTATTGACCTTACAGCATGACTTCCACAAGTCACATACATTTCACTCTTTTTCTTCGCAAATTCATTTTGTTTAAGTACCTTTACGGAGTCATTATTACATTGTAGAACTTATCACCCAGGTTATCAAATCCCTCAAGTAGATAACTTGCGCTGATATTGAAAATAGATACAATGAAGTGTGTTGGAAAAACTCACATTGATCGTTTAGACTTATCAGATGGTACTAATTAATCTCAGGCAATCAATCTAATGTGTTTAATACACTTATCACTTTTTCAAGTGTTAAATCGAATTAGTTGGTCTTGATCTTTCAGCAACCTGGGTGAAGCGTTTGCAAACTGATTTCAATCCGAGTTTAAATTTAATTTTAGGAACAGAGTGACAGTGCTAGACATGTCTGGAAATGCAGAGGATGTTTCTCCCGTGCTAGTCTCCCTCAAACCCACTCTCGTTCTGTGCAAATGTGTTGGTGTGTGTTCGTTATCAAATCTGTTCGGCAACTCTCACACGAGGTCGTTAAAGTGCAACTTTTTCTCTCTCGGGACCATCTATCAATTAGTGTTCGTGTTGTATTATCAAATATCCCACTCGGAAGGCCTACTGAGTCTTTTTTATCCCAGGAGAAAATTTCACATAGGTACTCTCATGTCATTTTTTTTCACAGTAATGTTTTTGGAATGTGTTTTTTCCGATAGAAAACTGCTGAGACTGCTTAAAAGCATAGATGAAGTAGACGCACGAGTAAAACAAATAATGCCGAGAGAATATAAATCGTTGGTGAGTCACGGAGTTTACAAGTGGTTGGTGGTGTTATTTACTTTTGATGCTTTCCTGTATTTTGATAGAGAATGCGACTGGAACATCGAACAGTGTTTTACCCGATACCAGTTGCATTCGCTTATTCATTATCACGTTCCGTTCCTCTCGGAGGTATCACTTTTTTGTGCCACCAGTTCTGAAGTGATCAAGAGGTTTCAGGTGTTAAGGATGATGATGTGCGAAAACCAACAGTTGAGAGAGCCTCTGTTTATAGAGGAATGCCGGAATTTTCATAGCCTCGTTGTAACTTCTGCAGAAATATTTCTGGATTGGATCTCCCTGAGACTGGCCAATCATTTTATAATGATAGCACTTCATACCGTTGGCCACCTCTTTTTTCCTTGCTTTTACGGAAAAGGCTGTGTAATTTCAGTCATAGCTTTGAGAATTTTGCAACAGCTGATACTGGTTTATGTCATATGCTACTGTGCCTCAAAGCTGAACGAAAAGGTAAGATTATAAAGAGTAAAATTTGCACCAAGGGGTTATAAAAGTTTAATGATTTAAAGAATAATACAATACCAATTTAGAGTATCTATACCAATATTTTTTCCATTTCCGGTGAATTTTAAATCATTTAAATACTCAACCCTACCGTTTTCTACATAAATTAATAAGAGAGACTAATAATTGGATGCAAAAAGGATCAAGAAACATTTCAAACTTATTGTTAATTTCAACCTTAATTTTTAACAATATCATTTATTGTTATTTGTATATTGTTATTTGTATCAAATTGTTCATTCATGCTTTAGCATTTTGTTGGTCAATATTAAATATTAAATAAATTTAATAAATATTATGATCACAAATTACTGAGATAGTCTACATTATTAAAGTAATTTCTTGATTTTTGTTCAGCGATTCTCAAATTCTAAAGCTATTATTTTGTGAACGAGTTTGTTATCTATCTAAAGCTCCTATAGTGTATTCCATTATATGATTTTTAAACAGCTGACTCAACAAAACCATATACATAATGAACATAATGAAATAACAACATAAACATATGAAGCAATAACAAGCCTCTGATGTTGATAGTTGTAAAAGTGTAAACGTACTCAATAATGGCTGATTCAAATATTAATATTCCTGAGGAAATATTGAAAATAAAAGGTGGTATGATGAAAAGTACGGTTCATAACTCGTCCGAAAGTGCTATACCGGTGCTTGATCGAATTCAAGTACGAGGCGACTCGGTAACAGCCACTTTCCGGACTTGTGACGAAATATACTATTCTACTCGCTTCCTTATTTAGCGTTTTTATTCGCAAAATCTTGCGGAGGAGCAGTTCGTTATATATAATAGTTTAAATTCAGTAAGTACGAAGGTTTGCTGTGACAGGGTAATAACATAAACTGACAAAAATATACAGCTGGAAAATATAAATAGTAAATCAACTGATGCTGCACTCTACCGGAACAAATAATAACCTTCTCAGATCAAAGAAGAACGTTATCTTTATTTGTAAAACTTCAATTATTATTATTTTTTTAATAAATTTCAAAAACCTTTGTAAAACTGAATGAATTATTGTTAAACGGGCACTACTTTAATTATTTAACTATGACAAATATAAATATAAACATTTTTAAATAGATTCTTCTCATTAGCAACCAATATTTTAATAGTATCTCGTACTTTACTAATATACATTTTTCCCAATACTTTACCTTATGGTAATTTTCCAATTTTTAAATGTTAATTATTAAAAGTCGGTTTGAATAAATGTGTTCTGTTTTTGAACTGGTAGCGTAAAATGTAATGGAAAATGCTTGTGACAAATTTGAAAGAAATCCGTTCAACCGTTTACAAGTTATTGCTTTTCAAACACACACAACCACACAACCACTGACGGACATTGAATCACTCTGCTAATACATAGATTCCTTTACTTCGTTCCTTCATCAATTAGCTTGCTCTCAAGTAATAATTTTCACCTCTCACCGTGCAGTTTATTAGTGGTTGGTGGTGGTGGAAAAAAAGGTTTGGGGGTGATGGGAGGAGAGGCAGAGGAGGAGGTTGGTGGTGATGGGAGGAGCGGCCGAGGAGGAGGTTGGTGGTAGAGGCAGAGGAGGAGGTTGGGGGCAATTGAAGGAGAATCAGGTGGAGGTTGGTGGTGATGGGAGGAGAAACAGAGGTGGAGGTTGGGGTGATGGGAGGAGAAACAGAGGTGGAGGTTGGGGTGATGGGAGTAGAGGCAAAGGAGGAGGTTGGTGGTGATGGGAGGAAAAACAGAGGAGAAGGTTGTTGGTGATGGGAGGAGAAAAAGAGGAGGAGGTTGGTGGTGATGGGAGGAGAGGCAGAGGAGGAGGTTGGTGGTGATGGGAGGAGAGGCCGAGGAGGAGGTTGGGGGTGATGGGAGGAGAGGCGGAGGTGGAGATTGGTGGTGATGGGAGAAGAGGTAGAGGAGGAGGTTGGTGGTGATGGGACGACAGACAGAGGGAGAGGTTGGGGGTGATTGGAGGAGAGGCAGAGGAGGAGGTTGGGGGTGAAGTGAGGAGAGTCAGAGGAGGAGGTTGGAGGTGATGGGAGGAGAGGCAGAGGACGAGATTGGGGGTGATGGGAGTAGAGGAAGAGGAGGATGGTGATGGGAGGAGAAACAAGAGGAGGAGGGAAGAGAGATGGGAGGAGAGGCCGAGGAGGAGGTTGGGGGTGATGGGAGGAGAGGCGGAGGTGGAGATTGGTGGTGATGGGAGGAGAGGCAGAGGAGGTGGTTGAGGGTGATGGGAGGAGAGACAGAGGGAGGAGGTTGGGGGTGATAGGAGGAGAGGCTGAGGAGGAGGTTGGTGGTGATGGGAGGAGAGGCAGAGGAGGAGGTTGGTGGTGGTGGGATGAGAGGCAGAGGAGGTGGTTGGGGGTGATGGGAGGAGAGGCAGAGGGAGGAGGTTGGTGGTGATGGGAGGAGAGGCAGAGGAGGAAATTGGTGGGTGATGGGATGAGAATCAGGAGGAGGTTGGTAGTGATGGGAGGAGAAACAGAGGAGGAGGTTAGTGGTGATGGGAGGAGAAACAGAGGAGGAGGTTGTTGGTGATAGAGGAGAGGCAGAGGAGGAGGTTGGTGGTGGTGGGAGGAAAGGCAGAGGAGGAGGTGGAGTCTGGGGAGAGTGTTGAGCCGTTTAATGATTCTCTAGGTTCCTAGGTCCTGGGTGCCAGAGAGATCTGACATCTGACAATGCATCAGAGTAGGAAGAGTTGGTGGCTGGATGAAGTTAATTGAAGTGCTGGAAGAGGATAAAGAAACCCTACGACAACCTTCTATTGAAATCCAGCAGCTCCAACAGAAGAAGAGATAACACGTCAGTGGAGAAGGTGGTGGTTATCACTGAGTACTGAGTGGTACTAAAATAGAGAATGGATATACAAATAGAGGTGCTGGAAGAGGATGAAGGATGGAACTCTATGGCAACCCTCTGCCGAAATCCAGAAGCCTCTAACAAAAGAAGGATGAAATGTACAACTTGCCGTTTTTAAAATCTTGTATGGCAAAAATGTCCAGAAACACATGCATGACCCTGAGTAGGGTATGGATAGTTTCAAGTTGCCAATTTTAAATCTATACGTTCAATGGTTCAAAACATACAAGCAATTTAATAAAAATCATAGTCTGATTTATGCTAAACGGAGCGGAATTAAAAAAAATCCACTCCACAATTTATGTTTATTTAGGGATGTATAATCCAAAAGTATTTTATCCAGTGCACCTTTTTTTGCTACACCCTGTGTAAAGCCAAACCAACTTTTGAGAAATCCGGAAAAATACACCTCTGACCCATATGCTTGAATTAAATGTGTCGGTGAGAAAACTGGAGGTTTAATATTAGTTTTTTGATGCAACCGCCATAAATTAAGTTTTAACACAATTTTGAATATTGAAATTTGTTTAGCCACATGCCTTGATCCAAACTATAACACCGGAATGAGATGAACAAGCAAAACTGTTGGGGAAAAGCTAGTCTTGAATAATGATAACTGTTTTTAATGATTGTGACACCAAAGTCACAATACAAGATTTAATATTTTGTCACTATGTTTTGATAACAAGTAAAAAGAAAAAATTGAGTGGTTACCCCTTCACCTTGCCGTTTTTGATATTGTATGTCCACAACAAGATCTCCACTTCCAGTGTGACAGTGTCAAAAGTTTAAATTCCAGAGCTATGTGCGTGATTCAGGTGTGTATGCTGTAATCCTCCCAAATTTCAGAATAGTCTTTGTGCAAGATAGTGCAACAAACAACCATACATTCAGCTTTATTGTAGCAGTAGGGATGCTCTAAGCAAGTCGTATGCCTATTTAAAATGACTTGAATAGCATTGAAAATTGCTGCAAACATGTCCATAAGAGAGTGCATTTTGGAAATGATAGCATGATAAAGTCAAGCTAAAAGAATTGTAATATAATTAAAGTTTGGCAGGCCCCCATTTCCAACCAAATTGTTGTGGTGAGGTGCTCTACTGTTACTTTTGTGTATGTTTATTTTGATTTCATTATACATTTTCTCTAACTGTTGAACTGATGACACCAAGAGCTTGTCTTATGTCTGATGTAACATATGTTTTTATCCAGAGTGAAGAGGTCCTTAACGAGTTGCTGGTGATTCCACTAGAAACATCACCGTACAATTGCAAAGACCAGGTAAAGTAATCTTAAGGTTCAATACTTGTTTTGGTAAAGTTCCACAGTTTTACTTGGTGAGTTGCTTGTGTTGCGGTAACGGTCCAAGTTACCGAGGCAACGGTTTGTATCCCTGGCAGTAGCCCTGTCATGGGTTTGCATCTCTGGCAGTAACCCTGTCATGGGTTTGAATCCCTGATAGTAGCCCTGTCATGGGTTTGCATCCCTGGCAGTAGCCCTGTCATAGGTTTGAATCCCTGGTAGTAGTCGTGTCATGGGTTTGCATCCCTGGCAGTAGCCCTGTCATGGGTTTGCATCCCTGGCAGTAGCCCTGTCATGGGTTTGGATCCCTGGCAGTAGCCCTGTCATGGGTTTGAATCTATGGCAGTAGCCCTGTCATGGGTTTGCATCCCTGGCAGTAGCCCTGTCATGGGTTTGTATCCCTGGCAGTAACCCTGTGATGGGTTTGCATCCCTGGCAGTAGCCCTGTCATGGGTTTGCATCCCTGGCAGTACCCCTGTCATGGGTTTGCATCCCTGGCATCCCTACGGTTCATGCACTGGCCCAAGGCCCATGAGGACGAGCAAAGTTTAGGGAAAAGAGGTCGCGCCTACCTCATACAAAAAATGTCTGCAATAAAGCTAGTCCTGGAGTGTTTAGTGTCCTTGCATACAGAAACTAGTGAATATCTCAATGCATGTTATTTTCTTCATATTTTTACTTCTACTGGCGTGTGTCCAGTCAGAGCAGTAAAAAAGTATATCAGCCTGGTTCTTGAAAAATGGGATTCCGAAAATTTGTATTATAGCTACGTATAAATTGTATCTCATGAATTTATAATGTAGAAACAGAAACAACGCTTTTTACATTGGTATGTTATTTAAGTAATGTTATTATATCAAAATTTCTTATGCTCACTCTAACTACATAAAAATAAATTTTTGAGCACTTGATTAGACTATAGAGGGTTTTTGGAGGGTTTGTACTCCAAAAGATAATTTAATTTTTACAATAAATAAAAAAAAAATACTAAGCCCTGGGTACACGTGCGAGTATTTTACTCTCGATAGTTTGGTGCTCTCAGACGCTACTCGCAGAAGTGTTTACACTGTGGGCGATTTTTATCGATGCAACAGCTGATCCGTATACACGGCAAGACTCAACTCGCAAGGTACGACACTCGGAGAGCTCCTGCCGCTCTCAGACACTGTCGGCGAGCTGACTCGGCGCTGTTTACACGACGCATACTAGCACAAATTCTCTGAGAGTAAACAACTCTCACGTATATCCTGGGCTTTAGGACTCAGAGACATTACAGACCGCCATCTTGGTGGTCCAATTATTAATCTGTGCTTCATTTTTATACCCTGGATGCCAAGTCTACTTTTTCTATGATCTGTGGTCTAGTGTCCCTTAAGATTAAAATGCCATACTTACATTATTCCTTCGCAAAAAATTGTTAGAAGAGTGTCCAACTCTAAAACTGGTATCTGTATACAGACAAATTATGTATATACTAGGCCTACATATGGAAATTATGTGTTTTTGCTCAGTCAGCCGAGCCCCGGTGTTTCCGAGAAGCTAGGTCACCTGAGGTGACTATCAATTGCATATATATGTTTTATTTCCAGTTTGAGAGTTAGAGGGAAATGTTAAATCTCGAGGTAAAAACAATTTATACTATTGCATAATTTTTCGGAATGTGATAATTCACTAACTTAATACAACAACTATATATAACATCGTCATTCATAGAATATCATGTTTTAGTAAAACCTGGTCTCGGCTAACAATTTGTAGAATTGTATTATTTTGGAAATACGTAACCATGACGTTGCTCGCCTTTTTTTGCGACGTCTCCCGACAACCAGCGCTGGTGTCGGCCGCGAGGTAAACGTGCATGATGTTTTGTTATTTATGTGACAGTCATAAAATTCATTGTTGTGTTGGGCCTTGCAGTAGAGTCGATGACTTCACTAACGTCGTCTTCCGTCGAACTGCACTCCTGATAGTCCACTGACTGACCGTCAGTCGCAAAGTAAGGAAAGTCAAAGCAAAGTAAGGAATGAGTCACTACTGCACTGAACTGCACGGTCAGTGAGTGCAGTTCGACGGAACTGCACGGTCAGTGAGTGCAGTTCGACGGAACTGCACGGTCAGTGAGTGCAGTTCGACGGAAGACGACGTTGGTGAAGTCATAAAATTGCTACAGAAACTAATAAAAGCAACCAGAACTAATGCAAAAGCAAAACCCATCAGTGTTTTAAGAAATCGGTTCTGTAAGCTTCTATTGAACGTGTATTATAATTTATAGTTGTCTCAACGACATAATTTTCCCAGTGGAAGGGAAGATTTTTTTAATGCATCACTGGTGAATGAAAAATATACTTATCACTAATATTTAAAGAGGTTGCATCACCAATCCAGTGTTCAGATAAATTAATGTGCCTAATCACACAAACAATGTGTTCTGTTTGTGTGTTGATTATTAATGGGTAATAATTTCAAGCATTGTCCAAATTCAGTTGAACGTAAAAGTTCTCGTCAGGATGCACGATCAAATTTCTTAAAAGATCAGAATTATATGTAATTTAATACAAATTTAATTGCGTTGTTATTTTCTTATGTGATTGAAGGATAAATATTAGACATTTAACAGAAGGGATTGGAGTTGTTTAATTCGGTTTATATCTACATGTAATAGCTTATAACGCAGCGTTTCGCAACTAAAAACACTATAACGAATTTACATTAGCTTCGATGGAGAGTTTCAATAGTAAATTTAATCCTTTACCTTGATTGCTATAATAACTTCTTTGAACGAGGTTTGCTGTAATGGAGTTTAAAAATATTTAAATTGAGTTATTTGTGTACCAAGACTTTCCAGGGCTGTACTCAGGGGAGGCAGGGGGGACAACTGCCCCGGGCCCTCCAGGGGGGCCCAGCCTGACGGGAGAGGCCCGAGCGGCCCGGCCGGTGTCTTATTTAGGACACTGTTGTCTAAAAAAAGGTTACCAACGTGGATCTGGACGGCAACAAGGGCCTACACCATCAGGCCTGCCCAGGGGCCCGTGAAAACTGATTACGGCCCTGAGACTTTCAAAGCATATGGCCAGAGACCCGTACTTTTCTAGTATAACAATTGTAAAAGTTAGGATACCATCTTGCAAATTTGATATTTCCGATGGTTAAACTTTGGTAAACTTTAATTTTGTTGATAACGTACTAGTACTTTGTTTACAATTCATCATTGGTAATGGCAAGTTTATGAAATTATTGCGGATATTTGCCATAACTGAATGAGAAAAACGAGTTTCACTAATAGTACAAAACACCGTATAAAAACTGTAGCAATCGTTTTAGGATATATATTTTCATATATTCAGGCGATTATTGGTATTATGATTGATTGGTGGTTTGAATTTTCTCTTTGCAACAACCAAACCATCATTTTCTTCTTTTGTAAATTGAGGGAGCTAAACTTTAATGAGATTTGAGAGACTGCACCAAATTCTCGCATGCAACAAGAATCTAGACCACAACAATCTTAACATTGTATGAAATGTAGAGTTGAGAATGTTAAAGTGTTTAACAAATTACTCGTTACAGATTGAAGTATTCATAGATCAAATAATAGCCAGTCCTCTCAGAGTGTCTGCCTTAGGACTGTTTGACGTGGACATGACAACTGTACCAAGCGTAAGTGACCACTTTATGTATTTGGAAATAAATAAACATATTAGTTTTCATTAATAAAAAAATGTCGATTAAAAATAAACTTCATTAGGACAATTTTGAGAGGCTAAGACTTTTTCATTGAAAACATCTAAGATAAAAAATGGGTTCTAAAGAATGAATATGTACAAGTGATCCAACGTTTGTTTAGGTTTTCTCCGTGGTGCTGATGTACACTGTGGTGGTGGCTCAGCTAGCTGACAGGTTGGAAACTTATTTTGCACTTCGTTGAAAAATTTGTAAAAATATGGTAATTGGTTCATTAAAGAAAAAGTAGTAATAATGTGTGAATTTTTCCTATGCCATTTTCCCCCATTTCTCCCTGGTGACAAATTAAAAGTGGCCTTAGGTACACCACCACAAAGATGGTACAGATGTGCCACAGAGGGGCCTATAGTGCTTAAAGCTTAATTGGTAATTTAGCTATTTTGGTTATAAACTGATCTAAAATTCTTCTGATCTAAATTGATCTGAATTCATATGTTTTGGCCTTAATATAATTTTACATAATCGAATCCCACTCTATGACCCAACACAGCATCTCTATAAGACCTACAGAGTTGAAATTTGACAACTGCATGTTCCTCTTTGGTCCTAGGTGCAATGCTTTGGCTAAGCAATGGTTTTACAAAATTCTTTCAGGCCTCTGCCCCAACGTTCTTCACATTTCCAATGCTAATCTTACTGACATAAATTTTCAATGGATTCGGTAATTACTTCAATACATTAATTTTATGAACACCTTCTCTTTGTTTCTTGCCCAAACTTGATAAACCGGAGTTGTATTATATTGTTAACAATGAACACAAGCAAACGCTTGCAAAATGAGAATTTGAGTAAACTTACATTGTTTGTCTTGTCTTTGTTCTTGAAACTCAAAGGTTAACTGAACGTGTCACTCGTTTGATTATTCTACTAGAGCCACAGACGAGTAATAGCTAAGGGCTCCGGTCTACACTACGGAAAAATCTGCGCCACCGCGTGAAATACATTCTTAAGATAAGAAAAAGAAGCGTTTGTGGCTGCGATAATTATATGTTATCAGAAAACTCTAAACGGGATTTGATAGAAGAAAGTTAATTCTACTCATGCTGTTTTTATAATTTCAAAATAACGTTTTTGCCTCTTGTTTTTGTTTGAAAAAGCTAATTTTTTCATAAGGGCTTGCAAATGCAACTAAAAAAGTTAAAAGACACATTAGATAATTTTTCCTCTTTAATATTATACTTTAACTTAAATGGTTTATGTAGCATCTACAAAGAGAGATCCTGCAAACTCTTTCCTAGCGCTGCGCGGCATGGGTAAACCGGAGCCTTAACAATACTGAACGAGTTCGCACGCAGCACGCTGACGTGAAGGAAGTGAATTTCCACATAAAAAACTATAAAAAATCAAAATCAGTTAAAAATATACATTTATTCCAATTTTTATTCAAATCTGAAAATATTGATTTTTTGGCTGTTCTGATGCTCCTGGTTCTATTTACCTGGAATGCTGGGAATACAATTTTGTGTATTATAAGGTTAGGAGAAGGTCCAGTCAGGCATTAAAGTAGGCGTGAGGTTGTTGGGGATGGTAAAAGTACACCAACAAATGAATAACAGGCTTTTCTAATGTAAAACCCCCATAAGGTAACGTACTGTGTTAGGTCGATACACATTTTCTTTAATAAACACCTGGCCAAGGTGTTTCCACGACGTAGCCAACTCAGCTAACACGACCAAAGGTCTGGTGGCGATATTAAGGGTTTTCAGTCAGTCCGCGCCCCTAGCGGATAGAACCGTAGACGCCCGCGGTCATTAGTTACATATTTTGCTACTAGAGTGCAGCACCAATCAATTCCCGTTATAGGCTACTACAAATAGAAAAAAATTACTACCTCAATGGGTTAAGGGTGCGCCCTACCCAGATTGAATTCATTGTTGTTTAGCGCCACGCCGCCGGCGCCGCCAACAAGCAGGGCCATGCATATTTACGCTTGAAGTCCATTTTGTTCTCCTCGATCGCACTGTTATTTTACAGATTTCTACCAAACTATTTGCAGTTTCACACTTTTCAGATTCCAATCTAGGGATCATACGGTTCCTTTTATCCAAAATAATTTTTCTCCATACGTTAGGAATCTTTAGAAAAACGCTTAATTTGAGAACATTACTAATGGCCTACCACTTATTTTGAATTAAAATCACGATTTTTAAATCGTATGATCTCTAGATGAACATTTATTGAATTAAATAACATCAAATTATTTTTAATTGGTTAACAATTTAGCCTACAATGAGGGAGATGCAAACCCCTTACTTGAGCGTGCGGAAGGGAGGTACGGCGCACCCTTAAATTCATAAACAACACCAGATTTCTACATATTTTTATTCCCTCGAAGTAACATTTCCAAGATTTATCTGTTAGTAAAACTCATTCGATT
The DNA here is from genome assembly GCA_963675035.1 of Allygus modestus. Taxonomy (NCBI): domain Eukaryota; kingdom Metazoa; phylum Arthropoda; class Insecta; order Hemiptera; family Cicadellidae; genus Allygus; species Allygus modestus. Next base: position 486,251,440 of record OY776112.1, on the reverse strand, counting down.
TAGTTTCTGGAGTTTCCATAAAAATATAAATTCATAAAAGGTTGTACTCCAGTGTGCCGGATCACACTCTGGAAGTCTTCTTGCCCGAGGGGTTCTTGTTGCTGGGCCTGTTGGTGGTGGAGGCTCTGTGAGCCTGGAGGTTCGAGGAGCTGCTGTGGAGACTCTGCTGTACCAAGCTCTCCATAGTGTTCCTCTTCCTGGTCACTTGCTTGTTGAGGAGGGTCGCCCACTGGCTCTCGGTCTGCCCCAGTAGCAGCAAGGGGTTCCGCCCCCCTGGCCCCGCAGTCTTCTTGTTAGACATTTTTCAGAGATTTTGTGTTTCCATGGAAATATCTTGTGTTGATTTTTCATCTGTGCTAATCGATATCAGAGTTTATTAGGAAGGTATCCATCGGTTAAGGAGTGCCCTAGCAAGTGACTGTTGGTAGCGTATGAGGTGATTACGACTGTCTGGAAACGAGGAGAAAGGAATCGTCCGGAAGCTACTAGCCAACTAACTGATACCTGCTAAACTGTGCCATTGTAAGATTTATTCTTTCTCTCTTAAGTTTGAATCATAACTCGCTTAGCTTAGTGAGATGGAAACCAGGAAATTGATTGAAATGACACCAGCGTCTGTAATAACATATACCTTTTAATATACATAAACCAGATGCACTACTTCCTCCTTATTATATAGTGATTAATATTCGTGACAACCCTTTAAATAGAGGCCTCTGTGCCCTAACTCCTATTTATAAAATACAACTGAAATGACAAACACGATATAAATCAATACTCTCTTAAGCTAACAAATCATTAATAAAGATCACTCTGTTCTGGCATGGCCAAAGTTCTTTAAGGCAACTTATACGTCACAGTCCACACCTTCCATATGAATACACACCCTTAACTCGATATTTAACATTTAATTTACATTGTTGGGCATGTAGCCGTTAATCTACCATTAAAGGTTTACTCAATTCACTTTATTAATAGTTTAGTCCTTTATATTTCATCCATCAATTACACATCAAAATAATTACCCTTAAACCTTTCCAAATTAAACATTGTCACATTATATTACATTAAAATGTTAAGCCATGTGGGCCTTTACACTTCAATAATCAATTCATTCATGTAACAGTTATTCATTAGCACTTACTAAATTAATTGAACGATGGTTAATGACATCGAGCTACTGCTATCTTTATGTACAACTATTTTACACCTCAACTTGGCCTATAGGCCATTCTGGTTATGCATACGATCTTTAATTTATTTTAACAATTAACCCTGACATTCACTCTGAGGCTTCTTAATTTTATATATATATATATATATTTCTCTTTATGTTTATATTATTTATTGCTTGTCTTAGTAAGCTTTAACTTTTAAATATCTTCATCATTGCTTAATCATTATTATTATCAAATCATTTCCCTTAACCTTCGACTTTTATCTCAAATTTTCCCTTTTAACTAGAGGTGCAATTTAGTGAAGATCACATACCACGCAGTCCGGAATTTTGGCTGTCAGGCGGTCTCCCTGCGTTGTCGGTCCTTGGCCTCTCCGTGGTCCCGTCCAGTGGTTAAGGTGTCCAGGAGTGGTCCAGCGTCCAGAAGTGGTCCTGGGTCCCTTTGTCGGTGGTTGTCTTGAAGAATTCTCCCAAGGCTCCTCCGGTCGCAGACACGGTCCGTCCTCTTCTCCCTCTGGGTTGTGGTCGCTGTAGTGCTTCTCTTGGCCCTGCGTTGGTGGACTTGGTTGGAAGGTCGACAACACCCGGTATTTTACTATAACCTAAGTGTTGCGGGACTTACTCGATCCAGCCCCCCTTACTTCCCAACACTTCACTTCTTGCCTCTCTTTTCCTGACTGTCCATCCTCTCTTCTCGATATCTTTCCCCCGATATCGTGTTTCCCCCAAATTCGGTCGACCACGCCCACGTCAACCAATCACGTCGATTCTGGACTCCTACACCCGCCGTGATTCGTGTCCGTAGCAGGTCAGCATTCCGCCGCCATCATTGGAATTTTTGGTGAGTTACTTTGATTTTGTCGCTTGAACCCTAGGTCATTTACCTGTGTAATTTGACCGTTTATTTCCTGTTTTGTTACTCTGTCATTTCCTGTTGTTCCCAATTCCAAGTCTTTGACCTCAGCTTTACTTCGTAGTTAATTGTACTCATATTTTTAAGATTTTATTTTAGGGATTTTATTAACCAATAATGTTCATAATGTTTACACCATGTAATAGGTAGTTTCACAATTTAAACAAAATCACAATCATAATAACTCTAAAATATACCCCCGTCGCAGCAAACCTGCATACTCAGCGAATTTCCAATGAATAACCCATTAACACTTAACAGAATTCATAAGAAATATATTCACAAACAAGCGATATTTAAAATATTAATTATTCTCTATAAGAATAACATTGGGGATGAGTACGCAGGTTTGCTGCAACAAGGAACACAAAATAATGGGGTTTTATACAAATATCATTAGAACTCATCTAAGTAAAGTCACATACCAAGTTTCATTCATATACATTTATAAGTAAGCGATATATAACATTTTAATTATTCTCCATAAGAATAACATCGGGACCGATTACGTAGGTTTGCTGCTACGGGAACCATACGTGAAAATTTTGTATTTTGTGCGAACAACGATATACCCCAACCAGATAAAGCCATATACCAAATTTTGTTAGTTTATGTTCATAAATAAGCGAGATATACAATTTGAACCATACGTGAAAATTTTGTATTTTGTTCAAACAACGATAAACCCCAATCAGATGAAGCCATATACCAAGTTTTGTCAATTTATGTTCATAAATAAGCAAGATATACAATTTTTCTTTTTCTCCATAAGAATAACATTAGACAACGTACTGTGTTTAGCACTTTCAATATCTCAGGGACCAATTGACGTAGAGCAATGATCTAAATACCAAATTGTTTGTTTTTTTATGCTGAATTAAATGATGAAAATTGAAATTTGATTTAAATAAAAATTACATGTGAAAACCCCAAAAAAACACATTTTTGGGGTACAAAACCCCCCAAAAACCCCCCTTTGGATGGAGCGATTCGTCTGGTTTTCGAACTCGTTCAAATAAATGGTGCTTTACACATTTGTACCATATTTCATTAAGGTCGGACCTTTTTTACGAGAGTTATCGTGCTTACGGACACACACACACACACACACACACACATATATATATATATATATATATATACATATATACAAATTTGAACGAATGGTGTTTTTGGCATCTGGAGACCTCAAAATGAAAAGTTATCATGGTCTCGGGCTTAAGTCTTACCATGAGACCTACGCTAATAGCTCCTTCCCTATAGGGGAAATTCGCTAAAAACGAACGAAAATGGGAACGAAAGCGATTGCACCGGAATAAGATTTATATAAATAAAAATATTCTGCAAAAAGCCTAAATACTTTTAGGTCGTCACAATATCTACAACAATTAGGGTGGGGTGGGGAAGCGGAGGATTATTGATGTATCTTCTCAACTAATTATTCAAAATAGATTATTTATGGATACTTTTAAAGAGCTAAATACCTAGCGATATCACTGAGCAGAATTTTGGTTTCCATCGAATAAAAAAAACTCGAACATTTTGTAACTATTATTACTTTTGGTATGACATTTCTGCTAAATTAAATCTTTAGGTATTATTTTGTTCTATAAAATCAATCATAAACCAACAACTTTGGATAATCCTTTGAGGAGGAACAGTATTTGAAAGTTAACATTAGTCTTATATGGGAGAAGTAGTCTACCTACTTAGTAGGTAGTAGGTACGAGGTAGGTACAAGCAGAGAACTGGAGTCCCCAGTTAGTATCAACATAGTGTAAAATTGATGTAGACACAATAACTTAACACACAAACAACTTAACACAACACTTAAAATTATAATTACACTTGTACTGAACTTATATACAAGACATTATTGTTCATAATGGATGGTACAAGATAGTTCATTTTGAACTCCCAAGTAGGAATATATTCTAGAGATATTAGTTATTTAGTGAGAACAGTTGGTGGCTAAATGGAAAAAGGAGCATTTTAGGACCAATGATTATAGGAACCTTTTAGCGAATTTCCCCTATAGGGAAGAAGCTATTACCGTAGCTCTCATGGTAAGACTTAAGCACGAGACCATGATAAATTTTCATTTTGAGGTCCCCAGATGCCAAAAACACCATTCGTTCAAATTTTTATTGTATATTTGTATATATATATATATATATATATATATATATATATATATATATATATATATATATATATGTGTCCGTAAGCACGATAACTCTTGTAAAAAAGGTCCGATTTTAATGAAATTTGGTACAAATGTGTAAAGTACCATTTATTTGAACGAGTTCGAAAACCACATGAATCGCACCATCCGAAGGGGGGTTTTTGGGGGGTTTTGTACCCCAAAAGTGGGTTTTTTGGGGTTTTCTCATGTAATTTTTATTTAAATCAAATTTTATTTTTTAACATTTTATCAGCTTAAAAAAACAAACAATTTGGTATTTTTATCATTGCTCTATGTCAATTGGTTCCTGAGATATTGAAAGTGCTAAACACAGTACGTTGTCTAATGTTATTCTTATGGAGAAAAAGAAAAATTGTATATCTCGCTTATTTATGAACATAAACTGACAAAATTTGGTATATGGCTTTATCTGGTTGGGGTTTATCGTTGTTTCACAAAATACAAAATTTTCACGTATGGTTCCCGTAGCAGCAAACCTAGGTAATCGGTCCCCATGTTATTCTTATGGAGAATAATTAAAATGTTATATATCGCTTACTTATAAATGTATATGAATGAAACTTGGTAAGTGACTTTATTTAGATGAGTTCTAATGATATTTGCATGAAAACCCATTATTTTATGTTCCTTGTTGCAGCAAACCTGCGTACTCATCACCAATGTTATTCTTATAGAGAATAATTAATATTTTTAATATTGCTTGTTTGTGAATATATTTCTTATGAATCCTGTTAAGTGTTAATGTGTTATGTTATATATTCATTGGAAATTCGCTGAGTATGCAGGTTTGCTGCGACGGGGGTATTTACTGGATATGATGTAATACCTTGCTGGAAATATATCAGTTAACCTTTGTACAACACCCTGGATAAAGGACAATAAAATAATAAATGGTTACAAATGTTATTGCAATTTTTGACAGTACCATTTGAGAGTAATTATAGACGTAACTTATGAGTTATGAAACTAAAGAATCAAAATGTGTAAATAATTAGCTCCTCCTTAAATTAAATTTTATATTATAGAAGCAAATTATAAATTTACTTATTATTTAACTAATCCTTCTGAGTTTAAAACACAGCAAATGATTACAATTTTTGAAATTTACTATAACGGAGTAAAATCTGATAAATCGTAATCGTAAAAGCTTAAAATCACTTTCCGTTAAAAATTCAATGTAGTGTTTCCATTAGCGCAGAGTGTAAGGTGCAGGGAATGCCACAAAGTTGAAACGTGCCGCTGTACAGGGCGGCATTGTGCTCAGTGGCTGTAAACAGATAACACTTACACTGACGCTGACTCCTGCCTCGCTACCTCCAATACTGCCGCAATGGCTTAAGTTAACAGCGAGCGTAACTGAACGATATCTAGTAACCGTTAAACTGTGATTAGCCGGTTAGGAGAATGGCTTAACTGGCTGGTTCATTGAAGCAACAACTAGAATAACACTTGGTTCAGTAAAATAAAAAAATATTTTTTTTTAATGCGGTACCTATTTGTGATATTAAATTTCCACTCAATGAAATCGCAGAATTTGTTTTATAAATCGGTGGTTCTGGATAATTCTTCGAGGAAACCTAAATGTTAGCACAGTTTTTTTTTTCGTGAGGAGCATGACATATTTTGACACTGGAGTACCCGAATTAAATCTCCAACATTCCATAAAGGTAATCTCAACACCACATATTTTGTGACAACAGATTTTCAGTTAGTGTCAAAGGATGGTTATCCGCATCCCTTCTGTACCTTCAAGATGGATTAAATAATTGGGGCTGGGAATCACGATCAGGAAGGGACTGCAGACTTGCATATCTGGATTTCGCATATCTAACGGATATCTAAGACTAAACGCTTTGTTTTTTTTGAAAACGAAAAATCACTTAGGTTGTGTGGCCACAGGAGGGAGATTAAGTGAGTAAAGTTTATATAAGTATTTTAAATACCTTTACAGGTTTATAATTTATGAACACAACATGTTTAATATGTCTATATATACCTGTGCAATGTGAAGTTGTAAAAATAAACAATTTAACTAAAGCCTTTTATTCATAAAATGTCTGCAATTAATTTGACATGGGTAGTTAATCCAGAATAATAACCATACCTCAAAAATCTATAATATACTCTTTCGAAACACTTCATTGTTAAAGTTCTGCCTTTTTATACTGTTTTATTGATTGAAACAATGACTTAACTAACATTAACTTTTTCAACTTAATTCAGTATGACGATGCATTGTTATATTCATTAATTAATTACATAGTTAAATTTAAGTTTTACACACGTAGTGGCACTGAGGAGATGCTGTATCATGGCGTGTGTAACGTACGATTGGCAAGGTGTTAAATATTACCATCTACATTGTATCAAGTGAAATAAATTGTACAAAAAGTATACATAATTATTTTACTAATGCATAAATAAGGTGACTAAAAGCCAATGCCGTTACTTATTACAACTAACAATGGTGTTATTTTGGACCATGAAGTTTTATCAATACAGTTTAAAGTTTTGCTTGAAATCGTTTAATATTTTCTTTTAAGTCTACGGCTTTCTTACAACTCCTCAAATTCCATGCAATCTGTTATTTTCACCAAAATGAATAACTATTTGAATCAGTTTGCTAAGGGTACCAAGATAAAGGCTGGAATAAAAGAATATTTTGAAAAATACAAAAAAATCACCTAGAGTGTACAAAATTATGTAAAACTCAAAAAGAGACTCTAACATACTTTTAGATTGTTACTCAATGAGTATCACATTTAGAATCCCATGAATTATTGTTTTTAAACACGGTTTTTACGTCACAGACGTTGATTATCATTAATTACTACATCCATCAATAAACAAGTATAACAATATTTATTTACTTAAATAATTTAAGATAAATTAATCTCTCTTTATGTTATCCGATTATATCCACACCTGCATCACCGACAATTTGTCCAAGAAATACAATCAATTCATCGCTAATGTAACAAAGTTTACACACAACCCCTGATAACGTACCGGGGTGTTGGAAACTCCATCCTCCAAGGAGGCCAAGGTCGTGGAAACACTTAAGACAGCGAGTCTCAGTCTTGGAAGGTTGAATTAGAGTCAATTTAGTGTAAAGAGATAAGCCAACCATCAGGCTGCAGTATCGTTAGTTGGCTCCCTGCTTGGAGCAAACGCCATATTACACTGAATCTTGCATTTTTACTCGTCATTTCCCCCGATGTTTATTACATGTTAACTTGTTTTGAATTAGTTTACTGAGGATAGATAGTCTACTACACATATACAGTTAATGTTTTAATTGGGTTTGTGTAATGTTAAAAATAATGTTTATAAAATTACTGAGGTAATTAGTTACAATATCAATAAATTATATCTTTAAACAATACCGATATCAATGTAAATCGTTAGGACGTATCTCACAACACTGCAAAATTTATTTACACTTATACTGTACTCACAGTACCAGAGGGCAAGCTTTGCTCGAAGAAGGTCAGTTTGTTTAGATATCTTGGAGTGTTTTTTCAACAAGTCCCTCTTACTGTCAAGCAGATTTTCACAGTATAAGTATGTTTTTAAGGTTCAAAACCTCAAATAAAAAAAAAACCATGTTCGGAGTGTCGGATCCCCTTAACTCATTAGCCCCTATTTTTGCATGTTTAAGGTCAATCCAGTTGTTATTATAGCTCAATGTTACTTTGATTAATTTTGTATGTGATATGACCATTCTAATGTAAACATCATTCAATGGTTTTAGTCACTGCTCTCAGGAAACCACATGTTAATACTTAAACTATATATGATTATTCGTTTGTCAGTTCAATGATTATTTATAAACAGCTGTTATGATTCTTTTGCTTTGATTTTAAACTCCATAAGCCCATTATTATATATTTTTTTTACTTTTCCAATAATAATTTTTACATAATTAGATTTAGTCTGGGTAGAACTTATTTTGACCCAGAAATTAGTTTATTAAAACATTTAAGGAAATCGTTGGAGCCGCTCTTGAAATCAGAGTTGCAAGTACAAGAAAGCAAGCAAGCAAGCATACCTTACCCACATTAGAGTATATGATAGGATACAAGACGATAAATACACACACAAGATGGGGCAAGGCGAACGATACCAACTAGTTAGGCCTACACTGTTGATCATCAGGTCCAGTCAGCAAATATAGTTTATTCATCCTTTTTAGCGAATTTCCCGTATAGGGAAGAAGCTATTACCGTAGTCGGCATGGTAAGACCTAGGCCCGGGACCATGATAACTTTTCGTTTTGAGGTCCCCAGACCCCAAAAACACCATTCGTTTGAAACTGTATATATATATATATATATATATATATATATATATATATATATATATATATATATATATATAACTCTCGTAAAAACTATCCGATTTTGATAAAATTTGGCATAAACGTGTAAAGCAACATCTATGACTTTAAGTTCGAAAACCAGCCAGATCGCTTTACCCGAAGAGGTATTTTGGGGGGGTTTTGTACCCCAAAAATGGGTTTTTAGAATTTTTTACATATAATTTTGGAAATAGTCAAATTTTAGTTTTCCCCACTGGATTCAGCTTAAAAAACACACAATTTGGTATTTTAATCATTTCTCTACGTCAATTGGTTACCGAGATATTGAAAGTGCTAAACACAGTACGTTGTCTAATGTTATTCTTATGGAGGAAAATAAAAATTTTATATCTCGCTTATTTATGAACGTATACTGACGAAACTTGGTATACGGCTTCATCTGGTTGTGGACCATTGATATTTGCTCAAAAAAATAATTTTTTGCTAAAGGCTCCCGTAGCAGCAAACCTGCGTACTCAGCCCCATGTTATTCTTATGGAGAATAAGTAACGTGTTATCTCCCTTCATTATGAAAATAAATTAATGAAATTTGATATGTGGCTTTACCTACATAAGTTATATTGATATTTGTATAAAACCCCATTTTTTGTGTTCCTTGCTTCAGCAAACCTGCATACTCGGCCGCCATGTTATTCTTATGGAGAATAATTAAAATGTCATAAACCGTTTATTTATGAATGTATATTGATGAAACTTGGTATGTGGCTTTATGTGGTATTAAGATACATATATATGCATTGGAAATTCGCTGAGTACGCAGGGTTGCTGCTACGGGGGTATTAATATAAATACAGAAGAGCACAGTTTGTTTTAAGTTTCTGCTTCTAAATTTCATATGTGCTAGAGTGATACGAAAAACTAAAGAAATACAAATATATATATTGACATGACATTCATTGACTGACATTGCTTTGATCCTCAAAACGGTTTTCCGCAGTTTTATCTGGTAATTTATCATTACAAGTGCTCATTATAGGTATGAGACTAGCTCAAAGCTGTTCTTGTGCAGCAGTAGCTTTGAGACCATGTAACGGAAAGACATCTGCAATGTGATTGAAAGAGGGCTTTTTGTGAATAACACTAAACGGAGATCTTTAGTTAAATCATCAATGACTGCACAAAAAGGGAAATGTTGGTTGATCATGTAAGAAAGTTGGATCGAAGAACAACCTTCGCTTATCTAGAAAAAATAAATCATACAGTTTGCATCTGTATTAGTTTGATTGCATTTCTCGAGTGTAATTTTGCGTACAGTAGCCTATATCAGGTATCATTTACGAAATAAATTTAGAACGTTAATAATTTTAAAATTACACATTTCACACATACTTTAATATTATAATGTAATTGCATTTTTCTTTGAAATGTTGCTACGTAAGAAATTTAAGTTTACATTAATGATGAAGTTACAAAATTAAAGATTTAGGTTTAGTTTACGGACTTAGTCAACCATCATTATAATACATTTTAAGTGGTGTATTGTAATGGCAGAATAATTAAACGGAATGAAATTTAAACTAATGGAAAATAAGTGAAGCTAAAGCTTATTGTTAAAAACGAATTTACAGCTTATTGTACATCTTAATTCAATCAAATTTGTTAGTAACTCTCAGTAACAATACTAATAGATTTTTGCCACTATTATCAAATGCTTATCAGATTTCCTACTATCCATCTGTAATTATGAAACTGAAATTGCATACCTCCGATAGAAAAAAAACTATTTATAAACTTTAATTTCTGCTTGATTGTGTTTTATCATTACCGCCCATAAAACAGTTACTCTGAAAATATTTGTTGACTTCTTAGTTGTAACACAACTTTTTAAAAGCTTGTCATTAATGGAAAAGTTTTATGTTTTTGTAAGTCTTGCATAGAACTTTAAAACAATTGTTTCAATAAAACAACGAACGGCAATTTGTTTATTAAAAAAGTTGTACTTTGCTCTTGATGGATGTTTAGCAGAATGAGTAGGGTTTAAATAATAATTTGATGTTAATGTCATTAATTTATATTTATATAATATTTCAGTTTGAAATTATTGTAATTTACTGGAGTTTACGATTACGTTTTAGAGTTTAGTAATTGCCATCACGAAAAAATTAACTTATTTATACTTTTTTGAATTTTTCAGTTAAACCTTTGTTTACAGTTAATTGACCTGCTCATCACAACAGGTAACTAGATAGTTTATCAGTTAACTACATTACTTGAAGTTTTATCACTTTGTTAACGGACTAAACTATTAATGTCCTACGGAGTTTGCTAAAATACCCCGTAGCAGCAAACCTGCGTACTCAGCGAATTTCCAATGCATATATATTTATCTTAATACCACATAAAGCCACATACCAAGTTTCATCAATACATTCATAAATAAACTATTTATGACATTTTAATTATTCTCCATAAGAATAACATGGCGGCTGAGTATGCAGGTTTGCTGAAGGAAGGAAAACAAAAAATGGGGTTTTATAAAAATATCAATATAACTCATTTAGGTAAAGCCACATACCAAATGTCATTAATTTATTTTCATAATTAAGGGAGATAACACGTTACTTATTCTCCATAAGAATAACATGGGGCTGAGTACGCAGGTTTGCTGCTACGGGAGCCTTTAGCAAAAAAATTGTTTTTTGAGCAAATATCAATGGTCCACAACCAGATGAAGCCGTATACCAAGTTTCGTCAGTATACGTTCATGAATAAGCGAGATATAAAATTTTTCTTTTCCTACATAAGAATAACATTAGACAACGTACTGTGTTTAGCACTTTCAATATCTCGGTAAAAAATTGACGTAGAGAAATGATCAAAATACCAAATTGTGTGTTTTTTTAAGCTGAATCCAATGGTAAAAACTAAAATTTGACTATTTCCAACATTATTTATACAAAATAAAAAAAAACATTTTTGGGGTATAAAACCCCCCCAAAATACCCCTTCAGATAAAGCGATCTGGCTGGTTTTCGAACTTAAAGTCATAAATGTTGCTTTACACGTTTATACAAAATTTCATCAAATTCGGATAATTTTACGAGAGTTATCGTGCTCACGGACACACACACACACACACACACACACACACACACACACACACACACACACACACACACACACACACACACACATATATATATATATATATATATATATATATACAGTTTCGAACGAATGGTGTTTTTGGGGTCTGGGGACCTCAAAACGAAAAGTTATCATGGTCCCGGGCCTAGGTCTTACCATGCCGACTACGGTAATAGCTTCTTCCCTATAGGGGAAATTCGCTAAAAGTATACAATCAGAAAGTTAAAACTGAATTACAGTTGTGCCCCTAATAATTAGCCTTCAGAAGATATTTAATTTAATATATTTAGTTCCGTTTTCTATCATTGCATTGTAATTAAACTAAAAAGGAGTTTTCCTGTTTAATTAAATTGTAGGTGGTTCTATGATCCCAGTTGAAGACTAACATTTCAGTTTATTAGGTGTTGATGAGAATTGTAGTTTAGAGGCCATAATAACTAAAATGTATGATAAAATAAAAGTCTGGGCATAAAAATATCTACTTTTTTATTTTATTTTATTAATATACACCATACAGAGAAATGTAATTTAGAATATTGTGCTTATGGTAAAACCCTAAAGATATGAAATAGAAACCAACAACAACATATCAATTATCCAAAAAAAAACCAAAAAAAAACTAAAAACATAAAAATAAATTATGAAAAATGAATGATGATGATGAAAGTAACATAATTTTAAGAGAAATCTGTCATGATATTTTGGTAAAATAAAAAGATTTATTTGTATACAGATTTTCCCCACAGAAATTAACTTCACAAATATATTTGAAACATAACCGTATTGAAGATTTGATCTCATAGGATACTGGGCCAAATGAGGTTGGATTGAAAAAGTTTTCCTGCTCAAATCAAATATGAAACCAATACAGAGTTTGAACAAGTTTACTAAAGAGATACGTTTATTTATTTTCTGAAGGAGCTAGAACTTCCGCACAAACTGTCCATCAACTTAATATTTATTAGTTTTATCTTAATTGGAGACCTATTCGATTGATACCAAATATGTATACAAACATTTGTTTTAGGGGCCGAAAATCAAGAATTTCTTTTAAGAGTATAGATCCATTCCTAGTCAAGGCCATTTATTTTTGTACTTCCTAATTTATAACATTCAATCAAACAAAAAGTTATAGTGAATTTTTTAAAATGATATATTAAAATAATTAAACAAAACTATAAAAATGTCAAAAAACACATTTTATAATTTATCTTTGTAGTTTTTTAGCCAGCCTAGTTTAAAATAATTTATTTTAAACAGTTATATACTGTAATAAATAAAAATATTATTTGTTCAAAATATTCAATTTCCTTCCTATAACATATATAACAGAAGAATATTAATAGAAAATGTCCCTATGGAGTATTATGCGAAAGGAAGTAAACGATTTTGCACTTTGTGATAAAAAGATGAAAATTAGGGCAGGTGTACATTTTTGTATACTTAAAATATATAGATTTTGGACCCCATCACATATGATTCTACCTTGACGGTTTCCTTTGGTAAAACAATAACTAACCGTGCTTATAGATAAATTTTACATTCAACTTAATACAATTTCAAACTAAAAGCAAAAACAAAGAATTTATTCAGTAAAAACAAATTGCTAGCTCTTTTTTTAATCAAAACAATTCTTATAAACAACTTTTTGTTTTATGCGACAAAACAACTTTTCCAGTAAGAATTTATAGCTTCTGTTGCTATTTTTAGCCAAGCAAATTAACATTTTCTCATTAAATGTAACAAAAGTTCTATACTACTTACGGGTCCGTAGGATTACGTCAGTTACAATATTCCTTATCCATACTTTGATATTGTTATAAAGAGTTCTGTAAGTTTTCTTTATATTAAATTTATGAAACTGTTCTGCACTATTGAAGAACAAAACTCATTATAGCGATGGATTTGCTATTTGGCATCACGATTCCTTTAGACTTTACCTATCAATTCTAGTGTTTAAAACTACATTAGTTGTCGGAAGGTAAGGAAACTCCTACAGTTGTTAAGTGAGATTTACGATATTATGAATTAAGTTCATAATACATTTATAATTACCGTACTTACTTATTTTAAAATTCAGAACTTAACAACTAACAGCCCTACATTATTAATTAACTTGTGAATTTTTTTACCTGAGGAGATTACGTTTATAATACATTGTTTGTTTGTTTGTTTTTGGGGGGATTAGGAGGCCCCAGCGTAGCCGGATAGACTTGTCTCCCTTGGGATATTGAACAGCCACCGGGAAAAGGAAAAAGGGGATGGGACAGGTGGTTGGACGGGGTCAGTCTGCCTCGCTCCAGAAAGGGAGGGAGAACTTTACCTAGCTTCCGATCTCTGAGGGGACGTAACCCCAGGGCGATTCGCCCTCCAACCCGACGTCCCCCAAGTCCACCAGACAGGGACCGCCATTGCATAGAACCTTCAACCTCTCAGGGATCGGGTGGCTCCAGGACGGTTCGTCCCCCAGCCCGGCAGACCGGAGACCGTCGGGTAAGGGCCCTTCTTCCCAGGCACCCGTACCAGGCTGCAAGGAAGATCCACTACTCCAGACTACACTTGGACTAAACTGGGTATCCAGACTGAACGAGTCAAGCCCCCAGAAGAGACAAGGAGGAACCAAGACAGAGAAGTTGGTCACACTGGATAGACAACAGACTTACCAATACTGTGACAGCTTCATCTTGCTGTACTCAATGCCAACATGACAGCTTCATCTTGCTGTACTCAATGCCAACATGACAGCTTCATTTTGCTGTACTCAATGTCAACATGACAGCTTCATTTTGCTGTACTCAATGTCAACATGACAGCTTCATTTTGCTGTACTCAATGTCAACATGACAGCTTCATTTTGCTGTACTCAATGTCAACATGACAGCTTCATTTTGCTGTACTCAATGTCAACATGACAGCTTCATTTTGCTGTACTCAATGTCAACATGACAGCTTCATTTTGCTGTACTCAATGTCAACATGACAGCTTCATTTTGCTGTACTCAATGTCAACATGACAGCTTCATTTTGCTGTACTCAATGTCAACATGACAGCTTCATTTTGCTGTACTCAATGTCAACATGACAGCTTCATTTTGCTGTACTCAATGTCAACATGACAGCTTCATTTTGCTGTACTCAATGTCAACATGACAGCTTCATTTTGCTGTACTCAATGTCAACATGACAGCTTCATTTTGCTGTACTCAATGCCAACATGACAGCTTCATTTTGCTGTACTCAATGCCAACATGACAGCTTCATTTTGCTGTACTCAATGCCAACATGACAGCTTCATTTTGCTGTACTCAATGCCAACATGACAGCTTCATTTTGCTGTACTCAATGCCAACATGACAGCTTCATTTTGCTGTACTCAATGTCAACATGACAGATTCATTTTGCTGTACTCAATGTCAACATGACAGCTTCATTTTGCTGTACTCAATGTCAACATGACAGCTTCATTTTGCTGTACTCAATGTCAACATGACAGCTTCATTTTGCTGTACTCAATGTCAACATGACAGCTTCATTTTGCTGTACTCAATGTCAACATGACAGCTTCATTTTGCTGTACTCAATGTCAACATGACAGCTTCATTTTGCTGTACTCAATGTCAACATGACAGCTTCATTTTGCTGTACTCAATGTCAACATGACAGCTTCATTTTGCTGTACTCAATGTCAACATGACAGCTTCATTTTGCTGTACTCAATGTCAACATGACAGCTTCATTTTGCTGTACTCAATGTCAACATGACAGCTTCATTTTGCTGTACTCAATGCCAACATGACAGCTTCATTTTGCTGTACTCAATGCCAACATGACAGCTTCATTTTGCTGTACTCAATGCCAACATGACAGCTTCATTTTGCTGTACTCAATGCCAACATGACAGCTTCATTTTGCTGTACTCAATGTCAACATGACAGCTTCATTTTGCTGTACTCAATGTCAACATGACAGCTTCATTTTGCTGTACTCAATGTCAACATGACAGCTTCATTTTGCTGTACTCAATGTCAACATGACAGCTTCATTTTGCTGTACTCAATGTCAACATGACAGCTTCATTTTGCTGTACTCAATGTCAACATGACAGCTTCATTTTGCTGTACTCAATGTCAACATGACAGCTTCATTTTGATGTACTCAATGCCAACATGACAGCTTCATTTTGCTGTACTCAATGCCAACATGACAGCTTCATTTTGCTGTACTCAATGCCAACATGACAGCTTCATTTTGCTGTACTCAATGCCAACATGACAGCTTCATTTTGCTGTACTCAATGCCAACATGACAGCTTCATTTTGCTGTACTCAACGTCAACATGACAGCTTCATTTTGCTGTACTCAACGTCAACATGACAGCTTCATTTTGCTGTACTCAACGTCAACATGACAGCTTCATTTTGCTGTACTCAATGTCAACATGACAGCTTCATTTTGCTGTACTCAATGTCAACATGACAGCTTCATTTTGCTGTACTCAATGTCAACATGACAGCTTCATTTTGCTGTACTCAATGTCAACATGACAGCTTCATTTTGCTGTACTCAATGTCAACATGACAGCTTCATTTTGCTGTACTCAATGTCAACATGACAGCTTCATTTTGCTGTACTCAATGTCAACATGACAGCTTCATTTTGCTGTACTCAATGCCAACATGACAGCTTCATTTTGCTGTACTCAATGCCAACATGACAGCTTCATTTTGCTGTACTCAATGTCAACATGACAGCTTCATTTTGCTGTACTCAATGCCAACATGACAGCTTCATTTTGCTGTACTCAATGCCAACATGACAGCTTCATTTTGCTGTACTCAATGTCAACATGACAGCTTCATTTTGCTGTACTCAATGTCAACATGACAGCTTCATTTTGCTGTACTCAATGTCAACATGACAGCTTCATTTTGCTGTACTCAATGTCAACATGACAGCTTCATTTTGCTGTACTCAATGTCAATATGACAGCTTCATTTTGCTGTACTCAATGTCAACATGACAGCTTCATTTTGCTGTACTCAATGTCAACATGACAGCTTCATTTTGCTGTACTCAATGCCAACATGACAGCTTCATTTTGCTGTACTCAATGTCAACATGACAGCTTCATTTTGCTGTACTCAATGTCAACATGACAGCTTCATTTTGCTGTACTCAATGCCGACTTCTGTACTAGTAGAGACCAGTCAGGTAGCCATCGAGGGCCATATAATACATTACTTTTGTGAGCTAGTTAATTTTCATTTATGAATTTTGATTGTGATAAAGTAAAACTCTTTTAATAGCGGGAGGAATATCCTTACCTCCCAAATCGTAGTGTCGTGTTTAACACTAGAAGCTTAAGATAAAGTAAAAACAAACCTTGATAGTACATTTCTTTCCCTCCAAATAAAAATAATTATTTGCACTATGAAAACACTACTTATGTGCCATTACCTCAGAAAAAACGATTCATAATTTTGTAAGGGATACATGCCATTTGATTGAAATATGAAAGAAAACAAATGCACAGTTATGTTTGGATTACTCTCTGAAACTTGGGATCGTCAGTTTATATTTTGCATACAGATGGACAAGGTCTCTTTGAGATTCTGATTGAGAAAGTTTAACCAGAAAGAAAGAAATTTCTGAGAAGTGTGTCGAGAGCGGAAACTTATAATACTCTCAGTTGAACTTTCAAAAGTTTCTTTCGTCTGATCCATGCACTTCAGTTGTTCTTGTTTTATATATGAACTTAGTTGTGGACTTTGGACTGGGATTATTGCAACTTATTGGAAATGATTCACCACGGTATTGCAATAAAGTAGCTGCAATATCTGTTTAAACGCGCTGTAATATACTTTAATATATACATATAGAGCGTGTTATTTGAAATATATACACACACACACACACATATATATATATATATATATATATATATATATATATATATATATATCTTATAAAGTATTAAATTGTATGTTACAGTTTTTTATTGATATAAATATAAAATTACAGTTATTAATCACATCATCGAGTACACGTTCCAACATCGAGTTTGTTAGAATTAGGGCATACTTACATTCGATTTAAATGTACTAGCGTTTAATACATTTATTAATATTAAGTTACAACAAAAATTCGAGGTTTTAATTTTGGGAATGTTTAAATTGATTTATTAAATAATATACTTGAAGTTTTATGCAAAAATAGATACTTCGTCGAAAAATAATCAACTGATTGTTATTTATTTATATTTAAAAACTGTCATAAGTAGTTTATTGATTTTGTATTTAAAATGTAAAACAATGTCAAGGTTTGTTTGTATTTTAGTAAGTTTTAATGCTATTTTCGTTTACTCATCTGCAGACAACCAACTTTTAGTCAACGTCTTGTCACACTCGTCATCTGGAGTAACTGTAATATGTTGGCAGAAATGCGCTCTCGATAATGAACTGGAACACGGGTTTTTCTCTATTAATGTTCAACTTAAATACAAGAGCTCAAAGTGTAAATTGTTCCACATTTTGTATTTTTTATAGGTTATTGTAATGCTGTACTTTTTATTTTTTATTTAATTTTAATTTCAGTAGATAACTATTTGGACTGTAGAATGAGCTAAAAATTGAATGAAAGATTATTGCTATAAACAAATAGAAACATCCGGTAAACATTGCATGCATCGATTAAAAATAGTACCTGGGTGGCCGAGCTTTGCTCGGGGGAAGGCCAGCCAGTTTGTTTAGATGACTTGGAGTAATATCTCACTATGTTCCGTTTGTTAATCCCCCTACTGATAATCAGATTTGTATAACTAATTTGCCTCTTTTCTACATTTTTAAGGTCACTCCAGTTGTTATTTATGTGTTCAATGTCCCATTTATTTATTTAATACTCTATATATTTTATCTTGACTCAAATATTTTAATCTCTGCTCTCAGGAAACCACATGTTAATAATCATAAACAAAATGAGTCTTACTTTGATAGTACCCTGGTTGATTATGAACAGCTGTTACAAATTCTTTTGTCTTGATTTGAAACTCAATAAGCCCAATGTTAATTTTTTTAACTTTTCTTTTTAGTTTTTTTACATTATGTGATATTTCCTGGGGATGAGGCCTGTTTAGAATCTATTTTTATCCCAGAAATTAGTTATTTCGAACATTTTAAGGAAATCGTTGGAGCCGTTTTTGAGATCAGTGTCGCATGCAAGCAAGCAAGCAAGCAAGCAAGCAATCCTTACTCATATTAGAGTATAGGATAGGATTCTCTAATACCCTGAATGTGGAAGTGACCTTAACACTTTCTGGAGTTCTGGTGACTGCGAAACATGTCACTTATCCTTACAAAACTGCCGTATATATATGTATTTTTTAATTCGTTTATTTATTTTTGCTAAGACTAGTGTATTTAATATCTAATTTTTGTTTCCACTTCCACTTGTAGGTGTTATTAAGTTGTCTATGATTTATCGTTTGCTATCCCACTCTTAAGAGATTCACACATTTTCGGAAACATTAGGAAACATTTTAGGAAACATTTTAGGTACATTTTAGGAAATAATTCAAGTTCGGAATCTGTCATGCTTCCAGGACTGACTCTAAATACACCATCTTAAATGTATTTATGATATTTGTTTTGCTACTTTGCTAAAAAAGTGTTTGAAAGCTTATGGGCATTTTGAAATATTTGTTCAATATTTTAGTTGCAAACATTCATATTTGTTAAATTTAGTAACGCCACATTTTATAATGAAACCTTAGGACGAATACTGAACTGTCGGTGTGTCCATTCCAGAACCCCTGGTAGTTCTGAGCGGTTCAATGCCTCGATTGATAGAAGGGCACACTGCATTTTGAAGGACTATAACTACCAATAATCACCCCTTAATGAGAGGGCACGTGGATGCAAAATGTATTAGTAATTTATACAAACCAAGTTTAAAATTTCCAAAGCTGACCTATAAAATATTTATTTTCGGTCAATACTAAGTATTAAAATTACACAATAATAATTATCTCAGTAATAACAAAAATATTAAAACTGGCAAATTAGTTGAAAAATTGATACCTAGTAAAATTGATTGTTAAGTTTATGTTATTTTTTTTATGCTTGTGAATTAGTCTAGCATTTAATAAACGTGTAATGATTTACAATACAGTTGTTGCCTTTAACTTGTAACTACAAAGGGGTAGCTATTGTACAAGGCTATAGAAGTAGCTTTAACCTGTGAACTGTTGTAAATAGTTGAAATGTTTAGCAACAATATCTGAGAGGGGGGCCACGTTAGCCATGCACTTTGTCTGACAGGTACAAATATGGGGCTTGACCTGGGCATTTCCGTATGGAAGCTATACCCCTTCATAATCTCTCCCAAATTTAGTGCATAGTATCTTAATAGTGTGTCGTTAAATCACTTCTCATGTTATTACATTCTCACAAGGAAACCAGTGTTTTTCACAGTTTTACCAAACCAATTGAAACGAGTTCGCACGCAGCACGCTGACGTGAGGGAAGTGAATTTCCACATAAAAAACTATAAAAACTCAAAATCAGTTAAAAACATACAATTATTCCAATTTTTATTCAAATATGAAAATATTGATTTTTTGGCTGTTTTGATGCTCCTGGTTCTATTTACCTGCAATGCTGGGAATACAATTTTGTCCATTATAAGGTTAGGAGAAGGTCCAGTCAGGCTTTAAAGTAGGCGTGAGGTTGCTGGAGATGTTAAGAGTACACCAACAAATGAATAACAGGCTTTTATAATGTAAAACCCCCATAAGACAACGTACTGCGTTTGGTCAATACACATTTTCTTTAATAACTCGGTAAATATTTATGCTAGAATGACGAGAGAGGGCTTAAAACTTTCGCCTAACTAATTCCCATCTTTTTCCACGCATTAATTTTGCATCCGGGGCTTTTTTGACCCTTTTTGGGCCCAAAAACTCGAAATTTGAAAGATTAATCCCCAAAAAATGGGTTTAGAGTTTTCCGATTGTTTTGCCCAACGAACTTGTCCAACAGATTATAGAAAGGAACGTACCTACCAAATTCGAAGTAAATCGGACAAAAATTGTGACCGCTAGAGTGCATACACACACACACATATATATATATATATATATATATATATATATATATACATATATATATAAAATTTTGAACGACCCCCCAAAACGTGTTCAGGGGGTCACGTTAGGAACTTCTATGGTGGTCCCGGGCTTAGGTTTCACCGTGCGGGTCATGCTAATAGTTCACTTTCCAAAGGAAATTCACTAATAAAACGTTTTATATTCATATCTAGAAGATAAAGTAGTAATATAAGTTAAAGGTGATGGTTTGATTTACTGTTTTAGAAGAAGGAAACTAAGCTTGCCTTATATGACCTAACTGATCATCAAGCCTTTTAAAATGTACCAAATTCATAACTCATCGCTTAGTCTTCGTTAGATCCAAAAAATGTTGGCCACTTCAAAACATCATCCAACAGGGTCACATACCAAACACTTAGTCTGTTGTTATTAATTTGGAATCGGGGTTAAGACCGTAATGTGAAGGTGAATTAGGAAGTTCTCATACATTTGTTTAGGTTCATAAGAGTTAGAGGATCAAAATAAAATTCTATAACTTTTGATTTTACAACTTAAAACTAATGATTATATCGATGAAAACTAGTTTTATAGAGACAGCATTATTTTTTTTGTTCAGCTTCATGAAATTGCTAACAAAGTGACTTAAAAATAATGACGCAATTAAATTTAATTAATAAATTTAATGTATGACAAAATTATTATTGTTTTTTAATTCTAACGCTAAAAGGCTATGGGAAAGGCATGAACCTGAATGGTTCGAATTCGTGCCTTTGTAACATAAAAAGGCAGGAATGCTTCCCCCTAGGGGATGTTGTTTGTTGCTCAACCATCCTAAACATTTGTAAAGAAAGTCAGACTTAAAAAAAAATGTTAAGTTTCTCACTCTACTAGTAGTAGTAGTGATACTAGTAGTTTGCTAGTGAAAAGTCGTTATGTTAATTAATATTAGATACAGTATAATACTGATGAAGGATGATGCAAATGAAAGAGGTTTGGACCATATATGATCATATGGACACCAAACATAGGCCAAATATGATGTTATGTAACTGACTGAATAAAAAATAGACTGAATAAACTTTTACCAGTGCTAAACGACGTCTTAAGGAAAATGGAAAAACAAAAAGATGCATTTGGAAAAATGTAAACTCATGAAGAAATGAACATTTGTTTAAAGGAAAAGCATCAATTTATCCGTTGAGTTATGTTCCATTGTTTATATCCCGGTATTAAAATTGTATTTTTGTCAATGTTTCTCGTTCGTGTGTTGTATGTTTGTGTCCAAAATACGTTTTAAACATTCATAACTTGGTGACAGGATCGTCACGGATCAGTCATGTGTCGCATAACCTCATCTGCTGATGATGCAGGCTAATTGTTAGATCGCACTACGGTTTATAATCTGTTCTTTGGATTGCTGATAACTGAACGTAAGTCCTGTGTATATATTCTTTCCATAAATAAACATGTAAATATAATTTTCTTTGAAGATTGGTGCAATTTTGAAGCATCACATCACGGAGCTCAAGATTTATCACAATTATTTGTTGAATCAATTCCAAGTTTTTCCATTGCTGTAAAACTCCAAGAGTATTTTTAGTAAGGGTAAAACAAAATAAGTTTCAAAATAAATCTGTGCGTAAACCAAACGGGACTCTTCTTCATTTAATATCTTACATAAAACATAACATGAGTCTCTTTGGTTGTTGCTAGAATGTGAGATGACTTTAGAT
This sequence comes from Allygus modestus, assembly GCA_963675035.1. Taxonomy (NCBI): domain Eukaryota; kingdom Metazoa; phylum Arthropoda; class Insecta; order Hemiptera; family Cicadellidae; genus Allygus; species Allygus modestus. Next base: position 486,228,840 of record OY776112.1, on the reverse strand, counting down.
ATGTGGTCCTTAGTGGCAAGTGTTTTGTGTCTCAAACTTCTGAATTGTTTCCCCGAAGTTTCAGGTATTCCAATTTATAGTGACACTGATAAATACTAGGCTGTCATCACGTAGGATTATTATTAATATGCTAGTATGTGTTTAGTTAACAGTTAACGGTATTTTACAGCACACTCAGCAATGCCCCTCAGTTGCAAAAAGTAGATTTTTTGGCGTGTATTTACGTAAAATTGTTTTTTACAATTAGAAAGGGAACAGAAAAAATTCTGGTCTTCTTACCATATAAATTTGACCTGTTCTTAGAAGGAACAGCCCAACAATAAATCGCAGCAGTGTGCAGTAGCACATCTCCACAAAATTTAAAAATTTTGCTAATAATCATTGTTACGAACTTTAGGTCAGAACGAGCAACCAAAACATCAGGAAACCCATTATTATTTTATTAGTTTAAATTAAACCTAAAACTATTTTCTAAAATATCAACGGATTTAAAAATATTCGAAATATTTAAGCAACGGTAAAACTAATTGTTGTGGAATGGGGTATAATAATAATAAATCAAAAGTTATAAACAATCGAGCTTTCATAAAATAACTTAGCTTTAAGGCAAACATTGCTTAACTATCCAGATGAAAAGTTAAGCGGTTCCATAGCGTTTTTTTCAATGAAGTCAACTTTAATTATTTCTTCTTTCATTAGTTGTAAAAGCGATCTAACAGAAGCAATTTTAATTAATAATATAAAATCATTATACGATTCAGTTTATGATTGTTCATAAAGTCATTACTTGTTTATTATAATGATCCATGTTTCATAACCTAGTATAAATTTAAAATAATTTTGAAATTGAAGGAAAATCATTCCTAAAGTTGAAAAAATGGTAGTATATATTTATGACATTCTCTGATGGTGGCACTACTGCTTGAGAACGACCCCGAAAAATATTTGTAATAGTGTTTTATTTTTTTTTATTAATGTATAGTGTACATGTTATTTATGGTGTGAAATTTACATCAAACTACTAAAATCTTGTGAGTAAAAACAACTAATTTATTTTTGGTTGATGTAACTTAAGTTTAAGGAATTAATACATAACAAGGGTTTAAGGGTTTAATAACAATTTTTGTTGTATTCGTTGTAAAATCTGGCGAAGGGTTTCTTGAGATTAGAACACAGTGAGCGTAAGACGTCTCTAAACCGATAAACCTCTGCTCTAGTCCTGCACGTGTCTTCTTAACTTGCTAAATCTCTTCACGTCTGAAGAAGTGCAGGGATTAGGTCGAAACTATTTATAGCACCAACATACAAGCTTAATGTCAAACATACAGACAGGTTAACACAGTTCGGGCAGGTAATGCCAATTATAATTGTTTAAGGATGGGTTTTATCACCCAGCACCGATTATGGAAACATATAAAATTGGTTGGATGAATATTTTATATCCTAGAAGAATAATGAAAAATAAATACCCCCGTAGCAGCAAACCTACGTACTCAGCGAATTTCCAATGCATATATATGTATCTTAATACCACATAAAGCCACATACCATGTTTCATCAATATACATTCATAAATAAACGATTTGTGACATATTTAATTATTCTCCATAAGAATAACATGGCGGCTGAGTATGCAGGTTTGCTGAAGGAAGGAAAACAAAAAATGGGGTTTTATACAAATATCAATATAACTCACTTAGGTAAAGCCACATACCAAATTTCATTAATTTATTTTCATAATTAAGGGAGATAACACGTTACTTATTCTCCATAAGAATAACATGGGGCTGAGTACGCAGGTTTGCTGCTACGGGAGACTTTGGCAAAAAATTGTTTTTTGAGCAAATATCAATGGTCCACAACCAGATGAAGCCGTATACCAAGTTTTGTCAGTATACGTTCATAAATAAGCGAGATATAAAATTTTTCTTTTCCTCCATAAGAATAACATTAGACAACGTACTGTGTTTAGCACTTTCAATATCTCGGTAACCAATAGACGTAGAGAAATGATCAAAATACCAAATTGTGTGTTTTTTTAAGCTGAATCCAATGGTAAAAACTAAAGTTTGATTCTTTCCAAAATTATATGTAAAAAATTCAAAAAACCCATTTTTGGGGTACAAAACCCCCCCAAAATACCCCTTCGGATAAAGCGATCTGGCTGGTTTTCGAACTTAAAGTCATAAATGTTGCTTTAAACGTTTATACCAAATTTCATCAAAATCGGATAATTTTTACGAGAGTTATCGTGCTCACGGACACACACACACACATATATATATATATATATATATATATATATATATATATATATATATATATATATACAGTTTCGAACGAATGGTGTTTTTGGGGTCTGGGGACCTCAAAACGAAAAGTTATCATGGTCCCGGGCCTAGGTCTTACCATGCCGACTACGGTAATAGCTTATAGGGGAAATTCGCTAAAAAAAACTTTATGCTCATAATTTCTCTTTTATTAGCAATAATAGTGTTCGGTAATTAAAAAGGACATTCATCCCAGCATTTTAAACTGGACCTCTATTGAGTAAATTTCGTAAAATATATTCCCTCTAATGCTAGAGTTTTTTTTGTACAAAAGTAGACAATGACAATGATACACAAAGTTCGAAACGAAATATTAATATCAACAACAAGAATGAAAGACAACGATGTACATTTTAAATCAATAAGTTTGTAACTTTACTAAATAAGTTCAAAAATCTTTGAGGAAATCAAATTATACGAGCATTATGTATGTACATAACTTATTTTCATGGGAAACAAAAATACAGCTCACAAACTAAAATTTAAGCATATAATACGATTATAATAAATTAAAGGTTAAATAATATTCACGGGATGTAATAAAAAAAATCTTAAAACAATTACAAATATATTTACACTTATACTGTATTCACATAGATGGTAAACATAAATAAAATATGGTACATACCTATCGATTTTGACCAGTCACACTGGTCATCATCAGATACCTGATGAGAAATGACAAAGGACATTAAGTAAGATTATGACCGGTGTGATTGACCTTGTACCATCTTTTATATGTGTTTACCTTCTGATATGTGAGTACAGTATAAGTGAAAATATATTTTCAAATATGTTTTTAAATATCTTTTATTACATCCCTTAAGCAATAACAACACGTTATATGCTGATCAAAAAGTTGTTTAATAATATTAAATAGTAAAATGTTAAAGGCTAAGTAAGTATCCATGTCGCAATTTTTGTTTGATGACTACAAAGAGCAATAGATATTTTTTAATAATAATTCGACAAAGCACTAAAAACAACAATTGTGTTTCAATTAATCAGATCACGAAGAGTAAATTAACGTGTACAGTTGGCATTTACACCAGATGGAAAGGACGCCGTTCTCCCACAGCCGAGAGGATTGCTTCCACCGCGACACGGAACAGCCATCGCACCCGCCGCCTCCAGTGTAGGATTAAGGGCTGAGTTTGAATAGATTAAGTCAAATAAAATAAAGGAATTCAGAAAAAATTAAAATGTGGTGTTAAAATAATTATTCTGTACAAAAAAACGCCAAACCATTTCATTGTTATTTGTTTTTTATACCAGGTTTTTGTTCGTTGTTTCACTGTTACTTTCGTTGAGACTTCGTTATAAGATATACACTCTTTTTTTAAGAAGAAAGTATAGTGTGGCTTTTGTGTTGATTTCAAGCTAAAGCCCCTCCCCTTTTCCCTCTATTTTTTTTGTAGTGAGAGTGTACAGGCTCTGGGTATAACCTGTTAAAAATCATGGTTACTATTATGCAACTTACAAACAAATATTTGATTAGTTTAAAACACATTTTTGTATCCATGGGGAATTTCGGGTACAGCATTTAAATACGTTCTGTAGAGAAAGGTATCAATAGGTTCGTTTTATTTAAACCTGCTTCGTGTTGGTTTAGTTTTATTTTGTAGATTATAAAAAGTACGGTGGATAATATTAAATGCTTGCAGTTTTTGAGGGTTCAATAATATCATTGCAGACAAAAATATCTCAGGTAGACAGAAAGAGTCACTGACGATTCCCAAATAATTATACTGGAACAATGCATTTTTTAAAATTGTATCTCAAAGTTTAATGTAATGGTTCGAAATTGAAAACTGATGTATCTTATAACTGAAAAATCATATCAAAGGCACTTTTAACTGTCCTCGAGTAGTTTATTAACAACACGTTAACATTTAACTGAGAGTAAAAAATCAAACATTCACAACCATGACCACAATTAGTATTTCTTAAAACAATACCAAAAACTACATCAACTACGATTATGCATAGCCCGATTATGCTGCGGGTGTTGTGGGTGTTGTAAATAAGTGGGGGTGGATTGCGTAGGGTAACAAATATTGTGGGAGTTTAACCGCATGTGTGGTCAAACACATCCACAGTTACTATTGTAAATATAATTTAAAACAGCTGTATATTAAGGAATATTCCTATAACATCACGTTGGTTGGTGTTAGGAGTTTTATCAGCATCTATTTTTAAATAAAAACTCGAACCAATGGTCGTCTTTGAATCAAATTTATAAAATATATTATTGTAACCATAAATATGACAGGTTTTTATTCCTGTGTTTAAACACTAGTAGAAGAAAATATAAGAATATATGACATTATTTATATTAAGAGGAGTTATTTCTTGTTTGTCATCCTAGTAAAACAAAGTGCCCGAAATAGTTTGTGAATATTTAGGAAGGTTGGAGCAACAAAAAGCAAACCCCAGGAGTGTTAACATTCCTTACTTCCTCTTTGTCTCAAAGGGGACAATTTTGAGCCCGGGGGGAATTCCGCCATGATACTACTACACTTTGGGCGTTAAATTAATATTACACAGTTGCTTGTCGTGGCTTTGCCCGCAAAAACTAAAATACCCCCGTCGCAGCAAACCTGCGTACTCAGCGAATTTCCTACGAATGAATATATTTCTTACTACCACATAAAGCCACTTACCAAGTTTCATAAAAATACTTAAATAAATAAGTGATATATAGAATTTTATTTATTCTCTATGAGAATAATATTAGGGCTGAGAACGCAGGTTTGCTGCAACGAGGAAGATAAAAATGCGGGTTTTTTGCAATTATCAATATAACTCAACCAGGTGAAGCTATATACCAAGTTTAGCGAATTTCCCCTATAGGGAAGAAGCTATTACCGTAGGTCTCATGGTAAGACTTAAGCCCGAGACCATGATAACTTTTCATTTCAAGGTTCCCAGATGCCAAAAACACCATTCGTTCAAATTTTTATATATGTATATATATATATATATATATTTATTTATATATATATATATTTATATATATATATATGTGTCCGTAAGCACGATAACTCTCGTAAAAAAGCTCCGATCTTAATGAAATTTGGTACAAATGTGTAAAGTACCATTTGTTTGAACGAGTTCGAAAACCAGACGAATCGCATCATCCAAAGGGGGGTTTTTGGGGGGTTTTGTACCCCAAAAATGGGTTTTTTGGGGTTTTCACATGTAATTTTTATTTTAATCAAATTGAAATTTTTACCATTAAAATCAGCTTACAAAAACAAACAATTTGGTATTTTGATCATTGCTCTACGTCAATTGGTTACTGAGATATTGAAAGTGCTAAACACAGTACGTTGTCTAATGTTATTCTTATGGAGAAAAAGAAAAATTGTATATCTCGCTTATTTATGAACATAAACTGACAAAATTTGGTATATGACTTCATCTGGTTGTAGTTTATTATTGTTTGCTCAAAAAAACAATTTTTCGCCTATGATTCCCGTTTCAGCAAACCTAGGTACTCGGTCCCCATGTTATTCTTATGGAAAATATTTAAAATATTATATATCGCTTATTTATGAATGTATATGGATGAAACTTGGTATGTGACTTCACTTAGATGAGTTCTATTGATATTTGCATAAAAACCCATTATTTTGTATTCCTTGTTGCAGCAAACCTGCGTACTCATCCCCAATGTTGTTCTTATGGAGAATAATTAATATTTTAAATATCGCTTGTTTGTGATTATATTTCTTATGAATTCTGTTAAGTGGCTTAATGTGTTATGTTATATATTCATTGGAAATTCGCTGAGTATGCAGGTTTGCTGCGACGGGGGTATTAATGATTTATGTTCATAATTAAGGGAGATATAAAGCTTTCCGTATTCTCCATAAGAATAACATTAGGGATGAGAATGCAGGTTTGCTGCTAAGAGGATAATCAACAAAAAATTAATTTTTTGTGAAAATATCAATATACCAGTACTAGGTGAAGCCACCTACCAAGTTTCATCAATATACGTTCATAAATAATCGAGATATCAAATTTTAAATATTCTCCATAAGGATAACATTGGACAACATACTGTGTTTAGCACTTTGAATATCACGGCAACGGTTGGACGAAGAATCACAATTTAAACACAAAAATGTTTGTTTTGTAGAGCTAAACTGATTGGTAAAAGCAAATGTGAAGTTTACATAGAAATGAACTGAGGAAAAGCCAAAAACCTTTTACCCATAAGATTAACATGGGAGATTTTATGAGCAGGTTTTTTTGGATTTTCTCCACAACCACTTAACCTAGGTTAATAATTCAAAATACCATATTATTTGTTTTTGTAAGCTCTATAACATGGTCAAAACCAAAATTAAGTTTTAAAAAAATGTTAGGGTGAAAAATGCAAAAAACTGATTTTTGGAAAATTTAAAACCCCCATAAACCCCCCTTCCCGTGGTCCGATATTTCTGGTTTTCGAACTTAAAGTCATGAATATCACTTTACACATTTGAGCCAGATTTCATCGAAATCGGACGTTTTTTACTCAAGTTATCGCGGTAACGGACACACACACACACACACATATATATATATATATATATATATATATATATATATACACATATATATAAATTTGAACGAATAGTGTTTTTGGCATCTGGGGACCTCAAAACAAAAAGTTATCGTGGTCTCGGGCTTAAGTCTTACCATGAGACCTATGGTAATAGCTTCTTCCCTATAGGGGAAATTCGCTAACATGATTGTTAACACGTGATGATTACTCTAAGTGCTTATACTTAAAACCATCCTCACTCTACAACTTCTATTGCATGAATTTAACAATATTTCAATTTTTGGAGTAAAAATAAAATTATCATGTAAGGTAATCGTTGACCTGGCATTGATTAGGGATGTGTTAACATCGAAGTCCATTATAACGACTTACAAATACAATTATTACAATTAATCAATTGCAGACAACTTAAAAATACTCATCCTTTAAAAATGTTTCATGGAAAAGACATTGATATTTTGAGTTTTTCCTCAAGGTACAAATACAAAATTGAGGAATTAAAAAAGTAAGTAAATGGTAAATGGTAGATGAGTAATAATTTACCTCTACAACTCAAAGACTGTCAGAGATATGCGTTGAACTTAAAACATAAATACAAATAACAAACTTGTTATAGGTTGTTAAAGGAATTCTAAGTTTTTCGACGTGTTTATATTTTAAAACTAAAATAACGTTTATAAGATCTCAGCAACTCATTTTTTATAGCTTATCTTTTTTGGCAGTTGTAAAATATTAAACCTCAAGGCTCAATCTGTTAGGGTTAATATTAAGGGTTTACATGATTCAACGATGTTTACTAAAACATGTTAAACAAATATTATTGTTCAGAGAAATATTATTTACTATGAAACTTTTAAATTAGTCTAAACAAAACTCAGCTTGTTGGTTTGTTTATTTGATTACATAAATGGGAACAGACTTTTAGCATATCTTACAAAGAAACACGTACAAAATAACAAAAACAAATACTATACAAAAAAAAAATGAGAAGGAAACTCGTGAGGATGGATATTTTGTGTATTGCGGCTGTGAATAAGCCGATTGTTTAGAGACAGACAGAGAGAGAGAGAGAGAGAGAGAGAGAGAGAGAGAGAGAGAGAGAGAGAGAGAGGGAGAGAATCTGGCACTTACCAGATCCGAATCAGCTGCATTCTTGTTAAGCTATTGCTCTGAGGAAAATAAACGAGTTTGCACGCAGCACACTGACGTGAGAGAAGTGAATTTCCACTTGCAAAACGTTTAAAACTCAAAACCAATGTAAAAACATACATTTATTCCAATTTTATTGAAATCTTAAAACATTGATTCTTTGGCTGTTCTGATGCTCCTGCTTTCATTTACCTGCAATACGAGGAATACAATTTTGCGCATTATAAGGTTAGGAGAAGGTCCAGTCAGGCTTGAAAGTAGGCGCGAGGTTGCTGGGGATGATAAAAACACACCAACAAATGAATATCATGCTTTTCTAATGTAAAAACCCCATCAGACAACGTACTGTGTTTAGCCGATATATATTTCCTTTAATAACTCGGTAAATATTTATGCTAGAATGACGAGAGAGGGCATAAAACGTTCGCTTCACTAATTCTCATCTTAAAATATTTGCATTAAATTTACGTCCAGGGCTTTTCTGATCCATTTTGGGCCCAAAAACTCGAAATTTGAAGGAACAATCCCCAAAAGAGAGGTTTAGAGTTTTCCAATTGTTTTGTTTAATGAACTAGCCCAACTTATTATAGAAAGGAACGTCCCTACTAAATTTTAAGTAAATCGGACAATATATGCGACCGCTAGAGAGCATACACACACACAAACACACACATACACACACCCCCACACACACACTCACACACACACACACACACACACACACACACACACACACACACACACACACACACACACACACACACACACACACACACACACACACACACACACACATATATATATATATATATATATATATATATATATATATAATTTTGAACGACCCCCCAAAACGTGTTTGGGGGATCATGTTAGGAACTTCTATGGTGGTCTCGGGCTTAAGTTTTACCCTGCGGGTTATGCTAATAGTTCACTTTCCATAGTAAATTCACTAATAATGTGTCGGGATACTTCCTCTAAACTAGACATCATATTTTGAAGGTTACGTGTAGATTTATGATAGTAAGAATAAGCTTTTTTTCTCTGTGTTATTGTTTAGATATTGTGAGAAAGATATGGAGATAGTGGCGAGTGGATGAGGAGTCTTCAGCATTACTCGGGAGATAAACTAATCAATCGCAGTCCATTGGCTCCAATAGTTCGACTGGATGAAAAGTTCTAGACAATGGTAGATAAACAAAATAAAAAACTACCTTATTACAGAACTTTGCAGTTAGATAACAAACTGGGCATGTAAGACTGTTAACTATGTCTTAGGTTGAACCCCATGTTGTGTAAGAAGAAAGTTGCAGCGGTCCAACTTGTTGTTTAAACCGGTTTAAAGATCACTCCTAGGTGGGCCAAAATAAGTGCTGACCGAAACAAATTAATAGAATAATGGGATGTAAATGAATACGTCTGACGTAAACCTTCAAAATATATAATCTCTTACACTGTACTTTAATACAAGACGGTAAATGTATATAAAGTATGTAATTACCATAATTATAACAAGAACCATTCTAGTAAAAATATCTTAGTACAAATTGAAAAAAGGATGGTTTTTGGGGAGAGTCAACCCAAAGACCAAAAGAAAACTGATCTCTGGAAAAGGTGAGAACATCAAGTGGTTTTTCCTTTTAGTGAATTTACCCTATAGGGATGAAGCTATTACCGTAGGTCTCATGGTAAGACTTAAGCCCGAGACCTTGAGACCATGATAACTATTTGTTTTGAGGCCCCCAGATACCAAAAACACCATTCGTTAAAATTTTTATATATGTGTGTGTGTGTGTGTGTGTGTGTGTGTGTGTGTGTGTGTGTGTGTGTCCGTAAGCACGAAACTTTCGTAAAAAAGGTGTGATCTTAATTAAATTTGGTACAAATGTGTAAAGTACCATTTATTTGAACGAGTTCGAAAAACAGACGAATCGCACCATCCAAAGAGGGATTTTTGGGGGGTTTTGTACCCCAATAATGAGTTATTGGGCGTTTTCCCATTTAAATTTTATTTAAATCAAATTTTTATTTCCACAATTGAATTCAGCTTAAAAAACAAACAATTTGGTATTTTTATCATTGTTCTACGTCAATTGGTTACTGAGATATTTAAATTGCTAAACATAGTACGTTGTCTAATGTTATTCTTATGGAGAAAAAGAAAACTTTATACCTCACTTATTTATTAACATAAACTGACGAAACTTGGAATATGACTTCAGGTTGTGTTTTATTGTTATTTGCACAAAAAACATGTTTTCACCTATGGTTCCCAAAGCAGCAAACCTAGGTACTCGGTCCCCATGTTATTCTAAAGGCGAATAATTAAAATGTTATACATCGGTTATTTATGTATGTATATGGATGAAACTTGGTACGTGACTTCACCTAAATGAGTTCTATTGATATTTGCATGAAAACCCATTGTTTTCCTTGTTGCAGCAAACCTGCGTACTTACCCGATGTTATTCTTAAGGAGAATACTTACAATTTTAAAAATCACTTATTTGTGAATATATTTCTTATGAATTCTGGTAGGTGGCTTAATGTCTAATTAAGACATATATATATATTCATTGTAAATTCACTGAGTACGCAGGTTTGCTTCAACTGGGGTATTACCTGTTACGGCAGACAGGGTATACTGTGACCAATTCAAACCTGGAGCTGCACGGGCAGTACTAACCATATTAATACAAAAGATGAGGTAACAGTTATGATGTTCGCAGTGGGAAACTGGGTGCCTCCTACCTCTGATAGCCTGTCAGTTATAACCTCACCAATGCCGAGATGCCTCTTCATCTGAGAACTCTTGGAAAACTGCCCGTTATAACCTACAACTGTTTGCCACTAGAGAAAGCCATCTGAAGCTCCATATTTAAATCGTCTATAGTTCTGCATAGACAACCCGATGGGCTTTGGGTTTGAATAGTGGCAATAGCACTCACGCGCAATTTTCTTTGCAAACTGCAGCGCCATGTTTGACCTCTTTAGCTTTACGTTAATCGAGAGAAAAGATTTAGTACGTCCAAATTAACTTGTGCAGTAATAATTTAATTAGTTATATTTAAATCACTTTAAAAATAATTAAAACAGTTATTACGAGTAACAAAAACAATAATAACCTACCAGATAAATCGGGTGTAAAAACATAGTTTTGAATTAATGTAATGTAAATCTGCTTCACATACATGACAAATATCTTTAGCGATGCATTCGTATTAGAGAGGATATTGACGCAAAGTTTTGAGACTCGTTCTACAAGAGTGCGATCGTTCCCTGAGTTATTTTTAACCTTACATTAGGAGATTATTGTGTAGTATACAATAGATAATTGAAATAGTATAATTAGGCATTCCGTATACGTTGTTAATCATGGTTTCCAGTTTGACATAAATAATAAACGGTATCAGGAAACTGACACATACCTTTTCCGTTTTAGCCCAACTTTAATGAATAAATCACATTTTATTTACTAGAATAAAAAAATATTAAATATATAAATTGTATTTATAGAATACAAAGCACGGTCGAATGTACAGAAAATCTTGTAAATAAGTTGTTTTCAAAAACATCCACCCAAATCCCTGTTTTGGAGGCACTACAGAATCCATTGCTACACACGTGGTTTTAAGGGGCATGCCGCCTATTCCCCCCCAGGGTTATTAAGGGGCTACATAATTCGAATTTCCTCTATTGATCAATGCTAACTTGACAAGCATTTCAAGTTTGAACGAAATTTAGCAGTAAATAAGAGAGAAATAGTAATTTTTATATTCCCCATAAGATTGGACAACGTACTGCCTTTACCGCAAAATGAATATTTAAATGTTCTCCACAACCAGAAATCGTAGAATAGTAATTCAAAATATCAAATTATTTGTTTTTTTTTAGCTCTTTTTAATGGTGAATGGTAATTTTTTTTATATTTGCGTTTTTTATACAAAATCTAAAAGACTGAATCTTTCATGTTTTAAGTCCTGTAATTTCTGAACCCGAATATTTACCGAAATGCGGGTGGTTTCATTTTGTTGGAAAACTAAAGCTCTACACACGACCAAAGTTTAATCAAAATCGTTAGAGCTGTTTTTAAGAAAATTTGATTTTTCATGTTTTTTGGCGTTATTTGGGGGATAATTACCCTTAAAAATAAAAAATTAAAAAAGAATTAAAAAAATGCCTGGATACATCGTGGTTTAGTACAGACATACCAAATTTCATTATAATCGGCCAATTGGTGTAGGCTCTAGTTCTGTACACATCCAGACAGATAACCAGACAGACATCACGTAAAAAGTTTTTGGGTTTAGGGAGCACCAAAACGAATATTTTCACTAACAACTCAAATTCGAAAATTTTGACGAAAACAATACTTTCTCCATATACTATGTATAAGAGGAGAAAGTAAAAATACTGAGAAAAGTGATTTAAATTCTTGTAGTATTTAACAAAGAGTTGTTGAAAAATAATTCATAGTCTTCTTATATTTAAATGACACATTTTTATAAATCCATGTTTTAAACGAATTTGAACAAATCGGAAATTTATCAGGCTATAATATAATATACATAGATTCATCAAGAATATAATTACATACACACGAAAAGTACATATCAGACAAAAGAGGCCTTTATAAGTTACTTTGAAAGTTTTATAAGTTCCTATTCTCCAGGCCTTTCAACAAAATTGCTCTATTTCTTGCTCAACTTTCCCAATAAGACTGGCAAGCAGCTCTTGTCCATTTATATGCAAAATATACATTTGTAAAGTGACAGTAAGATAGATAGAATCGTGGACTTTGTGGCGCGGAATTATACTAAAATATTGCTGTTTTGTGTAAAAGTAATGAAACTTAGTCCGAAAGCAATTCGTGCTTGGAAAACCTAAAGAAAATTTCCTCATTATACACTAACTGGTAGCTTTGTAATGAGTACAGTGAATAATTATGCTACAAAAATCATTAATGCTATTTTGGTTGTTGAAAATATTTTCAATCAGCTTTTGATGAATAATGATCATTACGATTCATAACAAACCTAATATTATTTATCTGCAATTTGTGACAGCAATATATTTAATTTTAGAATTGGCTTTTACATAAATAATGTTCTGAGACAACGTTGGAACAAAAAGCTCCTATTTTGCTGTAAAGCTCCAGTTGATTGGCTGCTTGAAATAAAAGTAAGTTTAGAGTCTTCAAAAAGTCCTTCAATAGAAAAGTTTTTCAGTCTTTTATAAATCAAAGAGCACTTCATAGTGATTGTTCCAATTAAACAATGGGTCGACAGTTTTTTTATCGTTTTTGTTGTTGTTTCTTTCAGTTGCGCTTTACTCACTTTGAACGGTTTTATTGTAAATCGTTTAAACTAAGTAAACGTTTTGACAATCAAAAAACATGCTTACTAGTGAATTCAAAACATATATACATTTGTCACTGTAAAAGTTAAACTTTTCAACTTCAACTTTCACATTATTTAAAAAAAATCTAATATATATACAGCCGCATGTGTAACTGACTCACTGAGGTATACGAATTCTAACCCACTTCTAGATGAGCTAGAAACCTGAAATTTGGCACGCAGGTAGCTTTTACCTCGTAACCCCCAGGAAAATTGCAATATTTGACAATTTTTCACTTTAACCCCCCCTAAAAAAATATTTATATTTCCCCAAAAAAGGCTTATTTTAAAATTCCAGTTTTTGAGCTCTAGCGGTTAAACGAATTGTCCTATCAAAAAACGGACACCACCACGTGCCACGGATTTTGTAAGATCTACAACTTTGGCCCTATGACTTTTTGTCCTATCTTGTCTCCTTCACCCTTAGATAGCGCTAGATTTTTCAAATTTCGGCATATTTTCAAAATATTTTGGCCGTTTTTTATTTCCTATCACGTTAATATACTTGATGGAGGCCTAATATTGGGCACGCAGTATGTCTACATCATACTTGGTAAAAAGCAGAAGAAATATAACCAGTTTTTATTAATTAAACTTGTCGAAATATGAAAAACTCTAAATATCTTTAGATATGTCCGTTTTCTTAGTATAAGTAGTGGTGTATTGGGGGTTCTGGGCCAATTTATACCATTGGACATACACGTGACACCAATAATACTTGAGCTAGAGACGTGAGATTTGGCGAGCATGTGCCTTGCACCTTTTCTTCCCAAATCCTACTATTAGCGAATTTCCCCTGTAGGGAAGAAGCTATTACCGTAGGTCTCATGGTAAGACTTAAGTCCGAGACCATGATAACTTTTTGTTTTGAGGCCCCCAGATACCAAAAACACTATTCGTTCAAATTTTGATATATGTGTGTGTGTGTGTGTGTCCGTAAGCACGAAACTTTCGTAAAAAAGGTGTGATCTTAATTAAATTTGGTACAAATGTGTAAAGTACCATTTATTTGAACGAGTTCGAAAAACAGACGAATCGCACCATCCAAAGAGGGATATTTGGGGGGTTTTGTACCCCAATAATGAGTTATTGGGAGTTTTCCCATTTAAATTTTATTTAAATCAAATTTTTATTTCCACCATTGAATTCAGCTTAAAAAAACAAACAATTTGATATTTTTATCATTGTTCTACGTCAATTGGTTACTGAGATATTTAAATTGCTAAACATAGTACGTTGTCTAATGTTATTCTTATGGAGAAAAAGAAAACTTTATATCTCGCTTATTTATTAACATAAACTGACGAAACTTGGAATATGGCTTCAGGTTGTGTTTTATTGTTATTTGCACAAAAAACATGTTTTCACCTATGGTTCCCAAAGCAGCAAACCTAGGTACTCGGTCCCCATGTTATTCTAAAGGCGAATAATTAAAATGTTATACATCGCTTATTTATGTATGCATATGGATGAAACTTGGTACGTGACTTCACCTAAATGAGTTCTATTGATATTTGCCTGAAAACCCATTAATTTGTTTTCCTTGTTGCAGCAAACCTGCGTACTTACCCGATGTTATTCTCAAGGAGAATACTTACAATTTTAAATATCGCTTATTTGTGAATATATTTCTTATGAATTCTGGTAGGTGGCTTAATGTCTAATTAAGACATATATATATATTCATTGTAAATTCACTGAGTACGCAGGTTTGCTTCAACTGGGGTATTACCTGTTACGGCAGACAGGGTATACTGTGACCAATTCAAACCTGGAGCTGCACGGGCAGTACTAACCATATTAATACAAAAGATGAGGTAACAGTTATGATGTTCGCAGTGGGAAACTGGGTGCCTCCTACCTCTGATAGCCTGTCAGTTATAACCTCACCAATGCCGAGATGCCTCTTCATCTGAGAACTCTTGGAAAACTGCCCGTTATAACCTAAAACTGTTTGCCACTAGAGAAAGCCATCTGAAGCTCCATATTTAAATCGTCTATAGTTCTGCATAGACAACCCGATGGGCTTTGGGTTTGAATAGTGGCAATAGCACTCTCAATTTTCTTTGCAAACTGCAGCGCCATGTTTGACCTCTCTAGCTTTACGTTAATCGAGAGAAAAGATTTAGTACGTCCAAATTAACTTGTGCAGTAATAATTTAATTAGTTATATTTAAATCACTTTAAAAATAATTAAAACAGTTATTAACAAAAACAATAATAACCTACCAGATAAATCGGGTGTAAAAACATAGTTTTGAATTAATGTAATGTAAATCTGCTTCACATACATGACAAATATCTTTAGCGATGCATTCGTATTAGAGAGGATATTGACGCAAAGTTTTGAGACTCGTTCTACAAGAGTGCGATCGTTCCCTGAGTTATTTTTAACCTTACATTAGGAGATTATTGTGTAGTATACAATAGATAATTGAAATAGTATAATTAGGCATTCCGTATACGTTGTTAATCATGGTTTCCAGTTTGACATAAATAATAAACGGTATCAGGAAACTGACACATACCTTTTCCGTTTTAGCCCAACTTTAATGAATAAATCACATTTTATTTACTAGAATAAAAAAATATTAAATATATAAATTGTATTTATAGAATACAAAGCACGGTCGAATGTACAGAAAATCTTGTAAATAAGTTGTTTTCAAAAACATCCACCCAAATCCCTGTTTTGGAGGCACTACAGAATCCATTGCTACACACGTGGTTTTAAGGGGCATGCCGCCTATTCCCCCCCAGGGTTATTAAGGGGCTACATAATTCGAATTTCCTCTATTGATCAATGCTAACTTGACAAGCATTTCAAGTTTGAACGAAATTTAGCAGTAAATAAGAGAGAAATAGTAATTTTTATATTCCCCATAAGATTGGACAACGTACTGCCTTTACCGCAAAATGAATATTTAAATGTTCTCCACAACCAGAAATCGTAGAATAGTAATTCAAAATATCAAATTATTTGTTTTTTTTTAGCTCTTTTTAATGGTGAATGGTAATTTTTTTATATTTGCGTTTTTTATACAAAATCTAAAAGACTGAATCTTTCATGTTTTAAGTCCTGTAATTTCTGAACCCGAATATTTACCGAAATGCGGGTGGTTTCATTTTGTTGGAAAACTAAAGCTCTACACACGACCAAAGTTTAATCAAAATCGTTAGAGCTGTTTTTAAGAAAATTTGATTTTTCATGTTTTTTGGCGTTATTTAGGGGATAATTACCCTTAAAAATAAAAAATTAAAAAAGAATTAAAAAAATGCCTGGATACATCGTAGTTTAGTACAGACATACCAAATTTCATTATAATCGGCCAATTGGTGTAGGCTCTAGTTCTGTACACATCCAGACAGATAACCAGACAGACATCACGTAAAAAGTTTTTGGGTTTAGGGAGCACCAAAACGAATATTTTCACTAACAACTCAAATTCGAAAATTTTGACGAAAACAATACTTTCTCCATATACTATGTATAAGAGGAGAAAGTAAAAATACTGAGAAAAGTGATTTAAATTCTTGTAGTATTTAACAAAGAGTTGTTGAAAAATAATTCATAGTCTTCTTATATTTAAATGACACATTTTTATAAATCCATGTTTTAAACGAATTTGAACAAATCGGAAATTTATCAGGCTATAATATAATATACATAGATTCATCAAGAATATAATTACATACACACGAAAAGTACATATCAGACAAAAGAGGCCTTTATAAGTTACTTTGAAAGTTTTATAAGTTCCTATTCTCCAGGCCTTTCAACAAAATTGCTCTATTTCTTGCTCAACTTTCCCAATAAGACTGGCAAGCAGCTCTTGTCCATTTATATGCAAAATATACATTTGTAAAGTGACAGTAAGATAGATAGAATCGTGGACTTTGTGGCGCGGAATTATACTAAAATATTGCTGTTTTGTGTAAAAGTAATGAAACTTAGTCCGAAAGCAATTCGTGCTTGGAAAACCTAAAGAAAATTTCCTCATTATACACTAACTGGTAGCTTTGTAATGAGTACAGTGAATAATTATGCTACAAAAATCATTAATGCTATTTTGGTTGTTGAAAATATTTTCAATCAGCTTTTGATGAATAATGATCATTACGATTCATAACAAACCTAATATTATTTATCTGCAATTTGTGACAGCAATATATTTAATTTTGGAATTGGCTTTTACATAAATAATGTTCTGAGACAACGTTGGAACAAAAAGCTCCTATTTTGCTGTAAAGCTCCAGTTGATTGGCTGCTTGAAATAAAAGTAAGTTTAGAGTCTTCAAAAAGTCCTTCAATAGAAAAGTTTTTCAGTCTTTTATAAATCAAAGAGCACTTCATAGTGATTGTTCCAATTAAACAATGGGTCGACAGTTTTTTTATCGTTTTTGTTGTTGTTTCTTTCAGTTGCGCTTTACTCACTTTGAACGGTTTTATTGTAAATCGTTTAAACTAAGTAAACGTTTTGACAATCAAAAAACATGCTTACTAGTGAATTCATAACATATATACATTTGTCACTGTAAAAGTTAAACTTTTCAACTTCAACTTTCACATTATTTAAAAAAAATCTAATATATATACAGCCGCATGTGTAACTGACTCACTGAGGTATACGAATTCTAACCCACTTCTAGATGAGCTAGAAACCTGAAATTTGGCACGCAGGTAGCTTTTACCTCGTAACCCCCAGGAAAATTGCAATATTTGACAATTTTTCACTTTAACCCCCCCTAAAAAAATATTTATATTTCCCCAAAAAAGGCTTATTTTAAAATTCCAGTTTTTGAGCTCTAGCGGTTAAACGAATTGTCCTATCAAAAAACGGACACCACCACGTGCCACGGATTTTGTAAGATCTACAACTTTGGCCCTATGACTTTTTGTCCTATCTTGTCTCCTTCACCCTTAGATAGCGCTAGATTTTTCAAATTTCGGCATATTTTCAAAATATTTTGGCCGTTTTTTATTTCCTATCACGTTAATATACTTGATGGAGGCCTAATATTGGGCACGCAGTATGTCTACATCATACTTGGTAAAAAGCAGAAGAAATATAACCAGTTTTTATTAATTAAACTTGTCGAAATATGAAAAACTCTAAATATCTTTAGATATGTCCGTTTTCTTAGTATAAGTAGTGGTGTATTGGGGGTTCTGGGCCAATTTATACCATTGGACATACACGTGACACCAATAATACTTGAGCTAGAGACGTGAGATTTGGCGAGCATGTGCCTTGCACCTTTTCTTCCCAAATCCTACTATTAGCGAATTTCCCCTGTAGGGAAGAAGCTATTACCGTAGGTCTCATGGTAAGACTTAAGTCCGAGACCATGATAACTTTTTGTTTTGAGGCCCCCAGATACCAAAAACACTATTCGTTCAAATTTTGATATATGTGTGTGTGTGTGTGTGTCCGTAAGCACGAAACTTTCGTAAAAAAGGTGTGATCTTAATTAAATTTGGTACAAATGTGTAAAGTACCATTTATTTGAACAAGTTCGAAAAACAGACGAATCGCACCATCCAAAGAGGGATATTTGGGGGGTTTTGTACCCCAATAATGAGTTATTGGGAGTTTTCCCATTTAAATTTTATTTAAATCAAATTTTTATTTCCACCATTGAATTCAGCTTAAAAAAACAAACAATTTGATATTTTTATCATTGTTCTACGTCAATTGGTTACTGAGATATTTAAATTGCTAAACATAGTACGTTGTCTAATGTTATTCTTATGGAGAAAAAGAAAACTTTATATCTCGCTTATTTATTAACATAAACTGACGAAACTTGGAATATGGCTTCAGGTTGTGTTTTATTGTTATTTGCACAAAAAACATGTTTTCACCTATGGTTCCCAAAGCAGCAAACCTAGGTACTCGGTCCCCATGTTATTCTAAAGGCGAATAATTAAAATGTTATACATCGCTTATTTATGTATGCATATGGATGAAACTTGGTACGTGACTTCACCTAAATGAGTTCTATTGATATTTGCCTGAAAACCCATTAATTTGTTTTCCTTGTTGCAGCAAACCTGCGTACTTACCCGATGTTATTCTCAAGGAGAATACTTACAATTTTAAATATCGCTTATTTGTGAATATATTTCTTATGAATTCTGGTAGGTGGCTTAATGTCTAATTAAGACATATATATATATTCATTGTAAATTCACTGAGTACGCAGGTTTGCTTCAACTGGGGTATTACCTGTTACGGCAGACAGGGTATACTGTGACCAATTCAAACCTGGAGCTGCACGGGCAGTACTAACCATATTAATACAAAAGATGAGGTAACAGTTATGATGTTCGCAGTGGGAAACTGGGTGCCTCCTACCTCTGATAGCCTGTCAGTTATAACCTCACCAATGCCGAGATGCCTCTTCATCTGAGAACTCTTGGAAAACTGCCCGTTATAACCTAAAACTGTTTGCCACTAGAGAAAGCCATCTGAAGCTCCATATTTAAATCGTCTATAGTTCTGCATAGACAACCCGATGGGCTTTGGGTTTGAATAGTGGCAATAGCACTCTCAATTTTCTTTGCAAACTGCAGCGCCATGTTTGACCTCTCTAGCTTTACGTTAATCGAGAGAAAAGATTTAGTACGTCCAAATTAACTTGTGCAGTAATAATTTAATTAGTTATATTTAAATCACTTTAAAAATAATTAAAACAGTTATTAACAAAAACAATAATAACCTACCAGATAAATCGGGTGTAAAAACATAGTTTTGAATTAATGTAATGTAAATCTGCTTCACATACATGACAAATATCTTTAGCGATGCATTCGTATTAGAGAGGATATTGACGCAAAGTTTTGAGACTCGTTCTACAAGAGTGCGATCGTTCCCTGAGTTATTTTTAACCTTACATTAGGAGATTATTGTGTAGTATACAATAGATAATTGAAATAGTATAATTAGGCATTCCGTATACGTTGTTAATCATGGTTTCCAGTTTGACATAAATAATAAACGGTATCAGGAAACTGACACATACCTTTTCCGTTTTAGCCCAACTTTAATGAATAAATCACATTTTATTTACTAGAATAAAAAAATATTAAATATATAAATTGTATTTATAGAATACAAAGCACGGTCGAATGTACAGAAAATCTTGTAAATAAGTTGTTTTCAAAAACATTCACCCAAATCCCTGTTTTGGAGGCACTACAGAATCCATTGCTACACACGTGGTTTTAAGAGGGCTATGCCGCCTATTCCCCCCCAGGGTTATTAAGGGGCTACATAATTCGAATTTCCTCTATTGATCAATGCTAACTTGACAAGCATTTCAAGTTTGAACGAAATTTAGCAGTAAATAAGAGAGATATAGTAATTTTTATATTCCCCATAAGATTGGACAACGTACTGCCTTTACCGCAAAATGAATATTTAAATGTTCTCCACAACCAGAAATCGTAGAATAGTAATTCAAAATATCAAATTATTTGTTTTTTTAGCTCTTTTTAATGGTGAATGGTAATATTTTTTTATATTTGCGTTTTTTATAAAAAATCTAAAAGACTGAATCTTTCATGTTTTAAGTCCTGTAATTTCTGAACCCAAATATTTACCGAGATGCGAGTGATTTCATTTTGTTGGAAAACTAAAGCTCTACAAACGACCAAAGTTTAATCAAAATCGTTAGAGCTGTTTTTAAGAAAATTTGATTTTTCATGTTTTTTGGCGTTATTTGGGGGATAATTACCCTTAAAAATAAAAAATTCAAAAAAAATTCAAAAATGCCTGGATACATCGTAGTTTAGTACAGACATACCAAATTTCATTATAATCGGCCAATTGGTGTGGGCTCTAGTTCTGTACACATCCAGACAGATAACCAGACAGACATCACGTAAAAATAAGTTTTTGGGTTCAGGGAGCACCAAAACGAATATTTTCACTAACAACTCAAATTCGAAAATTTTGACGAAAACAATACTTTCTCCATATACTATGTATAGGAGGAGAAAGTAAAAATACTGAGAAAAGTGATTTAAATTCTTGTAGTATTTAACAAAGACTTGTTGAAAAATAATTCATAGTCTTCTTATATTTAAATGACACATTTTTATAAATCCATGTTTTAAACGAATTTGAACAAATCGGAAATTTATCAGGCTATAATATAATATACATAGATTCATCAAGAATATAATTACATACACACGAAAAGTACATATCAGACAAAAGAGGCCTTTATAAGTTACTTTGAAAGTTTTATAAGTTCCTATTCTCCAGGCCTTTCAACAAAATTGCTCTATTTCTTGCTCAACTTTCCCAATAAGACTGGCAAGCAGCTCTTGTCCATTTATATGCAAAATATACATTTGTAAAGTGACAGTAAGATAGATAGAATCGTGGACTTTGTGGCGCGGAATTATACTAAAATATTGCTGTTTTGTGTAAAAGTAATGAAACTTAGTCCGAAAGCAATTCGTGCTTGGAAAACCTAAAGAAAATTTCCTCATTAGACACTAACTGGTAGCTTGTGTAATGAGTACAGTGAATAATTATGCTACAAAAATCATTAATGCTATTTTGGTTGTTGAAAATATTTTCAATCAGCTTTTGATGAATTATTAATGATCATTTCGATTCATAACAAACATAATATTATTTATCTGCAATTTGTGACAGCAATATATTTAATTTTAGAATTGGCTCTTATATAAATAATGTTCTGAGACAACACTGGAATAAAAAGCTCCTATTTTGCTGTAAAGCTCCAGTTGATTGGCTGCTTGAAATTAAAGTAAGTTTAGAGTCTTCAAAAAGTCCTTCAATAGAAAAGTTTTTCAGTCTTTTATAAATCAAAGAGCACTTCATAGTGATTGTTCCAATTAAACAATGGGTCGACAGTTTTTTATCGTTTTTGTTGTTGTTTCTTTAAGTTGCGCTTTACTCACTTTGAACGGTTTTATTGTAAATCGTTTAAACTAAGTAAACTTTTTTACAGTCAAAAAAACATGCTTACTAGTGAATTCAAAACATATATAAATTTGTCACTGTAAAAGTTAAACTTTTCAATTTCAGCTTTCACATTATTTAAAAAAATATTAAAATAAACACCTACATCACAGCAAGCTGCAGGTAAACTAATATGAAAAGCAATATGTTTTACTTCTATAAGCTCTTCTTGCGTCTTTGTTCTGCAGACTTTTGAACAAAATTTTGTATTTTAAATTAATACATACATCAATCAATAGCATTTTGATTTATTTTAACGAGGCCTTTCAATTACAAAGTAATCAACGTCAGGTTCTCGAACAACTTTGGAATTGAAAGGACCTTTAAAAATAAATTAAAATTGTCTTGATTGATGTATCTATTAATTTAAAATTAAAATCAATAAGAAGAGCTATACAAGAAAAATGTTGTATCTGTGTACCTATGTATCTATGTATAATTCTGTAAGCGAAATTTTTAAAACAAAATTGTAGGAGTTTGGAAAATCGCAGGATGATGGGAGGTGGCTTAAATTAATGGTATTGATCCCAGGGACTCATGAAAAATAGCTGTATTTCTAAAAAAATACCAGAAAAAGAGAAATAACCTAACACATCCCTAATAAGAAAATCATGGGGATTAAAAGACCTCTGCTTTGTTTACATTAAAACATGTGATTAAGTATCTACTTTTTTTGTACTGACACTTTGTTATATCATAGCCCTTCAAGCCACTGGTTATATAATAAAATGAAGAGGTATTAATAGTTTACCGTTTTCATCTGTAATTTAATCACGGGAACAAATCCAACTGAAAAGGCAAAAGCGATAGAACAGACAAATTATTTATGTTTAAATATTTCACTACCCCAGAACAAATAGTTATTTTGAAATTCTCAAATCTTATAAAAAGTAAAAAGAGATGGTATTTTAGCTGACTGTCGAATATGCCAATACCCTCATATAAAATTAATATTTTAAAGTAAAAGAATAGAGATTGTAAATAAGGAAGAAAAAAGGGTCACAAACCCATGTGCCATTCTAATTGTGTGTAAGTGTAATTTACAATTACTTATTTTGCGTTTAAACTCAAAAGGCGTACACTATGAAGTTAATATGCATGTGGTTATTGGTCGATAACACATAAATTCATTTTCCAACAACCGTCTAAAGCGCTTCTTTACGGTAAAAAATACATCATAAAATAGTTGTATGCTGATCATATTATCCGCTCGCTTGGGTAGTAATAAACAGCTGATTGATTGTCGCTTTGGACCAAACTAACTGACTCGGTGATTTTAACCTCAGCCAAAGTGGATGAAAGTGAATTTTTGTTTGCTGTGTGGCTATCCACAACTGTAGATCGTGTATGCAATTCGAGTGTTTATTGTTTTAAGTGATAATACCTACTTTAAGCTCAAAATACTTAAATAACAATTTACGGTTGGAACAAATTACAAACAAATAACATCAAAGCGACTGGACCAGATGCAGAATAGCAATGGATATTACGGTTTGAGTTAGAAAAATAAGGGGCAACTTCAGTGCTTCGTTTGTACCGGGCTCGTCCTTCCGACTGCCCCAGTTACAGCAGAAAGGCTAATCCCCTTCATTGTGCAGTACGAACTAGTCTGAAGCCCTTTACAACCAGAGAACTTGTTTTCCGCATTGTACTGCTACAGTACACTCTTGTAGTTTTCACTTGATCTTTAAAGAACTTTCTCTTTTTTTCTTTATTAAATAACTTCATATTTATAATTGTGTTTTGTAGGTAAACATTATTACAAACAACCACAATGATAAATCGTTAAGGATAACCTTTTTTTATCCTAAACAAACTGTTCAAAAACAAACATATTTATTTTAACGGGAAGGTTTTACAAATGTTAAACGAAGTTTTAGAAATTCATCGAGGATAAATGTTAAGTACTGAGCATATTGAGAATCACACACAATATATACAAAGTGCCTTAAAGGCCCACAATCTCATTAGTTTTTTAACATGAAAGAGAATGATGATGATTCCTCGAGGAATGGTCACATGGCTAAAATACCCCGTCGCAGCAAACCTGCATACTCAGCGAATTTCCAATGCATAATATATGTCTTAGTACCACATAAAGGCGCATACCAAGTTTCATATAAATATATTCTCAAATAAGCTACATATACAATTTTAATTATTCTCCATAAGAATAACAATGGGGACGAGTACGTAGGTTTTCTGCAACAAGGAAGATAAAAATGTTTTTTTTCTCAATTATCAATATAACTCAACCAGGTGAAGCTACATACCAAGTTTTAATAATTTATGTTCATAATTAAGGGAGATATACAACTTTACGTATTATCCATAAGAATAACATTAGGGATGAGTACGCAGGTTTGCTGCTAAGGGAATAATTAACAAAATATCAATTTTTTGTGCAAATATCAATATACCAGTACTAGGTGCAGCCACATACCAAGTTTCATCAATATACGTTCATAAATAATCGAGATATCAAATTTTAAATATTCTCCATAAGGATAACATTGGACAACGTACTGTGTTTAACACTTTGAATATCTCGGCAACGGTTGGACGAAGAATCACAATTTAAACACCAAAATGGTTGATTTGTAGAGCTAAACTGATTGGTAAAAGCAAATGTGATGTTTATAATAAAATTAATTGGGGAAAAGCTAAAAACCATTTACCCATAAGATTAATATGGGAGATTTTATGAACACGATTTTTGGATTTACTCCGCAACCATTTAACCTAGCTTAATAATTCAAAATACCATATTATTTGTTTTTTAAGCTCTGTAAAATGGTCAAAACAAAAATTGTGGTTTTTAAAAATTTTAGGGTGAAAAGTGCGAAAAACTGATTTTTGAAAATTTCGAAACCCCATAAACCCTCTTTCCCATGGCCCGATTTTTCTGGTTTTCGAACTTAAAGTCATGAATGTCACTTTACACATTTGAGCCAAATGTCATCGAAATCGGACGTTTTTACTCAAGTTATCGCATTCACGGATATATATAAATTTGAAAGAATAGTCTTTTTAGCATCTGGGGACCTCAAAACAAAAAGTTATCATGGTCTCGGGCTTAAGTCTTACCATGAGACCTACGGTAATAGCTTCTTCCCTATAGGGGGAATTCGCTAAAAGGAGTTCTTTGGTGTATAGAAAATGTTGTCTTTCCCCCAAAAACTGAGGAGTCGGGGGGTTAGTCAAAAATGTTTAATACGACTCTCCATCAAGTCATTACCTCCTTACCTGATTCTAAATGTAATAAATAAGAAAATGGTACAAATTAGAGGTCTTTATGTCAACACTTTTTGAAATTACAGGCAATAAAAGTTAAAATTATTCTAGAAACTCTTAATTTGTATTACGATAGTTAATTTACGTAAAGAAAAAATTAATCTCTTCCCAAGTTTTGTATGAAGTAAAGGACTGTCTAGTTGAAAAACTTGTTAATCAAGGGCCAATGAAAAATCCAAAATATAAATAAAATTTAATGTCTTTGACTTTAGCTACTATATTAGAAAACCTAGCAAATGCTGATACTAAATTCAGGTGCCCGGACACATTATAAACAAGTTTTATTTACTCTAAACATTCCTTATCTAGACTGTATCATGCAGTGCGTAAATACCTTAAGTAAATCCTACTTAGTTTAGTATTTCCCTAAAAACTAGTCAATTGGTATTTGGAGTATAATTTTTTAATCAGGCTTATGCTTAGTTTTGAGTAAAATCTCAACACGTTTTTAATTTTATTGTATGATACATTTAAAACACTGATCCTCAGGCGGTTTCTTATCATAATGTATGTGTTTGAGTACTCAAATATAGAGAAAGCATCGCCAAGTCTCGATGGATGTTTCATGTATTGCGGACGGATAAGGAGATTGTTTAGAGAGAAAGCAAGACGCGCGTCGATATATCTTTCTTGATCCAGATTTCTAAGATTATTATTTTTCACTTTGCAAGTTTTAAGTTTCGAAGGAAAATGAACAACGATTTTACATTTAAAACAATCATACAACACTTATGAAGATACTGTAAGACTAACTAGGTGATTTACTTCATCTATTTTTGCACAATGGTTTTTTATTTATTTACATTTATTTAAAACACCTAGTTGGATTGAATTATTTTGAAATATAATATAGCTTTATAGCTTGCTGAAACTAAATTCAATTGAATGTATTATTATCAACAGGAAGGCAAAGTCAAATTCTCTAGATGATTGTGAAAGTAGATAGCGGTTTTTGATTGGGCACTAGTAATTATTTTAATTATTGTATTACAACATAGCAATTTTTTAACCTAATAAATATTACGACATAAGCCATTTTTACTTTCTCCCCCTTATACGTAGTATATGGAGAAAGTATTGTTTTCGTCAGAATTTTCGAATTTGAGTAGTTAGTGGAAATATTCGTTTTGGTGCTCCCTGAACCCAAAAAAGTGGTTTTTACGTGATGTCTCTGTGTGTGTGTGTGTGTGTGTGTGTGTGTGTGTGTGTGTGTGTGTGTGTGTGTGTCCGTGTGTGTGTCCGTGTGTGTGTGTGTGTGTGTGTGTGTGTGTGTGTGTGTGTGTGTGTGTGTGTGTGTGTGTGTGTGTGTGTGTGTGTGT
Source organism: Allygus modestus (assembly GCA_963675035.1). NCBI lineage: Eukaryota > Metazoa > Arthropoda > Insecta > Hemiptera > Cicadellidae > Allygus > Allygus modestus. The sequence goes on along the minus strand of OY776112.1, from coordinate 486,201,789 downwards.
GTGTGTGTGTGTGTGTGTGTGTGTCTGTGTGGATGTGTACAGAGCTAGAGCCCTAACCTATGAACCGATTTTGATGAAATATGGTATGTAGGTACTAATCCACGATATCTCCAGGTGTTTTTTTCATTTTTTTGAATTTTTGATTTTTAAAGGTAATTATCCCCCCAAAACCGCCAAAAAACATGAAAAATCCAAATTTCTCAAAAACGGCTCTAACGATTTTGATTAAACTTTAGTCGTTTGTAGAACTTTAGTTCTCCAACAAAATGACACCACCCGCATTTCTGTAAAAATTCGGGTTCAGAAATTACAGGACTTAAAACATCCAAAATTCAGTTTTTTGGATTTTTCATAAAAAAACATAAATATTAAAAAATATTACTATTCACCATTAAAAAGAGCTCTAAAAACTAAATAATTTAGTATTTTGAATTACTGTTCTACGATTGCTGGTTTCGGAGAAAATTGAAATTTTCATTTAGCGGTAAACGCAGTACGTTGTCCAATGTTATTCTTATGGGGAATACAAAAATTACTATTTCTGTCTTATTTACTGATCAATTTCATTCAAACTTGATATGCTTGTCAATTTAGCATTGACCAACAGAGTTAATTCGAAATATGTTGCCCCTTAATAACCCGGGGGGGAATAGGGGGCATTTCCCCTCTTAAAACCACGAGTGTAGCAATGGATTCTGTAGTGCCTCCAAAGCAGGGATTTGGGTGGATGTTTTTTAAAAAAACTTGTTTACAAGATTTTCTGTACATTCGACCATGTTTTGTATTCTATATTTAGTAAATAAAAAGTAATTTATTCATTAAAGTTGGGCTAAAAGGGAGAAAGTATGTGTCAGTTTCCTGATACCGTTTTTTCTCTTTAGGTTAATTTTGTTTTATATTTGCTGGAAATTTTAGTTTTCGTCAAGACGTATGACAAGTTATTTCCCAGTGACAATTAACTTCCAGAGAAAATACATTTTATCAGTGACTTTATCATAAGGGGTTGAATTGCAATCATGTTATTTGGAGAAATTACTTAAAAAAGAAATATTATTAAAATTCCAAACAGGTGTTCCCAATGACACAAAAATATAAACTATTGGTCATTCAAATGAATGGTAAATATTAAATGAAAGGTAGTATTGCAGGTAGTAGGAGCTGTAAGTATTAAAACATAACCTAGGAATTGGAACTATAAGCTACACAAATATTTGACATGACTAAAATATGTTTCATTGCTTTTGGCACTTGCTACAACTATTTTATATTTATTAATAATTGACAAAATATTTTATTTGCCTAGGTGCACAAACAGACCACTTTCTGCGTTTTTGCAACAGTACGCTCTTTTCAGAACATTTGAAAATACATTTTTGTGTTTGTAATAGCATAACAAATTTAAACAACGAGTTCGCACGCAGCACGCTGACGTGAGGAAAGTGAATTTCCACATACAAATTTGTAAAAGTCAAAATAAGTGTAAAAAATACATTTGTCCAATTTTTATTGAAATCTGAAAACATTGATTTTTTTGGCTGTTCTGATACTCCTGGTTTCATTTACTTGCAAAGCTGGGAATACAATTTTGCTCATTATAAGGTTAGGAGAAGGTCCAGACAGGCTTGAAAGTAGGCGTGAGGTTGCTGGGGATAATAAAAGTACTCTAACAAAGGAATAACAGGATTTTCTAGTGTAAAACCCCCATAATACAAGTACTGTGTTTAGTCGATACACGTTTTCTTTAATAACTCGGTAAATATTTATGCTAGAATGACGAGAGAGGGCTTAAAACTTTTGCCCCACTAATTCCCATCTTTGTACATGCATTGATTTTTCATCTGAGGTTTTTATGACCCTTTTTGGGCCCAAAAACTCGAAATTTGAAAGATTAATACCCAAAAAAAGTGGTTTAGAGTTTTCCGATTGTTTTTCCCAGCGAACTTGTCCAACTGATTACAGAAAGGAACGTCCCTACCAAATTGTAAGTAAATCGGACAAAAAATGCGACCGCTAAAGTGCAAACACACACACACACACACACACACACACACACACACACATATATATATATATGTCTATATATATATATATATATATATATACATATATACATATACAATTTTGAACGACCCCCCAAAACGTGTTCAGGGGGTCACGTTAGGAACTTCTATGGTGGTCCCGGGCTTAAGTTTCACCGTGCGGGTCATGCTAATAGTTCACTTTCCAAAGGAAATTCACTAAAAATCTGTTAATCATATAAGATTTAAAAAATTGTACCAATGCGTACTAGCTGGTAGAGGATGAAAAACTTAAAATAGGTTTATCAACTAATAATAAATAAGTGATCTTAAACAGTCACGTTTTTCCTTGTGGTTGCGTTAAGAAAAGATTGGGCTTAATAATGACCGGTGTGACTTTAAAACGATCGCATTGTACCATCTTTTTGTATATTTACCGTCTTGTATGTAAGTACAGTATAAGTGTAAATATATTGTTTAGTGTTGTGAGACGTAGTCTGTTTAGCCTGTTAAGATAAACAACAACATCAAATCTTAACTATGGCCAGAGGGAGGACTACTTATGAGACGTTGTTTAGTTAGACTTTTACATAGAAGATATATTTGCCTATGCAAAAATAATCTGATGCAATCCTCATCAGATTTTAATATATTTGTCCCTTAATCTTAAGTGAACAAATTTAATTGAGTTATCACTTTCAAGAACCTTATCTGGGTGGGATCTGCTCCAATTGAAATAAAAGCGTAAATCGCATTGGTGCTCAAACACGATTGGACTATTTCATAAAAAATAATATACATAACACAATTCTAATAAACGGTATCAGGAAACTGACACATACTTTCTCCCTTTTAGCCCAACTTTAATGAATAAATTATTTTTTATTTACTAAATATAGAATACAAAGCACGGTAGAATGTACAGAAAATCTTGTAAACAAGTTGTTTTAAAAAACATCCACCCAAATCCCTGCTTTGGAGGCACTACAGAATCCATTGCTACACTCGTGGTTTTAAGAGGGGAAATGCTCCCTATTCCCCCCCCCCCCTCAGGGATATTAAGGGGCAACATATTTCGAATTAACTCTGTTTGTCAATGCTTAATTGACAAGCATATCAAGTTTGAATGAAATTGATAAGTAAATAAGAGAGAAATGGTAATTTTTGTATTCCCCATAAGAATAACATTGAACAACGTACTGCGTTTACCGCTAAATGAAAATTTCAAATTTCTCCGAAACCAGCAATCCTAGAATAGTAATTCAACATACTAAATTATTTAGTTTTTTGAGCTCTTTTTAATGGTGAATAGTAATATTTTTTATATTTATGTATTTTTATGAAAAATCCAAAAAAACTGAATTTTGGATGTTTTAAGTCCCGTAATTTCTGAACCCGACTTTTTACAGGAATGCGGGTGGTGTCATTTTGTTGGAAAACTAAAGTTCTACAAACGACTAAAGTTTAATCAAAATCGTTAGAGCCGTTTTTCAGAAATTTGGATTTTTCATGTTTTTTGGCAGTTTTTGGGGGATAATTACCCTTAAAAATCAAAAATTCAAAAAAATGAAAAAAACACCTGGAGATATCGTAGATTAGTACCTACATACCAAATTTCATCAAAATCGGCCCATTGGTTAGGGCTCTAGCTCTGTACACATCCACACAGACACACGCACACACACACACACACACACACACACACACACACACACACACACACACACACACACGGACACACACACACACACACACACAAACAGACAGACATCACGTAAAAACTACTTTTTTGGGTTCAGGGAGTACCAAAACGAATATTTCCACTAACAACTCAAATTCGAAAATTTTGACGAAAACAATACTTTCTCCATATACTATGTATAGAGGGAGAAAGTAAAAAAGGATTGTGGTCTCAATTGATAATAATATGTTAAGACGCGCTTTAATAATACTATCGGTTATTATAATGGTGTGTGTGTACGCTGATACCTTGATAACAATACAAGACTTATCGGGGCGAAGTTAAAACAAGTTGAGTAATCTGTATAATATTTACCGTTTTATCAGTTTGATATGGCCAAATATCATCTCAAGTCATATCAGTTGAAGAGATCATATAAAATCAAATACAAATAAAATACTCCTATCAGGGATGATAAACTTTGTAAAAGTTCGTCCGAAGAGTTCATTTAAGTTTCCACTCGTAAGGTCCTACTTCAAAATTGCCATCTTTTGGGTTAACTTTCCTAATCAGAGTCGCAATGATATTGTTTGCAAAATATTAATCTATGAGATGCATTATGCTGAAGTTAATCTATAACAAAAGTTGAATAATAAATTAACCTTTTTCATAATAATTTTGACTTGGTTTCTTTTCCCAACTCTTACAAACAATTAACCCCTAAAAATTAAAAATCGATTAGTCATAACTAATACCAACCCATTTATTTTACGCATATAAATGTTAAACATTTGTATCTATACCTGTACTTCCACATTTAAATACTAACATTTAAAATATTGTGTGTGAGCGATCCTGGTATTTGCGGACATTTAACATTGTACAACGTTGGTTAGTTATTACATAAAACACATAAACTGCTAGTGATGTATCTTTGACGCCGGAACTGCGGAACCAGAAACGGAACTTCCGGTGACGCAGACACGTGACAGCGGTCCGTCAAACTGGCGGGAACTGGACCCCTGTTAGTTGACATGTGATTGAGGAATGAATGTGACTGCTGTAAATGTGCGTATTAACAATTAGTAATTTATGAAGTAATATTATGAAAAGGCGATGCCATTTCGTATTATACTGTATATATTATACAGGGTGTTTCACGGGAACCCTGAAAAAATTCAAGAAATTGATGCTTGGGTCAAAGGAAGAAAGAAATTTCCCATAATATAGGACCTAAACTCAATCGTTTTTCATTTATAAGTGAAAATAGGTTTTTCCAGTTTTCAGTGTACCTATTGAACATTTTGACCTCTAAATTGAAAGATCGGTAAAATAGTTTTATAAAATCCCCACACATAGATAGAATATTAAATTAAAAAGATATTGAATTGCAGTTTTGTGCAAAATTGTTGAGTGTGGCTGAGAAAAACGAGTTTAAAAATAAAGGTTTTCCGGAAAAATCAAGAGCCAACACATTTTTTTTACATCCTTTTATAATATAACCGTTCAAGTATTTAGGTTGCAACTTCACCAAAAGTTGTATAATTCTAATGAGAATAAGAAAATATCATTTAATGTACATTTTTTAAGGGGATTATTTTACTTAAAACATAAAATATTGTAAGGTAACAACAATTTTAAAGGAAAATCTAGGGAATGGCATTATCGTTCTGATAAATCACATCAATTTATTAATCTAAATTTGTTTTAATTTTTTATAATTTAACAATAAATACTGAAATATCAAGATTGTTTCCTTTTAAGAAAAGTTCATTTAACTAATGAAATGTCCTCCATTTCGAGACCGACACATTCCAGCTCGTCTTAGCAGGGACGATGTAGCTGCTCTTACGACCATGTTAGTTTTTTTTTTTATTGTTTGAACTATGCTGAGGATCTTATCGACCAAATCCTCTCTTGTTTGAGGCTAATTTCTGCACACTTCTGACTTCATATGGCTCCATAGAAAGTAATCCATCGGAGCAGGTGGACTGACGGTATGAAAAGGGCGGTGGAGTAGGTCCTGAGGGCGCCAGTATTCTGGAAGAAATGTTGCTCCTCGGTGGTTGGTGGGAGGGGGGTTGTGTGATACGCTGCAGTTCAAGGGGACAGCATGGTACAAAAAGATACTGTAACTTTGTTCATGGTGATTCTAAATTAACTTGTTTATTTAAACTTGAATCCTACCTAATTTGAGAGATCAAACAATAAATTGTTTTACATATCCGTCTGATACTTTTGCATGGTCCAGAGACTAAAATGAAGAGGAGATCTCTGACCAGTGATGTCCGTGCGTCGACATTCAGACCACGAAATAACTCATTACTGACCGTCTAAATAGCACTCTTTATGTATGAGAATTAACCAACAACAAAATCTGAAATATGGTTTTACAATACCTGTTATGTCCAGTTCATATGAATAATCAAAAGATTACTGCAGTTTCGACATTAATATGTCATTATCAGATCTTCATGTATAAAACACATTACATTTTCAATAAAAACGTTGTCAAAGTGTTAAATTTTACAAATACAAAACAACTGACACATAATAAATTTAAACATAAAAACACACAAAATGTATACATGGACAGTGACACTTATTGTATGCTGGCCAGCAGGTGCACTGACAACTGGAAAAAAATCACTTATAAATGGAAAACGAATGTGATTAGGACCTATGTTAATAGGAGATTTTGTTATTCTTTTCACCCAAGGATCCATTTCCTAAGTTTGTCAGGGTTCCCGTGAAACACCCTGTATATCGTCTGGGTAGCGTAGTGAATGGAGCGCTCGCCTCACAATATGAGGACCCCAGATCGACTTTGCGAAAAAACATAAAACAAATTACGAAGGTTTGAAACTGGATCCACCTGCTTTAGGTATTGGGCTTGTAATTCATTTCATTTTTAAAACATTACATCGAGGTAATGTAACCTTTTAACAGTTAATTGATATTGATACTGGCTGAATAATCAGTTGGTATTAAGAGGGGGCTCCAGTCACCGGCTTCTACCCGAGTCTCCCAAAAGGCCAATGTTAACTTTCAAGTCTCCCATAAAGCCAATGTTCACTTTCAAGTCTCCCTTAAGCCAATGTTCACTTTCAAGTCACCCATAAAGCCAATGTTAACTTTCAAGTCACCCATAAAGCCAATGTTAACTTTCAAGTCTCCCATAAAGCCAATGTTCACTTTCAAGTCTCCCTTAAGCCAATGTTCACTTTCAAGTCACCCATAAAGCCAATGTTAACTTTCAAGTCTCCCATAAAGCCAAAGTTCACTTTCAAGTCACCCATCAAGCCAATGTTAACTTTCAAGTCTCCTATAAAGCCAGTGTTAACTTTCAAGTCTCCCATAAGGCCAATGTTAACTTTCAAGTTTCTTATAAAGCCCGTGTTAACTTTCAAGTCTCCCATAAGGCCAATGTTAACTTTCAAGTCTCCCATAAAGCCAATATTAACTTTCAAGTCACCCATCAAGCCAATGTTAACTTTCAAGTCTCCTATAAAGCCAGTGTTAACTTTCAAGTCTCCCATAAGGCCAATGTTAACTTTCAAGTTTCCTATAAAGCCCGTGTTAACTTTCAAGTCTCCCATAAGGCCAGTGTTAACTTTCAAGTCTCCCACAAAGCCAGTGTTAACTTTCAAGTCTCCCATAAAGCCAATATTAACTTTCAAGTCTCCCATAAAGCCAGTGTTAACTTTCAAATCTCTCATAAAGCCAGTGTTAACTTTCAAGTCTCCTATAAAGCCCGTGTTAACTTTCAAGTCTCCCATAAGGCCAATGTTAACTTTCAAGTTTCCTATAAAGCCCGTGTTAACTTTCAAGTCTCCCATAAGGCCAATGTTAACTTTCAAGTCTTCCATAAAGCCAGTGTTAACTTTCAAGTCTCCCATAAAGCCAGTGTTAACTTTCAAGTCTCCCATAAAGCCAGTGTTAACTTTCAAATCTCTCATAAGGCCAATGTTAACTTTCAAAGCTCGTCCATCCTCATCGAATTATCCGAAATCGTTGATTTACGGTTCATTGTAAAGGTCAAAGAAATACCTAGCGATTTCAGTGAGCAGAGCTTTGACATAACAAGTAGTTCACCTTAAAAAGCGGAAACAATTCATATTCTTGGACTTAATTAATCGATTATTATTTGTAATATCTTTATTTTGCTCATTGAAATCACTGGTATTTTCTCTCTTTAAAAAGAGCTGCAAATTAACGATACTGGGTAACCCGGTGAGGAGGGACGGGCTTTGAAAATTCACATTGGTCTTATGGGGGAAACAGGTATAAGCGGCGTGACTGGAGCCCCTTTAATCAATAACAATGCTTCATTAGGCATCCTACTCATAATATGTAGATTCATAACTAATATTCGCCTCAAAATACGCAGAAACTGTTTCGGCGTCTTACATAGTCGCATTGACTTATATATACTTCACTATTTATAGTCAATGATAGTATAGCGAGATGGTGCCAGATGTTAAATAATCATCTAATGAAATAAAATACTCATCTCTTCTAGATAAACATTGACGCATTTGAGGCCATTGGAGCGAAGGTCTAATGGGGCTTGGAATATTTTCGGAGCATTTTTTAGAAGTAGGACTCATAGTGAATATTTTAAAATGTTATGTTATAGGGCTTTACAAGATAACGCCTTCAAATGAAATACAGTACCATCGATTTTTTATTCGATTGCATGAATGTTAAAATTACGGTTTTAGAATAAATAAATTATTGCAGTATATGGTACTACAGAAGCATATAAATGAACACTTAAAAGAGAAAATAAAGAATAAATGCAATTACCCAACAATAATCCACTCGCAATTATATGATTATTTGTAACCGATACTATTTATGAAAATTATTATTCCTCCTTTCTACAAGATAACACATTTCCTGTTTACACTTCGTGCTCAATTGAATATACCACAACACAAGTTAAATGTACGAATAAAACATAAGACACTAATAAAAGTTGTATTGTAGAGTATCATAAGTTTCCATCTCACAGAGACACTTCTGCGAAATTGTTCTCTTTCCAACTAAACTTTCGCAATCAGACTGACAAAGAAACTCCGTCCATCTACATGTAAAATGCACAGCCGGAGATGTTCGGAACAGAAGTGAGACGAAGCCTACAATATTTACATAGAAACAATTGTTGCAAGATGTCATTAAATACATTTTGTAGCTAGACGAACATTAGCGTTGGTATTTGAAAGCATAGTATGATTATTACCCATGTATCACAGCAAACAGAACAGATGATCCTAAAATTCTACTCAAACCATGTATTTTTCTCCCGTTCCGAAAGTTCTATGGGCTCCACCCCACTGGAATTTTTACGTAGTTATGTTTAGTAACCAATGTATAATTACGGAAAGATGTTAAAATTTGGTAGGAAGATAGGTACATGAAAATATAATCTACAGACCCATACTGAAACGTTTGGGGTTTTCTTTTGGGGTTCCGCCCTACTGTAGTATTATATTACATCTCATTCATCATTAATATTAATTTCCCCATAATTTTGTCTCTTTATACCCACATAAATGCTACTATTCCCTATAGTATAATCATAATTATTAATATACCCTAGTGAATGCTGAATAATTTGTATTTTTATCCATCTGCTCTCACAATGTTTGTCCTTTCTCATCATAATGTATGTTACATTTAATTTAATATGTTCCCCTTTTTATTATGTGTTATTTTGTGTTAATGAATTTTTATTTTACGTTATTTAATTTAATGTGTTGAATACTATATAATTGTCCCCTCACCCCACAGAAAATCATCTCCCCTTGTTTTGCAATATAATATATAGTTATGTATGCCAATGTCCACAGCATTTACCTTGCACCTATTGATAATTAAACATTTTTCACAGTTAATAATAATACATAATTTAGTTAATTAAGTTAATTTAGTTAGTTAATTAAGCACATAATTTAATAACTTAAGTGAGTCTATAATAATTTAAACATAGCCTAATTTAGGTATATAATATTTGTAAGATAATTGCAATTTAATAATATTTTACATAGTACTAATTTTCAAAATTAGTCCTTAGAAAATCAAAATATTTGTGTCAAGTGTTTTACAACATATGATTTCTCCACCTTTACCACTCAACAATGGAACTATCTTCAAGACTTCCAACCCTGTCCTTCTTGTTGCTGCCTAACTCCAAGTGTATCAACATAATTTTATAGGAAAAGTTCCTATTAATTAATTTCCCAAGTATGGCCTAAGAATTGCCTTGCCTGGTGCTTAAAAGTATGGTATTTCACTGCCCAAAAGAGTACATATTCAAAATCATCCCCATTTACCTAAATTCCCTTAATTTGTAATACTCTGGGTGAAGAACTTTGATTCCTGTGTGTCAACCATCATACAATTGGGATAATTTTCCTTCATTAGGGAAATTTTTAAAGAGATATCATGAACAATTTCTGGACAAGCCTAATGTTCAAATAATTTAAATCAAAGTAAATCAAGAAATAATTCATTAAAATTGAAATATTATTCCAAATTTTGTATCAAACATCATTTAACAATTTATAAATTCAATGAAAATCATCTGGCATCTTTCTTTGGACAACATCCCCCCTCCCCCTCCCTGAGAATAAGAGTATTTAAGGAATAAGAATAAAGAATCAGACATGAACTATTAAAAGACACTTAACAAAATAATATAGGCCTAGATTACCTAGACAACTTTTGAAGATTCTCCATTTTGTATTATTGTTGTTAGACCCAGTTAGATTCATTTGCTATCATTCTCTTTTTGTAACTGTGAACCTATGTAAAACGAATTTTCATTAATTAGGTAAAAAAGGTAAGAGGTAATTTAAAAAGCTAAGACCTACCTTGAATCCTAACCAAGAGACCTTTATTTCAGACAAACAAACTACAAATAAAGAAGAAAGCAGGTAAAAGAGTATTTATTGATTTAATGTTTGTCAGTCATGGGCTAAAAGTGCTAACCAATATAATTTTGTTAGCATTATATTCACTTTTCACCAAAAAACTTCACCTATGTATAGGGAAGCCATGTTGCTTGGTGCTCAAAGACGGTGTCACTCGAACCAACGATTTGCCCTCAATTAAAAGTGTTTATAAACGACTGTAAACCCATAATTAGTTATTTCCCCATTACTTATACTAGTTAAGTAGGATGTGTGTGTGTTTATAATACTGATATTCAACATGTGCATGCTTAAAAATGTCAAGAGTTAACCTCATGGGGTAGTGATTTAATTTTAGTTTCCATGGTAAAAATATTTTTACCAGCAGGAAAATAAACGAAAATAAGTGGTAATAATGGAATAAAAACCCCACCGGGTATCAGCTAGTGCCATCTATTTTAACAAAAAGTAATAATAATACTTCCTAGAAAATAAACTACACTGTGCTATTCAGTTTGATTAAAAATGAAAATTACAATGCTTTATGAAAACGCTTGATGTTATTAAAAAGGGAAATGGGATTTTTTGTCATAATTCAGTCTTCAGAATACATTTATTAATATTTTACATGAAGTTTCATGTGCTTCACTCTAGGTTAAACGTATGAAATCACTCTATGAGTAATGCTAATACTCATAATCAAAATTATGTACATATTGCGTTAACTTTCCAGTAGTGAACATATGTTCTTGCTGATAAATTGTGTTTAATCTATTCAGCTGATTTATTATACAATTCAAAACATTTCTTTCTCAATGTTAATCCTATGGACAAATTGCGAACTTTAAGAGCGGCTAGGACCCTTCCCTTACATCCATTATTTATGAAATTTGGGCACAAACAACTTTGGATCAAGATCTATCCAACGACACTAAAATTATAAAAATTGGTTGAAAACTGTAGGAGGAGTTCCAGTCACAATAAAACCGTAGCGTATTAAATAAGTATATAGATTGTTATGTAGTAGTATATTGAATGAAAAACACGAAGGATAACAATGGACAACGTACTGTGTTCAGCACTTTGAACATCTCTGCAACGGTTTGAATATCACAATTTAAACACCAAAATGATTGTTTTGTAGAGCTGAACTGATTGGTAAAATCAAATGTGAAGTTTACATTAAAATGAACTGAGGAAAAGCCAAAAACCTTTTTCCCATAAGATTAACATGGGAGATTTTAGGAGCAGGTTGTTTGGATTTTATCCGCAACCACTTAACCTAGGTTAATGATTCAAAATACAATATTATTTGTTTTTTTAAGCTCTATAAAATGCTCGAAACCAAAACTGAGTGTTTTAACATTAGTTGGGTAAAAAATTCAACAAATTAATTTTTGGAAAATTTAAATCCCTCCTTCCCATGGTCCGATTTTTTCTGGTTTTCGAACTTAAAGTCATAAATGTCACTTTACACATTTGAGCTAAATTTCATCGAAATCGGACGTTTTTTACTCAAGTTATCGCATTCACAGACACACATATATACATTTAAATCAATTTGAACGAATAGTGTTCTTGGCATCTGGGGACCTCAAAACAAAAAGTTATCATGGTCTCGGGCTTAAGTCTTATCATGATACCTACAGTACAGTAATAGCTTCTTCCCTATAGGTGAAATTCGCTAAAAGTGACCAGCATTGTTAATTATAAACTACAGGCTATACAACCAAGTTTGGACTAAAGAACTATACTACAATCTATCGAACTCTACTACTGTACAAACTATTTAACTATAACTCCCAACCATTCAACTATGGAACTATACTCCTAACTATCTAAGTAGACAACAAGCTATTGAACTAATGGATAATTAATGGAATTTTGCAACAATTGTATATGTAAATATAATAATAATAATAATAATATTTATTCCGTGACAATGTTTAACAATGTGTTGGAATTTACAAAACAAAATATTAAATTTTAGGGAAAACTTTAAACCAGGTAAGGTAGGCCTGAGTCCTATCTTTCCCTTCCTGGCGGGGTACGGCCCTTTTTTGGGAACCATTCCGGCATTTGCCTAAATGAGATGAGAAACCGTACAAACTCTTCTCAGAATGGCCGGCTTGGGATGAAACCCAAGACCTCCCGAATGTGAGGTGCAATAATCGCTACCTCACTCGGTTGCATTTTTTTACATTTATACATTACATTTTTATACACTTTAATATTGAAAATAAGAAGATTACATAAACAACATATTATTATATTGTTTATGCAAACTTTTGTAGTTAGTTAGTAGTTTTATTTGACTTCTTTTTACAACATGTTTTTCTTGAATAGACTTGAATATAGATTAACAGTTTCTTCGACAAAAATTATTTGAATAACAACAATACCCACTAAGACAGTTTTAATTAATTGAAATATTTTGTTAATTTGCACTCAAAAACACGTTTTTATAATTTTTTGTAAATCTTCCAAGTTCTTTTTAATCTTTTTCTAAAAGATTTTTTAACTTTTGATTTTTAATTTTCAGACGTTATTTTTTGTTCTTTTATCTCCTTTTTTGGTATCTTGTAATTTTTCTTCCTATTTTTATTAACTTGCCTATTTTATTCTGTATTATTCCATCTTTTCTTTTTTTATAATTTCTTCATTCTCATTATCTTCATACTCCATTAATTAAAAAATATTGGAGTAGATTTTATGATCTGACTATTGATTTGTTATCTTGTTTATATTATACTACCTACTATCAAAATACACCATGAAATATCGGAAACTTTGAGCTACTTTGGTGTGATTCCAGTAAGTAATAAACCACCAGTAAGTATAATATTTTGCAAAGTTAACCTCTAAAATGAATCTCGGAGACCCGCAGAAGTATTATCTGTATTACTATCCTAAACCAAAATAAGAGGAGATTAGGGCCTCTGAAATTGATTACTATAGAAAAACTGTAATTTTGTACACACTTCTCTTATTTGAAAGTGACAAAATATTGGCCTTGTAAGTTTTAAGCAAAAAAATACCAAAGGTAATTAATATGTTGGACCCCTAAAGAGGGGGTATAATAAACGTTGTCCACAAAATTTGTCAAATTCTTTTAAATAATTTATTGAGTAGTATAATACGTCATACAAATTCATTTGAACAATAGTTTTTGGTTTTGCCTCATTACAAAAATATTTTGTTTACAATATAAACTTGCCTTAAATCATACAAAGCTGTGTATTTAGTTTAGTTGAGACTGTAGGAAATTATTTAAACAATTTCAAGTTAAAAATAATATTTAAAGTATTTTCTTAAAAAGGTTGTAGGACCGTGCGCTTAAATTTGTATTAACTATGTAAGGCCTAAATGTTTAATAACTTTTGTTATAGTAAATGAATAAATACATCATAACATACATACAAAACATTATATACATTACATCCCACACACACACACACACACACACACACACACACACACACACACACACACACACACACACACACACACACACACACACACACACACACACACACACACACACACACACACACACACACACACACACACACACACACACACACACACACACACACACATACACATACATTACATACGTATATTACATTACATTTAAATTTTCTCCATAGAACAAATCATTTTGATAACGGATTACTCTGTAAAAAGTTGGCCAAAAACATAAAGGTTTGTTCCGTCAGCCTTCAAAGGAAACATGTGACAATACGGGACCCTGATATCAGCAATTTGCAAATGGCCCTTTTATGTTTGCCGTCCCTTCTTTTCAGATATGCATTCCATTACCATTACGTCTCAGTATGCTGAGACGGAGTACAAAGGACAAGAATACATAATATGTGATCAGCCCGGTTCTCTGTAGTCTTTGAATATTACACCTGCTGCTAAATTAAAAAGTGTACATTTAATAACCTAATTTTTTAAATATTGAATTTAGTTGCTCAAATTATAGTAAAGTACCTGGGGGGCCGAGCTTTGCTCGGGGAAGACCAGTCAGTTTGTTTAGATGACTCGGAGTAATATCTCACCACTTCCCCCTACTGATAAGCAGATTTGTATTATTCATTTGCCTCTTTTCTACATTTTTAAGGTCCCTCCAGTTGTTATTTATAGCTCAATGTCCCTTTGATTTATTTTACTACTCTATATATGTAATCTTAACTCAAATCTTTTAATCTCTGCTCTCAGGAAACCACATGTTAATAATCATAAACAACATTAGTATTACTTTGACAGTTCCCTGGTTGATTATGAACAGCTGTTACAATTCTTTTGTTTTGATTTGAAACTCCATAAGCCCAATGTTAATTATTTTAACTTTTCATTTTAGTTTTTTTACGTTATTTGATTTTTCCTGGGGATGAGGCCTGTCTAGAACTTATTTTTATCCCAGAAATTAGTTATTTCGAACATTTGAAGGAAATCGTTGGAGCCGTTTTTGAGATCTGTGTCGCAAGCAAGCAAGCACGCAAGCAAGCAAGCAAACCTTACTCATATTAGAGTATAGGATATTTTGGCTGATACACCCCTGCTCCAATATGTACTATTCATTTAAATTACGTTTCCATTGCAAGAGTTATTTTAGTAACATTATCTTGAATATCATGTTGTTGCTTTCGTAACGTTGTCAACATATCGTCAGCAGTTAAATTCAATTTTAACTGATTGATATTCTTCCGTGATAATAATATTGGAACGTCATATGTAACGTAGCTCTAAAGTAGATATTTTTTTAACTCCTAAAGACACGTATAATACCTTTCAACTGACCCCAAAGTTTTATATTAAGTAAACGTAAACAGTTTCACAGGAAATAAATTTGAAACAAAATTCAAATCGCCGAGCAAAAATTGAGAATTTATTTGAATAATACGTATAATATTTACAAGATTTTTTACATTTAGATCCTTTATTTTAAAGGCTATTAGATAGTAAAAATTAATAAAATGAAATCTTAAAACTATAAATAATTGTCAAAATGCTGATTATCGTTTAATTTATTTATATTTGAACATTCTATCCGAAATGACGGCCCCAAATAAGGAAATACACAGTATTTCAATCGTAAAATTGGCACCTGACGTTTAGTTGGTGATTACTACAGAAAACGATAAATACTCATGATAAATCACATGACACTGGAACCGGAAACAGAACTTCCGTCATCTCCGACAGTTTTCACGTCCAGTGACTATGTAGTCAATCAAATTGGCGGGAAATGTTAATGTTAACTCTGCCTTGCTAACTAAACACAATACCGAATACATTATAGTACACTAGATGATTGTGAAGATAGGTTTTTTGTTTTGATTGGGAAAACTGAGGTATACACAGAAACTAAAAACTTATTATTAAAATGAAAAGTGCACTATTTAAGTACTAACTTTTACCTTCTGGGGTCAACTCATTGGAATAGGTGCTATATTAATTGATTCAATCAGACAATTATACTATAGGTTCCAAATGTTACTCTGGGATGAATCATTTCCACAATTTTTAATTTGTTTACTGTTTTATGTATATTTTTAACTCGTAAAGCTTATGGCAAAATGCTTTTGTCAAAGCTTAATACTTCCATACAAAAATGCGAATATGAATAAAACAATGCTTTCATAGTCTGGTCACAAACGATTGAAAAGTTTGTCTAATTTGAATTTAAAAAGCTTAAGTTTATTCTGAATATTCTGAACACACAACAACATTTCAGTAACATCATGGACAGACTTAAAATTAAGGAATTTGAAAGTTAATATTAAAAATCTATTAAGTTTTAGTTTTAATATTCAACGCATTTCAGAAAACGATCACAAACCTATTAATACTCATCACAGAGCATTTTGTGGACATAAACACACACAATACAAAAAGTAAAAAACAAACAAAATATAAAACTATGCATTTTAAAATTTACATTAAAATGTTATACCACAATATAATCAATTACATTTTTGACAATGTAATATAAAATAAGCAGTTAAACAATCTTTTGGCGGTAAATAGCTAAAGAAAATTCGCTCATCTCAAAGACTTGCCCGTAATAAAAAAACTAATATAACTATCCCCCTCCGTTGCCGATCATATGATGGGATTCGAACCCAGGACAGGGCCGCTGCCATGGTTATGGAGTCCGACGCCGACGTCTTGACCACGAGGTCAACGATCACACTAGTATAGTGGAATATGTTTAAACCAATGCATATATTCTTGTTTTTATTATTGTGATCGTTGACTTAGTGGTCAAGACGTCGGCGTCGGACTCCATAACCATGGCAGCGGCCCTGTCCTGGGTTCGAATCCCAGCCCTGGCTTGTAAATGTTGTCAGTACTCCTCATACTGTAACGGCTCACTCCTCGCTTTGCTGGACACGTTCCACGCACAGATCTATAGTCTATGTGGAAGGGCAAAGCAAGAAAAAAACCTGCCAAATTTTTTTCAAATATTTAGTTTAGGCTGTCGAGTTTATTATTCAAGATTTGTATTTGTCGTGTGGCATACAAAATAGATGCATTAGCCAGTATCACAAAAATCATTTGCTGTTGAATATACATTCATGAAATGCGTTATATATGTAAAATCTTAATACCATGTAAAACAAATTTAAAACGAGTTCGCACGCAGCACGCTGACGTGAGGGAAGTGAATTTCCACATAAAAAACTATAAAAACTCAAAATCAGTTATAAACATACATTTATTCCAATTTTTATTCAAATCTGAAAATATTGATTTTTTGGCTGTTTTGATGCTCCTGGTTCTATTTACCTGCAATGGTGGGAATACAATTTTGCGCATTATAAGGCTAGGAGAAGGTCCAGTCAGGCTTTAAAGTAGGCGTGAGGTTGTTGGGGATGATAAAAGTACACCAACAAATGAATAATAGGCTTTTCTAATGTAAAACCCCATAAGACAACGTACTGTGTTTGGTCGATACACATTTTCTTTAATAACTCGGTAAATATTTATGCTAGAATAACGAGATAGGGCTTAAAAGTTTCGTCACACTAATTCCCATCTTTTAACATGCGTTAATTTCACATCCGGGGCTTTTCTGACCCTTTTTAGGTCCAAAAACTCGAAATTTGAAAGATTAATCCCCAAAAAAGGGGTTTAGAGTTTTGCGATTGTTTTGCCCAACGAACTTGTCCAACAGATTATAGAAAGGAACGTCCTTACCAAATTTGAAGTAAATAGACAAAAAATGCGACCACTAGAGTGCATACACATATATATATATATATAAAATTTTGAACGACCCCCCAAAACGTGTTCAGGGGGTCACGTTAGGAACTTCTATGGTGGTCCCGGGCTTAAGTTTCACCGTGCGGGTCACGCTAATAGGTCACTTTCCAAAGGAAATTCACTAACAAGAAGACAGCATAACAGTTAATTCAAATCGGAAGAGGTAAACAGTGTGCATATAATACAAATTCAACAGTATTACAAGTTTTGCTATGTTTTTAACTTTAAAAACTTAAAACTTAAACCCCTTTAAAAACATAAGCTAAATAATTTCTCTATATAAAACAACAGCAATAAATAACACACACGTTTAAAATATATAGAATTCATAATGACCTTTAAAATTACATAAATATAGAAGAATATAATTTTCTTATTATCAGTTTATTTAAGGGAACCATTCTAAATATGTCATTATCCAAACATAATTAAAATCTCGGTATAAAACTTCAACAAGACATTATATAACAAGTATAAACTTTTGTAGAATTTCAAAAAAGACAATTTTAAAAATTACATGAACATAGAAGAACATAAACTTCTCAACACATTATTTAAGTTAAATATACTACATATCTTAGCCTATAACAAATAAAGACACAATTCACACTCTTCTACTCAAACAAAATTTGAAAATCACTCATGTTAGATTCCAATTATGCATTGAATGAATACAAATTTTATCTTTTAACCATTTCTCCATTATTTTCTTAAATGTACATTACTTCGAAGTAAACTTACAGTTTACTTAAAAAATAGTAATAAATATCACTTTAAGCACCATCCTCTATTTAAAAATAATAAACTCGTTTTCCCACTTTTACCTCTCTTATTTTCCCACTGTAAAAATGTTCAAAAGTAATTCACAAAGAAGCACGACTTTGAAAGCGTAAACAAAAGCGTTTCTTAAACCCCTTAAAAAAGTACACGCGGCATTCAATCAGAGCAGAAAAACCGATCAGCTGATTTGGTATTCAGACGGTCGGCTTCCTCAGCAATCTAATCTGCATCATCCACCGAGAGAGAGAGAGAGAGGGAGAGAGGGAGTGAGCGAGTGGGGTTGAGGGGGAGAGAGGAAGCAGCTGTATCTCGCGTAGACGACTACTTGTGCGGAGATTATAAACATCGAAGATGTTAATAGGGAAGTAAATCAATTAGTGGTGAGGAGGCGCGTGGCCGTGTAGCAAGGGCGCCGACGCCGACGCCGGGGCGGGGGAGGGGGGCGTTGGGACGCTCACAAGCCGCGTGGTTGCCGCTGTGGTGCGTCGCGTCCGTGTCGGGATCTTTCCTGGAGTTTCGCGTAAGTAGAAAATTTACGTTGCATCTACAATAGACGGTTTTGGTTTTCGGAAAACCGTTTACTTGACTTTACTTGATCAAAAAATTAATTAATATGTTTGAGGGAAGGAGAAGTTTTTGTTTTCTTGATTTAACCCCTTCACTATAAAAATAAACGTATTTTGTACACTCTTCATTTAAATATAAGCTTAGTTATTAACTATTACACAGTTTTAATTTTATCACTAAAACATAAACCTATCTTAATAAAGTATTGTGGGAGCATTTTATTCTGTTTTGAAAGTATACAAAGTGAGTTTTCTTTAAAAACGATGAGTTATAGTTTCCTTTAATGGGGTTTGCTTACGAAGAAGCGTTTATTTACATATACCTGATTTGAAAACGATACCGAAACAATTTAGATAATAAGGGGGAGATTTGTTTGTTTTCAAAGCGTAAAAGTAGGTTGGTATCAAGTAACAAATTTGTGTTGCAGTTTACTTTAACTGTATAAGTACATTATACCAGATTTTAGACATTAATTGATTTAATAACTGAAGTATCAACTTAAAGAAAAGGGGAGAGTTCCATTTGTTTTGATGTAGGGACTTATTTAGTTTTTAATAAACCTAGAATTTATAAGATTGAATTGTATTAATAATTTGTTTTGCCTATATTAGAATTAAAAGAAATGTTATTACAAACTAGGATGCTTTAAAATGATACACCCGTAACTTATAATAACATGCTTCCTCTTAGTTAATCACCAGTAAAAAAACAATGATTACGTCCTACAGATTTGTAATACTGAAATAATGAAACGAATCTAAAAAACATTTTTGTCAGTTTAGTTGAACGTGTTTTAGTCAAGGGATAACACGAATAAGACTGTTGCTGTTTAATTATTCTTATAACTATGAAATATATCGTTTACCGTTTACTAACATGTAAACATTTCCTAAATTTATACATTTAGTGTAAAATTCCTAAACGGTGGTACAAAACAACACTTTTGAACAAAACTAGATATGCAACTAGGTATCTTATTTAATACAATACACCCAGAAAAAGAAAAATGACGTTTGTTTATCACATTAGAACCCCAACAGTGAGAAAATAGTGTTGAAAACGAGCATAGAGGAAGTCATTTGGATTATTTAAGAGGGGGCTCCAGTCACGAAACACGGCGTTTTTACCTGCTTCTCCTATAAGACCATGTTAACTTCCAAACCTCGTTTCTAGTCAACGGTTTCGTTGGTTTATGAGTCATTTTAAAGAGAAAATATATATTTAGCGATGTAAGCGAGCAAAATTAAACATTCCGAACATAGCGAACAAATTAAAATTCGAAGAAACGTCAAGCTGAAGATACTGGGAGATTTACTTAGTTATATTGTCAACATCAAAAATTTAGTTTATTAAAATTCGAAACAGAGAGTAAACTTCCGATCAAATAGTGTGATATTAAAATTCCTCTCCCTGAAATATCTAGATATATTTTTGTTTTTTAAAAGAAACCATATACCTACATTTTCAGATTATTTGTTGAGGAGGGACGGGCTTTGAAATTTACTTTGGCCTTACGGGACAAACAGGTAGAAACGAGAATTGTTGCGAGAGTGGAGAGCCCCTCATAAAAAATGTTTACATCGGTCATATGCAGAGATAAGTAAAATACATTTTAATTTAATACGAGTATTAAATAAGAATTTGCATGGAGTAGTGACAGAAAAAAATACAAATATAAATTAGGGATTTAACTGTTCCCTTTTAAAAATATAAAAATCCCATAGGCGTATGTAAAACAAAATTCTGAAGTGTTTAAAGTTAAAATAAATAACATTTGTTACAAAACGGTTATACAATTTATACCTAATTAAGTTTCATTTATAGTTGGGCGTAACAAAGTTTTGATGTCTTTATGATACTCCCATAACAGGTTTTATAAATTTGTAATACTTTTTATGATGGCTCACTAAATCCAAACAATTTACTATCTTTCCCTTCTCATTTAGTAACTTGATAGACTAAAACACATACGAGTTTATTTAACATAAAAATCTAGAGACAGTATAACTATGTAGGAATTTCAACAGCGGTTTATCTTTATCTTGACGTATCTTCGAATTTAAATTTGTTTATGCAGACATATTCATGTTATATGACTTAAGGCCCTTTCAAAATGAATAGGGAATTCATCGAAGACAGTCAAATGATTTAGAAATGAGAGGTTTTAGTTGAATGAAACTTTACATTAACTTAGCTGAAAATTGAGGTTACTGGAATTTAGAAGAACGTTTTTTGGAGACATTATCGCTTACAAGATTTAAAAACATAAGCAGTTCAAAATTAAAAGATACCTAAAAAACAATGCGAGACATAAAAAAGCGTACTTCAAACAAACTAATAACTGTTTGTCCGTGTGGATTGTAAAATAAAATTCTAAACTATTAATCTTTTATTTTAATTTTCAAATATTTTGCGTTTATATACGGTATCAAGTTTACGAGAACTGTGTAACAAGAACAGCTCAACAACTATATGAAATAAATAAATTCATTCCAAATTAAATGATTAATATTTTGAAAAAAAGCCTTCACCTCTAATGTTATACTTATGGGAAAAATAGCAAAGGAAACATTTCCTGTTACTCAGAGGCTAGTGTTTTAATTCTCTGTGTGCTTCTCTAAATATAATTTGAATGAGCCAAACTATCAACGGTGTTTGTCTGATGTATCCAGTCTTGAAATGATATATTGCTTTTAGCTTTTATGAAGTTGGTAACTTTATAAATACTAAATAATATATTTTAAACTAAACACTTAAAAACAATTTAAAAATTAAAATATAGATATTAAATTAAATTCACCCGTTTCAATTTGAATTTGAACTGGTAAAGTTAAAGTGGTTTTCAATTAAAGTTTGTTCATAACTGTGCAATAAATGGAATGACATTAAATGCATTTAATATTTCTAATTGAAAAATTATTAATTTAATTGTTTACAGTTAAGGTTTACACTTACTTACTTATTGAGAAGCGTAAAATAGATGCAAATAATATTTATATATTTACAATTTGAAATTTAAGCAATAATAATAATAATTATTTTATAGTAATAATAATATCTTAATTAGATGAAAAACTAAATTATATTAAACAACTCTGTTTAGCAATTTTTAGGTTTTAAATCGGCAGTATTTAACTAAGAAAAACAATAACAATAAATAACAGTTATATAAAAATATATTAGCCAATATTACTATTTATAATTATAACAGAGTTGTCATAAAAAACACCGATTTCTATTGCTTCGACTCCTGATAGTGGAGGAAAACTAGATACAACTTTCAATCTAACCACCACCATAAAGTTTGGTTTGAAAATCATCTCCTTTATTTATTTTTAAAAGGTTAGGAACCTCTTTTTGCTTTATTTTTTCGACCACATAGACTACAGACCTGGGTGTGGAACGCATCCAGCAAGCAAGGGGGTAAATCACTGGATAAATAAACGTAACAGTAAGTGACCATCACAGGTCAGTTGTCCAATTATAGTTTATGTTTCTTTATTATGTTAGTTTATACTTACGTCTAACCACTTTAGATAAAAAAGTAAAAAAAGTTACAATTCACATTATACACACGAACATTAAACTCATTTTGAGGTCATTGAACCATTTTTATAATTAGTGGTTTAAATACCTGATTAACGGTAATCCAAATTATTGCACCAGCAATTAGTAACGACTTGCTGACGAAGTCATCTCCAGGCTGCCAAGGATGTTGGAGTTATCTTCATGTGAAGAACGTCATAAAGTACATAACTACATAAAACACTACACATAGATAAATAAGTAAATAAATTAAATAAGTAAATAAATACGTGTAGTGCTTTATGTACTTATGTACTTTATGTACATGAAGATAACTCTAACATCCTTGGCAGCCTGAAGATGAATTCGTTATACAAATTAGTTATTCAAATCTTTTACACAATTTTCTTATTCTCTTTTATGTAGTTGTGGTAAGTACGAATGTGAAGAATAAAAAAAATCTAACTGGACTTTGAATTGTCTACAGTTATCATTTCCTTTCGGTTAGCAAATTAAAAGGTGAAAAATCGTAAATGGCTAAAATACTTTAATTTGGAATTGTTAATGGCATAATAGAAACCATTTGGTTTGTTAGCCAAATGTCACATAAACATTTCAGAGGCTTATAATATTCTTAAGTTAGTTTATAATCAGTCAAAATTATTTGTTAAAGTTACTATCAGCTATTTTTGTTTTAAGTTAACTTGAAAACAGCTGATATTTTTAACAACACCCAATCTATTGGTCATTCACCTTTCTTTAATACAGTAAGAAGTATGCCTGTCTAATTTACCGGTTAAACCTTTAATTGAATTGAGGACAGTCAAGCTTATTATACTAATTGTAACGTTATTTTCTTTAAGAAATTATTTCGGAAATTTTCTATCACTGATTAGTAGAAATAAGTTTGTTGTCGTTTTGGGATCTGGAATCTTCTGGCGTCTTTAGGTGAGAAAAATGCTTAAAACATAACTAAATTAAACAAAATCTTAGTGGCACAAATATGTAATGTTGTTTTTAATTCAAACAAAATCAGTGATATTAAATCACCAATTTTAGTAGCCATTAAAACCTGAAAATTAATCGCTGTTTGAAACATTAATATTACGTAAATATCTATTGTATACAACATGTTAAATGTAAACTAATATTTACAGAAATATATAGAAAATAGTGGAATATTGAGTTATTGGTGGCCATTATATTTTAAAAGAAATATTCGATGCTGATTTTAAGGAACTTAAATTACATAATAGTTATTGAGAAAAGAGGATTAACTTTGATTTGTAATGGGATATCGTAAATTTACTTTACAAGGTAGTTAGTACCGTTTATTAAGTCATTTAACCTTTTTAAACTTGATTTAAACGGTTCCATTTAATCTAGGTTTAGGTTCTATTCGTTATATCGAAATTTAAACATATTAATGAATAACTAATATTAATATAATATTAATTCAGAAACTTGTAAGGTGAATCTTTTTAGTATTTTTACAATTTTGTAAAATGTATATGTTTATGTATGCTGAATATACTTTTTCACACAATTGGTAAAGTAATTAATATATTGCTGTAATTTTAACAATCTAGGAAATGTTTTAAATAGTCAAAACGGTTTAGAAGCTATAATTTCAAAACAGTAAATAATGTATTTGAAAATAATTACTATACAAGTTTGTAAGGAGTTTTGTAGAATAGAAATATATTTTACCATCTTTAATGAGTTTTGAACTATAAATTTGTTGAGTGAAAGCAAATGTACGATTAGAGATTAATATGTGTCAGGATCACTGTATATGAACTGTAAAAGGCTTTAGTAAATAAAAACCAAAAAAAATTTCCCCCTGAATATTATTTATTTATATATTGTAGCTTTAACTTATGAGAAAATATATATGATGGTCAATGAATAAATCGGTTGTAGAGTATTATATACGACTCGTTATTAAAGGGGTGTCATTAAAAATACTCCCCTTTGTGGACATTCCAATTAAAACAAGTTTATAAGAAACTTTAATTCAACGTCTTTTGAAGAAAATAAATATCAATGCAAATAGATTTTCCCACTATACTTATAAATGATTTTTTGAAGAAAGATTTTAATAGCCTGTAGTTTGAAAACAGTTTAAGATTTTGAAAACTGTATTTTGTATAACATTAATTTTGTTATAAATTTAATTTAATTTCTTATATTCAAATACCTATATATAGTACAGGTGGAATCGCATTTATCCTGTAATAGGTCTAAAAAGATATGTTTTTTTTTAACAAATGCTTAAATTCTTTGCAAGAGGGATTAGTTAATTTTTTGATAATTTGTACTTGTGTACATTAGAGTCATACTTAGATCATCGTTGCCAGGGAAGAATTATGTTTGATCCATTGCTATGAATTTATTCAATAAATTATTTTATCTATTTAGCATTTAAATTTTTATCTGTGAAGTTTAATTAAATCGTTTTAAATGGGTAGCAAATACAGAATAAAGCCACATTAACACATTAACACATTAACTACAAATAGCTCCTCTCTATATTTGGAGCCAAACTAATTGATAGTCATCGCAAGATGAATTTGCCAAATCCTTCTAAGTGTGAAAACAACTTACTGAGATCATAATCCCTATAAATATTTAAAGTTAACCCTTCCAATGTTAATATCGATATTTTTAGGTAACAATAACTTTAAACTCTCTTTAGGCTATTATAAGACTTTTATAACATTTTATCATTCTAATGATAGAATTTCCACCTTTCATTTCAGAAATATTCCTGCTATCAAAAATATAAAATTCCAGTATTTGAATTTTAGATGCAACTCCCACATAGATATATTTTTCAATAATTCAAAATGTTCAACTGAAATAGAACCTTATGAAGTTCCCTTTCATGTTTTAAAACGGAAGTTGAAACTGCCCAATTCAGTTCACAAATATAAAATATGAAAGATCACGGAATACTGAGTCTAACATTCCCTGTTTTGTAAACGAGTTCCTCCTGTTTTCGAGAGTGCACTGAACTCGGTTCGGGGAAATAATACTCCTAAAGACATCCTAAACGGCCCTTAAAGCTGCTTATTGTTGTGAAAATATAAACAAATAGCGGCATCTCAAGTATTTCTAATAAATGCGCTGCAGCGCCTTGAAGCGAAAATTATAAGCACCAGTCCGACGACTCTCCGCTGTTTGAGCCTCAGGGTTTAATATTTAGAAATATTTATTTTAATTAATGTTGCAAAAACTCATATTGTGAAATGATTATAGAAGGTTTTTTGTATTATGTTTTTTCGTTGTTTTACTATTCTCCGACAAGTTGGACATTATTTTGATGTGTGTTTCAATAATGATTGAAAGTTTACAAACAAGTTTACTTTTTGAAATCTAAAGTAATGAAATATATGAGTGACGTATTTTATTACATTGGAATAGAGGTACCTAAACCATAAACCTTTTAGCGAATTTCCCCCATAGGGAAGAAGTTATTACCGTAGTTGGCATGGTAAAACCTAAGTCCGAGACCATGATAACTTTTTGTTTTGAGGTTCCCAGATGCCAAAAACACATTTGTTCAAAACTGAATTTATATGTATATATAAATATGTGTCCGTGAATGCGATAGCTTTAGTAAAACACGTATGGTTTTGATGAAACTTGACTCAAATGTGTAAAGTGACATTCATGACTTTAAGTTCGAAAACTGGAAAGATCGGAACATGGGAAGGGGGGGGGGGTTTATGGGGGTTTTAAATTAAAAAATCGGTAAGTTTTAATTTTTGCTCAAACATAAAAAAACACTTAATTTTGGTTTTGACTATTTTATAGAGCTTAAAAAAAATTATTTGGTATTTCGAGTCATTAACCTAGGTCAAGTTGTTGTGAAGAAAATCCCCAAAAAGTATTTATAAAATGTCCTATGTTAATTTATTAGGAAAAAGCATTTTATATCTTTCTCAGTTAATTTTATTTAAAACTTTACATTTGTTTTCCCAATAAGTTCAGCTATAAAAATCAATAGTTTGGTATTACAATTTTGTTTCTACTACTAACCGTTGCGAATATATTCAAAGTGCTAAACACAGTACGTTGTCCAATGTTATTCTTATGGAGAATAATATTTTTTATCTCGTTTATTTATAAATGTCGATTGATGAAACTTAGAATGTGGCTTCATCAAGATCTGGTCTATTGATATTTGCCAAAAAATGTTTTGTTTATTTTCCCTGAAGCAGCAAACCTGCATACTCAGCTCCCATGTTATTCTTATGGAGAATAGGCCTAGTTAATGTTTGATATATCCCTTAGTTATGAGCCTTCATTAATAAAACTTGGTATGAACATTCACCTTGTTGAGCTATTTTGGTAATTGCATGAAACACGTTTGTTATCTTCCTTGTTGTAGCAAACCTGCGTACTTAGCCCTAATTTTATTCTTATGGAGAATAAATAAAACTTTATATTTCACTTATTTATGAAAGTATTGTTATGAATCTTGGTAAGTGGCTACATGTGGTAGTGAGACACATATTTATGCATTGGAAATTCACTGAGAACGCAGGTATGCTGCGACAGGGGTTGTATAGAAGTATCTTAGTACTAAGTACCACAGAATATTGTAAAAACAAATTATGTATGGAGTGATGAGAAGTTGAAGGAATAAGTAATTAGCATTTAACATAAGTTATCAAACTATACACTAAGTTTTACTATATGGTGGCTCATGTGTGAACATAATTTTTAGTCTTTGAGGCAAAGGAGAGATTATTATTGTTCCCACATCTCAACTGAGACATCCAAAAACCTAACCTTGAGTCCTAAACGATATTAAGCTAGTGAGAAATAAACAATCTATTCATATTCGGTTTAAAGTAAAACTCACTGTTTAATTTCAAAATTCAATTATATAAATGACATGTAGTATATTTTAGTAACATTTTCTTTGGGTTTAGATTAAGTATTTGATCATATTCTAAAATGTACTTTTTTATCTTTGCTTTACATTTTTGGCTTGTCTTTTTATTAATCTTACAAAATCAAGAAGAAGATGAGTGGGACTGCGGAATAGACTGAAATAAGATTGAAATAAACAATTTAATGGAATGTAAATGTTTCAAGAAATTAATTTTAGACTACTGTGCAGCAATTATTTCTATTAAATGAATTGAAATATTTATAATTTAATTGTTTGGAAGTGAGTTTCCAAATAAAACGTATTTGGCATTATAAGATGAATGATGGACTTGTTTGGGATGTTTTGTAGATGCTATACAGAGATATAGTACATTGTTGATTGAATTTAGTCGTAAAAGTTGCTGGCTTTTCAAACAAAAGGACATTATTATTTACTTTTTTATCGGGAAACATATGCAAGATTCTACAGTTACACTCAAAGTTAACGATATAACACAAATCTCGCAGTTACATTATGTATGTTAAATTGAGCCTGAGAGATAACTTGTTATGCTGTATTGTAATTAGTGAATTTCCTTTGGAAAGTGAACTATTAGCATGACCCGCACGGTGAAACTTAAGCCCGGGACCACCATAGAAGTTCCTAACGTGACCCCCTGAACACGTTTTGGGGGGTCGTTCAAAATTTTATATATATATAAACATATATATATGTGTTTGCACTCTAGCGGTCGCATTTTTTGTCCGATTAACTTCAAATTTGGTAGGGACGTTCCTTTCTGAAATCAGTTGGACAAGTTCGTTGGGCAAAAGAATAGTAAAACTCCAAACCCCTTTTTTGGGGATTAATGTTCCAAATTTCGAGTTTCTGGGCCCAAAAAGGGTCTAAAAAGCCCCAAATGTAAAATTAATGCATGTAAAAAGATGGGAATTAGTGAGACGAAAGTTTTAAGCCCTCTTTCGACATTCTAGCATAAATATTTACCGAGTTATTAAAGAAAATGTGTTTAGACTAAACACAGTACGTTGTCTTGTGGGGGTTTTAGACTAGAAAAGCCTGCTAC
This sequence comes from Allygus modestus, assembly GCA_963675035.1. Taxonomy (NCBI): domain Eukaryota; kingdom Metazoa; phylum Arthropoda; class Insecta; order Hemiptera; family Cicadellidae; genus Allygus; species Allygus modestus. The sequence continues at coordinate 486,173,057 of OY776112.1, read as the reverse complement.
TCCTTTGATAGAGTACTTTTATCATCCCCAGCAACCTCACGCCTACTTTCAAGCCTGACTGGACCTTCTTCTAACATTATAATGCGCAAAATTGTATTCCCAGCTTTGCAGGTAAATGAAACCAGGAGCATCAGTACAGCCAAAAAATCAATGTTTTCAGATTTCAATAAAAATTGGAATACAAGTATGTTTTTAGACTAATTTTAAGTTTTAAAAGTTGTTATGTGGAAATTCACTTCCCTCACGTCAGCGTGCTGCGTGCGAACTCGTTTATATTTAGAAATGTATTTTGGATGTTCATTAAAAATAAATTTTGTCATTTCAAAACGGACATGTCTCAAAAATGTAATTAGGATTTGTAACTCTGTGAACCAAACAATGCATTTTAAGTTTCATTTTAAGGTTTAATGGTTTTAAGGCATTAGTAATTTATGGTTATAAATCCCGATTGTAAGAGTACCTGTTATGATCAGTGTGTTTTTATTAGATACCGTTGTTCTATGAAAAAGTAAAATGGTTATAGTTGAAGTCACTTGAAGTGAAGAATACACACATAAAACGTGATACACTGCTTCTAAATGAATTAACATTGTTCCGTTTTCAAAATTTAAAAGGAATCAATCTTTTAATATTGGTACGTATGCATAGTTTTTTGAGATCGTAATATTACAAATATTAACAAGTAAAACATATCCATTTTCGTAACTTAAATGAACCCATATGTTACCAACCAGGTAAACTCGTACTAAAGTAATTTGGAAACGACGAAAAAAAATTGTTTAAGGAGAGGAGCTCAGATTAATCTCGAAGTTGAAACGTTGTTAAATTAAATAACGCAAGCGATTGCACACAATTATTGTTATTGAAACAATAAATAAACTGTCCCAGACCGTCTAGAACAGAAACCGAAGACACCGTAGACACCGTTTGTAGCTGACGGTTTTATAATGTTCATTTCATAACGAAATAGAAATATCGTCAGTTGTTCTTGGAAGCGATATTTAAGGTTAAACGTTAAACGATAATTGTAAACTTTCTGAAAATACCTGTTATCAAACTAAACGTGTACCTAGTTACAGTAAAATACATAGATGTAATATGTGAAACAATAATAATAATAATATTTATTCCGTGACAATGTTTAACAATGTGTTGGAATTTACAAAACAAAATGTTAAATTTATGGGGAAATCTTTAAACCAGGTAAGGTAGGCCTGAGTCCTATCTTTCCCTTCCTGGCGGGGTACGGCCCTTTTCTGGGAACCATTCCGGCATTTGCCTAAATGAGATGAGAAACCGTACAAACTCTTCTCAGAATGGCCGGCCTGCGATGAAACCCAAGACCTCCCGAATGTGAGGTGCAATAACCGCTACCTCAATCGGTTGCATTTTTTTACATTTATACGTTACATTTTTATACATTTTAATATTGAAAATAAGAAGATTACATAAACAACATATTATTTTATTGTTTATGTAAACTTTTTTAGTTAGTTAGTAGTTTTATTTGACTTCTTTTCACAAAATGTTTTTCTTGAATAGACTGGAATATAGATTAACAGTTTCTTAGACAAAAATTATTTGAATAACAACAATACCCACTAAGACAGTTTTAATTAATTGAAATATTTTGTTAATTTGCACTCAAAAACACGTTTTTATAATTTTTTGTAAATCTTCCAAGTTCTTTTTAATCTTTTTCTAAAACAACAACAACGTATATGAGCAAAGTCACCTAGTGATGTACAATGAAGAAAAGTATTGTTTATTTTTTAAAGTTATGTAGTTTGTGAAATCTTTCTTAGTGTGTAGGGTACTTGTTTTTGAAGGGATACTAGATACTTTTGGCTAGTTTTGATCATAGCAGCATTCCCTATCATACCTTGATGATGAGAACGTTTGTTGCTACTGGTATTTCAAACACCATATCTCTATTTATTTGTTTGTATGGTTTTAAATAAATAGTTTAATTCCAAACGAAAAGTCTGGTAACACTTTAAACCATGATCATACACGTATTCTGAAAAAACACTTAATTTATATATTAGCTTAATTAATATTTACTGTTCGTTTTCTTTTAATGTTTTCTGGGTAGTTGTAGCATTTAGTTTACCATTAAGTTGCATCTACTCATGTACAAACACATATGCATATACCTGACAGTTACTTTTCTATGTCAGCTCTATAGACAAATAAATGCAAATCTCTCTCTATATATAAATCAATATTGGTTCCTTTGTCTCGTAAGCGTTCCTGAATTACAATTACATACAATTCACCCGGTTGTAACAAATCTCTGCTTGCCATTCAGATTGACCCTGGGTCAGTTTCAAGCTACTAACCGAAGCCCTTGAGCCCTACTGGACTTTGAAATCAATATTAACTTTAAGGAGTTATTATTTTATTCAGTTTTCCCAGACAGAAATATACGGCCTGGATAAGAAATAGGAATCAACTTAGAATAGAATAGATTTAGAATAGATTTATTTTCTCAGAAATAAAACATTTCAAATTACAATTTCACAGTAAACAAAATAAATAAACATTAATTTTCTTGCTCTCAGTCCAGAGTTCATAATTTAAACACAATATCTCTTATTGTCCTGCCAGAACTGACCATCTTTGTTCCTGAAATAATATAGTAAAACTAAAGATATATTAACAAACAATAAAAAAAACAATATCACGTACATACTGAGAAAAATAGGGCCTCTAAAGGCTAAGCCTGTTTTAGAGGTTCCAACAAATAGGTATAATAAAATAAAATACGCTCAAAGAAAAATTAACTGAGTACGCTATGAAATGTCTTACATCTAAATACCTAACAAAATTATCTTTAAACCAATCTCTAAATTTCATTAGAAACATGTCAAAAACAAAATTTGAACTATGACTAAAATATACTGTCTTGTGGAAAAAACAAACAATAACTGAAAAAAGGTTTTTACACTATGATTCTATGATAAATCTCCCACAAAATGTAAATGAGGTAATTTTATCAGTAAAAATATTTAATTTTTAGTTCAATATTTTCATTAACACGTCTATATTTTCTAATTCCAATAGCCAATTTTTTAATTTTACCATAAAAATCTTTTTGTTTTTAGCTTCTTTTATATAATCAGGAATCAAATTGAATACTCTCGGACCAACAAAAGAAAATGTTTTAGTAAAAAAGGTATAATTTGGTTTTGGAACAAGGATGTGATGGTGAGTTCTTAATTTGCTTCGATAAGAGTCAGTATTTTGGGGGAGATTTCCACATTTATCATAAAAACTTTTTAAGACCTTATATATAAACAGATACCTTAAGGGCAGAATTTTTAATGATAAAAACAAAGGTCTTGAACTGTCTCTTTGGCTTCTCCTAGCTATTAATTTAGCAAAATGTTTTTGCTGTACATAAATTGCTTCTAAATTTGAAAGATAATTCCCACCGTAACAAATAAGCCCATATTCCAGTCTACTTTCAACTAAGGAAAAGTACAGGGAACGTAATACATTTTCTGGACACATATCTTTAAAAAAATAAAAATACCTCAAAACACCATTTAAAGTTGATTTCAATTTTGACATGTGAATTTTCCAATTTACTTCCCTATCAAGAAAAATTCCCAAATACTTAATTGAATCCAATTTCTGAATGTTTTCGCAATTAATTGTACAAGGAGCATGTTTTCTGAGACAATTTACACATCTATAATTTATGGGACCTGAAAATTTGACATCTTTTCTTAAATTGAAATTAATAAATTTGGTTTTCTCAGTACTTAAAAGCATGTGATTCTTAACAGACCAGAATTTGAGTCTCAGCAAATCTGTATTTATGTCACTTCTAGTTGCCTCCAAGTTGTTGCCCACATAACAAAGGGCAGTGTCATCAGCAAATGAAGTTAATTTACCTTTAAAGGATGCACCACAAAGATCATTTATGTATTTATGTAACTTGGTTCTATAAAACCCACGCGAACAAAGTCGTGGGTATTATCCAGTACATAATAATATGTAGGATATAATTAATAGCTTAAAACTCATTCACTCTCTGACATAACGATACCTGATATAAAAATCTCGGATATAGTTCTACGCATCTTTAATTACGGCCTAAGGGTTATGGCGTACGTTTAATTAAAAGAGGCGCAGTTCAAAACGAATGTAGATAATTAAATAGCAGGTGATAACTGGAGCAATAAGGGTCGGCTGCAGGGCAGTAACTTTAGTTATCCTGTGACCACTGCCCCCCTCTCCACCCCCTCCAACCCTTGGAAGCGGTCCATGTTCGGATGTGCTAACGTGTTCCGTCTCACCGTCAGTGACCATATTTAAATATACAAGGTGTATCAGAAATCGAAGGTAACTTAATTTTAGATGTGTTGATTTGGTCAAGTCAATACCCCGAAGCAGCAAACCTGCGTACTCAGTGAATTTCTAATGCATGTATATGTTTCTCACTACCACATAAATCCACTTACCAAGTATCATAAAAATGCATTTATAAATAAGTGATATAAAGCTTATTTTCCATAAAAATAACATTAGGGCTGAGTTATTTCCGATATAGGGGAAATTCGCTAAAAATAAACAAATGTGTAGATGTAAGTCTAAACTCACTGGCTACGTGTCTGGCAGTCAGTGTTTTGTGATAATTCAGTTTTGATTTTAAAAAATGTTAACAATATAGGAACATTTATAGTATAAAAATATATATAAAAGTGTATATTAGTATGTAAAATAAGTACACGATATTTATTTAATCTTAAGACGTCTCAAGAAAGCGGTCATTACAAAGTTTATCGTCTAATTTATAGAAAATTATGGCTGCAATAAGACAAAAATAATATTCTAATTTACACTTCTACGTCAAATTATACACATTTACAAATACAAATAACCTAAAAATGGTTTGATTTACTTATCGGCTACAATTTATCCGATCGCGGCAAACAAGGTGTCGTTTAATTTGATTTTAAACTTTGCAGATTTATTACCAGAAAACAGTATTATTAAATATGACGATTTTCACGGAGTTTGATATTGCAGGTTTTATTTGGTCACCACCTTGAATTGAATTTAGTTTGACGAACTATATTCATACATTTTTTTACGTACTACAAATTGCGTTTATGACAAATTATAAGATTCTACGTTGAACAATTTGATTAATTGAACACTACATAGAAACAAATTTAAACCAAAACGTTTTCAAGTACAAATTGAATTTGGGCTTGACTATAGTTAGATAAAAGACTAAGTCAGTCGGTTAATTCTTAAAAGTATAACAGGATACGGCTATTGTTTCCCAAAAGTAGTAACTGCGCTTCGTTTACACCGCATCTGTCTAAACAGTGGGGTCTATTTTTAGCCAAAACGTCAAAGCCTAGACTACTGCAAGCGTTCTACAGCAATATTATATGGATGGATGTTTTGTCTGGCTGATTCCAAGTATGGTTATGTTGTTCAAATATATATTTTGATCAAATATATCATAAATGTGACACACTATTTGTACCGCTCAAGCCTCTATTAATGATTACTACATATATAATATAACCTATAGACATTCTTCTAGTAACCTACTTTCAGAAATGTTCACCCACTACCTTTACTGGAAGGGTTACAGGGTCATATGCAATATACTGTGATTTAAAACGGGGAAATCTCCCCACAACCCCACCGGGAGTAGGTGGAACATTTTCCTAATGTTTATAATGATCAATATTAGCTTAACGGATACCCAGAGTTTTAATGAAATTGATCAGTAAATAAGAGAGAAATGTTAATTTACTGATTCTCAATGGAATAAAATTAGCTAACGTAATGAGTTTAACGCTAATTGAAAGTTCAAATTCCTCCGCAACCATTAGTCGTAGAGTAATAATTCAAGAGACTATTATTTTGTAGATATCTTTATTGTAAGTTAAATTATTTTTAACTTAATGTTTTGGAATAGTAAACAAACACTGGATTTTGGAAGCTTTTAAGTTCTACAATTTCTAAAAATAAATTTGGCTGGTCATTATCTTAGGGCCAAAACCATTATAACCATTTGATAGAAATTAGGATTTTAAATATGTTTTAGCAGTATTGGAAATTACCTTACACACAATTTTCAAATAAAAAACGTCTTTAGTTATCGTGGATACATGTGCTGTTTCCAAAATTATTAAAATTCGGACTATCGATATGTTTTATAGGTCTGTACACACCAAGGCAGGCAGGTAGCGGGGCACACACACGTATAAACAACATAACAGAAAAAACACTTTATTGGGTTCTTGGAGCAACTAAACAAATATTTATACCGATTACTCAAATTCTAAAATGTTTACGTAAACAATAATTTTTCCATAGAGGAATAAAGAAAAAATAATGTGACAATAATACTTTGTTACTGTTAATAAGCTGTGATACTTTGTAACTATGCATTGACAATGAAGTTTTGACAATAGGATAATTTTGAGTGGTGACCATGCCCACCCATTTGCGCCACATCGTCGTGGTGGTTATGTTTGTCCTCTATTCAATGCCAATGTCTTGTCTTTGTCTTTTACGCTGCAGAATTGTTGTGTACTAAATATACTGCGTGTTTTAGCGAATTTCCCCTATGGGGAAGAAGCTATTACCGTAGGTCTCATGGTAAGACTTAAGCCCGAGACCATGATAACTTTTTGTTTTGATGTCCCCAGATGTCCAAAACACTATTCGTTCAAATTTATATATATGTATATATATATCTATATATATATATATCTATATATATATATATCTATATATATATATATCTATATATATATATATCTATATATGTGTCCGTGAATGCGATAACTTGAGTAAAAAACGTCCGATTTCGATGAAATTTGGCTCAAATGTGTAAACTGACATTTATGACTTTAAGTTCGAAAACCAGAAAAATCGGACCATGGGAAGGGGGGTTTATGGGGGTTTTAAATTTTCCAAAAATCAGTTTTTTGCATTTTTTACCCTAAAATTTTTAAAACACTTAATTTTGGTTTAGACCATGTTATAGAGCTTAAAAAAACAAATAATATGGTATTTTGAATTATTAACCTAGGTTAAGTGGTTGCGGAAAAAATCCAAAAAACATGCTCATAAAATCTCCCATGTTAATCTTATGGGAAAAAGGTTTTTGGCTTTTCCTCAGTTCATTTTAATGTAAACTTCACATTTGCTTTTACAAATCGATTTAGCTCTACAAAACAATCATTTTGGTATTTAAATTGTGATTCTACGTCCAAGCGCTGCAGAGATATTCAAGGTGCTAAACACAGTACGTTGTCCAATGTTATCCTTATGGAGAATAAAACAATTTGATATCTCGATTATTTATGAATGTATATTGATGAAACTTGGAATGTGGCTGCACATAGTACTGGTCTATTGATATTTGCACAAGCAATTGATTTTTTGTTGATTATCCCAGGAGCAGCAAACCTGCATACTCGGTCCTAATGTTATTCTTATGGATAGTAAGTAAAGTTTTACATTTCCCTTAATTATGAACATAAATTAATAAAACTTAGTATGTAGCTTCACCTGGTTCAGTTATATTGTTAATTGCATAAAAACTCATTTCTTATCTTCCTCGTTGCAGCAAACCTGCGTACTCAGTCCTAATGTTATTCTTATGGGGAATAAATAAAATGTAATAAATCACTAATTTATGAATGTATTTTTGTCAAAATTGGTGAGTGGCTTTATGTACTAGTGAGAAACATATCAATGCATTGGAAATTCGCTGAGTACGCAGGTTTGCTGCGACGGGGGGTATTTAATCATACAACGAACTTATTTCGATGAACGACATAACTTCAGCCTGATGATGAGATAAAACCAGCTGGAGACCCATTGCTTATACAAATGTGGTATAGTTTAGCATCTCGTTAGCTTATAAGGTGGAATTTGGGTCAAGGGGTCACTGGTTCGATCCTAGTGATCTTCAAATGCTCAGGGCTTTGGACAAATTTCCATCAAAAGCATTTGCTAAGATCTTAAAAAATGCCTCTGGCGTTGTAAAACAATACAAACATTTTATAAGCAAACAAATTCTAAACGTTTTATGTCTATTATCAAGGGGTTAGACATATTAAAACGTACAAAACGTTCCGGAGTTAAATTAAAAAGTAATAGTAATTTATTTACAATGTATGTTTTTTAAATGTACTCTATCTCAAACTACTACACTGATTATAATAACTGATTCCTGATTAAAGTAGCTTGTATCACTATATTCTGGCCAACTTCGATCGGAAAAATTGAGACATAAAAGAAAAGATGTACATTGTAAGTTGGGATCTTAATTATTTTTAAGTTAATGCTCAAATTCAACCAAAATAATAACTTCCTCCATTTCGCATAAATCATTTAATTGTTTCGCACATTTTCAGCTGGAATGTACTGTGAGTTATGGATAAACGATTTCCAATGTTTATGGCAACAGCTGGCATTACAATGGCCAATCGGTTGATAATTATTGGGGTTGGTGTTCATGAACCAATACTCAACCTCGGCATTTAACTGAACTGAAGCTCCAAAATTTAAATGTACACTGATTGTAAGAAAAGAAAATCGTACTGAATTAATTCAACACAAAATCTGATAAAATATATTATATCTGATACAACTTACCGTACGTTTCCAACAATTACCGTAGTTTAATATGCATATCCTACTGTATGTATCTTCATATCATAAATCTTGTTTATATGAAAACGAGTTCGCACGCAGCACGCTGACGTGAGGGAAGTGAATTTCCACATAAAAACTTTTAAAACTCAAAATCAGTGTAAAAACATACATTTGTCCAATTTTTATTGAAATCTGAAAACATTGATTTTTTGGCTGTTCTGATACTCCTGGTTTCATTTACTTGCAAAGCTGGGAATACAATTTTGCGCATTATAAGGTTAGGAGAAGGTCCAGACAGGCTTAAAAGTAGGCGTGAGGTTGCTGGGGATATAATACAAGTACTTTAACAAAGGAATAACAGGCTTTTCTAGTGTAAAACCCCCATAAGACAACGTACTGTGTTTAGCCGATACACATTTTCTTTAATAACTCGGTAAATATTTACGCTAGAATGACAAGATAGGGCTTAAAACTTTCGCCTCTCTAATCCCCATCTTTTTACATGCATTAGGTTTACATATGGGGCTTTTCTGACCCTTTTTGGGCCCAAAGACTCAAAATTTGAAAGATTAATCCCCAAAAAATGGGTTTAGAGTTTTCCGATTGTTTTGCCCAACGAACTTGTCCAACAGATTATAGAAAGAAATGTCCCTACAAAATTTGAAGTAAATCGGACAAAAAATGCGACCGCTAGAGTGCATACATATATATATATATATATGTCTATATATATATATGTATATATATATATATATAAAATTTTGAACGACCCCCCAAAACGTGTTCAGGGGGTCACGTTAGGAACTTCTATGGTGGTCCCGGGCTTAAGTTTCACCGTGCAGGTCATGCTAATAGTTCACTTTCCAAAGGAAATTCACTAATAATTATAGTTATAATAATGAATATAACTTGAAGGAATTTCAAACTATGAGGCCGGGGACATCTCGATTAAGGGTACAAACTGAGGATGATTTTCAAAATAGAATTTTATAGTTTTCAGTTAACATAATTTGACCCGGTTAGTTAAAAAGTTTTGACGTTATGCTTTCAAAAACCGCTAAAAACTCACTGTTTCCTTAACTAACAGTGAGTGGTTGCGTCATGTATAGTTTCATGACGTCAGCAAAACGTGAGAAAAAACGCTCGGGTAAAATATTCCAAAACAGTTCCACGACCTTGTCCTATAAGTCGTAATTTAAACTGTATTAAAGTACAGGCTAGTTAGAAAACTAAGAAAAATATGATTAATTTTCTTCTTTTATAGTTTATTTTAAGACATTTTGTATAGAGTCTTTGTCCACGTCCGATTGCAATATTTAAAGTGTACCTAAGTCTCTTCTTAGGCCCTACCAATGTATTAAGATTCTATCAAGTTTTTAAGATTTGATTCAGTAGTTTTTTATTATTTTTAAAATAGCAAAAATCATTTACATTAACATAGAACATCTTTTGTACATACATTAACAAAATAAACCTGAATGATTTTTCGCTCAGGAAGTAAAATGTTTGTTTTATACTTTTGTGTGTACTTTCCCAACATACCCTGCTAAATACAGCAAAAAAAGGAGTTTACTTTTAGTTTTTTTACATCCCAACCGCGCAAAGCTGTACAGGAATAAAATGTTATCTTTTAACTACATCTTTTGCTTAAACTGTTCAAATCTGACTTAGGAATGATTGATTATAGTTATTTTCTGACACTGAGGGTGTGGGTGTTTAGACTGTTAGTTTGAATCTTATTCTAAATGATAATTTTGAAATACGCTACGTAAAGTTAAATTGAAATCCGTCACGCCAAAATTGAAGATATTTTCGTGGAAAAATCACATTATATACCATACCAAAATGTTCATCATGACTTTTCCGAGTGCCAACACTCCTAAACTTTACATCAATAGGGTCAATTGTGTGATTCTGTAATGGATTTTAGAGTGTTTTTTGAATCTTTGGAAGACGATAATGCAGCTAAAAAAGTTGTCCGCTCTTGATGCGTATTATCAGTGTTTCTGAGATTGCCAGCCCTATTTATTTTAATATATTTTTAAAGCTTCTATGTAATACTAGTCGGCCCGTTGCAGCTTCGCCCGCGTAAACTATGATAGTTGTGTGTGCTGCATTCTGTGGTTAGCACTACTACAAATCAAGATCATCTGTTTGAATTTTCATCAACTCAACCAAAGTGAATGTCCATAAGGAATACATAGTAACTTTAGGACCCAGCGGGGCAGAAAACAGGGGAGATTTTGTAATACCGTGTCTTAGAAAGCATCTAGAGAAAGAGCCAAAGAGGCACCTATATGTCAAATTTCAACTCTGTAGGCCTTATAGTTATGGAGATTTCGTGGTATGTCAGTCAGCCACTCAGTGGTATTTGGATTTTATTAGCGAATTTCCCCTATAGGGAAGAAGCTATTACCGTAGGTCTCATGGTAAGACTTAAGCCCGAGACCATGATAACTTTTCATTTTGAGGTCCCCAGATGCCAAAAACACCATTCGTTCAAATATTCGTTCATATATATATATGTATCCGTAAGCACGATAACTCTCGTAAAAAAGGTCCGATCTTAATGAAATTTGGTACAAATGTGTAAAGTACCATTTATTTGAACGAGTTCGAAAACCAGATGAATCGCACCATCCGAAGGGGGGTTTTTGGGGGGTTTTGTACCCCAAAAATGTGTTTTTTGGGGTTTTCACTGTAATTTTAATTTAAATCAAATTTTAATTTATACCATTGAATTTAGCTTAAAAAAACAAACAATTTGGTATTTTGATCATTGCTCTACGTCAATTGGTTACCGAGATATTGAAAGTGCTAAACACAGTACGTTGTCTAATGTTATTCTTATGGAGAAAAAGAAAAATTGTATATCTCGCTTATTTATGAACATAAACTGACGAAATGTGGTATATGGCTTGATCTGGTTGTGGTTTATTGTTGTTTGCACAAAAAAACAATTTTTCGCCAATGTTTCCTGTAGCAGCAAACCTAGGTACTTGGTCCCCATGTTATTCTTATGGAAAATACTTAAAATGTTATATATCGCTTATTTATGAATGTATATGGATGAAACTTGGTATGTGACTTCACTAAGATGAGTTCTACTGATATTTGCATAAAAACCCATTATTTTGTGTGCCTTGTTGCAGCAAACCTGCGTACTCATCCCCAATGTTATTCTTATAGAGAATAATTAATATTTTAAATATTGCTTGTTTGTGAATACATTTCATATGAATCCTGTTAAGTGTTTTAATGTGTTATGATATATTCATTGGAAATTCGCTGAGTATGCAGGTTTGCTGCGACGCACAGTGGGGCAAGAATTGCAATTCATGTACAAAAAATGGAAAAAATAAATGTTTAGATAAGACATCAATTCTTGTCTGCCGGCGACTACAATAGCCGTGCAACATAATGCGCAGGTAGATAATGATCTGAGATAAGTATGTAGTCCGTGTGTGATTATCATTGTGAGCTGATTAATTGTAACGAGTGGTTGTTCTTCTTGTATTTAACCGTTTACAATTATTCATTGAGTTAGTATAAGAACTATATAAATGCTGTGAAAAAAATGGACCTGGATCCTTGTTTCTCAGGTAATTTGCTACAGATTAATATGGTATTATTTAATTCTCGGTCTTAAACAACGTCAGGTAAATCTGAACTATGTTTATTCATATTTTATTTAGAAAAGTTACAAACTTTTTAAAAATGTAAACTTTTAACAAAGAGTCCGGCTAGGTCGGGCAAAGTTTTATTTGCCATTTAAACCGGAATTTAATGTATTTTTCAGAACTATTCTCTGATTTTGCCCGTTTTTGCCCCATTATTATTAATAAAGTATTCTATTACACCGTGTCATTTATGTTAATCTGCAATACTCCGTAAATAACACAGAGTTTATAAATTATTTATTGTCTTTGCACTATAATTTATTATGCACTGTTTTTACGATAAAAATCAAATTATATAAATTATCCTCAAGCCCTTAAAGTAGAATTTTTAGGGGTAGGACGTTACTTTTATCCCACATATTGAATGTTAACGTCTAGATTTCTTTAAAAGTACAATGCAAAATTTTAATTATTTTAAAAAATACTTTCCGTAAGGTATTAACTAAATGTTGATCGATATTTTGTCCTTCTAACAAGATTTTAAGGACAAACGGTTTTATTTGAAATTGCGCTTACAATAAGCGTAATTAATATTTAGATAATATAAAATACTTATTTATTCATTTTATATAATTTAAGTGTTTCTTATTTCGAGGAGTAATAAATCTGTACGTGATTTGGCACCCTTTTGCAAGGTTTTCGTAGAATTCAATACTATTTTCTATTTTATATTTTCTAAAATACCAATAAACACAGACCGCGGTGTATTTTTCTACAAATTAAAAGAATAAGGCGATTTTTTTACTGAGATTGTGATTTTAAAAAGCAGACAACCAATTGTAAAAATAACATACTTCTGCAGCAAAACAAAAACATGAGGTTACTCGTTTATATAAATCCTGTTATCTTTGAGTAGTGAAAATTTGTAATAATTAATATTAATGATTCTTTATGAAAAGTAGCATCAATCCAAACCCACAACCCCACACGAGACTGACATCAGGTCAGAAGATGATGATGACAAAGAGGAAGAGAGCGAATCCGAAGATGATGGACATTTTTGTTAAAGGCAGTATTGCTAAAACAGTGTTATATTTCTTTGTTAGTTAGTTTGTGCTTTTATTTTTACTTGCTGTAGATAAGTTTTTATTTTACCATCATCATGATGTTATCATCTAACAATTTGTTTTTACCTATACATTAATAACATTTGAAATCGCTGAAACCCCTTTATTTTGTTGGTAATAATTTAATAAGTTTTCTGTGAGCGCGTTTATTTCCTGTAATTTCATAACTATTCAACGGAATAATTGTTTTTGTCTTTAATTTAATCTGATTAATAATTCAGTAATTATGTCACAGTTTTGGGTCGGAACTATACATAACAGTTTTGTAATATGAATTTATGTTTGTACAGTTATACTATTTGCATACAGATTAAAGCCTTTTGTATGTTCTTTCTGTACATAGATAGTATATTTAAATAAATTAGTTTTTTACCTTTAACTTAAATGTCACCATTTCAAGTAAAGGTATAAAGTATAAAATTGTACTAATGTCACAAATTAGGTAGTTACTTTCGTTAACTACAGTTTAACTTCATATACGGTTTTAAATTCTTTAGTTTGTACGTTTTTTTTTGTACAATAAACGATAACTTGGACAAATTAATTTTTTTATCACCAATTTATAACATAGAAATGATATTACATCAATACTACTTTGTAGAAGGTGGTTATATAATTTTGGTCGTTTTTGGCAGACTTTGCCCCACTGTGCGACGGGGGTATTATATATTAAGAAGATAAACCAAAGTATTGAAAATAAACACGGTGCAAATAACACATTAATGTCAAAACGAACTTTCTTCACTAAGGTTTAAAAAGACTCTGAGAATATTTAAGTTTTAGTTTACCAAAGAGAAAGTGAGAAGAATGAAAATATACTTAACACCTAATCATTGTAAAATTATATTTCAAGGAACGCTAAGTAGATGCTCCACTCGTTTCCTGCCACTTCCTTAAATTATACTGAAAGCTATGTAAATCTCGGCTTGAGCAAGGCGACTTATTTTGCATCGTCCCAACCGCCTCTGTTTCCCACTAGCTGATTTACATTCTATTTCTCCTGCTTCGAGGTTCTTTACGTAAAACAGTTTACTCTTCAATTTACAACAGAAGGTATTAAAAAACTATGGCACATTGGTTACATGAATTAACGTGTTATTTTCGTGCTTCGTGTGCTATATCTTTTATAAAACGCTAATTTTGGATTGTGTGAAATCATATGTGAAATATTCGGGCTAAATTTGAAGGTGTTATCGTGTTAAAACCTAACATATTGCGTATACAAATATTTGTCAGGTTCAATGTTTATCTGTGACAGACAAAGATTGTATAATAGGGCAAATCATCATTATATTTAAAAAATAATTTTTAAAGTAAGCTGGTTTTTACTATTAGGTCTTAAATGATTTTTTATGAGTTATTTTAAATCTCTTGGTGTCTAGACGTGCCTTTCGGGGGTTTGAAAAACGCACACTTTCAGGGGTTGGCTTCCTGGGCTTTCAAAGTTCCAATGTTAATCTTATGGAATAATATAAAGATAATTTTAAATTAAACATTATTGTACAACATTGTTTGTTAATAGCGGTAGATACTAACAAAACAAATTACAGAAGCAATCAGCTGTTTAAAGCCATTTTCTGGAATGAAATCAAGGTATAAACTAATGTAACTTGTACTGGGTAATCCCCAAAACAGTATATTTCATCACTAGTCCCGAAAGTGGTATATTCCGGACGCGACCGTGTTTTACGTGTGATGAATAGCCTAGCTTTTCTCTTAGAGTCTGTTCCTATTTATCTCATAAATAATTTTCAAATAAGATCTGAAATTTAAAATTTCTTATGTAACAAATACTTCTGGATATTTATGAAATCCTGGGATCTGATCAAATGTAAGTTTAATGGAAAAATTGAAAACTTGGCCTTTAAAAGTCAATATCACAGAACTAATAATCAAATAAACAGCTATTGTTATAGACTTTGATATAACAAAACCAACCAAAATGTGTGATAATATTTCCAAATTTAGGGTAACAGTTAATCTAAAACTACACAATGGACTGGAAATAAATATATTGCAGAGTAAAACAGATTCTGTTCGGGACAGGTCTGGGCGGACGGCGTTTACAGTCGATATACCCCACCCTCGCAACCCCATAGTGAGGTACCTACTCTTTCGACTGGAGCGGAAAACTAAACAAGAATATAATATAAGTATTTGTAAATTATATTGACAAGAACAAAATCTGTGTGGTTATTTGGTTGGAAAAATGTGTTTCCCTGTGTACAACTTCTAAATGTTTTGTCCTTTGACATCTGTGCACATCAGGGTTGAGTTGCCTTTGCGGTTCACTCTATTAACTAAGGATATAATTTTAAAAAGTTGTATTTTGGTGTAATTTTTCATAATTTTTTTGTAATTTGTGGAGGAATTGAAAATGTTAAAATTTAATACTGGACAAAGCTGATTGAATCTTACATTTGCAGTGCATGTTCTAACGTAATTATAGGTAACTAGTCGCTAGAAGTTATCACAATCCGCCATGCGCACAAACAGACAAATATAAATCACACTATAAACAAATTGTCTTAAATACTTCATAGTTATATTTGGGAATATCTCACAAAGGTTTATAAGATGAATTATCATAACTTATAATGCTTAAGAAAATACTAGCCTATAAACATTTATTAAAACTCTCACGCTTGAGCTTGTATCTAAAATAATTCATTCTAACTAAAACATATGTTTTGAAATATATCTGACTTATTTACGAAATACTTAGTTGTATACATGAAAACTCATGTGGGCCTATGAATTTTCATTTGTGGTTTTGGTGTTTAGTTTCATGTGAAGTGGTGTATAGTTTTCAGGTTAGTACTGAATGAAATCAGCTTTAACATTTTATAAGACAATAATACACAAATATACTAAGATATGCAAAAGATTTATAATCATTATTTTTGTGCTAAACTTAAAACATGGTAAAAAAACTGTTTTAAAAGTAAAACCAAAAAAGTAAACAGCCGTGATAACATAACTTAAAAAATAAAAAGATAACAACAAACAAAATCATATTTTAAAACTGTTGAGTTCTTAGGCAATTCACCACTTTTTAAAATGAGTAAAAAACATAAACAAATACAAAATGATATATTTTATTAAATTTTCCATATTTAATAATATATATTACAAACAGTTTTATAATATATACTAGTAAAAATGTTAATTGTATTTAAAACAATATAGCATGAATTCATTAAGATATCGTTTTGTAATTCTGTATTTTTGTTTTGTTTGCAGTCTCTGATACGTGAACATAAGGCGAATTGGAAATAGTCCCCAATATTTCTTTATGGTAAGTTTACCAGTTCCACATAAATACCCCCGAGATGGTTAAAAGGCTATACTTACCCTTGCATTAAAATATTGCTCTTAAAATATATAATACAGTGATATAAAACATAACCGTATTAACACAAATGGAATAGTTATAACTTTTATATAGGGTCTAGGTTTATCTAATTATGTTTAAATCCTAAGTTTTATGTTCGTATTAATTCATTTATTAATGTTATTGTACTTAATTTAATTTAATTTAAATTTTGTTGTAGCATATATAACCATTGAAAATAGTTCTACAAGACGGAAAAACTTAATTTGTAACAAAACGAATATTGTCTGTTATAATGTATAAACCAGCTTGCATCTTCAGCTTTTACATGTGGATCTTTAATAAATTAAAGCATTTATGATTAAGGTACTTATTTCCCTAAATTACAATCTGATAAGTCAACTGATTCGTCATTTTAACTTTGATTTTCAAGTATGCTTGCAGAAAATCTCCAAGGATACTAAAGCTTACTAAGGATTGTGCTGATGTATAAAGTTAATACATTGGATCTGTTTCAATATTTGAACACAGGATATTTGGTCATACCTAATAACTTATACAACCTAACAGAAATACTTTAGTACAATCCTATTCCCAATAGTTAAGAACTATTAGTTATAAACTTGGGAAGAACTATGCTTATAAGAAAATGGTAACACTTATTAAGTAAAATTACAGCTTATTTAAAAAAAATACTTTATTAAAGTTAACTAAAACATAAAATTAAATTTTAGATCATGTTAATTTTCTACATTATATTAAGTTAAATTTCTTTAAGGTAGTGAAAGTGTTCAACATTTTTGCAAGTTATTAAAAGTTAGCCCATTTTTCAAGATAAGCGCTCAGATTGCATTCTTAAACTTGTAATATCATGAGGAGAAAAACTGTCCCAAAGGAATGCAAATTAGCTTTCTTACTGTAAAAGTCTTAAAACTTACATTCTTTGTCACTTTTTCAAATATGATGTCATGTATTTGATGTAAAACAAATAAACAGAATTTTATTGTTATCAGTTTTTGAAGGGTCGCTTAAACTCAAAATCAAACAAGTTTTGAAATAACGAAAACAATTAATAACATGTTTACCTGTAAAACAACAATACTTAGCTTTACGACTACCTAAGTTTCTACTTATATCAACAAAACGGTTAGAGACTGTTGCTTGAACAACATGAATGGTTCTCTTTATGAATAATTTTAACCTACAACAACTCTGATGAACTAAGCATTCCGAGTTCTAATTTAAGTAGTTATTGTTATCAGATCGTGGTGCTGTTATGCCGGGTTCGGTTAATGTGTCAACCACTGTTAAATTATAAATTTGTTGATTTATAATCAACTATTTAATAATTAACTTGAACAATTGAAGGTATGTTGCCCTTAAGACGAATGTAAATTCGAAGTAATTTCGTAGAAACTGTGACGTTTAACGTCACGACTAGGCCTTTTGTCTCAAAACGGGATGGGCGAGCTCCATAATCGCAGTTTGGTGCTTGCCTCTCATGTCGGAATCAGCCGTTTCGTCACGCGAACAGCTGTGTCGTTTGCGCCGAGAAGCTTCTAGATATTCCTCCCCCCGTCTACCCGAAACCACTGCACCAGATAGACATTAACCGGTTTTCCTGCTCACCATTATATTTTGCTAAGTATTAGTTTTAAGTAAGATTGTAGGATTCCTTTAGATGGAAGGCCAACTCCTTCTTAAGGGGGGGCAACCTTATTAGTTTGCGCCCCAACGCCAGGAAATGTAGGACTGATAATTTATTGCCAGGGACTCCTGTCCTGGCAATTAGTTTCATGTAGAATTTCACCACGTTGCCTTAAGCCTTAATTATCCTGAAAATGCATGAGAATCATTAATAGTACACTTAGTAACATTCTCAGTTTTAGGAAATAGTTCAATATTTCACCAGGTCTTGTTTGTCTAAACTCAGTCAGTGTTTGGAAGGTTTAGTTTATTCTCATGTTAGTTATAAGAAAATCAAAGCTGGCTTGGCATGGCTCTTTCTAGTTCTGGGTAAAAGATCTCCGCCCTCTGGTAGCCCATCAACGTTTCCAATCAATTATTAATTAGTTTGTAATACAGGTTTGGGATTAGACTGCAGCAGCTTTTCCCAGTAACCTACCAATAAGTAAATCAATCAACCGATCATAGTTAGTAGCAGAGCTACCACGCTTAAATAGTCATTCACCTGTCTAGTTAACTTCAGTATTACCCCCCAATTAATTAATACCAGCATAACTAATGTAATTCCTCCCTCCGCAACCACAGGTAACCTCCTGCACATTATTCAATCCCTCCCCCCCGCTGCAAAACTATAAATTAACATCTTTTGGTTCAACGTCAAACATAAAAATCGACACCGATTTTCCAAAAAAAAACCATCTTGTGTATTAATATTGAGGATTCAAGTTGTCACACACAAGTAACTAGTTAAAAAAATAGTTAAGAAACTATTTAAGAAAATAATAAAGTAACCAAATAAAACTGTAAAAAAATATGTAACCAACTTTTAGCATAGCTCAAACACGCTAAAAACTATTGAATAAGTAAACAAATATAACATTTAACAGTTTTTAATAGTTATATAAATGGAGATTATACGTGACAAGGCAAAAGAACTGTATTATTTTCCATCTATTCTTGCCATTAAACAATATCTCCTTTTGACCCGTTATTGGACCTGAAATTATGATTTTGTGGAATAGAAGTATTTGATAATAATAACAAAATAGTAACTTTTAAAAATATTTTTCTTACAGAGCACAACCTCATAGACCTTGAAAAGTTAAAATCAAATGAATCGATTCGTTTTATTGAATGGTCATTTTATTGAATGGTTTAATTTTATTAATTCAGTCAGTAAATTAAGAACACTAGGAGAAGAATGATGTATATAGAGAGCTATATAGTTATAAATATCCATAAACCTATAAGAAAACTGAAGGCAACACCCCTTTCAGGTAACGTCGTTTTAAAATTATTCTTAGTAAGGGCCAATATGAAAAATATGTTTTTTTCAGTTATTTAATTATTACAATTACTTGTTACAATAATTTTTAGGAAATATTATAAGAAATCTATAAAAAATATAACCCTAAATTATATGACAACAGCAGTTTTCCATAATATCGTAATGAAAGTTTTAGAACACCTATATTTTAATCAGTTATGGAGCAAATTGTCAAAACAAATAAACAAAGAATACAATTTCCTCACGATTGTGAACTGTATAATAATTTTAGCAAATTAAATATAGGATATAAAATACTTTACAATATTTTGTTCTCTCAAAATTTACTATCTTACACGACATACAAATACATACATATCGAACATGTCACCTTTGGCTCTGGTGGTACTTATCACAACTTGTTTCCGGAACTTCCAGTAGCCAATAGTATATGAGCTGTTCGCCATTTTGTTTCTGTCATTCTCTGATTAGGCCTGACGATGACCGGTGTAACTGGTTGAAATCGATCACCTTGTACCATCTTTTGTGCATATTTTACCGTCTTGTATGTAAGTACAGTATTAGTGTAAATATACTTTAAAGTATTGTGAGACTTATTTTATTTCCTATTATTTTATCCTATTTAAAATACATACATAAAATATTATAGGGCAATCAATTTTGAGCAATCAAAAATCAATGATACCAACGTAAAAAATGAGAGAATTGTGGCCTGACGATGACATTGGTTATAACATTTTCTGTCATCGGCCACGACGATCATCGTTGTGACCTCTAGCCATCGATTAATTTGCACCCATCCTACAATTAAGTTACCATCGTCGTCTATATGTGAGCAGTGTAAGTGTAAATGCAATTGTCAGTGTTGTAGGCCGTTGTTAATTACATCTTGCGATTCTAAACAGTATATATTTTTCAATGCAAAATGAAAAGGTACGCAATCTGCAGCTCATCTTCACGGACGATCGGAAACTTTTATTAAACATCGGAATGTAGAAAGTTTCCAATATTGACTCCCGCCTCGGCTGTAACATTTCTGGCGCGGGTTGATTCTTGCAGACCAATAGCAGTAGATTGAAAAAGTGTTTATTTTTTAATCTTGAATAACGTGAGTACTGTAAAAGTATAAATAAAAAGCTACTTTGATAAAAGTTCATTAATGGCATAAAGTTTATGTTATTTAAGAATTATTGCGGACGTAAACATGAAGGAAACGAATGAAGGAAACAAGTTTCTTGACGTTTCGGGATCTGGAGTGTGATTCCTTCTTCAGGTGAAAAGAATATCAAATCAAATCATTTATTGTCATCAGACTATATTTAGCATTGACAATAGGTCAGGTCATAAATCTCATACTTAGGTATAATATTTGCATAGTAGTACACTAATAACATAATAGTATATTGAATAAAACATTTCACATAATCTGCCCAGTAAAATAACAAAAAAATTATAACATAACTTGTCATTAATAATCTTGTACACTATAGTATTTCTTTTCCAGGAGGAGCACTTTCAAGGTCGATCTAAACTTACCAAGGTCTGATTCTTTCTTGAGGTAAATTGGAAGGGAGTTAAATAATTTGATTGAAGAAAAATATGTTTGATTTTCATAAGTTGACGTTCTATAAAATGGAATGGAGAGCAACGAATCTTCTCGAAGACAGTACTGTGTAGAGTTTCTGTAATGATACATTGGCTGATTCTTAGCCAAAAAGGTTAAACAATCTAGGATATACAAACAGGGGAATGTTAAAAGGTTATTAGAACTGAAAACTCTTCGGCACGAGTCAGACCTTTTCATACCGGATATCAATCGTAAGGCTTTCTTCTGTAAACGAAAAAGCTTCGCGGTTTCGGCACCCCAAATAGAACTCCATATGTTAGGTGGGGAAGAAAGCATCCATAATAAACAGAAAACAAAATTTCTCTGTTAGCAAAGAACTTGAGTCTCCGGACGACGAAAAGAAAGCTACTTAATTTGTTGCACACCTTATCAATGTGTGAGAAAATGTTCATGTGTGAATCAATAACCAGACCCAAAAATGTAGTTTGGTGACAAGACTCAATTTCAAATTCGTCAATAACTAAACAGGATATAGCAAGTCCATTATCAGGGATCTTTAGCTTGAAATCGACAAATTGTTTTTTCTCAGAATTCACACGATGATTGTTATGGTTGAACCATTGTAACAGCTGACAACCTTTGATGAACAGATCAATTTCAAGAGTACTTTTACTCTTGTTCGATACATGAATGAAGTGTCATCTGCAAACAAACACAATCGACACCAGGTCCACTGCAGGCAACATCGTTTATGAATAACAAAAAGAGGATCGGCCCAAGGACCGATCCTTGGGGCACCCCTTCAGTGGACTGATGTTGACACAGAAGACAACATGCCCCTCTTCGATATATGAAATCTCGACTGTTTGAGGTCTACGAGTGAGGAAAGAAGAAAACCAGTCAATCGATCTTCCCCTAATGCCAAGATGGTAAAGTTTTTCAGTAAGAAGTTTGTGGTTCACCATATCAAAAGCCTTCCTAAGATCTAGAAAAACTCCAAAAACGCCTTCCCTCCTGTCAAGGGCTTTAGAAACGTTATTGATAAAATCAAACATAGCATCAAAACTTGAGCAATCCTTCCTAAAACTAAATTGTTTATTAAAGAGAGTATTATTTGATATTAAAAATGGATTAAGGTGGTTCAAAAAATGCTTTTCAATAATTTTGGAAAAAGTTGAAGTAAGAGCAATCGGTCTATAGTTGTTTTGAAGAATAGGATTTCCTTTTTTGAGCAAGGGTTTTACTACTGCAGATTTAAGAGCTGAAGGAAATATACCCTCCTGAAATGAAACATTTGAAATATAAGTCAGTGGGAAAGCGATAATATCAGCTACCTCTTTTAAAATATTGGAAGAAATGCCATCTTTGCCAGACGAATGACTATTTTTTAGTGGCTTAGTAACACTTATGACCTCTTCACAGGTAGCAGAAGGAAAAATACCCCCGTAGCAGCAAACCTGCGTACTCGACGAATTCACAATGCATATATGCGTATCTTAATACCACATAAAGCCACATACCAAGTTTTATCAATATGCATTCATAAACAAACGATTTATGACATTTTAATTATTCTCCATAATAATAACATGGCGGCTGAGTATGAAGGTTTGCTGAGGAAAGGAACACAACAAATGGGGGTTTATACAATTATCAATATAACTCAACTAGGTAGAGCCACATACCAAATTTTATTAATTTATGTTCATAGTTAATGGAGATAACACGTTACTTATTCTACATAAGAATAACATGGGGGCTGGGTACGCAGGTTTGCTGCTACGGGAACTATCAGCCAAAAAATGATTTTTAGTGCAAATATCAATAGACCACAACAGCATGAAGCAATATACCAAGTTTCATCAGGATAAGGTGATAAATAAGCGAGATATACAATTTTTCTTATTCTCCATAAGAATAACATTGGACAACGTACTGTATTTATCACTCTATATATCTCCGTAACCATTTGACGTAGAGCAAAGATCAACACACCAAATCGTGCGTATTTTTAAGCTGATTCCAATGGAAAAATTTGACTTTTTAAAAAATTATATGTAAAAAAAAAAAAAAAAAAACATTTTTGGGGTACAAACCCCCCGAAATACCCCTTCGGATAGGTCGATCTGTCTGGTTTTCGAAATTAAAGTCATAAATGCTGCTTTACACGTTTATACAAAATTTCGTCAAAATCGGATTATTATTACGAGAGTTATCGTACTCACACACACACACACACACACACACACACACACACACACACACACACACACACACACACACACACACACACACACACACACACACACACACGCGCACGCATGCACGCGCGCGCGCACACACACACGCGCGCGCGCACACACACACACACACACACACACACACACACACACACGCACGCACGCACACACGCACGCACGCACATGCACGCACGCACATGCACGCACGCACATGCACGCACGCACATGCACGCACGCACATGCACGCACGCACATGCACGCACGCACATGCACGCACGCACATGCACGCACGCACATGCACGCACGCACATGCACGCACGCACATGCACGCACGCACGCACGCATGCACGCACGCGCGCGCACGCGCGCACACAAACGCGCACACGCGCACACACACACACATATATATATATATATATATATATACACACATATATATATATATATATACAATTTTGAACGAATGGTGTTTGTGGCATCTGGGGACCTCAAAACTAAATGTTATCATGGTCCTGGGCCTATGTCTTACCATGCCGACTACGGTAATAGCTTCTTCCTATAGGGGAAATTCGCTAACTGAGAGGAGCAGCAACTTGGCAACTGGGAGAAACGGTTCTCAGCAACAGGGTCACCTAAAACATTGGTATTACCTACACTGGCAAAAAAGTGTTAAAAGAGCTAGCAACGATATGTGGGTTTGAAGTAAGTTTTCCATCATGCATTATTTGAATGTGTTTCTAAGGTTTGGAAGACTTGTTAGGGATCATTTCATTTACTATGATCCATACTGCTTTAGATCTCTTGCCAGATTCAATAAAATGCGGAAGAACCTTTTTTGATTTGGCTGCCTTAACAGCAACCCTGTAACCTCTTTTCAAGGCAAGATATGGCTTTCTTAATGGATGATCTGACTGCAAACCCTTAGTAGAAGAGTATAGATGGAAGAGGTTATCTCGCATATTCTGGAGATCAGAAGTAAATTTGATCCTAGTAACAGATTTTTTCTGGCGGATGGACGTTTTCTTGTATGGGAAAGCCAGATCAAAATAATATGTGAATACAGATAAAAAAGAGTAAGATATATAATTTAGTCCTTGTGCTGATAAAAAAATGTCCCATTTTTCATTGAGAAGTGTCTTAGAAATACGAATATTGTCATCACAAAAGGATCTTTTCACGATGAATTTTGGAAGACAAGTTAAGAGAGGTTCATACAAATTTATATTCATTGATGGTCAGAGATCCCAGATATGACTGCATCAGTGACTGCCAAAGCATGAGGAATATTACAAAAAATATTGTCCATAAGTGATTTGGATCCATTGAATTCACGGGTATACGAAAACACCGTATCCCGTAGTCCAAAGCTCAACATAAGATTGATAAGGTGTCGAGAAGAATCATCGTCAATGGTAGTGTCTATATTAAAGTCTCCAGCAACTAAAACTCTAAGACTGTGTTTTGCAAATGACTCCAAACAGTTATGAAGAAACTCCAAAAAAAGATTTACACTGTCCACCAAACGGTGTGTTGGCCTATATAGGACCAGTATAAAATAAGAAATATTGTCAGACTCGAAATTTATTGCAGCCATTTCACAATAGCCTTCAACACAAAATTCTCTTACATCAACCTCCTGGAAAACTATAGAATCCCTGACAAATATTCCAACATCACCTTTGCCCATGGATGTCTACAAAACCCAGCTGCTGACATGTAGCCCGGGTAAGAAAACAAACTGAATTCCTTTCCACGACCTAGAAAATATCAAAATTATGTTGTTATTGTGTTGTATGTCCCGCTTGAATTCCTACATTTGGGTTTGGTTTTAGCGAATTTCCTCTATAGGGAATTAGCGAATTTCCCCTATAGGGAAGAAGCTATTACCGTAGGTGGCATGGTAAGACTTAAGCGCGAGACCATGATAACTTTTCGTTTTGAGGTCCCCAGATGCCAAAAACACTATTCGTTCAAATTTATGTATATGTATGTTTGTATATATATATATATATACATATATGTATATATATATATATATATATATATATATATATATATGTGTGTGTGTGTGTGTCCGTTACCGCAATAACTTTTGAAAGAAACACCCGATTTTGATAAAATTTGGCACAAATGTGGAGAGTAGCATTTATGACTTAAGTTCGAAAACCAGATCGATCGCACTATGGGAAGGGGGTTTTATGGGGGTTTACAATTTTCCAAAAATCGGTTTTTTGCAGATTTGACCCCAAAATGTTAATAACACTCAATTTTGGTTATAGCCATTTTATAGAGCTTAAAAAAACAAATAATTTAGTATTTTGAATCACTAACCTAGGTGCAAAAAAATCAATACTTATCTTCCTCGTTGCAGCAAACCTGCGTCCTCAACCCTAATGTTATTCTTATGGAGAATAAATAAAATGCTATATATCACTTATTTATGGATGTATTTTTGTGAAACTTGATAAATAGGTCTATGTACTAGTGAGTCACATATATATGCATTGGAAATTCGCTGAGTACGCAGGTTTGCTGCAACGGGGGTATTGTTTTTCATTTTACTACGTTTACAACAGTTCTCTGTCGTTTTTTACCCAGCGTGCCTGAATAGTGCCAATAATTTTGTTATTTTCTTGGTATTCCCCTCACCTCAGATAGGATTCTAGATCCCGTAACGTGGTGAAACTTGTTATTATCATTTAATGATGGAAAATGTCCGCAATAATAATTAAATAACATAAAAGCTTCTGATAATAGTAAAAATGGTTGTAAAAATAAATCGTAAATATATCGTAGGAAACTAATCATAGTCGAAAACAATTTGCCAATAGTTTTCTACTGTGTCCACAACATCACTCTGCCTTAAATCTTATTGGGTATATTCTGAAAGAAAACGAGGGTGAGTTATGGGTGATTTTCAGGCCGTAAAAGGTTCCGAATATGAAAATACACCGGAATATTTCCTCAGGCCAGATGTCTTTTATAACCTTGGTCAGCAAAACCACTCGAAATAGCTGCCAACCCTGCTTTACACGTATGAATACTCATAGCAGTTTCAACAAGGAATGAAACAATAACAGAATGGCTCTCAATGCACCAAAACCGAGTCGAAATTGTCTTAGAATTTAATACTTAATTTAATTTTAAGCTTAGTCAAAGTCAAATGCAATGTTTAGAATACTGTACGAACAACATTAAATACTGCTATGACTTAATAATTATCAATTGTTTTTAACAAATATGGTCAAAAACAAGTACAATTTGTATCACGCAGGAAAGTATAAAAACAGTTTTCAGTGATGAATAGTGGCAGCTCCGGGTAAATTGTAACCAATAACTTGTGACAGTTCATTTCTCAGAAGGGAGTACAACTGTAGAATACCAATGAGGCTGGCTGTATATTCGATGCAATTTTAAAATGCGATACTTAATTTGTAGCAATTCTATTGAATAGTATTTCTAAGTGAACCATGATGAGCTATTGTTGAGGACTACCTATGCAACTTGAATGACAATAAGCGAGGAAAAAACAGCAGTATTTATTTTGTGTCCTTAAATTCAAAAATCATATATATTAGGAAATAACAATGATTATTGAAGCTTCCATCCATAACTTGGTTTGGGTGTTTTTGTTTTGAGACGTCCGAACTATTCTGTGCTTGGCGACCAATTCAGACTACCCCTTATTTATTTATTTTTGTTTAACGAATGACGAATCATCTTAAAATCTTTGCCTTTCTTATTCATAGCTCCCTTTGATTTTATAATTTGTGTTCTATATATCTGGGGGGAATTATAGCGTGGTATACTCTTGACTTGGTATTCTATACTTGTTATTAGTAATTAATTTTAATTTATTCTGCAGTGATGTTTCTTTAAATTATGGGGTACCATTTTGACATGGAACGGACAACAAAAACTCCATTACTTAATCTTGATTCTTATTGTTAAAACTTTTCTATTTATGTAATGAAAACAAATAAAAAAACAACTTTTCGAAGGTTACTTAATGTTTCTTAGCACACAGAAGTAAGCATTTTCACGTATTATTAAGCAATCAGTAAAACAAGTGAACAATAATTTCAAATTTATTTTAGTAGTATGGTGTTGTATATTTATATTTTCCATTCACAAGAGAGCATTTTACAAATCGAGGTTGGATATTTTACGACGGTATAAGGAGGTGAGGGCATTTTCAGCTTAGCGGCCGGTTCATTGTGAGCTATGAGGTGGGATTTATCAATTCCAGACTGTGCGGCGGGACGGCAGTCTGTTTTTACAGCAAAATATAATCTTGGATTTATTTTCTTATATCTAGAAAACAAAATAATTTAAGCTTTTAATGTGTATTTGATTACATACTATCTTTAAGGATGTAAATCCAATAGTTATATTTTCCCTATGTCATAAGTAAGGATAGGAAAGATCTATTATTGTTTTTTATACGATTAAAGCTAGTAAAATAATTGAGTGGCGTACATAAGCGCATTATAGGTAGTATATTTATCAAGAAGTATTTAAACTGATAGCAATACATTCGACTTGACTTGAGATAATAGGGGGTAAGATAAATAATTTAGAATTTTACTACAAAAAAAGATAGACCAAAACATTCTTGCTCGGTTCTTGTATAACAGAGTATCTACAGTTAATCTTACGCTGTGTAAAGATGCATAGAACCCGAGACGTATAACGCGTTTTAATTAATAACGCATTCCTCTTCACCTGAAGACGAAATCAGATTTCAGATCCCAAAATGTCGAAAATATATATTTTTCTAAAACAGTGATATAAAATGTCCGCAAAAATTTCTTAAATAACTTATCTCAGCCATTACCAACAATTGATTTAAAAAAAGAACACCTATATTGTGAAACAATTTTGAACATTACTGTAATCTAAGTTTCTTTGTACATACATATTCCGTTTCAAAACAATAATGTAATCCTACGTGTCTACAGTAGATACATCTCCCGTTACACATTACCGCTACCCCACATGTTTACAGTATATACCTATCCCATTTAAACACATTACTGATGTTTACAGTATAATTTATTCGGTTACAACATATTACCGTAATCTGCCATGTTTACGGTATGTCCTATACCGTTACAACACATTCCTGTAATTCCACAGTGTATAACTATTCCGTTATAACACATTCCTGTAATCCCACAGTGTATAACTAATCCGTTACTACACATTCCTGTAATCCCACAGTGTATAACTATTCCGTTACAACACATTTCTTCAACACATTACAGAAAACACATTTCTGTAATCCCACAGTGTATAACTAATCCGTTGCTACACATTCCGGTAACACCACAGTGTATCACTATTCCATTACTACACATTACTGTAATCCCACAGTATATTCTTATTCCGTTTCAACACATTACTGTAATCCCACAGTCTATAAATATTCCGTTACAACACATTCCTGTAAACCCACAGTGTATAACTAATCCGTTGCTACACATTCTTGTACCACTGTATAACTATTCCGTTACTACACATTACTGTAATCCCAAAGTATATTCCTATTCCGTTACAACACATTACTGTAATCCCACGGTGTATACCTGTTCCGTTACAACACTTACTATATTTCCACGGGTTTGTTCCAGAATGTGGAGCCCCCGGCGATGTAGAGCACTTGTCACGTTCCCCGTGTGACCCGGGATGGGCCAAACACTTGCTCTGCTGGTCTGGTACATAGTGTTCGTACGCTCAGTGTACGGTGAGTACTACACTACAAATATTCCTGGTTATAGTATAAAATAAACGTTGGAAGATATAATGTAGCGTTAATAAGGTTTGCTAAGGGTGTAGGCAAGACATTTTACAACTTTATTTGTGGATGTTAAACAATTTTCCTAATTTTTATATTTTGGGAAAGAGAAGGAGAGAGTGATGGTAAGTCGGTGGCTTCCAATAGTGTTTGGATATCGAATATAAATATCGATAGTGAGGTCGACTGCAACCATTGATATCCAATCATATCGAAGCCAGAACTTTATTTATTTATTTATTTTTTTAAGGTTTATCCATTTATTAATTTTCTCTAGTACATAAATACATGGAATAGTGACACAGTACAATATATAAATTATAACAAGCATTGATGAAAACAATTTATCATTTCTACATAGTAAATACACTATTTATCCTCCATTATTATATTTACATATCCATTTTTAGTACGGTACAGCCTCAAGCCCACAATGTGTTGTTTAGATTTTATTTTAAAAGTGATCCGACTTGGTTCATTTTGTCATGAGCATGGTAGTTTACCCAACAACTTATTTCCACACAACAAAATATTTCGACAATGATGAAATTGAGTACAATATCGACAACAATTATTACTTGTACTATAAACCTAAAAGGTGAAATTTATTCTTAAATTTATAAGAAAACGCAATGTTAGGCCTACACTTACCCATATAAACTGCAAACACCACCAAATTTGAAGGAATTTTTATCGGAGACCAATTATCGATAAAAAATATCGAAAATCTACCTCTAAATGTATTTGTGATATATCGAATACCGTTACAAAACACTAGCTTCCACCGCTCCAGCATTACTCCGAGAAAATGACACTCTATTGCAGTCCTTGCAAACTTGCCATTGACTAAAGCAATAGGAAATTCAAAACAATATAAAAAGTGTCTCTTCTTATCACGTATGTTATGCATTGATAACTACACCAGTTTTGACAATTACGTATAAGCGTTATTGCCGTATCTGTTACTTTTTTGAACAGCGATTGGAAAATAATTGATTGAAATTTAACCACTTAGATCACGACTGGTACGAGAGAGTTTGAATAATTTATGTTGCAGTAACAGTTATTAACTTTATTAAGAAGCAACGTGTTAGCCCATCACCAAGTTCCTCATAAACGGTTGTGTGTAAACAGGGGAGGGGTAAC
Source organism: Allygus modestus (assembly GCA_963675035.1). Lineage (NCBI taxonomy): Eukaryota > Metazoa > Arthropoda > Insecta > Hemiptera > Cicadellidae > Allygus > Allygus modestus. The sequence continues at coordinate 486,142,606 of OY776112.1, read as the reverse complement.
ACTTCCTCCACTCTCTATCATGACTCAAGAAGGGAGTGGTGGGGGGTAACTCTCCCTCCCCTACATTCACAAATTTTTCAAGCAGACCACAGACAAGGTAATTTTGTTACATAGTCTCAATCAAGTGTAGTTTTTTAAAACATTCCTAATTAAACTGCCTTCTAAAATCATATCCAAAGGTGAACAAACTAATTTACCTAAAACAGGCTTGGGTCAGTTTATTCTATAAATAAAAACGGTGACGGAACTATACATTTTAAGGTAGGTAAGGTGTAATCAGTAGAAGTAGTTAATAACTGCCTAACTCAAAATACTACTTCCTTAGTCAGAATGTATTTAATTTTTTTTAGATATTTAGATACACTCTTGGAATCGTTTTTATTGTTCTGGATTCTTTTACGTAATGTATAATTCATATCTTAACTCACTGAAGCATTTAGTGTTGTTTTAATGTTTGGTACCCTAACGAAAATATAGCTTCTACATTAATAATGTATACAGATATTTTGTGACGTTATACCTTACTTTCTATATATATATAATATTTTTTAATTCTGCTTCGTTAAAGAAATATTGCAAAACTGGACCAGATCATACAAATAAATAATAAACATCAGTCTTAGCCTACAATGAAAAGCAGCAGCGGAAGTTGAAAGAGACGAATACGTCTCAACGAGTACTAGAGCAGTCGAAACTTGCATGTTGAGAGATCGTTGATGCTACGGCATCAGTTCCTAACTCAATGACTGGAGGTTGCCCAAGATAAACTGATATATTGACCCTCTAAATAATAAGAAATACTGCCTAGGCATAATCTGAATACTATTCCGCCCTTCTTGTCAATCTGGCTTACCCGTAAAGTCATTTATGGCAGTAGACACAAAGGTTTGTATTTGTTGCAATAAAATCATTTTAAGTTGTTTGGTGAAATGAAATTTGATTCCGAGGTATAAATTTCGAAAAGAAACACATTTATAATTGAGTGCGATGGGTTTTCTATATATAAATAACTCACTTCTTGTTCATTATGCGTACAAATGTTCTCAATGACCTCATAAAAATTTCATAAATCAAAGGATATCCTCTAATTTGTTAGCTAATTATATTAATTATAAAAAATCACAATAACTCACTTTTGCCTTTACAGAAACATTGTTTTCGTTGCAACTTAATATTGTACTTCTATCGGAAAACAGCATACAAAATTTGTCTATTTTGGGTTAGTTATTGCGGTTATATTAAGAAACTATTGCAAATTTCCAATCACTGATACGAAAATTAAGTTTTACGACGTTTCTTGATCTGGAATCTGATCCCGTCTTCATGTGGGAATAATACATAGACCATAAATAACTAGTGGAAAAATCCAGGAAAAGCAGATCCATATCCAGAAACGTCGTGAAACTGGTTTTTCTAATCAGTAATTGAAAATTCCCACAATATTCTCTTAAATAATATTAACTCAACATCAAAAATTAATGTTAAACAAAGTTGCATTAAGGTATAAGCTAAGATGTTATTTTGATATTGCGTATATTTACGCCAGTGACACTGAAATGGCTAATCTGCGCTATCAGCGATTGATTGTTTTCTGATTAGCCGTTTAGTTACTTAAATGGAACCCTATAATATAACATGAGTAAGGTTTCCTTGCTTGCAACTCTGATTTTAAAAACGGCTCCACGATTTCCTTCAACAATTGTAATTAACTAATTTATGGGTTAAAAATAAGTTCTACACAGATTAGGAAAAATCTATTACAAAAAAACGGATTTGAAAAGTAAAATAAAATAAAATAGGGCTAATGGAGTGTCAAATAAGAACAAAATAATCATTGCAGCTGTTTATAATTTAGTGAACTGCCAAATTAATACTCATGTAGTTTGAGTATTAAAATGTGGGTTCCTGAGAGCCGTGACTAAAATCATTGAATGAAGATTGCATACAGTGTGGTCATGTTATGTGCAAAATGAATCGAAGGGACATTGAGCTAAAATAACAACTGGAGTGACCTTAAACATGCAGAAAAGTGGCAAAGAACTAAGTAATGCTTGCCAGTAGTAGGACGTGGTGGAAAATTACTCCAAGTCATCCATTCGAACTGACTGACCTTCCCCGAGCAAAGATTGGCCCCCAGGTATTATTTACTTTAACTGGTTTTGTAAGAGAGCAAAGTATTCTTGGTGAAGGAGCCCCGGAAGTCAATCGGCAAGAAAGATACTCTCCCTGTATCGGTTCGGTTTGTGCTCAGTATTTCACTCATCAGTCAAAATAAATCCTATCAAACGGCTCCGCCACATGCAAATAGCCTTCGTCAACTCCATATTGATTGAGGAGACGATCCATCAATTGCCATGTTTGGTGGTCTACCAAGTTGAAACAATGCTTTTGTTATTTAAACACTTTAAACCTTAACAAATTGTTGGTGCTGCTTGTAACCATTGTTTGTCTCTACATATAAAAGTGGTTAAAATTTATATTTAACTAGCGGCTTGACGCGGCCTCACCCGCATAAAATTAAACATAGGATTATTAACACCGATGTTTGCTCTATATACTTGTATTTACAAACTATAGTCACCAATTAAAAAAATTCAAAAATTTTTGTAATTAAGATGTTATTTTGTTGTTGCGTATATTTACGCCAGTGACACTTTGTTACGTTTCGATTCGGAACAGTCCAAACCCTGGTCTAGCTACCATCAAAGGTCGACCTTTTATAAGAAAACATCATTAATTAATAGCTCAATGACAAATGGCAGCTCAAACCAATTTCGAAACCTCTAAAAAGTTTCAGATTTTGATCAGGATCGAATTGGCGAACCTCGAATTACGAAGCGAGTTCTCCGACTCAAACCACTACGCTACCCTATTTGTAATTGTAATAATTGATCCAAAATTTTAGTAAATTTATAACGTTAAAAGCTCGAGAAACTAACTAAAAATTTAGCTAATGATGAAAAACGAACAAATATAAAAAAAAACTTCCTAAGACGAAACGTATACATTTTTAAATCTTATTTTCATCATACTGCTTCAAAAACGGCTGTAAATACATGCTGGGCTAAAGTAGTTTTTTTTAGCCCGAGGGCTAAAAAGCATCAGCTGATGTCGAGGTCATCGCTGTTCGTTTTTGTCGTTTATATCAATGTAGTAAATCTGCAAACTTGGTAAGTAGATTGTAAGTAATCGATTTTATCGATATTTTATCGATTGTAATTCATGTTTGCATTGTTGTCGGTGTAATGATAGTCCACAACGTTCGATTTATCAATCGAATCGTTAGTCTAACCTAACACTAACACAAACGTAACAGACAACAGTTGAATACATCTGTAACAGTTGTGAGTTTTAAAAAGCAAGAATAAGATGGAAGCCATTTTGGGAGCCAACTTTTAAAGGTAAACAAGGTAATTAGCGAATTTCCCCTATAGGGAAGAAGCTATTACCGTAGGTCTCATGGTAAGACTTAAGCCCGAGACCATGATAACTTTTCATTTTGAGGTCCCCAGATGCCAAAAACACCATTCGTTCAAATTTTTATATATGTATATATATATATATATATATATATATATATATATATATTTATATATATATATATATATATATGTGTCCGTAAGCACGATAACTCTCGTAAAAAAGGTCCGATCTTAATGAAATTTGGTACAAATGTGTAAAGTACCATTTATTTGAACAAGTTCGAAAACCAGATGAATCGCACCATCCGAAGGGGGGTTTTTGGGGGGTTTTGTACCCTAAAAATGTGTTTTTTGGGGTTTTCACATGTAATTTTAATTTAAATCAAATTTTAATTTACACCATTGAATTCAGCTTAAAAAAACAAACAATTTGGTATTTTGATCATTGCTCTACGTCAATTGGTTACGGAGATATTGAAAGTGCTAAACACAGTACGTTGTCTAATGTTATTCTTATGGAGAAAAAGAAAAATTGTATATCTCGCTTATTTATGAACATAAACTGGCAAAATTTGGTATATGGCTTGATCTGGTTATGGTTTATTGTTGTTTGCACAAAAAAACAATTTTTCGCCTATGGTTCCTGTAGCAGCAAACCTAGGTACTTGGTCTCCATGTTATTCTTATGGAAAATACTTAAAATGTTATGTATCGCTTATTTATGAATGTATATGGATGAAACTTGGTATGTGACTTCACTAAGATGAGTTCTATTGATATTCGCATAAAAACCCATTATTTTGTGTGCCTTGTTGCAGCAAACCTGCGTACTCATCCCCAATGTTATTCTTATGGAGAATAATTAATATTTTAAATATCGCTTGTTTGTGAATACATTTCTTATGAATCCTGTTAAGTGTTATGTTATATATTCATTGGAAATTCGCTGAGTATGCAGGTTTGCTGCGACGGGTGTATTTTAGTTTTGTGAAGTATGACGAAAAATTGATATTAAACTTAACTGATATTAAAACTTTTGACTTAATTGATATTAAAACATTCAAGTCATATTAGTTTATTTCGAAATATAATAAATTGGTCCTTTTATTCGTTAGATATTATAAAGAAGTATAGTTCATCACACGGGCCAAAAGTTGCTTTTCGATCCTCGCTCATTTTCCGACCTCGGCTTCGCCTAGGTCGTTAATCTTGGGCTCGTATCGATAAGCGTCACTTTTGGCCCTAGTGATGAAATACACTTATTTATCATACCTAACGAATAAAAGGACCGATTTATTATATTTCGAAATAAACTAATATGACTTGAATGTTTTAATATCAAAATCACCCGAGCCATCTGCAACTCTTTTGCCTCAAACGGCTTCAGATATACATTTCTAACGAGCGTTTACACCGTCAAGGGAATGTTTTAACATATCTTCAAAATAACACTAGAAATTAGTACCGCCGCGCCGGCAGCCATAAGTTGGTGCTTTATGGGGAAAGTTTGTAGTGCTATGGCGTGGAACTAAACAGGACCCCGCTGTGGTCTGTACTTCTGACAACATCCCAGACCGTCTTTGTCTTTGTTTGGACAAGTTTTTGTTTATTGCTATCATGTTTTTGAACTTAAAAGGAATGGCGCTTTATTTATATATGCTATATTTCTCGAACGTTGTCATAATGTAGAATGCATGTGTGAACTGTAACTAGTTTGTATTGTATTTGTGTGTATTTCAACGCCAGCAGAAATCGTAATAAAGTTTTCGAACAAAACGCAGATAAACGAAGTATTGTTAGTATAAAGACTAAACTTCACCACACTCCAGGAGATTAGTTAAAAATGGCCCCTTCTCCGGTTTAAGCCTTTACAATATTTTGTTTAACCTGCTTAACGTTAACATCTATTTACATCGCCTCTGTGTTCCGTTATTAATTAAATAAATAAATAAAACGAGATCGCAATCAGCACGATGATGTGAGGGAAGTGAATTTCCGCATTAAAACCTTAAAATATTCCAATAAAGAGTTTAAACCAACACTGGTTAAAATTGTTTGAAAATTGAAAGATTTTTATTTTTTGGCTGTTTTGATGCTCTTGGTGGTATTTAAATTCACTAATAGGATACCAATGTTGAACATTATAAAGTTAAAAGGAGGTATCGTCGGGATAAAAAGTTGGTATAGGGGTATGGGGGGTGATAAAACGATATTAAGATATGAAAAACAGCCTTTTTGCAGTGTAAACTCACCATAAGACAACGTACTGTATTTTGACAATTAGCATTTTATTTAATAACTCGGTAAGTACTTGTGCTAGAATAATGAGGGAGGACTTAAAATATTTGAATTTTTAGCCCAATAAGTGAATGTGCAAAAAGTGTACATTTGAGGCTTTTCTGACCCTTTTTGGGCCCAAAAACTCAAAATTTGAAAACTTAAAATCCCCAAAAGAGGGGTTAGAGTTTTCCGATTGTTTTGCCCAGTGAACTTGTCCAACTGATTATAAAAAGGAATGTCTCTACCAAATTTGAAGTAAACTGGACAAAAATTGCGACCACTAGAGTGCGGTCACATATATATGAAGTTTTTAGAGACCCTCAAAACGTGTTCAGGGGGTCACGTTAGGAACTTCTATGGTGGTCCCGGGCTTAAATCTCACCGTGCGTGTCATGCTAATAGTTCACTTTTCTATAGGAAATTCACTAATAAAAATATACAAAATAAAAATTGAATTAAACAGCTTTGTTGTTTTCACTAGTTTTTATGTGTAAGTTACCTCATATGAGCCTTTAAATTAAACTGTCACAAGACCCATTTAATGATTTATCACTACGTATTATATTTAGACTAGAATTTCCTAAGCGCATTCCGTTTTGAGAAGTGAGAATAGTAATTAGTTAAATAGTAAGCAATATAATAATGACAATAATGTCTATAGTTATGTATAATCCTTATAACAGACTGGGTAATGCTAGGTATTAACTGGGACTGGGTGTTAACAGACTGGGAAAACAGCGGTTTGTTTAATTTAATTGAATTAAGAATAATCACATGTGTCATAAACCAAATGAAACTCTCCTGCATATGAATAACAAAGTCCCGTGGGGCAGAGACACCTAGACGCGCATTTTAGTATATATCATGAGGGGGTGATTCTTAAAACAAAAAAGCTTTCTTGTTTACAATTTTTGTATGCAGCGTATTAATAATATATATAAGATATTAATATATGTTGTCCCTATGTTGTGCTATATTATTAAATTTTAAATTCAAAACATGTTTATTCTCAACATTTGTAACGTTATTTTGTATGTGAATATTAATATTTGTTTATTATTATTATTAAAAAATATAAAATTTGAATATTATGTTATTATATGGTGTAGCTTAGAGTTTGGAGTGCCTCAAAAACTGAAGATCGCCAGATTGACTCTCAGCTTAAGTCGAAAAATTCAAAAGATTCGAAATTGGATCCAGCTGGTCATTGGGCTGTAAATTAATTGTTATGGTTAAAGACTTAGACGGTATTACTGAGTACTAAGGCCTCACACCTACTACAAGGCACCTCACTCATTCAATACATAATTCATTCATACTCACCCTAAAATATGCATAAGATTGTATTGGGAACAGTTGGAAATAAATAAACAGGTCTTATCTCAGTGTTAAGCATAGCTATAATAATATTTGTGTGGTTAAATCTAAGTAAACGTGACATAACAACAACATAATTATCATAAAATAAGGCGATTACATATCTACAATGAAAGATATCGAGAAAATCTAGAAGAAACGAACGAGTAGAGGTATTTAATGTAATAAGCTTGACAATGGATGTGAAGAGTCAAAATCCAAAGTGAGCAAGTTTAATTGGATCCTGCAATGTTCCGCCAAGTGTCACTTGAGCTTAGCTGAGAATCTTCTCACCAGACTTATCATCAGACTGCACTCGCCTTCCACCTCCCAACAATCAGTGCTTAACCTTTGTCTTTGTTACAACGGGCAACTTGCATGGCATATTCACAATTTTTGTTCTACATGAAATAGTTCTCTTAGCTTACATATTTGATAGGATTTTTGGTACTTATTGTTTTTAATTACTTATCTAGTGGTTCTGTTCTTCAAAACCGAGCGAAACAGTTCCAAAACTTGGGTAGGCCCTTAGCACTATGCAGATTGTGTTACCAATTCAGTAGTTTGTGTGGTTATATTCAGCTCAGAATATATCATAACCATCACTAAATTTTTAGCTGTAATCCATAGAAAAATTCAATATTTAAAAATAAAATATTCAAGATATATTCACAGTTACTTTAAAATACTCCGTTTATATTTTAATCGATTATTTCTTCTGTTTTAAGGGGAGTCGGCACGTTTCATTAATTCAATTTGAATTAAATGGAACGTCAAGTTCAACTTTAGGTATCATTATCTCCTAAAATATATCAGATATAAATACCAATTTTTTAACTACTTTTTAATTACATTAGTTTTGACATCCTGTAGCTTAATTTTTGTAATATACCAATTACTTAACAATGAAAATAAAATAACAAATACATTTTTTTCATTGCATCCATGGTAACAAATTTATTTTTTAACATACCTTAATAAATCTGCTAGAGAAACCTCATAATGTTGTACTGTAGCTGTTTCAGCCAAATAGTAAAATATTATTTATATGTCTGAAATAGTTTTTGTAATATATGTATCTAAACTAAGAAAAACGCGGGTTTCGGAAAAACCCATTTGAAAGTCACACATTCACGCTGTAAATGCTATGTCATGCATTCATTTTTTATTTGTTGTAACAGTCAAACAATTTTTTCACTTATATGGTGTTACATATTTGCTTAAAAAGAAAAAACAAAGAATATTTTAGAATAACAAACAAATATAATTTTTTGATCAATAACAGGTGCCAAATCCCCTTATTTGAACAGGCTAATTAAATAGGCTAAACAAGTTAGTAAAACTAAATTTATTGTTATTTTAGATTTATTGCTTTTTAGTAAAAATGCAAGATAAATGCTATTGTCATGAGAGTGATTAGGAACTGTTTTTGAAATAGAGGCGAATAAGGGTTAGATACTTTCAAATTTGGGCACGGTAAGAGCATTGGCATATTCTGGTTTAATCACATATTACTATTTACATTCTTATTAAAGACTAATTTTGAAAGATTTTATAATCAACCAACAAACGAAAATATCCCTTCATAAATGTACGTTTCCAAATGATGATATTAATTTTTCTAAGGTTGGCACTGAATATTATTTTACTCAATTTACTTATCACACCAATTGAATCAACTTTATTCATTATTGCTTCTAATATTCGGACTGAAAGATACAGCCGATATAGCTTTTGCTAGTTATTTTGGAATATCTGTAAATATATTTATTAATAGTTTTTTTATTCCTAACACGATATTTATTGTGATATTAGGAATATTGGTATGAAATGAACCATGGATTCTCCACCTTCATCACAATCTATACTCAAAACTTGTCAAAACACAACTGATGAAGTGTGTATAACACTATTAGTGTTGAATCAGTAGTGCTGTGCTTGAAACTCAGAACATTTTTACATCCTTAAATCAAGACAAAAATACAATTATTACAAGTAGAGGATCAATGTACTGTAAAAGCTAACACAAATTTCGCTGGGTTATATGTGGAATCATATATTGTTCAAATTAACTTATGGTCACAATTAAAATATAAGATAACCCTAACATTTCCCGTCCCAAAATTGCCTTTCTTAATTAATCGCTTGTAGTCAGGGAATGTTACCTGTGTAATTATAGCAGATAACCATCGGTCGGCAGGGGGTGAGTGGGAAAGGGAGGGAGGGATGGAGGGGGGAGAGAGAGAGTGAAGGGAGGACAATTAGCGGTACGGCAACAAGTGTCAGCGTTTTATTTCGCTGATGCAGCAAAAACAATGGCGATAAAACCAGTAGGTCGCATTAGAAAAACGAACATTGTCGAAATATGATAATGCTATTGTGTTTATTTTAGACTAATGTGAACAAATAATTCCTACAGATTATTGTCTAATAGGTGGTTATACTAATATAAAGGCGCACTACTTAAAAATACAATTGCATTTTTTTTGATGTTTTTAAATTTAAATTTGATAGGTTTGGTTTAGGAATATTGTTTTTATCACTCCGTAAAGAAATTAGCTGTTTTCGATGTCAGCTGATGTCAAAGAAAATGATTGTTTCCCAAGCTCTAATTTAGAGCAAGGGAAAAATGATCAGCTGTTTTTCTCTTGCTCTAAATTTACTTTCCCTTGTTCTCAAACAGTTTTCTATGTGTCCACTACGCGCACTAATGTTTCTTTATCATTTATTTTTACAATTTAAATCAGCTGTTTTTACTGTTTAAGAATCTAAATGTAAACAGAAATAGGCGTCGTGATGAAAGTATCGTTCATAACTTGTACCGAAAGTGATTTTCTGGCACTTGCTACAATTATTCCCTATAATAAACTCACTTTCACGTGCGAGGCGCAGTTTTGTCTTCATTTTCTATCCTGTCTATCCTTTTATTTTGGATCCACCTCACACAGGAACACCAAATTTCACGTGCGAGGCGAAGCCAAACATGTGAAATTGAGTACGGGAATAATTGGAGCAAGTGCCGGAAAATCACTTTCGGTTCAAGTTATAAACGATACTTTTCATCACGACGCCTATTTCTGTTTACATTTAGTTTGTTAAACAATAAAAACAGCTGATTTAAATTGTAAAAATAAATGATAAAGAAACATTAGTGCGCGTAGTGGACAAATAGAAATCTGATTGAGAGCAAGGGAGAGTAAATTTAGAGCAAGGGAAAATCAGCTGATCGTTTTTCCCTTGCTCTAAATTAGAGCTTGGGAATCGATTATTTTCTTTGGCATCAGCTGTCATCGAAAATAGCTACTTTCTGTGCAGAGTGATGAAATAGTATATCTCATTACAAGTGTACACTGCCCAGTACTCCTGAATAGGCCAATCACCGGAGTGTAGGCAGGCCAAATAAAATTTAGTTATTGTCTTCTTGCTCAAATTTCTAATAGTTTTTGTGGACAATGCAGTAGCCTATAATATGGCATTTCCCTCAGTTGGTTGTACGGTGAATAAATACTCCTTCGTTCATGTTAATAACAAATCATTGTTTATTCTTCTTGAATATATGCACTTTATTAAATGGCGAAAACATGTATATTAATTCTTCCTAAAATAAAATACTGTTTACTCTACCAGTAAATAAGAACAGTCCCACTTGGTATATAATGACTTTATGGGGCTGATTCCCGGCTATAAGATTGGCTACCGTACTTGGAATCTGTACTTGAAAATCCGTACCGTACTTGGAACTCGTCTGCAACAATGAAACAAAGGAAATAATAACATGTAACTTAAATTATCTTATATTTTAAACATTTGCTGGAAACAGAATTATTTATGATGAGATTTTACAGTTTATTAACATTTTGAAAACGTGTGCTTTTCAATCCAAATGAAACATGAAAATTGAATATTTAATATTTGGCAATTACAAAGTAATTAGTTGATCCTCATCTGAAACAGTTACATATAGTAATAGATAAAATCATGGCAATTAATATTATTTGCAATACAAAGCATATAAATCATTTTCATAAGATTTAAAATGGTTTTCAACTTACTGTCAACGAGTATTTCTGTTAGGTTTGGGAATCAGCCAACTAGTGAATTATAATTAACTTAGACTTAATTGACAGCAGTTGTCCAGTTCTGCCAACCAGATGAAATGAAATTCTATAATTGGTGAGTTTAATGATCATGAATTATATCATACATTATACATTTTGCAATATATTAATTTTTTTACATTTTAAATTTAAATTTAATAGCATTATTACAATTACTTTACAAATTTAATTATTACAAGCACCGAAAATAACGGAGCCTCACAAAGGAAAATCAAATTTCACGTGTGAGGCGAAGCCGAGCATGTGAAATTGACTGCGGGAATAATTGGAGCAAGTGCCGGAAAATCACTTTCGGTACAAGTAATAAACAATACTTCTCATCACGATGCCTAATTCTGTTTACATTTAGATTGTTAATCAGTAAAAACAGCTGATTTAAATTGTAAAAATAAATGGTAAAGAAACATTAGTGCGCGTAGTGGACAAATGGAAAACTAAGTGAGAGCAAGGGAAAGTAAATTTATAGCAAGGGGAAATCAGCTGATCGTTTGTCCCTTACTCTAAATTAGAGCTTGGGAAACGATAATTTTCTCTGACATCAGCTGTCATCGGAACAGCTACTTTCTGTGTGGAGTGATGAAAAATATTTTTCCTGTGTGAGTGATATTTCAATGAAAGCATTAATTTATTGAACCAAACATGTGATTTTTACGGATATCTTTTTCCCAAGCTTTCTTGTTTGTTGTGTTGATCAATTTACTTAATGGATTTTATAATTTTAGGTTCTAATGACCATCAAATAACATAAGTCGAGGCTTTTATTAAGTACGGTACTTGTATTATATAAATAATATCCACAGTATATCATGATATTTCAGTTTGTTTATATTAACTATACAGAATTAACCTTGACTAAGAAACTTGAAGAATAATTAGAAAACTGGGTAAAAACTGTTATTTATTTTCAGACCTAAAACTTTATTCAAAGAATAAAGTACCCTCGAGACATTCTTAGAAGCCACTAAAACGATACTTACTTTAACTTAATAGAGTCTAATGAATTTGGGAGCATTAAATCTTTATTATAAACTTTCATAGTGTTAGTATATGGCATAGGGAAAATTTTAGGGTCTGCCAAATTTTGCACAACCTCTTGATTCTTATATGTATCTTAAATTATTTTTAACTTAGTTTGTATTCAGTGAGATAATATATTTGCATTTGTTACAAACAAGAAATTGATTAATACAAGAGCAAGGTAGTACACAAACATACAAATGTATAGTGATTACTTTGTAGTGGGTTTACATAAATTTAAAAGCCAGAAATGTGGTGCCATTATCGACCAAAAGTGACTAGTTCATGTTGTAAATGCCAATTTATCAAAGTTGTAACAACCAAAAGCCTTATGAATCCATTCAATTAAAGGATATGTTTATCTTTAGAGTCAACCCAGCCTAGTTTACAGAGAGAGTTCGCTAAGTGCCGGAAAGCCAATTTCAAAAGGATTACACGAGATATCCGCCCAGCTGATTAAACCTTGCTCTGTTCGAGTTATTGTCCTGCTTCACTTAACGGTTTATTTACACAAAGAGTAAAACCTTCACGATTGCTTAAACTGTTTAAAGACTCGGCGCGTCAACGTAATTTTATTTTTATACAGTGACATGTTTTATCTAACATGAGATGTTATGGAAATACTGTTTTGTACATGCAAACATGTTTATGTTAAATTTGTACAAAATTGTTTCTCATTCTTGGCAAGTTGTTTATTGGGAAATTTACTGATATATGGAATGAAGAATTAAACTAATCTGCATAAATTATAACTACATATCATTAACTTCATTTATAATATATGAAGAGTTTAATGTGTTTAAGAATTTATTTATATCTTAATAATTGCAGTTTATATTATGTTTCTTAATTAGATTTAGATTTAGTAGAAACAAACTAAGAATTTAATTTTAAAGTTTCTGTATCATATTACTAACCTGTTAAAAAGAAATTCAAATTAATTTTTACAGGTCAACAATAGATTTTTCCCGATAATGCTCATATTATTTTGTGTAAATGCGAACCAATTAAAAACGGCAACCAAATCAATCAACCAAGCAAGCACATTACTCATTTGATAGTTTTAGTACCAGGTAGACCGAGCCATTCTCGGTGATATTTTATTCGTTTCATGGGTAAAAAAGTCCACTGTATAAGCAATCGTTATTCAATTGTTTTGGTCCCTGTTTTCAAGAAATCATTTGTAGATACTTTTCCTTTTGTAAGTGCTACTTTGACGCTTCATTGTTAATTAATTCACAGCTGTTATTATTATTATTTATTTAAAACTTCATAATGCCAAAGTTGATATTTATAATTTTCAAATGAGACTTTTAACATAATATGAATTTTACTGAGGTTGAGGTTTTTACCAATCGATTTTTAGGACCACAAGTCACTAATTCCAAAGTATTAACACAATTGTTCCGGATTTTGAGATATATTTTTCAAACAAACAAGCAAACAAACAAACCAAAAAACAGACAAAGACGAACTAAATATATAAAATGTCAATGCTGTCAAACTGTACTATATTGAAAAGACTGCTGTTTTATCATGGAATTGAATTACGACTGATCTCCATGTTATATTTACAGGCGAAAACGAACTTTAAGGTTGGTTGTACCCTTAATAATGGGGAGATAAAACTTAGAATCCACTTTTTGAAAAACTACGGGTCAATACCATTCTTTTTATACCTCAATCGTCGAACACTGTACAGAAATAACTGAGGCGTTCTAAAGAAAAATCGTTATATATATATATATATCAATTACGTACCGTATTATTGATGAAAAAGAATAAGAAGACGATAGAAAGTATAATAAAAGAAGATACTATAGATATATTTTTAACGTGTTTCATTGAAAGAAAAGTATAACAAAGTGTAACAATTAATTACTGTAGCTGGTTTAATCAGTCCGAGAACGCCTGCTGGCCTGGCGACGCAATATGGATACACCACTCATGTTGCCTACCGGCCGCTACACGGCGCCGCGCGGCATCGCTTTATTATTCATACTTCCAGCCAATTTAATATTTTTGCTCAATCGCTACTGTAGTTTGTGCGTGATAGGTTGGCAAACACTCCAAATTAAGCTTTAGTACATAACACAATGATTACCTGGATAATATAGCTTAAAATCACATTTTCCAGGGATGCAAATGTCCCGTGGCCATAGTTCCAGTACCATGCCATTACTGTATAACTTACCATTTTAGAGGAGCAAAACCGATAAATAATTATTACAAGATTGTGATTAGTAAAGGCTATAAGATTAACGTTGCAACGTTGACGGGCTTTGGGGGCAGAGCCCTAATGATGAGCGATGACATTAACTACCAAGATTTTCCTCCCAGCTCGACACAGCAATGGCAAAAATTACTTTCTAATTCAGTACAGCCGTTTTCATTGTGAAGCGTGGTAAAAATCTGGACCATCAGAGTAACAGACATAAGCAAAAAAAAATGTTTAACGCCAATTTCAGCATAAAACATACAACTAAGATTAAATGTCAACAATCTATAATCGGTGTTCAGACAAAACCATACTTTCTCATTCGTACAGATATATATATATATATATATATATATATATATATATATATATATATATATATATATATATATATATATAGCTCACTTATATCACTAGTTATTGCTGACTAAATGTTATTGAATAAAAAAATTATAAAATATCGCATTATTAAATATATTTAGTAGCTTAAAAATTGTTCTTTAAAAAACTATGATTAAACGCTAATTTTTAAATGCATATAATCAGTTGGGAAATCTACAATTGAAGATGGAAGGTGTGTTTGTTACAAAGCCCCAACATATTGCATATTAAATATACATTGAATTTGTAAAAATAAAAAAAACGTCTTTTTACGAAATACTTTTAAATGCATACAAAATAGCACAAAAATAGGAATCAATTGATTATGTAAGCATGTAATCAGACATGTTAGTTTAGTTTTGGATACTGAATCAGATCCAGGTTTGTGTTACTTCAAGCCAGATTCTGTTTTTTTTTAACTAAAATTAAATGTTATTAAATGATTAAAAGTATGTTTATTTGTGTGTTATTCTCAAGTTAACCTAAATAATTTCAAAGTTTTGATGACTACAAAATAAATACAGTTTACATATTTTCCAAAATTTAATTGTAATTCGTCTGCTGATAGCATAACTATCTAAAGACAGGCCATCAAAAACGCATAATTAACTAAACTGTATAGATAAATATGCATGTATTCAATGGTAATAGCAGGATAGGATCACGGTGGTTACTTTTCTCATCCCTTTTATCACAATTTATTACCAGAGTTTCATTTAGTTTCGACCAATTTCATACAATACTATAAATTCGAACTAAATTTACAGATAAAAACTGAATCGGAATTTTTTACTTCAAGTATATAACCCGAAATACAGTTCACTGAATAATGTCAATTACTTTAATTTGGTTGTATCATCAACACAACATAACCGCTCCAATTTACATTTCGTTTATATTTTTGTATTTATATCTTTAATCATGAATTTGTTTTCTCATATAAAAATGTCACTTTAGGAAGTATAAAGACCTTCATAGTTGTTTACAAAAAAAACTGTTGATACAGCTTTACACAAAACTATAAAAACTGCCTACATTGAAAACAAAAACTGCAAAATCAGATGTCCACTTCTATAATGCCGCCCTGTCGTACTCAACCACTGCCCAGGAATCAAGCAAGGGAAAACATCTACCTCCGATTCAAATATCAGTAATAAAACTCAATTATTACAGGAGGAATAAAGGAAAACCCGTCTTAAAATAGAAATAAAAATGTAGGATACATAAATCTGAATTTAAACTACAAATTAATTTCATTGACAATTTTATACAAAGGAGGAGGTCTATTAACAAGAATTGCCTTAGCGTGATAATATATAATATTATATAATAGTATATTTCGTCACTAGGATCAAAAGTGGATCTTTTTAATACGAGCTCCAGTTTAACTGCCGAGGCGAAGCCGAGGCTGGGAAATGAGCGAGTATTAAAAAGACACTTTTGATCCGAGTAACGAACTATATTTTTCGTCATACTGCCAAAAAACTTAAGGTTTAAATAAAAACAAAAGTAAAATTTACGTACTGTGTCTTCATAACCTCAAATGTTTCTTTCAGCTTGTCTCTTGAAACAATCAGCTGTTGCACATGCATAACTTCGGTTCATTCATATCTATCGGTTGTTGAATCGATCAGTTCAAACCAATCATTGTGGTTCGAATCAATCGGTTGTTCTTCAAAACAAACATTCAATTTGGGCACGGTTGCCATGGAAATATGATTGTTTGGGCTGTTTCTATTATATTTCGATACGAATCGTTAGGCCTACTATAAAAAAAAAACTCAAGACGATGACAGTATTTTATTCTGTGATACTGAAAGATTTGATAATGGGACAAAACTAGTCCCAAAACTAGTAATCTTAAAAACTAGTGGATTGATGACGACAAGGTATGTAACCTTATTTTTTAAGTTATTTTTTCATACGTATGAAATGACTACTTGAATTACTGAAATGATGTATGTTATTGTGACCTTGCGAATTTAAATAAAACGTCCATAACCATTTTAAGTTGTCAAATTTATTATTTTGTAACCTACTGACTATAAAACCGCTTAGAGTTGTCACAATTGTACCGTGTTTGGACTCATTTTGCGAGGAATCTTATTTAGAGTTCAGTAATTAGAGTGCAAATTAAGTAAAGTTAACTGTTAGAAAACTGTGATATTGTAGCACAAGGGCTAGTTGGTGATTCATAGAAGAACCATTAGCGGCAGGTAGGTCGGGCCGCGCGTGTGAGTGTGCCTGAGCGTGAGGGAGTGAAGCCTGGAAGTGAAGGTCGTCCTAATCCTTCAGGGCGCAGGGCCGTTTAGACAAACTATAACTTCGTCCATCGTGTCACTCACAGTTGTCACTCACCAGAGGTGTACGGGAAACGAACGCAAAAATAATAACAATACAACAATGAATGTTTCGATAATAACAATGAATGTTTCGATTATTTATAATCGAATGAATTTTAATCGATTTCTGACGACCTCGAATCAAAAGTATCATCAACAATGATCTTTTTAGTACTAGTACGATAATGATCATCAAAACATATGTTATTTTCCAAAGACTAAAAAGAAGAACTTTTGAATCTCAACGCATCTGTCAAAAACAGTTTTTTTTGAAGCAGTATGACGAAAACGTCGTTTTTAAACTCTAATATTTAATGAAAAAAGTCTATAAAGCTAAGCAATTGTATACACAATAAGGAATTCATATGAGTTATATTAGACTGTATACGCAAGGGGTTGGTGGCAATTTCGTAGAGATAATTTCCACTGGAAGAGGACAATTGTGGATTGATCTAATTAATTGATAAAGCGACAAGCGCCCCAGCTGCTGTTAAGCCCGACATTTTGGTTACTGTAAATTTCTGCGAAATAATTTGGTTTCTGGTCCAAACATGGGTTTCCTTCGAAGAATTGCATGTTTCTTTTAACAACTTATAAACGGTATTATTGGCTTATGTGGAATTTGAAATAGTTTGTTGTATTAACAATGAAATAAGATTTAAAATTATAGTGAAAGTAAAATATTACCACTCATTATACATTCTCACCTGTTATCGCTGACTCTTCAAGTAGTACAGTTAATTCTGATAAAATTGTTACTTGAACGTTATACCTCTATATGATAAAATTATATTGAGTACAAAATAGAAAATTTTAATGTCATTTGTTGCTTATAAAACTAAATAGTTTTTTCCAAACTTAAATTTGTTATTATATCAGATTATGTGTTATGCAATTTACTAAAATATAATTTACAAAAAATATATTTTATCAACACCAAGGTATCGTTGGTTGGAGTCCTAACTTTCTCATCCTGGAAACTTATATACTCTTTAGAGAACCTTTTTTGCATTTCCCTAAATGTGAAACAGATCTGAACAGTTGCATTTTAGAATAGTCTGAGTTTAAACTTAAGAGTTTAAATAAGAGTAATTATTGCACAAATATTAATGCCCTACTTGGTTACACCTTGCAGATAAATTTATTTAATTAATATATAAAATCTGGTTATGAAATTATGTTTATTAATGTTTGAAAGATTTGTATCTTCCCACTTCTCGCATTTTAATTGTCATTACTATGTTAACATTAATTAAGCATAAAACTTAGGAGACACACAAGCAAGAAGCAAAATAAAACTAAGGAGGCACACAAGCAAGAAGCAAATAATACGCCCAGCAACGCCATTAAAACTATTATTGTTTTGATTACGTGTTTCCTTTCAGGACAGCGCAACCAGGTTTGACCATGGGAAAATTATAAATTGCGTTAGTAATTGAAATTCAATCTAGTTAATATTTTTATTGATATATTATAGAAAACTATCTATTAAATAAGTTTTTCGTAGAATACATTTTTAATCATTAAGTGTTATTGATGGGAATAACCAAAAATGGCGTTTTGACAACTATATTAGAACAAGAACAGCGACTAAGACAACTATTCAATTCCAGCACGAGGGAAATAACAACGGATACGTGGACAGTAGTTGTCTTATCAGTTAATTATATCAGATCATCCCCACCCCTCCCCCACCACCACCAAACCTACCCCTGCCACTATGGTTAGCCACACTACGTTGTGTTGTCTCATCTTGTAATTAAATATTTTAGTAGGTATCGAAATTTAAATTGTTTGCTGTAGTTAAATCTTTTTTATAAATCATATTAAACTTAACTGTAAAACGTAATTAGTAATTAAAACGAATTTATACAGCACATAAACCATCCTTAAACATAAATAAGTCAAAACAAAAACAAAAGAATTACTCATTAAAGCAACTGAGATTCTACTTACCGCTACCATCTAATCATAACAACTACTCCGTTATTAATTAAATAAATAAATAAAATAAAAAACACAAAATAAAAATTGAATTAAACAATTTTGTGGTTTTTAATAATTTTTATTTGTGTTAATTACCTCATATGACCCTTGAGATTAAACTTTCATAAGGTCAATTTTAATTATTTTGTTCTACGTATTACATTAAGTTATGTTATATGTTATATACGTTATGTTATATTATTCAATTTTAAAATCAAAACATGTTTATTCTTAAAATTTGTACAGGATATTTTGTATGTGGATATTAATATATTATATTATTATTAAAAAATATAACATTTGAATATTATGTTATTATATGGCGTAGCTTAGAGATTAGAGAGCGTCACAAACTGAGGTTCGCCAGATTGACTCTCAGCTAGTCGAAAATGCAAAAGATTGAAAATTGGATCCAGCAGGTCCAATAAATAAGTAACCTTACGAATTTTGTTTAATATAGTTAATTATAACATAATAGTTATAAAATAAATCGTTGTTGTTTTAAAGTATTCAGTTAACAGTGCTTTGCTATTATAAACTTTGTTTCTATTTTATATGGGACTTTTGTCATGGAAAATCAGAAAATATCCAGCATAAAGCACGTTTTTTTAAATTCTTGCCATTTAGTTAAACTTGGGTGCCCAAACTTATCCCGCAAATGGTAACCGAACGAAATTTAAATTTGATAAACATTTACCCTTACTGGTAGATTGAATAATATCAGAAATAATAGAGATGCATTTGATAGGTTTTAAGACTTAAGATATTTTTAACAGTAGTACTTTTTTGGTTTTGAAATTAGATGGTGTTCATGACCTTTTTGATTCTGTCATAATTATGTCTATTGAAATTTTATTCAAGCTACTTTTAAAAATCCTTTTTTTAATAGAACGGACGGGCAAAGTTTCGAACGTTATACAGAAATCACTTCTCTATTGACTAACCTTTTATATATAAGATCACATATTAACGATAGACTACTTGTACTTTTACTCCAAACCGCTCGGACAATTTATATTCGTCAGTTGCAAAAAATGTTCTCTAATTAAAAAATATGTCGTATTTGAAAATTGTTAATTTAGCCTTAAACTTTTTATCTAACATCATGGACAAGTATTAAATGTACATGAGGCTGTATATGAAATTAACAAGTAACAATCATATTTTAGAATTAGCAGATTTGTTGCTGATCAGAGATGGGTGTTTTTCTCGAAAGCGTATTGCAAAAAGAAAGGGTAACTCGATGTATATGACCGTTATAGTTTAATGCCACGCTCCATGGTACAACGTCCTTCCCTCCCATTTAGCAAACCAGTTTATGGGTCTCTGAGGCTGGGGAGACTTTTATAAAACTTTCATAATCCAATGTTCAACCAAGCGTAAAAATGTTTATAAATGTAAGGATAACTTTTAATATTCGGGGAGTTAATCAGTTGCAGGCTTATTATTATATTAATAATCACGTCCTTAAATAATAATTGATCGAAAAATGATATTTTTCAAATTATTTGACCGTTAAAATAGTTTTGGAAAAATACAAATCTCTTTTTGTATGTGTGTATTTTCGCCGGGAATGTCTCAACGTATGTTTATACATTTTAAACGGGGATTAAGTTAGTCTGTGACCGGTGTAGAACTTCCAGAAACGGTGTTGGATTGGATAAGAGATAATATATTTGTGGAGTAACCTGTAAAAATTGATGTATTTCTCCTTTAAAAGGCCCCAAAGTCCTTCCATGGTTATAATTTAAACTTATTCGTGAAAATTGAATTCTAAATATGTTAAAATACCAGTAGAACGTAACATTTTTAAATAAGAAAATTAACTTTATTCGAAAATGGATATTTTGGACTGTTGAATGGGCGGAATGTTTTTGGTAGTGAACACCATTATAAAACAAATACCTATTTCTAAATAAAGAATTAAAAAATCTACCAGGAAAATTAGGAAAGGGTGAGATGTTAGGAAGTAGGAGAAAATAAGGTAGCTGGATTATGTTTACTATCATGGAGTTGTGGGAATATGTTACAAAGATTCGGCATAGCTTAAAGAGATTCTGCCGTTTTGGTCACTTCCCCACGAAACCAAAATTGCAATGGGATTAACACAAATAAATTGCAGAAACTTAAACGTAAACTGTAGTACTTAAATGACAAAACTTAATAAATTCATTTTGAGTTAAAGCTAAATACAAAATACAAGCTACAGGAATAGCTCGAGTATTTACAGAACGTAGTCTCAGATTGATTTCCTTCCAAGAAACATGTGCGGATATTCAGATCACATGTTTGTTACACTTGGCTGGAAGGGGTGAATATACTCCCCTCCCCTCCCTCAAAACACACCCCAATGTGCGTTTTACCTTCAGAAAACCCAAACTGTCGTCTTGACTATATAATATCCATATAGAGTAAGAGGTGTTTTTAAAAACAGGTAGGTTTTGGTTTAGATTTTTAAACGAATTAGATGTTTACTATTTGAAACTAAATATATTTTGTTTCTTTGGATTTCGGAAGAAATATAATTTAGTATCCAAACAGTGTTAGGGATTTTTACATTTGAAATTTTAATTTTTCATTCTAACATTCATTAATAATAAATTGCTTTAATTTATATTAATATTATTACGAAGTTTTACTGACGAAGGCCCTGCTACTGGGAGTTAATAAAATAATTACGTAATACCCATCTTACTCGACAAATATCTACATTTAAAGCGATAGTTATAAAATGCATTTGATAAAATGAGAAATTCATCGTATCAAGTTTGAATATATTATCGTGCTAACAAATTGTCATATTTGAGTCATACGTTCTTTCAGATAACTAAGTGTACATGATACCAGAAAACGTTAAATAATATCCATGAAGACCTCACGTGATGGCATTAATAGATTCAATTTATCTATTGTATTATATTTATCCAATGCTTTGAGGTTGAATGGTGGTGCGGTTTAGCACGTCCTTAGTGTAGTACGTCAGGCCAGGGCTGGTAAGGACAGCTGGTCAAGACGACGGACTCCGAAACTGTAACAGTGGCCACGTCTTACAGTTATATAGATCTTAAACTATTTCAGAATCAAGAGTAGTCCTTGTATTCAGGAACGTGATAAAATTAATTTGTGTGCAAAAACTCTTTAAATTATTTTTAATTTATTTGAGCTGTTTTAAAAATGTATATAGTGTGGTTATTTATTTATAAACATAAATCCTGCACGTGATGGAAGATTAGAAAAACATATTTAGTCTATGTTGTGAGTGATTAGAATTTCCAGCCTTTTATAAAATCCGTTCACAATTTGGAATACATCATAGCTTGAAATATATAAATACATGGCAGGGTTGAAACTCCATATTTCCTTGAAGATATAATCGTAGATTTACCACATTTTATATGCAGTTTGGTGTTCCAGGTCAGATGCCTCCTAAAGAGTTGGAGCCTGAGTTCCTTGCTCCTCTAGAGAACCTGACGGTCACCCAGGGGCGGGAGGTCACCTTCACCTGCGTCGTCAACCACCTGGGAGCTTACAAGGTCGGTCATCCAGGTCTCTACCCATAAAGATTATCCTAGGGATTAAACCTCCTAGGATTCTCATGGGGATTAAACCTCCTAGTATTATCGTGGGGATTAAGCCTCCAAGGTTTCTCCTGGGGATTAAACGTCCTAGGATTCTCCTGGGGATTAAACGTCCTAGTATTATCGTGGGGATTAAGCCTCCAAGGTTTCTCCTGGGGATTAAACGTCCTAGGATTCTCCTGGGGATTAAACGTCCTAGGATTTTCCTGGGGATTAAACGTCCTAGTATTATCGTGGGGATTAAGCCTCCAAGGTTTCTCCTGGGGATTAAACGTCCTAGGATTTTCCTGGGAATTAAAGTCCTAGCATTTTCCTCGGGATTAAACCTCCTAGTATTATCGTGGGGATTAAGCTTCCAAGGTTTCTCCTGGGGATTAAACGTCCTAGGATTCTCTTGGGGATTAAACGTCCTAGGATTTTCCTGGGGATTAAACCTCCTAGGATTCTCATGGGTATTAAACCTCCTAGTATTATCGTGGGGATTAAGCTTCCAAGGTTTCTCCTGGGGTTTAAAGGTCCTAGGATTCTCCTGGGGATTAAACGTCCAAGAATTTTCCTGGGGATTAAACGTCCTAGGATTCTCCTGAGGATTAAAAGCCATAGGATTTTTCTAGGGATTAAACGTCCTAAGATTATCCTGAGGATTAAAAGCCATAGGATTTTTCTAGGGATTAAACGTCCTAGCATTTTCCTGGGGATTAAACCTCCTAGTATTATCGTGAGGATTAAGCTTCCAAGGTTTCTCCTGGGGATTAAACGTCCTAGTATTATCGTGGGGATTAAGCTTCCAAGGTTTCTCCTGGGGTTTAAACGTCCTAGGATTTTCCTGGGGATTAAACGCCCTAGGATTTTCCTTGGGATTAAACGTCCTAGGATTCTCCTGAGGATTAAAAGCCATAGGATTTTTCTAGGGATTAAACGTCCTAAGATTATCCTGAGGATTAAAAGCCATAGGGGTTTTCTAGGGATTAAACGTCCTAGCATTTTCCTAGTATTATCGTGGGGATTAAGCTTCCAAGGTTTCTCCTGGGGATTAAACGTCCTAGTATTATCGTGGGGATTAAGCTTCCAAGGTTTCTCCTGGGGATTAAACCTCCTAGGATTCTCATGGGGATTAAACCTCCTAGTATTATCGTGGGGATTAAGCCTCCAAGGTTTCTCCTGGGGTTTAAACGTCCTAGGATTCTCCTGGGGATTAAACGCCCTAGGATTTTCCTTGGGATTAAACGTCCTAGGATTCTCCTGAGGATTAAAAGCCATAGGATTTTTCTAGGGATTAAACGTTCTAAGATTATCCTGAGGATTAAAAGCCATAGGATTTTTCTAGGGATTAAACGTCCTAGGATTCTCCTAGGGATTAAAACTCATAGGATTCTCTTGGGGATTAAAATCTCAAAGGATTCTCTTGGGGATAAAACCTACGGGGATTCTCCTGGGGATAAAACTCTTAGGATTCTCCTAAAGATTATACCTCCTTTAGATTGAAACTCCTACAATTCAAAAGAAGGTTTAATATTTTACTGAACAACATTCAATTTAAGTGAAATCATTAGAAAAACTATTTTTTAAGTTCAAACATGGGAGTTTATGGCTTTCTAGAACTACAATACATATTTAAAAACTTCCCGAAAGAGGATACAAATATAAAATGTCAATATAATTTGAAAAATAAT
The DNA here is from genome assembly GCA_963675035.1 of Allygus modestus. Taxonomy (NCBI): domain Eukaryota; kingdom Metazoa; phylum Arthropoda; class Insecta; order Hemiptera; family Cicadellidae; genus Allygus; species Allygus modestus. Next base: position 486,118,235 of record OY776112.1, on the reverse strand, counting down.
CCTTATATAAATAAATATATTATTTTCTTGAAATTTAGTGAATCCACTTGGTGTGTCATAGAGTTATTGGCATCTGCTTGAGGAGACTGCATCTTATTTTATTTAGAGATCCTGAAATATCAACTACTTTCTCCAAATTTAATACAGTGAGTGAAAATCGTTTAATATTTTTCCGTTCCTGGTGTCTAATTTCAAAAATATAATTATTAGATAAGTTATGTGAGAAAAATTATTTAAATTATAACTGTTTTATTGAAGGAAAACACTTCTTTGTTTGTGTGTGTGGACCTTTTTTATTCCAAGACGGGATGTTTAAATTAACATCCAGTTAGTTTTTACCGAATAAGATGTTGCAAGCTGTTGTTGGTTAGAATTCATCATAGATCAAAATTAATTTGAAAAACCAATAACAAAGGGTAGTCTAAATAATAATGAATAGGGAAATTAAAGTTAGTCAATTTGAAATTGTATAGAGTTATGTCTAGACACAATAATATGGGACTGAAAACATGCAACTATGCGATACTAAATTCTGATAATTCTATGGGAATTGTTGGTATTTCATACATTATTATTATCCTGCACAATCTTGTACAACTCCACAGATAATATTGGAAAAAGGTTTTAATGTGGTAAAATCATTTAATGTGAAAACAATTTTAAAGATAGTTAGTATACTTATTTGTAAATGCACTTAATTTAAATTTATACGTAAAACGTTTTCCGTAAAATAACATTGAGGTGAAGAAAATGTAGTCATCGTACGTGCGTGGCCCTGCTATTATAAATGAGATAACCAAAGTTAGGAAAAAAGAATCCCTATATTTTGTAACGTTATCGCCAGTCAAGTTAGAGTCAATATTGGCGAGAGTTCATCAAGAACTGAACCTCTGGGGGAGCTAATTTCGTTACTGTCACAAAGGACCCAATACTTCTTTCAAAGACTCATGATTCGGTTCATTTTGTCTATTATTTCTTCAAATTAGACATTGCTTTATTTGTTAATATTTCGAAATGATCTTAAATTGTCTTTGTAAATATAGAACATCATGCAAGTCTTATAAATCACTGACAAATATCTAAATATTCAAATATGAAAAAATTAAGACACAATTTAAGCACCATCCACCTACGTGTACATGGTAAAAATTGTATCGAATAAATTAAATGACTGGAAATTGTTCTGTACTGAATGTTAATAAACATAATATTGAAACAATATAGTTTGAAAGGTTGTATAGTGGCCACGCTAAAAAGTATAGTTCAAAATGTAATCAACAATGCAGTTAGCGTTGCACAGTGAAGCTGGTGATGATAAGATAAACCCAATATGATCATACGTCGGCTTAATACTTTATCTGAACTATGAACACCATTTCTAGTTTTATATCACTTGATTTCATACGTTTCATACTGACTTATGATGATAATATAAATCACCTTTTGTCGGAATAACCCTTTTAATTTGTCGTAGTGATAAAAATATTTATACAAGTTTATGGAGAAATATTGTTATATACTACAAAACATTGGGCTGGGGAAGTCGTTTACCATTATTTGGAAATTACTTCGATTTATGAACTATTATCCCAACATTAATAGTTACCTTAATTTGGTTGCAATATCTTTTGGTAAAGTTGTACGTATTTTATTTAGTTATGGAGGTAGTTAGCTATAGTTTAATAACAACGATTTTTTCTAAAATATTTGCAGGATTCACGTTTATTTCCTTTTTAATTACTTTCTCGAGATGAATCTAAAGAAAATTCCTCATTCCATATTACTCGCTATTTTTAAACTGTCAAATATAGATACCTAAATTTACAACATTTAATTTTTCTGTTTTTGTTCTTTTATGTTAAACCTTGGATGACGAAGGTTTTTGGAGTTTTCCTTATCCAGTCTTTAAATTTGTATTCCCAATACTTCAGGATTTATTTTATGTTTGAGCTTTTCCTTGAATTAATTATTTTTAAGTACACCGTCCTTAACTCTTAAATAAATATACCTTTTAAGAGTTTTAGGAAAATATTGAAAGTAAATACAATAAACAAACTAAATTTAAGTGAATATGCTACTCCTATTTCTTATGATTGGCTAAAAATTAATATATAGGGGGTAGGATATATAAAATCATAAAACGGCCAAGAATTCTACTTACAACAAAAATACTAACTAATAAAAACACAAAACAGCAAACAACAATTTACACATCAACCAAATTTTTCTTGGATATATTGAGTTAGACGGATATCTTACATTATTTTGAACGAAATTAAGTTGGCCAATTTTCCACAATAATTATTTTACCTTTAAATTCAACAACTAGTGTAAATAAAAAAAGGGAAGTGTTGATGAATAAAATATCTGAATACTATGTAGTGTTTTCGAAATACGATTTCACCCTGTGGGATCTTCTATTAAACACATCTAGTGGCACGGTCGTGTCACGTCGCCAAGTCCACCACACGACCCGTGCTATACTAACACGAAGCAGAATGAGACGATTTTTCACTTCTCAAATTAGCGTATTACAGCCTTAAGTGAATCTGGCAGTGCATTTATATGCTAAACCCCTTCAATAAACACGAAAAATCACAACAGTTGGTTTAAGAAAAGTCTGAGAAGCGAGAAATTAACGTATAAAAGTAGCCTAAATCTTGTAGTTTTGGCACTTTTCACAAATTGTCCACTTCATTTTGTTCATTAAGCCTAAGAACTTTATTTCTCATCAAACTTGAAAGAAATTTCGCACAGACTTCTGTTTTTACTCACATATTACACTTTTGATACTAAATTGTAAGTTTGCAAACGCAATATTTTAAAACAAATTATATTAAATTCCACTTTCAAAATTGTTACTGAATTTGATGTCTGCTTTGTTTACATTTACTACGTAAACAAAAATCCAAGTATCGCATGTATTCCAAAACAAATCTGATCAGCTGGCTTGTAAATTCAAATTAATCATTGAGTGAATTTAACCAAACAAAAGGTATAGAGGTAATGAAAATATTTTAATTCGTTTAAGCTATACATACTATAATACATCGAACATAACATAATATGCAATAAACATAATATCAAATCTAAAAACAAAGTTGGGTTAGTATGTTATTTAGTTATATAAGTTAGTTTCACCAAACAGCTGTTATATAGATAAAATATATCTAATATATATAGGCGAGTGAGTGTAGCGAACGAGCTCAACCTGGAGGCGAGTGAGCCAAGCGAATAAGTTCATCTTCAAAATGAACGAGCATATTCTCACTAAATAAAATTACTCAATAAGCACATTTTCAATAATTTAAAAGTCCATTCTAGAGGTTAGCTTTAAAACTGTGTTCTTGCTTCTTTACTGTGTTTTGTCAGTATTAACAGCTGTTATATGTTCAATTTAAATTTATTTTAATTTTGCCATAATTTTAAAATTGTAACTTTGAGAGCTTAGGAGGCTAAGACCTGAAGGAGGACGTTTTCTAAAACCACAAAAGTCACATCTAGTCGTTAAGGGGTTTCAAATAACATACAAACGATAATATAATACATAATAGTTTCGCCTAAATAGACTTTTCACCAAAATTGGCATAATTTTTAATAAATAAGTCAGGGTCTTGTTATTAATGGTTCAGTGGGTGTTGTAAAAGACTTTACTAAAGATGCTCACGATGCAATCAAAAACATTATTATAACTTTTAAAGACAGAGGTATTGAAATTCAAAGATCGTCCACAAAATTTGAAGTAATTCCTGGAGCATTCGTTTTCCGAAAGCAGTTTCCTATTGCAGTAGCATAATATGCAATTACAATTCACAAAAGTCAGGGATTAATGCTTAACAGTTGTATTGTTGATGCTGGTTATGCAGTATTTTCATGTGGCCAAACATACGTAGTCTTTATATCGCGTGACTTCACTCTCTGGTCTATTAATTCTAAACTTGACCCTCAAAATGTTAAGGCACAAGCATCAGCTATATCTGAAAATAATAGGTTCAAGGAGTGAGTACCGACCAGAATTAAAACAATTAAAAATTGGAATAAAATCTCAAGAAAAAATCCCTGGTCAAAGCTGGCAAATTCATAATACTAAATTAGGAGCCATTCAAGACATTACTAACAATACAGACGAACTGGGAAATCTCGGTTTCAAAGAGGTTTATGGCGTGTCATGCTATGCAAATGTAGTTTTATAATATATTTTCAACTGCCCACCAATCGTGACGTTAACAAACAATTACGACACCAATGCTCCACTAAAAAATGGTAATATCCTACCGAATGATAATTACCAGATTTTAAATTCTATAGATATTATAAATCAACTGGGACCACAATGTAATACAGTTGAACAACAAGACTGTGCGGAATTTTAAATTGCCTTATTTCGAATCATCAACCCCTGGAATTTCAATTCAGGCACTCAATACAATTAACCACAAATGTTCAAACTGCAACCACATAACAACCAGCTACGACAGTAAATTTATATTCCATATTTTCATCCTAATCATCTTAAAAGAAAAGCCAATTTCGATTAACTACTCTGCAGTCAATTTATCGCCTGGTTCCCTCTTGCTGACTCTATATGCACAACTTGTGAAAATGATCACTATCCAACACTCATTGAGTAAGGTTTGCGTGCGTGCGTCCGTGTTTGTTTGCGACACTGATCTCAATAATGGCAGCAACGATTTCCTTAAAATGTTGGAAATAAATAATTTCTGGGATAAAAATAGGTTCTAGACAGGTCTCATCTCCAGGAAAAATCAAATAATGTAAAAATACACCCGTTGCAGCAAACCTGCATACTCAGCGAATTTAAAATGTTACTTCACTAAGTCATGAACCCACTTACCAACTTTCATCAAAGCGTATTCATAAATAAGCGAGATATGACATTGTATTTATCCTCCATAAGAAAAACATTAGGGCTGAGTATGCAGGTTTGCTGCATCAAGGACCAAGAAAATCTGTTCTTTATGCAAATACCAATGGATCACCACTAGATGAAGCAACATACCAAGTTTTACCAATTTATATTCATAAACAAGCAATATATCACATGTTTCTTATTCTTCATAAGAATAACATAGCTGCTGAGTACGCAAGTTTGCTGCCATGGGGACAAAAAAATTGATTTTGTATGCAAATATCAGTAAATCCCAACCATATGAAGCCACATACCGAGTTTCATTAATATATGCTCATTAATAAGCTATATATAAAATTGTGCTTATCCGCCATAAGATTAACATTGGACACAATATTTCGGTAACCAATTGACGTAGAGAAATAATCAAATTGTATGTTTTTTTTAAGCTGGATTCAATAGTAACAATTTAAATTTGATTAAAATGAAAATTAAATGTGAAAACCCCAAAACCCCCCCTTCGGATGGTGCGATTCGTCTGGTTTTCAAACTTATTCAAATAAATGGTACCTTACACATTTGTGCCAAATTTCATTAAGATCAGACCTTTTTTACGAGTTATCGTGCTTACGGACACACGGACACACACACACACACACACACACACACACACACACACACATACAAATTTTACAGAATGGTGTTTTTGGCATCTGGGGACCTCTAAATGAAAAGTTATCATGGTCTTGGGCTTAACTCTTACTATGCCACCTACGGTAATAGCTTTCTTCCCTATAGGATAAATTCACTAAACAAAAATAGAAATTTAAGAAAATTATCATTGGGCTTATGGAGTTTAAAATCAAAACAAACGAATTGTAACAGCTGTTTATAATCAATCAATGAACTGTCAAAGTAATACTCACGTTGTTTATGATTATTAACATGTATTTTCCTGAGAGCAGTGATTAAAACTGTTGAGTGAAGAGTAGAATATAGAGTATATATAGAGTATTAAAATAAAACAAAGGGACATTGAGCTATAAATAACAACTGGAGGGATCTAAAAATTTAGAAAAGAGGCAAATGAGTTTAAAAAAAAATCCAATTATCAGTAGGGGATAGTGGTGTTATCTAAACAATCTGACTGGCCTTCCCCGAGCAAAGCTCGGCCCTCAGGTACTAATCAAAAACATCCATCTCAGTTACAAGTAACTTCATAATTTTTTAACTTCAACTTCGGCAAACACATGATAACAAAATTTCAAGTCTAATAATACCCAGTCTACAAATTGCAAAAATCAAAATTAATGGAGTTCTATACAAATTAAAAAATGCGGTGTTCCATTTAGGAAACAGTTCAGCATCAGGGTATTACATAGCTTACATTCAAAACAAAAATAAGTGGATAGATGCAGATGATGAGAAAGTGAACGTCAAGAAATGCCCATATGGTGCAAAAAAAATTATATTATAATGTTTAAAAAACTGCCAGAAAATTCTAAAAACTATCTAGGTAATATTAAGGTAAATTAGTCTTAATTAGTGTTCAATATATTATACTATTTTATCCTTGATATATATTTTGTTTTATTTCAACTTGAAATCTCATTTATAAAAATTTTGAATAAACAATTATATAAAAAACAAATGATATCATACCCAAAAACACAAAGTGTTGACGGGTTGCCAAGTCCTAAAATTATATGATATCAAAATGTATTCCAAGTCAAAGATAGCACCTTTGATCTGAGATTGTTTATCACCACAAATTACTTAAATATGTTAAAATAACAACGCTCGAAAGATTGTTGGTTATTTTCTATCTGTTCTTGGCCAGCAGCTTCACTGATGCAAAATCTTTATTTTGAAATTTAAAAATCTAAATAAAGTATAGTTAAATATTATAATTGAATATTATAAAAATTTATTATCTGCTGGCCAAGAACAGATAGAAAATAACCAACAATCTTTCGAGCGTTGTTATTTTAACATATTTAAGTAATTTGTGGTGATAAACAATCTCAGATCAAAGGTGCTATCTTTGACTTGGAATACATTTTGATATCATATAATTTTAGGACTTGGCAACCCGTCAACACTTTGTGTTTTTGGGTATGATAATACAAACACAGCACAAATAATATGAATTTTTACTGCAATGGTTTGACACAATGTTTGGCAAATTACTAACTTGGTTTTAAAATAAAAAACTGGTATTTTAATAAAATATTAATTTTAGCGAATTTCCCCTATAGGGAAGAAGCTATTACCGTAGTCGGCATGGTAAGACCTAGGCCCTGGACCATGATAACTTTTCGTTTTGAGGTCCCCAGACCCCAAAAACACCATTCGTTCGAAACTGTATATATATATATATATATATATATATATATATATATATATATATATATATGTGTGTGTGTGTGTGTGTGTGTGTCCGTGAGCACGATAACTCTCGTAAAAATTATCCGATTTTGATGAAATTTGGTATAAACGTGTAAAGCGACATTTATGACTTTAAGTTCGAAAACCAGCCAGATCGCTCCATCCAAAGTTGTATTTTGGGGGGGTTTTGTACCCCAAAAATGGGTTTTTCGAATTTTTTACATATAATTTTGGAAATAGTCAAATTTTAGTTTTTTCCATTGGATTTAGCTTAAAAAAACACACAATTTGGTATTTTGATCATTTCACTACGCCAATTGGTTACCGAGATATTGAAAGTACTAAACACAGTACGTTGTCAAATGTTATTCTTATGGAGGAAAAGAAAAATTTTATATCTCGCTTATTTATGAACGTATACTGACGAAACTTGGTATACGGATTCATCTGGTTGTGGACCATTGATATTTGCTCAAAAAAACAATTTTTTCCAAAGGCTCCCGTAGCAGCAATCCTGCGTACTCAGCCCCATGTTATTCTTATGGAGAATAAGTAACGTGTTATCTCCCTTAATAATGAAAATAAATTAATGAAATTTGGTATGTGGCTTTACCTACTTGAGTTATATTGATATTTGTATAAAACCCCATTTTTTGTGTTCCTCGCTTCAGCAAACCTGCATACTCAGCCGCCATGTTATTCTTAAGTAGAATAATTAAAATGTCATAAATCGTTTGTTTATGAATGTATATTGATGAAACTTGGTATGTGGCTTTATGTGGTATTAAGATACATATATATGCATTGGAAATTCGCTGAGTACGCAGGTTTGCTGCTACGGGGGTATTTAAATATATGTCTAATATTGACTACTGAAAAAGTATCAACAATCTTTATTGCCATTGGCACATTGCATATGGGTAATAGGTTAAGTCAATACCGGCCACAAAATGCTACTCTAAACTATAATAAGTAAACAACACTTACAATTTTTAATCTCAAATACTCGCAGAAAAACATATTTTAAATGGAATAAACGGGATTTACCAGAAGTCATTCACTAACCATGGATTTACATTGGTTTAAGAAACGCATATAAACAACAACAAATATCGAGGACTGTTTGATAAAGGACAAGAAAAAATTGAGATTTTAGGTAAATCCGCCAATATAAGGGAATTATATTAACGTTGATGTTCAATAAAGATAAATACTTCACAGTAAATTACGTTTGTTGCTGGTATGTAGTATATCAATAATATTAAGTGTGTTACGTATCTAAACTAATTTTGTACGTAACTGTCATCGATATAACAGGAAAAAGGTATTCTAGTTTTAGGATATATACATATGTACGTATATATTTCTGTAAGTGTGTATTCATACAGAAATAGATGTGAATGTCAAGAGAACATAGTAGCATATAAGCTCCTTGAGAATCAACATCTGAATATAAAGAGAATGTTTATTTTCTTCACGATTGAATAACCCTCAATTGGGTTTAGATCCGAGCAGCTTGACAGGAATACGTAACACTCTGGAGATGTATCATACAGTTGAAATTCAATTGTTGGTCGTATCCACATACAGAGTGTACAAAATTCACCGACACACTTTGAGAACTGATTTATTTTGTAAAATAAATTAAATAGTTCATATTAACGACAAGAACATGAATATGAATATTCATATAAATATTTTATATTTATATATATTTTTTTATTTTTTATATTTTTTTTATGAATATTTTTTATTTTTTTGTATGAATATTTTTCATATTGGTCCTCAAGTGCTTGGTTTGCAGTCCATTTATCGTAATGTGTTATTTTAATAGTTACAATATCTTTTCTTTGAATTGAAACCTGTAACATGTCTTATTCTTATTGAAAACAAATTTGACATTGCATTTGACGTATCTAGCTAATTTTTAACGATTTTCACAACGTATTTGCACGGTGGTGTGAAACATCAAGTAGTTACAAAACTTTAAAATATGTATTAAATTACACATACAGACCGACCAAATATATTATAATATATAAATATAGCTATGTGCAATAGTATAAAGTTGTTTATAATTCATACTTTGACTCAAAAACATGAACAAAAAATACAAATACAACATGAAAAAGTTATGAATTTTTTATACATCAGCGACAAAGCAGGAAAAAATCAAAATAAATTCAATCAATTCTGTTCACGTTTTAGAACAAGAACCTTAAACTGGTAAATTCTATTGGTATCCAAATTGGATTTGTTGGATCCATGAGTGTTCAATTTGGGACTGCGTTTTGAAGTGTCTTTGATACAAAATCTTTTAATGCGTTGCATTAATATGTTAGTTGGATATCTTTTACTTATTGAAATTCAAACGAGTTCGCACGCAGCACGCTGACGTGAGGGACGTGAATATCCACAAAAAAGTTTAAAACTCAAAATATGTGTAAAAAATACATGTATTCCAATTTTTATTGAAATCTGAAAACTTTTTTTGGATGTTCTGATGCTCCTGGTTTCATTTAACTGCAAAGCTGGGAATACAATTTTGCGCATTATAATATTAGGAGAAGGTCCAGGCAGGCTTGAAAGTAGGCGTGAGTTGCTGGGGATGGTAAAAGTACTCTAACAAAGGAATAACAGGCTTTTCTAGTGTAAAACTTCCATATGACAACGCACTGTGTTTAGTCAAAACACACTTTCTTTAATAACTCGGTAAATATTCATGCTAGAATGACGAGAGAGAGAGAGCTTAAAACTTTCGCCTCACTAATTCCCATCTTTTTACATGCATTAATGTTACATCCGGGGCTTTTCTGACCCTCTTTGGGCCCAAAAACTCGAAATTTGAAAGATTAATGCTTAAAAAAAGGGTTTAGAGTTTTCCGATTGTTTTGCCCAACGAACTAGTCAAACTGATTACAGAAAGTAACGTCCCTACCAGATTTGAAGTTAATCGGACAAAAAATGCGACCGCTAGAGTGCATACACACACACACACACACACATATATATATATATATATATATATGTATAACATTTTGAACGACCCCAAAAACGTGTTCAGGGGGTCACGTTAGGAACTTCTATGGTGGTCCCGGGCTTAAGTTTCACCGTGCGGGTCGTGCTAATAGTTCACTTTCCAAAGGAAATTCACTAATAAAGATTCCCCGAAATCTCTTCAGGATTCTCCTAATTATAGTACAAGATCCCTGGGGTAACCTGTTTTACTAGACCCCTGATATTTTGAGACGTGCGCTTTCTTTATACAATTATTTAGTTTCAATGGACTTTGAAATAACCAACCTTACTGACGTCTAAGAAGAAACATTAATTTAGTAACCAATTAGTTGCTTTTTAAGACTGTCTAATGAATACAAATTTATATTTGTTGGGTTTGTTTATTTATTTTTAAAATTTAACTGGAACTAAGATTTACTTTCTTACATAAACTGTCTACAGATTTATTTTTTAAATAACAGCCAATCGAACCCAGTAGCTCGAATTCGAGAAAATAATTTTATTTTATGCATAACCAGCTCATTTTTGATCCCATTTGTTTATATAGTGATGCCATTCTAGAACTTAAATTGAAACAGCTGCTCTTGCTTCTGCACTGTGTTTTGTTTCCACCAACAGCTGTTAAATGTTCTATTCTTCTATTCTATTATATTTATATTCTTCTATAATATTACCATTGGAGCTTTGAAAGCCCTGGTTGTTTTCCAAAACCCAAAAAGGCACATCTAGATAAAGCCTTTAACCTTTTAAATAACACATAAACCATGATTCCTAATAGTTTTGCCGATTTCCTACTCGAAAAAACGGTTTATTTATTAATATTTAATATAATAAATATTCGAGTAGATAAATATGCTCCTCAAATATAATTTATTTCAATAAATGATATTATTTGGTTTGTTGTTCCTTTTGTATACTGCTGATTGTTTGTATTTGTTGGTTATTTGTTCCATTGCAATTGGATAAACTATCTAAGTTGTAGCAATTCAAATAAATACATGGATTGAAACGTTGTAAATACCACAAACAAATACTTCAGTATCCTCATGTTGCTCTGGTCGTGATCTCATTATGGTCAAAGAGCAGCTTCTCATAGAGCGGAAAATGTAAACATTTATCTTTAATCATATCTTATTTGAACTTAGAATTTTATATTGGATGTAAAAACCAACATTTGATTCATACAAATCCCTCTTGTTTGGAAAAGAAACCCTAACTTTAGAAACGTTAGATTAGAAAATTTACGACATTTTTGTAATTTGTTGGTTACTATTCTTCTTAAATCTTTTCGTTAATAATATATCTTACGGTGCGAAAACGAGGGAAACTAACTAAGTGGTGGGTTAGAAAGCATTTGAGAAAAATGTTGTGCAAAATTTAAGACAATTCCTTCAACAACCTAATAATGTGCACTCATACAATTTCACAATAATTGTAGGTTTGATTTAAAACATAATTGTGTGTAATGTTACAGGTGGCGTGGATCAAGTCGGACTCGAAGGCGATCCTGGCGATCCACACCCACCTAGTGGCCCACAACAACAGGCTGTCAGTGACCCACAATGGCCACAACACGTGGAAACTGACGGTGAACAACGTGCAGAAGAACGACTCCGGTACCTACATGTGTCAGATTAACACCGACCCGATGCGCAGTCAGGTCTGTATAACACTTAAATTTGTTTTAACCTTGTGCGCGGCGAGGGGAATGTTTGTAGGAGAGGGGGTATACGGACAGTAAAGTTCGTTTAACCTTTTTCGTGGAGAGAGGGGAGTATTGGAGGAGAGGGAATGTACGTACTGGAAAGATATTTTAACCTTTTGTGCGGAAAGGGGGAAGTGTTCATAGAAAAGGTAATATCCGTACTGTTAAGTTTTTGAACCTTGTGCGTGGTGAGGGAGGGGAAGTGTTCATAAGAGAGGGGATACAAGTATGTAAAGTTCTGTTAACTATATACGCGATGAGGGAACACGTTCATAGACAAGTGAATATAGTACTGTAAGGTTATTTTAACCTTGTGCAGGTTGTGTTGGAAGTGTTCGTAGAGAGGGGGTAAACGTACTATAGAGGGGACTTTTGTATGGTAAATTTATTTCAGCCTTGTGCAGGTTGATTTGGAAGTGTTCGTAGGAGAGGAGATATACATAATTTGTTTTAACATTGTGCGCACTGAGGGGAAAGTGTTAAAAGAAGAGAAGGGGTGCGGACTGTAAAGTTCTTTAACCTTGTGCGTGGTGCGAGGTGTTCATAGAAATGGGGATAAACGTACTGTTAAGATCTTTTAACCTTTTTCACGGTGAGGGGGAAGTGTTCATAGAAAAATGGATCCACGTACTGTAAAGCTCTTTTAACCTTGTGCACAGTGAGAGGGAAGTTTTAACAACAAAAGCTGGTAGATTGAAGAAACTGGTGGTGGTGGGAAGGAAGTGTTATAGGAGAGGGAGACAGGGGATGGTAGCAAAAACGTGGCAACTTGACCGCTTTTGCTACACACAAAGTACCGCTGGTGCCGCACATTTACACCTTCTCACTCCCCCCCCCCCGCATAAAAGTTGAAAGAACAACAATTATTAGCTTGGTAGCATAATTGTAATCACGCTTATTTCATAATAAGAAAACATGACATATAATAATTAATTAAAATATCACTTTTGATAAGTAACTTTAAAGAACCTTAAGGTAAGAAATATTTGCGAAATTGTTGATAGTCATGAAGTTCCGTTACTACATAGTATATTTGACACTAGCATTATTAATGACGTCACACAATTGCTGAGCCAAGGAGGAGCAGGAGAGATGAATAACGGGGGGGACGATGCGACGTGAATATCGCTGATGTGCTGGCGTTATGTATGACGCTGAGGTGGCACCAATGCAGCAACGCTGGTGGGCTGTGACAAGCGACGTGTCACTGCTACTGCCACTGGATTATACTGATCTATGTATTATTGCTTTGGGTTTTAAGCTAAACATAAGATTTTTTAAAGTAAATTTTTTTAATATGACAGAAATTTGAAACACTCTTCCTCGGTGATAAATCTACGTAAGATTTCCAGATTAATTTTGAGACATTTTCATTGCGCATCAACATTACAGTAGAAAATTTATGATTATAAATTATTTGTTACATTTACTTCCATAACCTATGAAAACCAGGGGAATGTGTTGACTACATTCATGGAGAGGGGTAGTTAAACATTGATATTATTTTGTGACTGTTATTTGTTCGTTTATCAGCGTCTAACAAATCTTTATATGTATAAGCGCGAGTAGAATACTTAATTATTGTGAACCTTGCTAATGCGGAGCTAGGTAAATAATGTAGTTTTAAAAACCGACTCTTTATGGGGATAAAAAAGTAAATCCCTCTCAGTGTTTCTTAGTTCAAATGATTGTAATACTATTATAATAAGCAACTCGTGGCGTGAAAGGGCCACAGCCTTAACCTTGCTCCAGAAATCTACCTCATCTGATATTTTTTACTATTTACCTACTGAGGAAAATAAAACAATATAATTAGGAACAAATCTCAGCCCGTAAACAACAAATTCACTTAATCACGCGTTTTAATGTAAACAAAGCAGACGTTTTTAAATCCCCATGCTTTTCTTATAGGGGATGTTTTACGTTATTGCTCTTTTGCTATGGAAATACTATAGTATTCATCCCGAGTCACTGGGATCAAGGATCAATACCTTTAATTTGAACCATCTCCCATCATACAATTTTGACTTATAAATTTCACCTACAGAGTTATATATAAAGATATTCAAGTGAATGAAATTTGTATCTTAACGAATGTCGATGGGTTTCCCATATTTAATAACCTCAACATGTTTGTTTTCTCAGATGGGCTACCTGGAGGTGGTGATCCCTCCTGACATTCTCAACGAGGACGGACCTGACGATTACATCGCCGTGGAGGGTGGCTCGGTCAAGGTCAAGTGTAAGGCCACGGGGGTGCCTGACCCCACGGTGTTGTGGAGGAGGGAGGACTCCCAGCCCATCGTCCTGAGGACGGACGGCCCCAGGGAGAAGCAAGGTGGGTGATAGGGACTAGTCGTTTGGAATAAAACAGGATGAGCATAAGTGTGTTGGTATATTTCTAAATTACTATTTAGAAAACTTATTCTATTTACTGGCATCATTTCTATTAGCACCACTGCTAACACCACTGCTAACAATGACTTACAAACACAGCTGCATTATAATGCAGGACGTGCAGTATAGACAGAAGACAGAACATTTTGCTCAAGGCCCTCTGTGCGAACTTCATTACCTCAGCTGGCTTAATGGTAACCGACCGGGTAGTAGAGAGGCTTTAGATACTTTCTTATAAGATGAGGTTCAAAATAACAAAAAAATGTAATTCCTGATTGAGCTTTGATTCATGACGCTTGCTAATAAAGAGTATCATTAGAAAACAACTCTTTACCTCAGAGTTTTGTTCTAAGTTTTTTTATCTCTATACAGATAAACAGGTTTGGTGTGAAATGAACCTTATCAAAACTAACAAGTTGATTTTGGTTTGAAATAAGCTCAGATACACACTTGACCACTTTATTAGTTAGTCCGGTCCTTAAGACGAGAAAAGGGAGAAGGGCGCGTCTGTTGGCGTCTTGGAAAAAGTGTTTTCCGCTTGAATTTGGAGTTTAGAGGGGCACAAGCCCATTAGTAGCCCGTTAATAGCGGTGCCAAGGAAAGAATGCTGCTTTCCTTTTGGAATTGCTGGTGAGGATGAGACAAATTGTCTTAAGGTTGTTAAATGTATTTTTTTATTTATTAACTCAACAAACTGCGCAAAAATAAAAAAAAATACGAGATAGACGGCAAATGCCAAGATTTTTTTCAATCAAATTAACATTTAAACATCTAATTAGCAGGAAAATATTAAAAAATTGTAATTTGAGATATGTCTGATAAAAGAAGAAGAAATTAGGAATTCTGTCTTATGTATATTTGAAATACTTGATCAATTTCTGGAAGGGACGAAACGCTCAAGTAATATACAAATACTTTAGTAATAGACCAATTTAAATACTTTAGTCTGATAAGTGACTTCCAATCACCAAGTGACCCCCACTATCTTACCATCTCTAGTTTATACCATATTAAGTTAAACGAGCTGCTCTCCCGCAAAGATTTGCTGATATAATCCTTATAACAGCTGGTAATTGAATCAAGAAAAAACACATGTGACATAAACCAAATAAACTCTCCTCTATATGATTAACATAGGAATTTGGAAGTCCCGTGGGATAGAGGCCTGAGGCCTAAATCGAAATTCTGGCTTGAGAATAGTTTAGAACTTGAAATTATCTTTTAAATAAAAAAAGAATCATCAAAATCGGTTAAGTATTAACTTCAGGATGTGGGTGAACAAAAAGCAGGAATTTTCTTAAATTTGTAGATTGCAAACGAGAAAGAAAGAAAATAGTTAAGGATACGTAAGACAATACGTATTTGATGAAGTATATTTCTTATAAGAAATTTAAGAAGAATAGGTAGTTTTCAATTGTAAATCAAACAAATTTAAGATAACAATTATGCAGGTGATGTTGTAGTGGTGAGACAGTTTGATGGGGAGGAGTTACTCCTGACCAACGTGCAGAGGACAGACATGGGAGCGTATCTGTGCATCGCCAGCAACGGAGTGCCTCCCTCTGTCAGCAAGCGGTTCATCGTGCAAGTCACCTGTGAGTACGATCAGCATACAACTTCAGTACAGGCAATAATGTAAATATAAAATTCAAAATGGCTGTTTGATCAAGCATCTTGTTTTAAAGGTGTACGACTTTGACAAATTAAACTAATATACTTATAAAATGTATTGGACTTCGTATTTATGGAAGATTTAATTTTTATATTGATTTTTAAATATAGATCATAAAAATAATTTAATAGTATACCAGTTTTTTTTAACTTCCAATAACTTATAGGGAACCCTACTTAAATGGGTGACTTTTGAAACCGTAAAAAGTATTAAGTCGAATTACACAACATTCTTTACACATCTGAAGCTTTTACTCTCTGTTTTAAAACTTAGTAAAATATAAAACTTACCCCTACGTTGGAACATACCTTTACCAACCATTGCGTTGGTATACCTTGTTAAGTTAGTATTTGAATTTATAAACCTAATTTTGACGTTAAACCGTAACAGAATCTTTTAGGGAGGCCGTAAGCCTTATTAATCCATTAATCCATTAATCCATTTCCATTAATCCTTATTTTGAATGAATGGTTTCACTTAGAAAATCTGTTATTAAATATTGTTTCGATAAAATATATCCTGAGCTTATAAGAAATACTAGGCTAATATTCAAAAACATTTAATAAAGGCGTATTTTCGTTAGCTAAACTATTTGGTTTCAGTTTATAACTTAAATAATGTGAACGAGCTTATTTGTTGGGCCCAGTAATTGTCCTGGACAGGCTTACTGGCGGGTGGCATAAAATGCAACGTTGCCAAACCGTGCACTTAATATCTTGGAACTGATCACCTGACGGCTAGCAGAACAACATGTCACTGTACAAGATGTCTACTTAGTGTAAATATAAACAATCGACTTCTGCTATGTTTACATACTGTCTGCTTTATTTATTTAATGTTTTTAAAGCAACTGAATGAAATAATATGAAGATAAAATGAAATTAAGGCTAATGTTGACATGAAATAATTTGTATTCAAGTCGTTCACGTTCAAAATCAATCTGTCAACAGGCTTAAGGGATTTATTTTAAGAAATTAATGTTTTACAATTATTTTGAAATTACTTTGAAAATTGTCGTTTTTATCAACAGTGGTTTCACATACTGGCAACAAATGTATTATGAACTGAATAAATTTTCAATTTAAAAATAAAAAATAAAACACTGTACAAGGTGTCGTATGAATTTACAACATATTTGCAACTAGCAGTGAACGATTACAAAATAAATTCTTGCAATGTTTTAATCTTACTGGTTTACAAGTACGATATGAGTATTATGAGGATAAATAATGATTAAAGGAGTTAGAAACTCGACACTTACAACATCATTACAAAGACATTAATAAATGTTCTGCATTGGCTTCTCCAGTGACAAGTTGTATAAAGTAAGGTAATGTAATCCTTACTTTACAAAAAGAGTCACCATGGTTAGAGTCCCTTCTGAAAATCCAAGCCAAAACAGAAATAGAAATATACTTTGGTACAACAGAAACCGAAATATACATGTGGAATGTTTTAGGTGTGTCAGTTAAGATGCACTGGAGCTGCTGTACAGTTGACAATTTTGTCCTCACGTCACACTCGCTGAACTAATAATAAAATCGGGTTCCTCGTTGAAGTCTTCGATGAGTGAAAACAATAAAACCGCACAAATTTGTCTTCTTTTACTTAACTATCACAGGCATGGCGACTATGAATAATCGCCAAAAAGTCCCTATATATAGACTACTGAATCACTGGCAAACTCCACACTTGAATATCGCAGTTTAGGAAAACGCTCTTGCCGAAAAACGCAAGTGCACTGAACACCCTGCGAGATTCAAAACAACCGTCCGCAACCGAAATCGGCAGAGTTATTTAATTTTCTATTTTTAAATGGCTATAGTAACCTAATTAGAAAATACTTCACGTAATACCGGTCACTTACTTAATACCTCACATTGTAAACCAGTCGTTGGTTAAATTATGAAACTCAACATCAATAATAAATGTAAGCTTACAAAAAAATCAGGAAATTTACACCTTAAAATGTAAGATGTTTTCACCACATCAAAATACAACCAAAACCTACAAATGAGATTATGTAAACAAAAAACATATGCAACACTTGGACAATACTGGCAACATCGGAAGCACAGCGTTGTCATTTACACGTGTTAGAGAGAGAGCTATGTAAGATAGAGGACAAAAGTGGCAACAGGGCGATCTTAGCTACCCACCAGTAATCCTGTCCAGGACAATAGTAGGAAAGATTATTACGAAATATATGGAAATCATAACAAATTTTGAATTACAATAAGTTATGTTATTTCTTGCATACAAATATTCAAAAGTAAAAGCAAATTCTACGTGCTCGTTTTCAGTTGCCAAACTATTTTAAATTGTAACTTTTCACTAACTATTTACCATTTTTCTTATCAACAGTTTAACTTAAAATCATATTTACTTGATGAAACCTTCATATAATTTGTTGGTAATTTCAGTTCCCCCGATGACGAAGGTCTCCAACCAGCTAGTAGCTGCGCCGGCCGGCAGCGATGTAGTGCTACAGTGCTACGTCGAGACCTCGCCGAAAGCTATGCACACCTGGTTAAAAGAAACTGGTATGATATTACAAACAAGTATGAGACTAATCTTAAAACATGGGGATAGTGGTTGCAGATAAAACCCACTCTCAACTAATTGGATAATAGTCAAAAAAAGTTTTAAGTACTTATTTATGATTTTGAAACTTCTTAAAAAATATATTTTAGGTATAAATAGATGAAATAAGATATTTTACTACAAATAATAACATGAATACTAAGAAATACTAATATGAAAATATAAATTATGTATATAAAATAGAAGATTTTATAATGATATAGTCTAGTAACTAAATATAAATTATGTTTGCAATTTTAGTATACAATTTTATAATTACTTTTTTACAGTTTTTAAACAATTAAATTACGTTTCTGAATATTAAAATAACCTGTATGATATTAGAATATAAAAATAAATTGTAGTTGCAATAAGATAACTATTATGTTTTAATAGCTAGTTTCTAAAGAGCTAGTTTAAGTAGGTAAGTAGACAAAATACTACATTTCAAGGGCTACGTATCCTAATTTTGAAACTATTAATTAATTACAGGATGCAATTAAAGACGTTCCACTGCACTTAAACATATATTTGCAATAATATTTTTATTAGATTAACATTTATTTAGTTGTTTTATTATTAATATTGGTGCTGACTGCCTAGTATTTTATATGTAGATGTGTAGTAAATTCTTATGATAGCTCTATATTACAATAACGTTTGACAGGGGAGAAGCTGATGCCAAGTGCCAAATATTCAATGGAGGAATACATGATTAATGACTACTCTCTGCTGATGAATATCACTATTCGATCACTAGAAAGGAGGGACTTCGGTGGATACATTTGTTCTTCCGTTAGCGCCATGGGAAAAGCAGAAGGCGTAATAAGGCTTCAAGGTTAGTTTTAATGCATACTTAATTGGATACCACAGTATTAAAACCTTTTCAAATGCATTCCATATTCATATTTTATTTTCTCTAGTCCAGATGTACTTTCCCTAATTTATACTAATCAATCATGAACGATCGACATTTGGCTTATTAAAATAGATTTTAGATTAAAATCATAGATTTTAATTAAAATAGAATAACTAACAAATACATATTTTTGTTTAATATATTGATACATTTTTTGGTAGCAGCAGCGTGTAGGTTTCAAAATCTGATAATCTTTGTGAAACTGAATGTATTATTTACAAACCATCTTCAGTCATAATACTCCTAACCTAGCACATTTTAAATTTAATCACACTTTCGTGGTTTTCGAGATGTAAAAACGGTTACTTCACAAAAAAATACATAAAATTTACATTTTATAAAATTATACCATTTAATATATTGCACCTATGTATTTGACTTTCACAATTGTAGTCCTACCGTACGAAACCTGTAACCCACTAAACCTTTGCTAGTTGGTGGCTACGTCATGTCATTGATATTATAGCCTAAAATTGAATGGGCAGTTGTTTTCCAAGCTACTGTACAAAATTAAAGTGTTTTTGTATACTCATATTTTTTATTCAGTTTGCTGTCATTTTATACATCTGAAAAATGGTTATATATAAAATATTCTTCCCAGACTGTAGCTTTGGATTTATTACTACACTCTTTCAGTTCTTTTAGGGAAGTGTCAGTTACAAAATTATAAACAATCCTCAAAATAACACAAATATAGCTAAACATATTTCTGTCCTTTAGTAGTATAATGTTGCTATTCAGTGTTTAATGTTTCAGAACTAAACATTCCTAAGACTACCGTCATGCCAAGCCCCAATTATTACGAGCCAGTCAAACCAGCTCGAAAGAAACCTCATAAGGCGACTCATGTGAAGGAGAAGCACCAGGGGTCTCGCAAGAAGAACCATAACCATCATGAGGAGATCGAGGAAGAGCCAAGAACAACGGCTGAGGTGAGGACGGAGTCGTCATTAGTCTCGTACCCCAGCCGACCGCCACCCTGGATACTGCATCACAACGAGGTGGGCCACAGTCCGGGCGCCAAACATGAAGGAGTCGGTGTCGTAATACTGCTCCTCAGTGTTGCGGTGTGTGCCTGTCACTGGGTCGTGTAGAGGGAGTGAGAGGGGCCCAAAGATGCACTCCTTGGACAGTGATGTTAAATAGATAAGCCACAGCTCGGGCACCAAACCCGAGGCCAAATCAGTGTATTAATAAATAATACGAAGTTAAGATAAACCTCCCACATTACTGCCAGGCTACAAGTGCCCAAGGCAAGGAATCTGATTGACTTCGGGTTTGGTAAAGTAGTACTTTGCTCTACCATTGCACTAGGCGTCTTCCAACAAACAGCACACACACACAATTACAAAAATGGGAAATAGGCTTAATCACCTTTTTTAATGGTTTTTGATGCAGTGACCTTTATTTAATGTTCGAAAACAATACCCCCAAGAGTTTATTTTCAGCTGTAATTTATGTATATTTATATTTATCTGACTGTATGGGTATGCATTTGATCGTACATTTTTAAATAGCTTTTTCCTGGACATATTTTTTTCTAGTTTGTTTTTAATTGAAATTACATTCCTATGAATTACTAGGTTGTAATGATACATTATTCTTGAACTTACATTACAAATGGCACTTTATAACTAATTTTTTGAGGACACTCAACAATGTACAAATATTTGTGTTTATAGAGATGCTTAGTAGTACTTATGTACCTCACAAACTTTTGTAATGAAATTGGTCGTTTTGAAATAACTTAAGTGATTTAAATGTGTTTTTGTGACTGGCACTCTGAAAAAATACATAAAAAAAGATTATCGTAATTTAAAAATAATTAGATAGTGAAACCTACCATATTGTAAGTTGAAACCGGAAAAATGAATTTGGGAGAAACAATGTATTGTAAAAAACGCATAAAATCAGATAGCCATAAAACCAAGCGATGGGCTATAGGATAATACATTATAATAACTAATTATTATTTTTTCCCATAGAATAACATGGCGAGTTTTGGGTCGGAAGTTTTGAATACACTCTATATTACTTAGTTTGATAGATAGGCTACCTACTTTGATTCTTATACTTTGCATTGCAATTTTACTTTAATCTTATATTTTAGGTTTGATTTAATTATAGTTTGAAATAATATAAATTATGGCATAATCTAACTATATGATTTGAAAATGGTAAATGTGTAATAAGTTTGCAAATTGATGTTGCCAAAAAGCATTAGTTTTGTGAGTGACATTGTAAACTTGCTGTTGGTAACCGCGATACATATTTTAGCTTAGTAAATTAACAAAACGGTTAAACCTGCTAAATATTGTTCAATGTTAAAAAAAATACGCAAACCCAATCCTGACCTGCATTTCTAGTTTTATTAAATGCTTTATCAAATATATTTTCCAGAAAAGTAAATCCACCTAAAACTTATTTTCTTTACATTTTATATCCACAACCAATTAAAATAAACGTCTATCTTTCAGGAATGCTACGTGTATATAGTCTTAGTACTTTTAAATAATATCGTTGGAATAAACATAGTATCAATATGTATTTGATCTATAAATGAGCTTTATTGTGTATATATAAGAATTATTACTTGTAATATAATTAAAGTTGATAAGCTATTGTGTATTAAAATGCACTATTAGCCAAGCGGCGCTAGGCCTTGCGTGTGAGAAGAGAATGTCACTCGTTTGTTATGTTTGATAACATTTTAAAACCATAAGTAAATGCATTTCTTGAGTCACTGCAACAGGCAACAAAATATGACTAGAAAAACATGCAAAGATAACCTGTGGGGCATTAGTACTTTAATATACACAATATTATAGGGGTGAGTTTTAATTCCACATTATCAGAAGTTTTCATTTAGCTTTCAACGTACGATAATGGAATGAATAGAAAAAATTACCTAGTATAAAAGAAATTTCTGCATACTTTAGCGATCACACTTTTCTTTCAAGCATATCAAGAGCTAGAGTAATCTTGTCAACATAAAAGTATATATAATGTCACTTTCAGTTATAAAATTCAGTAAAACACCTGTTGGTTAAACATTATTTTCTTGTTACAGTATAACAGGGTACAGGTTCATTTGTAAATAAACATGTTATAAATTATAGGCGTGAATCTGTTTTCATAAAAAATATATTTTAGTAATTATAAATGATGAATTAAGACCTGTAAAAATGTAGCATACTAGATTTATTTGTAGTCTTAATGCAGCGATAGAATACATAATTTTTAGTAAAAATATCAATACACTCCATCATCCAGGGTTCTCTTAAGACGTCAAAGACATTCAATGTGAGTTTAAACGTTTATATATTTTGTTTCCAAGAAATACAGTTGAATATCATTTTCAAACAAGGTTTTTGTAGCAGCTAAGGAGTAAACAAGAGCTTCTTAAAACGTTCTATCTGTTTTGATACCCATTAAAATGCCATTTGAATGATAAGGAATATCATTACTGCAGTAGGGAAGGGTGCCAAGCCGTTGATGTAGATATAAAACTGATGGGCACCGGTGTATATAAGACGGCCCCTGTTCTACAGCTCCTTTTCCACCCTTCTCCTACATACTGCTTAATGAGACAAACACATCAACAGTAACCACTCATTTGTTGATGTTGACTGTTATATTTTATACTGATTGTAAATGCAGGGTTGAAGCAATTCTAAAGTTTAATTGCAAAAAATACTTTAACTTTTTTTGCTACACATTGAAAGTAAAGTACATGTATTTTTTCTTCTAAAACAATACAAATACGCAGTGAGTTAAACGTGTCTTTAAAATTTAAATACATTCCGACACTTTAGAATTGCTGTTTACGTGTGTATAATTATTAATCGAAGTAAATATTTTATTAATTAAAATGTTACACTTATTGAATACTTAGATATAAACTACATTGAACGTATCACACAACATAGTCTTCCAAGATAAGTTTTAGGTTAATTAATTTCGTGATTTTACTTTTAATTTGATGATGATTTAAAAATTGGTATGATAAGATAAGGTGAACTCTAGTTGAAATCTACTCGAAAATTACGTCCCATTAAAATACAATTAATTCGAAAGGTACAGAACAAGCCAAACAATACGCAAAATAACAAAACCCTATTTATTACAATAATTAATCTAATAATCAAATGAAGGTAGTTAAAAAGTTACAGAATGAAAACCAAACAGTTAACTCGTTTAGAAAATCTTTCTTCAGTTCTCTTTGGTAGTCTTCATCTTTAAAACACATTTTATTTAATGCATTTCATTAGTTTTAGGTATAATAACATCTTTAAACTTAAAAACAGTTTGAGCTCAGATGGTAGTTAGTGTTTTACAACTTTGTTAAGATTCTATATAGACCTGGTTATTATCATAAATGGGTTTATAAAACGAACTTTTTATGTTTATAAACAATGTTCAATGTTTTTAGCATGTAAATTCATTGTAAGAACAGAAGAAAATGTTATATAAAATTGTAATACACTATAAAATAATACTTAAGTTTTAACAACCTTTTTAAAAGTAGGGTTATTTTTAGAGTAAAGTCGGCTTTGAAAATAACATTTTAGAAGGTAAAGTTATATAGCTGAAGTTTAGCGTAAGTATAGCTAAAGTATTAATTTGCAAATAAAGAAATGTGTATCCGTAAAAAACAATTCCGTCACAAAAATCCAGGTCAAGTTATTGATTTTTGAGTTTTGCTTCACTTTGTTAAAATAAACTCAATTATTTCTCTCTGGTTCACCAACAAGGAAAATTTAATTAATTTTTTACTTACGATTCAATTAGAAAAACCGACTACGAAATCTAACAGAAAAAACGATCATATTGTGTAACGTAGACAAGATTAGTAGGCAGAAATTTTAGTACATGAAGTTTGCTCAACGAATCCATATCTAAACGAATTAGATTATATAGTTGGGATGAGTATAATTTTGTAGCCGGTTATTTTGTGTACATGCTAATTTGTTTAGTAAATATGTAAATATGAAATGGGGCGGCAACCACGATGTTATTTGCACTGTGCAAAACGCTCGCCCCCGTAGCGCGTTCGTGTATTTAGTAGCAGTTCCTAAGGAAATATTGACAATACTGTTTGTTTATTATTAATAACGTATGTATAATATTTAAAATATTTAAAAAATGTTTATATTAAGTAAATAGTTGTTTTGTAAAAACAATTGATGGGAAATGGATGGTTGAAAATAAAAACTACAATAACTTTAAATATGTTTTTTTTCCTTTGATCTATCCATCCTGAATTATTTAAGGGTGACAATCGTTATGTGGTTTATCTTTTTTTTTAGGAAAATGATAAGGTTATAAGTGATTGAAATATATTTATACAGCTGTTATTAACAGCTGTATAAATATACAGCTGTAAAATTAAAACGAACTAATTAATAACATTTACTTCAATAGTGCGTTAAAATGATATCCGCAAGCACACAGAAACGAAACCACTAATATCTTACGCAGCTTCAAAATACATTTCAATTTATTAATATTTACATCTGATTTTATTGATGCTGTTACTGCTGTTTTACTGCTGACAATTGTAAAAGTATTTAAATAAAATTCGTATGATATCGTAATATGTCTATCCGTAGTAGATTTTACTTGTTTGTAAATAGTAATAACTTTGAATGTATATGCAATTCACGCGTTTCATTGATATAAACACTTGTATAAATAATTCAAATACATCAATTTCTAAGACATTCCATTACCTTAAGCCCAGCTGCGTACCGATGGGTAAATCACTTTGAGCAATATTATTGTACTGGGATAAACGTCTCTTGAAAACACAATATAAACTGAGCATTTTAACTTGCGTCTATCGAATAAATATACATACTTAAGGAAATGTGGCTCCTGATTATTATTAGCAAATTCATATTTTTAATTTTAATAGCATTATTAGGTTTATTGTTAAGTTTTAGTACGATTGCCTAATCTATCAGGGTACAACAATGTTGTGCTTTATACAAATTACTTCAGTAAAACAATTGTTCGTGATTCCCAGTAGACTGAGAAATATGCAACACATTTTTATTAATTTTATTGTTCTAACATAAACGTCTTTAAATATTGTGAGGGTTTTCAGGAAATGTTAGTACATTTTCAACGAAATTAGGCAGAGAAAAAGGGCCATAATACTGTGTATGTTATGTCATAACACAATTTGGTATGATAATGACAAATGCATTGACAACTAATGAGTTTGACCCAACCGTCACAAAACTTGTCTGATGACGTAAAAAGCGTACAATCACTGATGACCACTGATAGCGTAAAAAGCTTATTTCCTTTGTTGTACATTGTAGTCGTTGTTCATTTCAATATGCGCTAAAAACCTAACATTATTGGATAACAAATGATAATTATGATACTTAAAAACGGTAAAAACATGTTTGAGATTTAGTTAAACATCAGATTATACTATAATATTTTTGAAACACATATCCGTAGTAAATACAAGCGATAATCTATGTCAGTGGAGCTGTTATGTGGACCTTAAGTTCATTGCCTGAGAAATTGCAATCCACTGGGAGCGATATTTTTAATGGTCAAAAGACTATTCTATTACTAACAAAAATCGCGACGTCGTCGGCGAGAGGAAAAAGGACCCTTATAATATGGCCTACATAAAACTTGCAGGTACTATCACTATGCTAGCGCTTTATGCGACAGTCATCGCTACCATTTTATAACAGCCATGATTTCAGCAGGATCTTACCAAATGGTAACACTGAATGCCGCAAAAGTGCTAGCGGGGTTGTAACGCCTGTAATTTTTACGTAGGCCAAATTCCAGGGGACCTCTTTTTGCCGCTGTTAGCATATTAAAAAATAACCAGTTCCGATTACATTGGGGCGAGATGAAGAATAAAAACCTACTTGTTCTATAAAGTTGAATATTTGTGAATTGTGGATTCATAGACATAATCATTCATTATTCTGAATAAACACATACAGATGTATATCTCAGTCAATATTAAAACAAAAAAAAACAACTATTGTCAAACAACATTACTTCAAGCCCTGTACCGGTTGAGCTAATCTTGTTAGGGAGATGTCTGGAAACTCAAGGATCCCAATTTTCTAGACTCTACTTCACTTGCTTTAAAAACCTACATACCAATATCAGTAACATGAGGTATATACTGGACCGTTTGAGCAGACATTTGGTATGAGGGTACAGATCAGAAACAAACATTCATATTAATGATTCTGAAAAATTGAAAACAGGGGATAAAAGTGTTAACGAACAGCCTCCCTCCCCCCACAGAATATGTGACCCCAGGTGAAGACATAAGTTGTAACAAGTGGAGTAAAAAGTACCCGTATTCAATACCTACAGACCTAAATCTGAGGGCAATTAAAGGGTAAACTTAGTGTAAATATTGCATCTTGCATTGTTAAAAGAACACATGCTAATCGAGTGTTGTTATTATGAATGTATTGTATAATTCCTCACAGCCAAAAGTTTTTAAACAAGTTATAACAAAACCCAGCGACCTCAATGTACCGCTTAAGCTTGTAATTAATACCCTACTGGAATGAATCAAAAGGTCTTAGGTGTTTACTGTAGCCATGTAAACGACCTTTCAGCTGGTTGATTCATATCCGGTACCACCGAACAGTTATACCTTAGCGGATTTAATCTCGTGCATTTTATACTCAGTTTAGGCTTGAATCAACGTTATATGTTCCTGGCCTTGCCATACAACGTGCTTAGGATGGAATAAATTGATACAAAAATATACTAAATGTTGAAGTAAAATTATATTATGAGTGAAAAAACTAGAATTTTTTATTATCTAGTTTGCGTTGTAATTTTGTAAAGCTAGGTTTTTGTTAGGGGTATTAGAAAGCTTCAAAACATGGTTAAGACGATTGTCTGACACAATAATTTTAAATTTGAATTAATATTTTGTTTTTAAAACTCGTAAAAGGGGTATTACATAACATTTTTGTTTAGGGTGGTAATTATTTGTTTCCTACTTGTAAATAAATGTGAATTAATTTCATCCTTGTCTAAGAATATGTGATATAAGTAGTTTAAAATAAGCCACTTTACCTTCGTGAAACAACGCAGAAAACTTTGAATCATCTTAATTTTGTCTTAGTTTTAGCTATAACTTGGAATCAAGTTTGAAATTTGTCAAGCAAAAGCAATTTAATCAGAAGAAACGATCAGGGACATTAGTTTTCTGACTTGCATTAAAGCAGCTCAGCTGTGTACCAGCCAAGTTTATCGCCTACAATAAATCTGTTTATTGTGCTAAGAATTAGTGAAAGCTCTTAACTGGTATATTTTACATCGCACCAAAACTCTGAAAACTTAATAAATACTTAAAAATATAAAAATAATTTCCTTTTTTTTTGGGTATAGGTAGTATACTTGTGTAACGAAAAATATCAGAGAATTAGTTGATTATAAACCGCTTACTGTTTTATATATAAGGATTATGTTTCCGAAAACCATGAAGAGGACTAAGCAAACCTGCTTCCTTAAAACAAACTTACCATATAACTCTCTACTGGTAGGCGGTTGTTTGTTTTATGGGGGATTAGGAGGCCACGTCTCAATTGAGATATTGTACACCCACCGGAAAGAGGCAAAAGAGAGATGGAAAAGATGGTAGGATGGGGTCAGTCTACCTCGCTCCAGAAAAGGAGAGAGAGCCTTACCTAGCTCCCGGGCTGTGTGGGTGACAACACCCCAGGACGATTCGCCCTCAAACCCGAAGTCCACCAGGCAGGGACCGCCATCGCACAGAGCCTCCAACCTGTCAGGGGTCGGCTGGCCCCAGGACAGTTCATCCTCCAGCCCGGCAGACTGAAGACCGTCGGGCAAAGGCCCTTCCTCCCAGGCACCCGTCCCAGGCTGCAAGGAAGATCCACTACTCCCTCCAAGGACTTGGACTAGACTGGGGATCAAGGCTCAACTGGGAGTCAAGCCCCAGAAGAGACGAGGAGGAACCAAGGAAGAGAAGTTGGTCACACTGGATAGCCAAAAGACTATCCAGGTGACAGCTTCATCTTGCTGTATCCAATGTCGACCTCTGTACTAGTATAGACCAGTCAGAGAGCCGTCGAGGGTCGAAGTAGGCGGTTGATTGGTAGTATTGTAATAGGGGAGCTATGTTTGATTTGAGGTCTATGACGCAACTGAAAGATTGTTGATAAGTTTCTTAATCAAGACCGATTGACCACATCAATTTATTGACTGATTTATTGATTGCACGATTGAAGACTGTGTCAAGAGAAGTGCGATATTGAGATTTTGCACGGCAAGCAACTCTTTTGCTTTATTGATGAAACCCCACCCCTTACAAACTGGCCTAAGTGAAACTTGTTAGGATTAATCAATACTTATTATCCTTGAGTCAATACTTATATACCAATACAAAAATTTAAAAAACTAAAATATATATGGTTATGACTGTAATTTGTTCTTTTAAAATAAAGTAATATTCGATAATTATAATCACAACACTAAAGCCATTTTAAGCTTGTAAATTACAATAATTAACTTGAAAACATAAATTTAAACTAAGTAAAAGTTTTTCTCCAGTTATGAGTTCAATATCTGTCAAGGCCCACTATAAAAACACATTTTACCCACACAAGCTAAATACAAAACAAAATGGCATTTATTTATTGGAACAACATATAAAAGCAAGTGTAATTGATGCAATGAACACAATTACGTAACCACAAAAGCTAAAATTGCTACCGAGATAAATAATTATCACAAAACCCATTGTAATTTATTACCTTTCCAAACGTGATAATACTTAGCTTTTGTGATGTGTGACCAAACATTACAAATGGAATAAGACATTATACTCCTGGTTTAAATTACGTTTGGTTGGTTGACTTTATATGACCTTTAGTTTTACCTTAGTATTACTTTAGTTTTTTTTATAATGACAATTATTCTCTCAAGTATAAACGGTATATATTTTGTGAAAGTATTTTTTCCAAGAATTAATTTAAAATTTGCGTTATAATTCCAGATGTGATTATAAATCAGTCCGCTATTCCTCATCATAATATTTTTCTTCCTCACAAGTTGCTACTAATTGTGAAAATGAAGCTTTTTGCACGAAAAACTATAAAGTAATTTTCTTTTGTGTAATCTATTTCCTACGCATCACTTGTCTTGAAGCTTCCTCCCAACCACCATAATCATTCGATGGCATGGGTCTCGTCACTTCCACCCTGGTGTTCCGATTTCCGAGGATAAGACAACGTCTAACCAATAGAAGGATCCTTTAACTGACTATTTTAGTTGATGGCAAGTTGGTGACACCAAAGCCTGCCTTGGAGGGCTGCGGCTGTAATGGTCACAGTCCGTGTTTGACTTGTTTTCCAGATATTGGAATTTGTTTGGCTGTATATCCGTATTTTATAACTGTGTCAAACAGAGTTGCCTCGAGCTAAAAGTAGTCGAGGAACTATTGGTTCGTGGGAAAGGTTTGTAACAAATATTTAAGCTCTTTAACCATAGCCGACAGTTTAACATATTACAGGACTGTGTTATGTTTTATTCTAAATCTTGGTGCTATTAAACGTTATACATGTATTTAAACTTGGTTTGTTAGTGAATTTCCTTTGGAAAGTGAACTATTAGCATGACTCGCACGGTGAAACTTAAGCCCGGGACCACCATAGAAGTTCCTAACGTGACTCCCTGAACACGTTTTGGGGGGTCGTTCAAAATTTTATATATATATATATAGACATATATATATATATATATATATATATGTGTGTGTTTGCAATCTAGCGGTCGCATTTTTTGTCCGATTTACTTCAAATTTGGTAAGGACTTTCCTTTCCGTAATCAGTTGGACAAGTTCGTTGGGCAAAACAATCGGAAAACTCCAAACCCCTTTTTCGGGGATTAATCTTTCAAATTTCGAGTTTTTGGGCCTTAAAAGGGTCAGATAAGCCCCGGATGTAAAATTAATGCATGTAAAAAGATGGAAATTAGTGAGGCAAAATTTGTAAGCCCTCTCTCGTCATTCTAGCATACATATTTACGAGTTATTAAAGAAAATGTGTTTAGACTAAACACAGTACGTTGTCTTATGGGGTTTTTACACTAGAAAAGCCTGCTACTCCTTTGTTAGAGTACTTTTATCATCCCCAGCAACCTCACGCCTACTTTCAAGCCTGACCTTCTCCTAACATTATAATACGCAAAATTGTATTCCCAGCTTTGCAGGTAAATGAAACCAGGAGCATCAGAACAGCCAAAAAATCTATGTTTTCAGATTTCAATAAAAATTGGAATAAATGTATGTTTTTACTCTGATTTTGAGTTTTACAAGTTTTTATGTGGAAATTCACTTCCCTCACGTCAGCGTGCTGCGTGCGAACTCGTTTAAAGTTGTTATTGAGTTTAACGACACGGACATTTTAACACACATTTTGGGCAAAACATAGTTTATATATATTTGCAGTCAGTTACGGGTTTCGTTTACATTTAACTTAAAAACAATAAGTTAAATCCATTTAAATTATTTTATTTGTAAAAACCTTTCATTAATGACCCAACCCAACATATCTTAATGAGAAATATTTAAGTTGAGAAAATACCACTTTTGAATCACACGTTCTTAAAATATACCTATTTGCTGTAAACGGGTTTTAAGACATAAACTATGAAAGGACTAATTAAAAAAACAAAATAAAATAAATATGCTGTAGTACGTGCCACTGGCAAAATTTAATAACATGATAGTAATAAATTAAGAGTATTTTTCTCATTGAGTACTTTATTTAAAAAGAAATAAAGTTTTTGGTAAGTGAAAATTTATACTGAACTACGATCGACTGGTCAAGATTGATAAAAATCTCCATAATACATTGAACGATGTATATTATAAGTGGCTGTACAATAATTTGATACTGTATAAAACACAGTTACAAAGCACAAGATATAATTTATTTTTACTTACTCAGTAGACGGAAAAGATAAAATTGGCATGTAGGCAGGCTGTGTTTATCTTTAGGTGACAAAAAAAACATGAATCAATGTAATTTGTCCGATGTCTATTCCTTAATTGATCCAATGTAATCCCTAATTGATTGTGATTGGGGATGGATTGATTGTCCGATGTAATTTGTCCGCAATTCAATGTAATATAAGGTTTTTTAAAATTATAAATTTGTTTTTTTGTAAAATCTAGAATTCATTTTGTTTAAAACTATTTTCAAAAAAATGTACTGGCAAGTCAGAGTTGCATTTATAGTAGACCTACGAGTCTAACTATTTTTTAAGGGAATATATAATTTAATAACATAGTTTAAAACCTAGAACCCTAGTTTTGCAGTTAAAAGTTTCAATGAAGTAAACAAAATTATTTATTTTTTCCGTTTGATTTTGTAATAACTCATAATGCAAAATTGCCACCCGTCTAAAGAAAACTTCTTCTTATTGTAATGATCGCCAATATTCATTTTACCCATCAATATTCATATTACCTCTCATCATTGATGAGAGTCGTAACATAGCCTTATGGCTTATTGGATTGCTCGGCAGTTAAAAAAATTCAAATATATTTAACCACGAAAATTTATAAAATAATATCATATACTAAACATACTCCTTGGGAGTATGTTTAATTTATGAAAATATATATAGGAATAGTAAATACATAAAAATCTTTTACAGGGATATTTATTCTATTTCCAATTCCACTTCTGAAATGCGGAACTGAAAGATGATTCTCATAGCGTCGCTGGTGATTCAATTTCTCGCTACAGTATAGATGAAAGAGTGGTTGGTTATATGTTTTATTCATAAGACTATTGCGATGATGCATTTTAACTATCAGGTGTGTTTCAATGGGGTTTAAATGTACACTGATTCACAATGTTTAAATGTTTTATGTATTACTCTGTTTAGTGCTACTTATTTGCTATTGTAACATGTACAGTAAATATAAAGTTATAAATAGCTTACACTAATTAACTACTTATTGTATGTTTTTAAAATATGTTTTTAACAGTTGAGTAGAAAATTAGTATCGAATTATATCTCAGTGTTAAAATAGCAAATGAAAATCAGTTTAACTAGAACGTAGCTTAGTGTTAGTTTATGATGAATGAATTAGGCCTAACTATTGTAGTAGGTAATCGTTTTAAATAGATTGTGAATTGGATTTTCTTGAGTTTCCTCTTAGATTGCACAACTTACTGAGCCATAAGCATATTATAGATTGAATTCGGACGAATTTCAAAATAGTATGTAGATTTCCGGTATAAGTAATTAAAAATATGACGTAACCTTTACTTGACACGTCTTTCCTTAGTTGTTGAGTAATCTTTTAAGAGGATTAAAATAAATTTGCCCTCAGGAAATGTTGGCTAAATGAGAGGGATGAGTAGGGATAAGAAACTATTAGTTTCCTAGTTTTATAGATATTAAAATATTATACTGTAAGTAATATTGATTTTAAAATAAATGTAGAGTAATAATTTTCCTTAGAGATATGTATTTGTAATACCTGAAAGTATTAAGAAAACTTGTATAAAACCTTTTCTTGATTGTTTTATGTAAAGTATATTTACCCAAATTAAACTATGCTTTTTATGATTGTTATTTTAATAAATTTGTAACTAACAATCGGGTCGACTAAAGGGGTCTACCATCTACAAAACTCGTAATCAAAACCACCACTTCTGAAAACAACACTATTCCAAATGGAATAACAAATGAATAAGGTTATTCTAATGTACAAACTATAGAGACATATGTATACAAAACTGCTCTAAAAGTCCATCTGACGGTAAACAAAGAAGTTTACGATTGTTACATTGTTTTGATTATTACATAGTATTAAATCGGGGATAATACTAAATGATTACAAAAAATCAACAAAATAAGCTGGCATTTTGCAGTTATTTATAAATTTGTGGCCATACTTATATGTAATTACACATCCGTTGGTATAGTACAACAACATATCCAATTACCAATTAAATCGACTAATAATCACCAAAGTATTTTGCGAACAACAATTAAAGTTTACTCTCTATTGACCGTTTTAACTCTACATTAAAGGAAAAGTACCTGGGGTTTAGGTTGGGGGAGGGGGAGGGAAAGAGAGAGAGAGAGAATAGTGCAACAGAACCTACTAGATATTAAACTTTTTTCAAATATTTGGTCGAATCACGACCATTGGGCGGTCTCTAGTTTCAATAAATAAACCATCTGTGATATTGAAATTCTGCTTACTGAAATCGTTAGGTGTTTTTCATTTATAAAATGAACCATAAATCATCGATATCAGACAAACCGTTGAGAAGGAGCTGGCTTTATACGTTAACATTGGTCTTATGGAGAAGCAAGTATAAACGCGAAATGTTACATGACTGGAACTCCCTCACACTAAGATGTTACAAGTGAGGGTAAATAAATGGGAAACGATAGTGTATAGATCCTGTGCCGTGCCACGCCATTTCCCTACCATGTTCCCCTCGCGCCAACCCCCTCACTGCCGCTCACTGGCTCGCTTCTCGCTTCAGCAGCCGGATGGTCCGGATGTAAGGTGACGTCACGTTCGTTGTTGTCTCCTCCACCAAGCACCAGAGCAGCATCTTCCTTCGTCCCCGATGTGCGCAACCACAAAGACGCCTTTCTTCGTCAGTGCAGACTTTCACTAGTTGATCCGGAACCATCTCATCTCAAATGTCTTGCCAAGTTCTAACAGTAGGGAGTTCTAAGGCGAGTCAGGCGGTATATACAGGGTGTCACAAAATGCGGAGCGCGCTATGAAGAACCGGATTCTACATAAAAAACAAGTTGAAAATGTAAAGTAACATTTCGATTTCGGCTTAGTTTAGCCGTAAACTGCCATTTTTTTTATTTTTTGTGAAAAAATTAACTATTCAAAACCCTGGAGGTATTTTTATGAAACTTGGTATAAACTTTGAGTTTTTGATTTTTCAAATTTTCCAAAAATATTTTTCTTATCAAACTTATTAAATTTCAAAATGGCGGCCATTTAAAACTTTCAAAGTCAAATTCCATGAAAACTAACAACTAAAACAATGTGCTTTAAATTTGATCACCTGTCAAATTTCGTTTTAGGTACTGGTTTTCATGGATTTTGACTTTGAAATATTTAAACGGCCGCCATTTAAAAATTTAATAAGTTGGAACAAAACATTTTTGAAAAATTTTAAAAACCAAAAAAATTAAAGTTTATACCAAGTTTCATAAAAATATCGCCAAGGGTTTATGAATAATTATCTATTTTCAATCAAATACAAACACACAATCAAAATTTTACTTTTCTTTCTAGCTCACATTCTTATGACACTAAATATAAACATATCCTGGCATATTCTCAACACAAAACAATCTCATTTGAAAAATTACCGTATTGCACTGGGATGTGCTTGATAAATAAATTTCACAATGAATTAAAAATTGATATGTCTTTAAATATTTTCAAAAATAAATTAAAAGAATATTTACTAACAAATTATTTTTATTCGATTGAGGAATTTTTAAACTGTTTATAAATTTTATTTGTAATTTTTTTAAAGTACCAAAGTTAGAGTTTTTAAATGGTAATTAACTGTAGGAAAAATGGTATTATAATTAAATTTACCTTTACTTTACATGTCATATTGTTAATTTGAATTATTATTTTGTATTTGTTTTTATTAAGACCAAATTTATGGTTACCTGTTATATAAATAAGATGTTATGAGACTGACTGAATAAACAATAAACAATGGCGGATTCCGCCTAAACTAAGCCGAAACCAAAAAACATTTTACTATACATTTTTGACTTATTTTTGTATGTAGAATCTGGTTATGTATAGCACACTACGCATTTTTGTGACACCCTGTATATTAAGATTACACTCTGACGAAACATGTTCAGAGTATCATTACACACTGCTATAGTGTATTGCGATTAAAATATGATTGTCAACCAACTATCTTAAGTTACTTAATTGATTTTGAACAATCTCTAGGCTACCTTGGCCAACTCGGACACCAAAAGTTTCTTAAAGGTGAGGTATTGAAGTATTTCAACTGAAGTAATTAAAATACTACAAATGTTCAACTCACCCGTAAGTTAATTTAAGTTTGTTTGAATGTTGCTCGTATGTTAAAGGTATATAGTCTGTTGTTTTTATGATTTTTGCTAATGGTATTATAATGGTGTTATAAATTTATTGTATTTTACCTTCTACAAATTACTCGTATAAAAACAACAACATAAAACAATTAAATATTTGAAAACATGTAAGTTATTTCTTTGGAAAATGAGTTTTCCCATTTAAAGATTAATTTATATTTAGTGTGTATCATTACAATAATTAATTAAAATCCAGTTTAAACCTCAATTTGTCACATTGAGTAATTGTGTAATCTTTTACAAGATTACTAAACAAGATGGAGAGAGAATAATCCGCCTTCATTTTGGTTTGATTCGTGCTCAATAATCAATATGATCAATAGAACTAAATCAATTTATATGATCTGGCAACATGCAAGTATCAATCTATTTTGAGCTCTATCGACATTATTGGTGAAGTCATTACCAAGTGCTCTATATTAAGATCTTCTAAGATAATTTTATATTATTTTAAAGGTTGAGCCATCAAAATCAATCAAGAGTTATTTAGATGGTTGGTTATCTTTAAATAGTTCTCTTAAGTTTTATATTTTGTTACGATTAACACCTTAATAATACCACATTTGATTGGATACACCAAACTGCACTCTTTCTAGAATGAAAGATTTTTATGCAATTATAAATATTATAACTCTTTATTCAGTCAACTTTTGTATTTCAGAGATTGCTGATTTTGGTTAAACTGTTAATATTACATCTCATATTTTCATAACGAGACCTTTTTTTTATATATGACGATATATTTATGTTTTCACAAAAGGTCTTTGCACAGGATAACGTCATATTATGTATTAACTTTTACAATAGAAATATACAAAAACTCAATACTTTTTTTGGCTTTCTTAAATTTAAAGTTGATTTAATCTTCACATGACAATGTTATGTTGTATGAGTAAAGTTTGCAGTGTTACACGACGAAACTAAACATGGCCCTAATTGTAGTCTGCGGTTCTGACAGGAGACCAACCATCTTGCTCTTAGTCTCTACTGTTTTTAGTTTCTCACGGGGATTAATTAACTTTATGTCTTACATAAGTTTGTTATACCGGGTGTCCCACGAAGAGGTTTAAACGTTTGATTTTATATTACGTGCCCATTCATGCACTGCACTTTTTTAAACTTTACGCAGTTTACAAAGTAGGTTCTAAAAATAATCTGGAAAAATTTCAGCTCCCTAACCTTAATAGAAACAAAATGGCGGCATATTGAAAAACAATACTTTAAAAACATTAAAAAAGGTGTTTTTGGTTTTATAAAATATTTTTATTGTTACATTCTAGGGCAATATGACTTTTAAATAAAAGAACTAGAACATAGCCTAATGGAAAACCTTAAAGTCCAAAATTATTCAAACTGTAACCCATCCACAGCAACACACTGATAACAGCGCGTAACAAATGATTCGTAAGCTCTTACAAAGAAACTCCGCGGTATCCGGAGAAGTTCCTCTTCTATTGATCGTTTTAGTTCCTCATCATTATTGAAGCCATGGGTATAAACTTGTTCGGAAAGACTTCGGAACACCAGTTTCAAGTTCAACCTTCCTTAGTGATTTCGGTTTACCTGGAGAGCGGAGCATTGATGCGCACACCGTACTTTTTGACAACACTACCAGTTTCTAACAAAAGATTTTTCCACTTGGTTATTGTTGGATTACTAGGTGGTTCAATTCCTGGGTAGGCAACCTGAAATTGTCTAATTGCTTCAGTGACGTTGCCAAAAGCAATAACCCACGCACAACACTTAACTTTTTGTTTATAAAATAGTAAACAAATCAGATAATAAATCATGAAAGTAGTTTTTATAGGAAGCAAATTGGTAAATTTTTCAATATGCCGCCATTTTGTTTCTATTAAGGTTAGGGAGCTGAAATTTTTCCAGAATATTTTTAGAACCTACTTTGTAAACTGTGTAAAGTTTAAAAAAGATCGGTGCATGAATGGGCACGCAATATAAAATCAAACGTTTAAACCTCTTCGTGGGAC
Organism: Allygus modestus; assembly: GCA_963675035.1. NCBI lineage: Eukaryota > Metazoa > Arthropoda > Insecta > Hemiptera > Cicadellidae > Allygus > Allygus modestus. The sequence continues at coordinate 486,080,513 of OY776112.1, read as the reverse complement.
ACCCGGTATATCTCGCAGCATGTGACGCTTGGTTCAACTAGATAACATTCTTAAAAGTAAAAAGAAACATGTTTTATCTCAGAATGAATTGCGCGTAACATTCAAATACTTATCTGAAGAATATAGCAAGCTTCGAATTTATCTTTTACAGCATAAATTAAACCCCCACATCTTAAAATAAACATATCAATCTTCAAGTTTAATTTGAGAAACGTATAAACCCTAAACGCAGCAATAATTAAGAAAGTAACAAGAGTGCATCCACCGGTGTATAATATTGCAACTGCCCAAAATATTATTGTGGAAAACTAGATGATCACTTGACCATTCAACTAATTTTCTTACACAAAAGTTACTAAAATATAAATACCCCGTCACAGCAAACCTGCGTACTCAGCGAATTTCCAAAGCATATATGGTAAGCGCATAAAGCCGCTTACCAAGATTCTTTAATATACATTCATAAATAAGCAATATAGGTGTATAACATTTTAATTATTCCCCATAAGAATAAAATAAGGGCTCATTACGTAGGTTTGCTACAACAAGGGACACAAAATTAGTGTTTTTATGCAAATATAAATTTAACTCCACTATGTGAGGCCAAACCAAGTTTCATCAATATAAATTCGTAAATAAGTTATGTAAGCCATTTTGGGGTTTCTCCATAAGAATAAAATTGTGAGGTTGCAGGTTTGTTGCTACGGGAGTCATCGATAAACATTTTTGTTTTTGTGCTAGTTACAATAGACCCCAGCCAGATGAAGTATACCAAATTTCGTCGATATACGTTCATAAATAAGCGAGATATAAAATTGTTCTTATTCTCCGTAAGAATAACATTAGACAACGTACTGTTTTTAGCACCTTCAATATTTTTGGAACCAATTGACGTAAAGCAATGATAAAAGCATCAAATTGTATGTGTTTAAAGCTGAATATAATGATTAAAACTAAAATTTTATTTTGTAAAGCATTATATGTAAACAATAAAAAGAAACATTTTTAGGGTACAAAACCCCCCTAAAATACCCCTTTGGATTGGTCGATCTGTCTGGGTTTTGAACTAAAAGTCATAAATTTTCCTTTGTTTGTTTGTTTGTTTATTGGGTATTAGGAGGCCCCGGCATAGTCGGGGCAAAGAGGGATGGGAAAGGTGGTAGGATGGGGTCAGTCTGCCTCACTCCAGAAAGGGAGAGGGAGCCTTTCCTAGCCCCCGGGCTCTGTGGGTGACAACACCCCAGGACGATTCGCCCTCTAACCCGACGTCCCCCTAAGTCCACCAGGCAGGGAACGTCATCGCACAGAGCCTCCATCCTTTCAGGGGTCGGGTGGCCCCAGGACGGTTCGTCCCCCAACCCGGCAGACCGAAGACCGTCGGGTAAGGCCCCTTCCTCCCAGGCACCCGTCCCAGGCTGAAGGAAGATCCACTACTCCCTCCAAGGACTTGGACTACTCTGGGTATCCAGGCTCAACTGGGAGTCAAGCCCCCAGAAGAGACAAGGAGGAACCAAGGAAGGGAAGTTGTCACACTAGATAGCCACAAGACTTACCAATACTGTGACAGCTTCATCTTGTTGTACCCAATGTTGACCCCTGTACTAGTATAGATAGACCAGTCAGAGAGCCGTCAAGGGTCAATGTTCCTTTACACGTTTGTACCAAATTTCAGAAATATCGGACCATTTTGACGAGAGTTATCGTACTCATGGACACACACACACACACACACACACACACACACACACACACACACACACACACACACACACACACACACACACACACACACACACACACACACACATATATATATATATATATATATACAGTTTTGAACGAATGATGTTTTCGCCATCTGGGAACCTTAAAACAATGAGTTATCGTGGTCCCGGGCTAAGGTCTTACCATTCCCTTTTCAATAACAGAAGCTATTTCACCTAAAAGAGAGCCTAGTATGAGATCAAATTAAAATGAATTGGGGTTCATCTTTCTATATATAACTCAACGTCAATGGTAATAATAATATCGGCTAAATAAAGGTTTACCGACAGTTATAGAACGCTTTTAAATAATCATACACGACATCATATCGAATAAATAACATGACACAAGAAAAGGTTCCCTGCAAGACAGTATATTTTCGTTGTTATCGGTTAATGTCATGCCCCAAGGGTTCCCCTTCCACTTGCAAAACCAGTTTATGAGTCGCTGGGGCTTAAGGAAAATTGTATATGGAATTTTGAAAAGTATTGGTGTGAAGAAGGGAAATCCAAGAACTTAACTTTCCTCATGTTAGCATTCTTAATAATAATTGAAATTTATAATCATATATATATAAAGTAATATTTGTTAAATTAAACATTATTATTTATATTTATCGAAATGGGTTTGCGGCCTTACTTAACATTCTACCACCTTGAACGTTTCCACCAGAAAGGAAGAGTTTATAAGGAAGAGTTTAAAAGTATTTATTTTTTATATCAGTGGCATAGGCGTTTCTTTTTTGAGATAGGCGTTTCAGTTTGAGAAAAATTAAGATCAGATTTTTAGGATTAAACACCTACCGACCTTATTGTAGTTATTATTCCAGGCTCGAACCCTTCACGTTAAATGTTTTATTAAATTAACAAACCAGTTTGAGATTTGAACACACTTTAGAGCTTCTGTTGAGATTTAAATGTCAGTTGCCTATCAAGACTTCTATTGCAACAGTTTTTCTCACAAATCAATTATTTCTTTTAGACACATGCCTTTTTTAACCATTAGACTAAGGGGTCCAATTATACAATTTTCATTCAATTAACAAGCTAGAAACAAAGTTAACCAAATACTACACATTTTAATTGAGAAATATCTAACCTGCAGTTTTACTAATTAAATTACAAAATCTTGAGTTTGTCAAAGAGTCTCCAACAAAACTGATTTTGTTCGTTTTTCTGTGGAAAGACATTCTCTTGGACTCTTATTCTGTTTATTTTATTAATTAATATTTTTAATAACACTTGAAATGTCACATTAATTCCAACCTTATTTCGCTACGCTCTATGAAAAACTTTTTCAAGACATGTTATTGAATCAACTTCTTTATGATTGTTTACAGTATAATTTATGTTCTATAAGTAATCAATAAAATAATAATTTAATTTCTCATACGATGATCTAACTCACTTCAAAAGGTACGTTTTAAATGCGCAATCAATATAATTTTTACAAGCACTATAATGGATTTAATAAAAACAAAAAGTAAAACAATAAATAAATAAAAAATATGTTACAACTAGCTGCTTAAGCTCGTGAAAATATTAGTTCAGTAATCAGTGTTTCATCAATGTTGGATGGGCTAAACATGAATGATAGACGTTTGAAATCCGATTGACAGTGCAGTCAGAAATGCACTGCTGCCAGTGTTGATAAGCTGGGTCTGATAGGATTATTAGTGTATTGTGACTGTTCCTGACTGTCGCTGCATCCATCACCTGGTGACTTTGGCTTTGGATTTCATTGTTTAACAAAATATCTCAGTTTTAAAAGATAATATTATGAGTAAAATATCACAATATAGTATTTTTGTTCATTACAAAAACAAGTTTGAATCTTGGATGCTACTTTCTGCTGTTTATTTTTGAGTTTCTTATGGAAAATTAATTACTAGGATGACCCTCACGGTAAAAATTAAGCCCGGGACAGCTATAGAGGTTCCTAACGTGACTCCCTGAAAACATTTTAAGGGGTCGTTAAACATTGTATATCTATATGTATGCACTGTAGCGGTCGCATTTTTTGTCCGATTTATTTCAAATTTGGCAGAGACATTTGTTTATATAATCAGTTGGATAAGTTCGTTTGAAAAAATAATGATTCGAATGATTCTAACCCTATTTTTAGGATTTTAGTTTTTCAAATTTATGGGTGTTGGACGCAAGAATGGTCAGAAAAGCCCCGAATGTAAAACCAATGCATATACACATAAAAACACACATGTATCATCATGCATTTTTATGATTACACATAAAAATCCAAAAATTCCAAACCCTCTCTCATTATTCTAGCTCAATTGTTTACCGAGTTATTAAATAAAATGTTAATTGACTAAACACAGTACGTTGTCTTATAGGAATTTTACTTTGGAAAATGCTGTTTTTAATATATTGATGTAGTTTTATGACCCCCAATACTCCTATACCAACTTTTGATCCTGACGAGACCTCCTCCTAACCTAATAAAACTTAGTATAACATTGCCATCCTAATAGGGATCTGTAATAGAACCAGGAGCATCAGAAAAGTGAAAAATAAGATATTTAAATTTTCACAACAAAATGTCACCAGTGCTTGTTTAAACCTTTTATTTAATTTTGTTAAGGTTTTAATGGGGAAATTCACTTCTTTCATGTCAGTGTGTGCGTGCAAATTCATTTATTTAGTTAATGGAGATGATACAAAGGTAGTTCTTCTTGGATCTGAAACCTATCCAGTTTTGTTTTATAGATAGGTGGACCTACAGCTTAAAACCTTTTTTAACGGGTTCCGAACCTACGGGACGTGGCGTTATCACATAGCTTACTTATTGGTGATTAATTATTGGCTTATTGGCTTATTGGATTATTATTGACTTACTTATTGGTTGGGAATCGAACCCGGGACCCTACAATCCACAGGGTACCCCACTAAGGTTTTGTTTTTCAAACAAAACCTAAGCCACTTATCAGCTTGCAGTTTTTTTAATAAATATTCTCTGCTGTAACATTTCTATACAAATATTTTTTTTAGATATCTTTAAACCCTGATTTGTAGTGTATTACTTTCATATACTTCAGCCAAGCACGTCAGAGCCTGTCCTCAAGGCTAATAGCTGCTACGCTAAGTTTATCTGTTATTCACTTCACCTGCCACATTAGCCTTCAAACTGTTATCACTACTTCGATACCGCTTAACAAAGATCTGAAAATTTGAGCTTTTTATGATAGATAAATATTTTTGGGGGGAAGAAAAGTATTTGTTATGACTGTTATGTGGATAGCGTGTGCAACACCACTACAGGTAAAACCTCGTTAACTCATAAAGAAGAATATTCAAGATTATCTCATTCATTACACAGTTACACATAATAAAGATGAGACAAAAATTTAACTGCATATTTAGGTTATAAAATTTACACTATTATGCCTAGGAAAAGGGCATTACATTCTGTATTGTTTTCTTACCATAAACTCTTATCTTTGTGAATGACGTAGCCAAACAATCAAAACTACGACTACCTTAAATATTCATATTGGTAAATAATATTTTTGTATAAGACCAGGTATGTTCCCACTCCTGGCCTGTTTAACACTTAGGTAAGAAGTGATATTGCTTATGAACTAATATAAAAACAGACATATTAAAATTCATTGGATACAATTTTGATTTAGGTATTGGCAGGTTTTGGTATCTAGCTTAAAAACCTTATGTCAACGTATGACATTTTAATTTATAAAAAAACTATATTATTTAAGTTTGGTGACAAGAGAACCAATAATGGTCGACCACAGAGGCCGTAAATCCCTTGGTACTGTTACTATTGACCTTATTCTTGGAGTTGTCATTTATTTATCAAAAAGTGTTATTTTGGGTAAGAAATTATATACTTACTACTTTATGTGTTGAGAAAGTATCCCCTCCTAAAAATTCACGGAGGTAAATGGGAAAACATTGAGACGTTTACCTCATTGGACATTGATGGGTTGTTGATACGTTTGATCAAGCATTCGAATTTGGTTTATTATGACAACGATTTGTCTGCATTATTGATGCAGACAAATCAATAGTTAAATAAACAGACCTAACCATTAAATACAAATGTATCATTTCGGTATTAATGAAATTGTAACATATTTACTGCAAAAAATGTAATAGGTTATGATAATTTTGGTATCAAAAAGTCTACTTCATGAGTCAAGGTTTTGTTATAGAAAAAGTAATTTATAATTTGATGGTGTAGTATAAGTAAATGTGTATTTAACTGATGATAAACTAACTTATTACATAATTAAGTCTAAGAAGAGGAATCAGCAGAGGACTGGCAGACTTTTTCTAGATTTAACAGAATAAAAATTTGAGAGTTTAGCGTAATTACTTATCAAAGGGTATTCTATTTGATTCATTTTCATTAATTTGCTCATATTACGCAATTGTTACTAGCTTTAAGGAATTTTACCGTAAAATATTTAAAAAAATTACCCGTGAGACTGCCAAGTAATTCTGTATTTTGGTGAAAAAATTGTTACTTTTCAAGTTTTCCATAAAGCTAAAATTGCACCATGTCTTTCAATACTGATGGTGTGAACATTCGTCATAAAGACCAAACATACAAAACAGAAACACGAACACAAAAACATTGAATTTAAACACAAACTAGCCAGTACTACAAAATACGAAAATAAATCCTTCCGAATAAAAATAGACTCCTTTGAGGTTCGAAGCCTTTGGATATTGCACTAAAACCACATGCTAGTATCGCAGGTGATTTCCACTTTTTGGTAATATAAATTGTTGCAGAGTCTGATGAGACTTTCAAACATAACAATGAGAAATAATGTCCAACATCGTTAATGTACTATACCATTAAGTTTAGGTTCAGGTTTAGGTTCAGTACTCACCAGTATACTACTTATTACATATTGTAAAGAAAATGAAAAAGCAAATATGTAAGCTTAAGTTTTCCTTAAAAACTAAAGGAAATAACGATACACGGGAAAAATAGTTCAAACCTTAGTTTTAAAATGTATTTTGATTACACATGTACAACCACTCAATAATACTTTTAGCCTAGCCTATCAGTAAAATTTGTTAGTATGTTTAAAAGTTAAAGTAGTCAAGTTAAGCTAGTGATTCAATCAGAAGAAACGATCCAGAGACATTAGTTTTCCGTCTTGCATTAAAGCAGCTCAGCTGTGTACCAGCCAAGTTGATAGCCTACGATAAATCTGTGTATTATGTTGTAGTCAGCTGAAATGCTTGGCATATCTGGATTCAACATGCGTTTATTAACTTATCCGACGTAAGATTTTGGAAAACCTAATTATATTGTAAATTTTACTTAGGTTTATTTAAAAGACATATAATTTTAGTGGACAGATATATATATAATAGTGTAACTGAATTAGTATAAAAATTAAAAATTCTCTGATGTAAAGTTAAAGGTGACTATGGATTTGACGCTCCCAAATGTTTTCTTTTATAAAAATGATTTAATATAACTCTAGGATATTCCAACATAAAATAACAAAGTTATACTTTACAAACCTATAAACTTTAATAAAAATATTTTCAGGTAATTAAATTAGCCTAAGTTACAGCCAATCTTCAATACCTTAATTATTATTGTTTTATATTTAACGTATTAACCATGCTCAATCGCTTGTATATAGAGGATTCAAATCATTGTAATGATAGTATTGTATTACAATTTTATCTTAGCCCTTTTAAAATTTAAATATATTGAGGTTAAAAATTGTTAACCATGGTTAAATCTATGGTGGAAACCTTTTATCAAAAACTAAAACATGTAAACGGCTTAAAGTGTCCAGGCTTTATATCATGATTTTTAAAGGGTTTCAGAAATTTTCTTAAGAGATTCGATTATGTTTTATCTCCGCCTTTCCCTATATTATGGTATTAACTATTTCTCAAGTATTGTTGACAGTAAATAGGAATAGTGTGATTTATTAATCAATGATAACTAATTTCCGAAAACAAGTAAATTGTTAAATTGTACCTAATAACAGCTGATAACAGAAGCAGCTTGAAAAAAAGATTAGAGGCCTACGATACTTAGTTTATACGATACCTAGTTTATACTATACTTAGTTTATACGATAACTAGTTTATACGATACTTAGTTTATACGATACCTAGTTTATGCTATACTTAGTTTATACGATACCTAGTTTATATGATACTTAGTTTATACGATACCTAGTTTATACATTACTTAGTTTATACGATACCTAGTTTATAATATACTTAGTTTATACGATACCTAGTTTATGCTATACTTAGTTTATACGATACCTAGTTTATATGATACTTAGTGTATACGATACCTAGTTTATACATTACTTAGTTTATACGATACCTAGTTTATAATATACTTAGTTTATACGATACCTAGTTTATGCTATACTTAGTTTATACGATACCTAGTTTATATGATACTTAGTGTATACGATACCTAGTTTATACATTACTTAGTTTATACGATACCTAGTTTATAATATACTTAGTTTATACGATACTAGGTTTTGTTTTAGTTTAACACCGGCTCTTGTAAACCATTTTATCTGAGAAATACATTAAAATGTCGGGTGTGACAAATTGATCAAACAGAAATAATATTAATCATAAGTAAACGCACGTAAACATAGTTGGTTTTATATTATTTATCACCGTTTTTTTTCATGAAATTTTCCAGTATTAGGTTGGCAAAAAATAATTAAAATATGCTACTTTTGTTAAAGGTTTCTAGTAGAAAACAAAAATTAAAAGCCTCCGTATCTCCTCTGAACATTTCATTTAATTGCTACAAACTAACTTTAGGATATTCAAATTAACATTTATCGAACAATCCGTATTATTACAACTTCTACTGCACTTCGTGAATCCCCCATTGTACGGATACGTTAACAAACACCTAAAAACAAGTCCACACCATATCATACAAACAACTCAATACTATAGTCAACACCATATTTATTATAGTATATTATTAATCCTAATCCTACCTTATTGAAACATAAGTTATTGTACACCAATACCTTACAAAGGTAATTACTGAGTTTAACAATCTTGCGGTTCATAGCTGTCATACATGATTGTGAAACCACTACAGTGAGTGAACTATTACATGTTTTGTAGACATTGAATGAACCTGGTATTATAATTTTGAAATTAACGGCTTGACATACTTTTAATCTTAAAACTAAGTCAGTACCACACAAAATCCTGACCTTAGCATCAGTCGTTCTAGCTGGTAAATTGTAGGATATTAACATTGAAGAAAGAGTTACTGGTAATTTTATAATAAATTTTTTTGTACAACAATGATTAAGATTTGAAAATCATACAAAATCTTATTAAATCTCTTTATTTGACATAATTTAAGAAGACAAAAATAACTTTAAAATCCAAACACTAAATAAAGTGTTAACCATTAGGGCTATAAATGTTAGTTATCACATAAATTGCTTTATTCCTATCAAATAATTCAATGCTAGAGTTCTTATATATTCAAAAGTTTAACCAAGTTAACTGTGAGCTATGTAAGCCATAAATCATGTGGCTGTGTTACATATCGAGAAGAGGATGGAAGTGGGAAACAACGGCGTCTGCTCGTTGATATGCGTCGCGGCGCCGACGCCACATATTGTGCTGTTACACGCCACGCGGCGGCCGAGACAATCCTTACGGTTATAACGTGACCCGCAGTGTTTCATAGGTTTTATTGATTTATTTGACACTAGGATCACCAAGCTATCTAACATATCTCTTTTTGAATTCGTGAGTGAAAAACATACAAATAGTACAAAATAAATCTAAGTATTGGTTATTGTTTATTTTGCTTACCTTTTTAATATGACATTTGCTATGTAAACGTTATAAATAATGTAATGCAATAATGTAAACGTTATTATATATTGCATTTATTGCTATAACGTTACTATATCTTATTTTATCCTGACTCAACAATAATATTTGTATTAATATGGGGTTTCGTAATATTGCAATGATAAATCGTCACTAAAATATTCTATTTAAAATAAAATATTCTGTAATAGGAAGCCAAAATGATTGTCCTTGTATATAATTTTAAAATCTCTAAGTGGTCTATTTTTCATATCGCATTAGTAAAATAATTGCATGATATTCAAGAATGTATAATAAAACAATATATTAAAACCGAATCAGATATTGTTTTTCCAAATATATGATTTAGAATAACTTCCACAGATTTCTACCAAAGGTGGAGATTCCTACTGTATTTAATTGTTTGGAGAATGTATGCAGATTTATCAGCATTAATATCACTCGTCTAAATGGTCCAGTAACAAAACCACAATAGTAACCTTCAGGCCCGCCACAAGCTTGGTTTCAAGTTGTACTAATATTGGAAAAAATGCTAAAAACCTTTAGAAAATAATGGTATTTTATTAATTACTGTTAACAAAAGGAAAATAAAATTTGTGCTCTATTAGATGACTACTGGGAGCTGTTTTGTTTTAATCAGTTTGCTACCTAGTACACAAAGTATGAAAAAACAGCTTATAATTTGAAGGGACTATTTACCAATTTAAAATATTACTAGATATATGTATGAATGAAAAGCTAAAGGCTAAATGCCAAAAGGTGAAATTATATTATTAAACAGTTTCCATCAATACAATGTATGGATGGTATTTAGTATCTAAGTCATATGTACCATTATTTAGTTCTTATATAATATAATATAACATATATATATATAACTATTATTCAGTGTGGAATTGCAAGAAGGCTCGCAGTGTTTGTTTCAAAATATGTGAACCTATATGGCTCATGATCATGTTTTAAACCAGTTTACTCAACAGAAAAAATATAGTGTAAAGAAATTGACATGATTTATTTTAGAAAATAAATCTTAGAGAGTGTTCCTTGAAACGTCTCCCACCGTTCCTTGGAGATTTATTACACAAACTTTCTCCTGCGTGGAATTCGGTTCGCATGGACAAAGTCAATTATGCAGTTTTCTATTTGACAAGGGAGTCTAAAATGTGCGGAACACTTAGCTAAGTGGATTTAATAATATATGTGGTGGTTGAAGATCAAACCATAGTCACTAAGGTTCTATGCATGGCATTCGACATATTACATTTATAAAGGGTGACTGAAAATTAACTACGATTCCCCTCTTAAAATATTTTGCTACTTCAGTTATTTTAAGTAAGTTTCAGCATTATAAGGCATAGGAACTGCATCAAGTTTTTTATATCCTGCGACAGGAAGAGTCGGGGGTATGTAAACATTTTGGAGGATACGAATGGTCGGGTGATACCTCACTTCAAAGGGGTTTCCATTTAGTAAGACAAGACAAAGTGCTAAAAAATAACAAAGATCGGATTTTCAAAACAAAATGGTGGCCGTAATGTTATTCAATGAGACTCATATCCCAGAACCAGAACCCAATTCATAGCCAGGGAAGAGGAGTTGCCACGAGGGGTCCACTGACAGACCTCACGGCCCTATTTAACTGAACACCGACCTTTTAGACATGAACACAATTCAGCCAATGAGAGTACACTATTCACAAGAGTAGAATAGTACAAGATATAAAGATAAGGGTAGAGTATACAAGATATAAAGCAGAACTCTGGCCTTGGCATCCCACGATAATCCATCAGAAAGTATTATTTCTAATAAAACAAACTTGGTTTGGTTATTTTTTCCCAGCCTCTAACTGTATTATGTTTTTATTTGTTCGTTTCTCTCACCTCAGTATATAATGCTCAAGGTTTCGGTAACATTAAGATCAATAAAAGTTGTAAATCATACACACAAAAATAAAACATTACCTTAGATTTACATAGGAAATTGTTATGGACATACCTACAATTTCTCTATTGCAACTGTGGTTTAAAATACAGTAATTTAAATAATATTAAATCAACTGTGACCCCATAAATCAAGTTCTTAGAAATTAACTGACACTTGACTATGAAAAGCAATTATTTCATAAATTCTTTGACCTCCACCCCCTAAGACCACACGAAAAGTGTACTTGTGACTGTACGTAACCTGTGGTACGGTATTAGAACACGAACAATCATTCTGGCACAAACACAGACTGATAATACAGTAGTAGCTTTGTGCTTTTGTGTTATCTGGAGAATGGTGACGAGTTCATGATTGTGACCTATACAGTTTATAAACATTGTTATATAAAAGACTAATAGGACAAGAGTTATACATTTTAATCTCAGTAGGAAATTTAATGCATATAGATGTGATATGATGGATTTACACAGTGAAAACAACTTAACTTATTGCACTATGAACTTTTAACATTTTGTTTGTATTTACTCAAAATTGTAAATCTCATTAGTGCTTGAAAATGAATGTTGTTTGTATCCTAGTATTAAAACAGTTGGATATTTTAACTAGTTTTTGACAAAGATAATCATATTTCCGGAGCAAAGTTGACTGCAAGCCTCCGACGAATCAACGGCTGAATACAAAAGAGACTCTTCTCAGTTTCCCCTTCGACCGAACAACCCTCGATTGAATTTTGATCTGATGCAGCACGACAGGAATACAAACAGCTCCTAGGTTTCTTTAGTTTTGGTCTTGCGCATCTTAGTGCTCAGTTTTAATAGAACATATTGTAGAGTAATTTTATATATTGACTAAAAATTACTAAACAAATTCTTGACTTACTTATAAATCTTTTTACCTCTTAGATTATTTTTGTTTCCATGTCTCATATCCATCTAATGCTATTACTCTGTAAAGTACTATTTAGAATTTTGAAACACGTCTATACTGAAACGTTAATTAAAGTAAATTACTTAACTTAATATTCCAAAAGGTACTTTAAAATATAAATTTAGTTGTGTGCACATTTTTCGAATCAGAACTCATCGGTGCCTTATTCCGCGTGATGGGAAATAGGTGGTGGGGACGAGAGCAGACGGGAGTCCGAGATGTGCTAATATCGTCGGACTGTGAGTTATCGGTCGTCATTCTGTCCAGACGGTCCGTACCACCCCCTCCCCCTCCCGAGACCTACCCCTAACCATCCCCTGTCAGAAATCTATTGTCAATTAACTGCTACAGATATGTAATCTACTCAAAATTGTCTGATATCACTACTATTTTGGGCTAAGCTTATTTTACTTGTCAGACAGGCATATTTGCAATTTTGTTCGGGATGTTGCGAAAGTCTTGCAACAATATATTTGCACTTGTATTTTGTATTTACATACTAGGCAGTAATACAATTATTAAGTAGGTTTTCTGATAAATACTAGTTGGCAAATAATGCACGTAAATAGACTGACAAATTTACCTTCAAAAAGCATAATATAGTACTTTATTTCCAATAATATTTAGTATACAACTGATTTAAGTTAGGCTTATTCGCTTAAAAATAACAGATATTATAATCAGCTAGTGGAAAGTAGTGGTATGCAACTAAGGCTTATCTTCGCGGACGAACAGAACCTTGTAATAAACACGGGAATGTGGTATTTTTCCAATATTGCCCTCGGTGGCCTCTTTAGCTTTATAGCTAAGATTTCTTTCAGACTAATTAAGCAGATGTAAACAGTTAAATCGCACATTAACCTTTTATTTGTAAGCTACCACATAAGTGTAATAAGTATAATATCAGTATAAATATTTATTCCCACAAAACGGACAATTTCAGTAGTTGTTTACACTTGATACTCAGTACAAAATAAATTTCAACCAGTGTAACATATATTTGTTTGGCCTCATATTACATTTAGTGTGTACACTGTGTTGAAGAATAAAAAAAATACCTCTTTCAAGAGAGAATACGATCATTGATAAAAAAAAAACAAATAATATTGCTGCGTACCAAAGAAAACCTATAATTTGGATAGAATCACGAAAGGAAAATGCATCTACATCATTAAAAAAAACTAGTTTTATTACCTTTTTCGTTCGAAGATAAAATAAAATAAAGGTGATACTGATGTTTAAAAAAATCCGTCACAGATGTCTGCACACTGTTGGCAATCCATTTTTCAAACATAAATATGGAATTACGCCTTACTTTTTATAAAATAAAACTCATACAAAATATTACTAATAAGTGATGTACAAACCCTTGTTATCTCTATCTAATTTTTTTTAATGAGTAATCAACAAAAGCCTTAAGCCTTGATCTAAGTTTACATACAAAAATCTGTGGTACAAAATATGGTTTATAAATAAAAGCATAATTATTTCGTATATAAGGCTGCAATTTTAATCAGTACGTTTGCAGGATATTTCATTATTTTTAGTTTTTTTCTTATTTAAATCAAACTAAATGAGCAAGAAGCTGCCCACCGCATCCAAACATTTTAATATTTCCGTTCCGCCAAGTGTTTTCCCATCTGGAAGTCAAAGTTTTCTCAAGAGAGTGGGCAATCTGAACCTTCGTTTGAGAGAGGAAAAGTTGAAACTTTGTTTAGGCTACAAATTATATTTTATTAGGAGTAGACATTTTATAAATACCAATATTACAATTTAAAAAATATAAAACATGTTTTCAGTGAAGTAATTTGGTTTCCATTCAAAATAATAGTTATAATTATACAACAGTTACAAAATTATAAATAAAACTGAAATGACAAAAAAAGAATATTAATCTTAGGGGCATGGCTATTATAAACCATAGCATTTTTTGCAGTATTTTAAACCCAACCAAACTTTACGGATCTTTATCTTTAAATTGTGTTCTTTTAGTTAGCTGCAAATTAATACAACATACTTTTATTTTTTATCACGATGAAAACTCACGCTATTTAAAGTTATTGTTATTACATTAGAGATACCTCAGAATGATTAACAAATATCAGAATTCAGTCGTAAATAACCATCGCTCTGCATCCCTAATGATTTGTTAACTGCTTACCATGGCTTTGTCTATCCACATCTTTTCCATAGAGTACAGTGGCACAGTTGTGGTGTAGCTGTGCCCAGCAAGAATTTGAAAGGGGGTCTAGACCTCCAAAACGAACCATCAGACTCATTGAAAATTAACGGTACAGAGAGCCGGGTGGAAAAGATTTCAGGGATCTAGGAATTTTGGCACTACCTTCCCCCTTAAATTTAGGATTGAATCGTATATTGCCACTTACAATACTAGCCTTCTCAAGGCAATACCTAACCACTGTAGTATAGAACAGCTGTAGTTAAATACCTCCCTTCTATGAACAGTTTCCCTGAGAAATTAGTGTGGAGGATTCCCATCTGTTCAATAAAATGTTCAAGCTAGAGTCGACACGTTTTGTTTCCTACACATAGAACGTAACACTGGGCCACGTGTGTTTGGTCACTGGTGTTGATACAACAGATTTCTCAATTCCCTTAGGTTATTGTGTTTTTAAACCATAACACTTTTTTAGTTTTATTATTGTATGCAAGTAAGGTTTGTGTCTTAAGTAACATACACTGACGTTTTTACATAATTTATATATATATATATATATATATATATAAATTAGTAAAACAGACTGGTAATTGCTACCATATGATTACTTATGATTTAGTGCTGGGAAAAATTTAAGCGCAATAAAATTACTTTCTGTGTTATTCAAGTAAAATTAAAATAATTCAAAATAATGCTGCATTAGGTTATTTTACATTGTATAGGAAATATATTAGATTGATATTTTGCCGTGATCTTATTTTATTTATTTTTCTGTGTCAAGTTATATAATTTAAGGATACTTCTGTGTTTTTTCGGAGAGTGTTAATATTTGGGTTAAGAGTGTAAAGTAAGTCTTCCTCGCTTGTGACAAACGGCGCATTGTGGAGACGGTATTAACTAGATGGAGGTTATAAACACCACGTCAAATAACTAGATCAATCAACTGGCCTGTTCCCACCAGTAAGTGGAAAAGTAAGGTACGACGAACGAAACAGAAAACAGTTGTTTTACGATACATTTTTACTTTCTCCCCCTATACATAGTATATGGAGAAAGTATTGTTTTCGTAAAAATTTTCGAATTTGAGTTGTTAGTGGAAATATTCGCTTTGGTGCTCCCTGAACCCAAAAAAGTGGTTTTTACGTGATGTCTGTCTGTGTGTGTGTGTGTGTGTGTGTGTGTGTGTGTGTGTGTCCGTGTGTGTGTGTGTGTGTGTGTGTGTGTGTGTGTGTGTGTGTGTGTGTGTGTGTGTGTGTGTGTGTGTGTGTGTGTGTGTGTGTGTGTGTGTGTGTGTGTGTGTGTGTGTGTGTGTGTGTGTGTGTGTGTGTCTGTGTGGATGTTTACAGAGCTAGAGCCCTAACCTATGGGCTGATTTTTATGAAATTTGGTATGTAGGTACTAATCCACGATATCTCCAGGTGTTTTTTTCATTTTTGAATTTTTGATTTTTAAGGGTAATTATCCCCCCAAAACCACCAAAAAACATGAAAAATCCAAATTTCTTAAAAACGGCTCTAACGATTTTGATCAAACTTTCGTGGTTTGTAGAACTTTAGGTTTCCAACAAAATAAAACCACCCGCATTTCTGGAAAAATTCGGGTTCAGAAATTACAGGACTTAAAACATCAAAAATTCAGTTTTTTGGATTTTCATAAAAAATCATAAATGTTAAAAAAGATTACTATTCACCATTAAAAAGAGCTCAAAAACTAAATAAATTAGTATTTTAAATTACTATTCTACGATTGCTAGTTGCGGATAAAATTGAAATTTTCATTTAGCGGTAAACACAGTACGTTGTCCAATGTTATTCTTATGGGGAATACAAAAATAACTATTTCTCTCTTATTTACTGATCAATTTCATTAAAATTTTATATGCAGGTCAAGTTAGCATTGACCAACAGATGATGTTCGAAATGTGTTGCTATTTAACCCTGGGGGCGCAAGGGGGCATTTCCCCTCTCAAAACTACTGTGTGTAGCAACGGACTCTACAGTGCCTCTAAAAAAGTAATTTGGGTGGATATTTCTGAAAACAACTATTTTAGACAATTTTCTGTACATTTATCTATACTTCATATTCTATATTTAGTAAATAACAAATATTTTGTCATTAAAGTTTGGCTAAAAGGGAGAAAGTATGTGTCAGTTTCCTGATACCGTTTATTATATAATAAAGAAGCACTTTAGGCGCAGTTGTTGGAATAACTGTTTAAATCATTTTTTCACTTTAAACATCTTGTAAACACTTTACACCCTTACTAGTTGAGCGAAGCTCTCTTTCCCTCACTTTGCCACTTCTTTGTAACGGCAACACAGTGTAATGGCTTTACCGATTGATATAAAATTTGGCCAGTAGCAAGGTGATACCGAGGAGAAGGTTTTTCTTTATAGAGATTTGCAACATTTCTCCTAGGTTACGCCCCACTGGGTTTTAAAGTTCACATGCAATTGTAATGGAAGAAATATTTTATTGGGTTTATGTCACATGTTTTCAACTGACTTAATTTAAATTAAATAAACAGCTGTTAAAAAATGTCACTGTTTTGTTTAATAAATGTAGCGTTCTTCCCCGTAGATCTTCTTTGTTCGACTTTAACGTTGTAACTGTTGCTTCGCTCGTTTATACGTCTAAAGTTTAACGGTGGACCATCCTAGTGTATTTTCTTTTGAACGCACCAAACAACACTATCTTAGGATATATTAATATACAACAACCGTACAGTTATTTTGACAAGTTCAATGACATGTTATGTTAGTCCTGACCAACACATTTGGCCTGAGAACCACACAGTGAGGTTACGACTCGCAATATGCGGTCGCCAGATGGTTTTTATCTCAACACTTACATCCGACGACATTAGCTTCTAACGGTTCCTCTTCTTGTTTCTGCTGATGCTATCAACGAACATGCCTATTCAAGGGGATATTAACTATAAGGGTGCTAATCGTACTCGTATGTGTTACTGGTGGTAGGAAATCTTTACGTTTGATTGGTCTGACATATAGTTTGTATAATAATGTAACAATAAAGTTTATATTTTCATTGTGTATGCCTCTTATACGTGTATTTAAAATTAATCGTGAGATCACTTTTAGGGTGTCCTTGAAATTAAATAAATCTAAAGTATAAATCTTTGTACCCAGAATACATTTGACGTCGTGAAAAGTGCTGTATAAAGATTAACTATTTAAATATTGTTTAATGATTTATTGTTAAAAACTAAATCTCCGTTCTTTAAAATTTTAGCTTTCAACTTAATAGTAAAAAATATTTATTGTATGTAATTTCATGCAGAAAGCAACTAAAGTTAACTGAACACAGCAGACTAACTGCAGACTACAATTTATAGGGAGGATACAGGCCTACAGGCTTATAGGATCAGCTGCAATACACGTGGCACTGCTGCATGTGTGTGAGATGATTATACCATGTAAATAAATCTAGATGATTAATTTTAGTGTAAAACTTGAACGTTTACTTACAGAATTTTTAATTACATAGGGACACGTAATTAAACATGTAACGTAGAAATGATACAAAAATTAACTAGGGGAATTAAGTTTATAACTAAAGTAGTTACTGAACGTTATTAAAGTTAATTGTTAGTGATGTAGAGTAAATTATATATGAGCTAGCTACAACATTACCATAGGTCAAGTCCTGATTCAACTCCTACGCTTAATTTACCGGTTGCAAAAACGTCCAGATCACCTTCTTTTTTTTGTTAAAAAAACAATTACTGGATGTGATAAAATACGTCTTGAACTGTATTTTACACAATAACAATACAACACTTAAAAACACATCTACAATTAACTGTATTTCCATCTAAGACGGTAAACATATGTGTAGTATGGTACAAGGCTATTGATTTTGACCAGTCACACCGGTCATTTTTAGGCCCAATCCAAAATAAATATTCTAAATTGGGGTAATCTTTGGCTAACTCAAAATTAGTATATGCAAACCTCCTTTGAGAGACCCCTCATAATAAAGACCTTTAAACAAATAGATGAATGGTGAAAATTAGAGATCGATTTCTCTTCCCTATTAAAATGTGTCTGTCAAAGTTAATTTTAAAAGCTAACCGGGAACCATAAATGTATATCGTAATTCATGTCAAAATAGTAACAAATATGTCAAGCCAGAATTTTATTTCTAGCAATAAAAAGCCAACGTTTTTAAACATGAAATCAAATGCACTATTTTTGATATGTTTTTTTTTTATGGTTCTTGATGACTTTGAACATTAATTATGACCGGCAAACACGTTCGTTAGGGAAGGGATGGCGAACAACAGTTTTCCCCATTCGTTCATATTTTTAGAACTATTTAAAATGAGGGGTCACTCTAAGGGGGGTTTATAAAACAACATTTTGAGCTCCCTCAAAATGCCTTTTCCTTTGGGAAAACTCAAAGATTTAAACAATGTCAAAATAAACTACACCCTAAGTTACTACCTCTATCTAAAGAACATTCGTTTATTTTAATAAATAAACAAAATAGATGGGAATTCCGAAATCTATTTTACCCCTTGTATGTTATTGCACGTTAAGGGTGGATTACAACCGTGACCACCATATTGAATGTTACTATTGCGTTTATTACGACCCTGATAATAATTATGAGGCATAATTATGATATTATTATGACGCCTTTAGGACGTAAAAATGTTACTATACCTGGTTTTATTTTATTTGAATTTATGTGTACCAGCCGCAATAGTATTTTACAACCTAAGATTTAAAATCCTGAAAAAAACTCACTACTATGATACTTTTGTTCGGTTTTACAAGCAGTTCCATTCATTCAGTGCTTCAATTTTTTCGTGTCTGTGTTTTTCGTAACTTCATTGACATTCAGTTATTTGCTCTATTAAGACAACAGGCAACAGTTTGCCTTATCTATATTGATGTGTCACCGTATCACGAATAAACGATTACATATAGTTTTCGAACTAAAACTATGATCGTTCAACATATTCGTTGATAACTCTTACTATTTATTTGCTACAGAATCCCTGGTCTCCAAATGTATTTTGCTATTTGAAAACAAATTACGATATGTGTTTTCTTATGCCCTTCTCTGTATTTGGAACAATAGCGTCGAGTGTGGCACATCAAAATTACCTTAAACTGATAAATTGTAATCATTTATGTCCACTAAGAATTAACAACTCTTACCAGACATTATTTTGCTGTTTCGTTATCTTCACCAATATGTTGTGATACAATTTACTACACATTACCACCACATTTTAATTCCCTTACCACATTTTCTACACATTTGAATTCATTTAAAGAAATGAAATTTTTCTTAGGATAAAAGTAATATGTTTAGAATTATGTTTATTATTATTTATACAAAAATTTAAATAAATTAAGTATATAATCTGAAACCTAATTAGGGTTATCTACAGTGTACCGGCAGAGAAATGTGTTTAGTTTTGTTTATCTTAACCATCACGTGTTGTGTGTTAGATGTAGGACTTCTCCCGTGTAATTTGTATTAACAATCCGAACCACCAACCTAATTGTTACAAAACATCGACTACCACAAAATATTAAAATGAAAAATACAAAGTAATATTGTTGTTGGACATTTAATTTGTATAACCTATGTTTTACAATATTCTGTGAATAATCGACTTCTAAAAATCTATTTCCACAAATGTAGCATTATACAAATTTTCTAATTTTGACATATTCCAAACGTGAAAACCCCTGATTAGATTTAAAAACCCCCTGTAGAAATTAAAAAAGAAATAATTATTACTGTACTGGTTAGAAAATATAACTTTGGGCATTTCATCAGCCTTAATTTTAAAGAAATAGACTTTGGTTTCAAGAGTATTGGGTTAGATTTCTGGGGTGTGTTTAAATTTAATCATTGGTTTAGATGGCGTTCTCTTCAGGGGTTTCTCATCAATATCTCCTGTATAATGCTGATGTTGATATGTAACTAATCTATATGTACTTGCATTTATAAAACGCATTTGTTTATTCTTAGGAAATGAAAATTGACGTTTTAAATTTCATAACATGTGATTTACAGTGACATGTCCTACACGGCAATACTAAATACGGCATATGAAATTGAAAAATTTCATTTCTTTCAATGAATTCAAATGTGTAGAAAATGTGGTAAGGGAATTAAGGGTATTATTATACTTTATTTAATGGTATAATAATAATTGCAATGAAAAAGGTTTTCCTCCCAACCACAGTAATATTTAAATCAATTTCAATATGACATACTATAAATCCAAGTACAAAATACGTCTCCATTACAATACATCTTGCAGTGTATTGTTGGGTTTATACCCAGATATATCCCTGTACAGCTGCTCGCTGTATATTAAATTAGTCCGCATTGACGCACCCGCCTGCGCCTCTTCCTACAATAGACTTTGCTTTATTGTATGTTATTAGTTTATGTATAGCTCGGGCTACATCTTTACATATTTTAAAATACCACAAACATAAATGTTGGCACTTCTATATGTATTTATATAAACAAAGTTTAAGATTTTTAGGAAAACCATTGAAAATCATTGTAAAAGTTATCCAAAGTTTTTACATATATTTTTTCACATTATATCTCGTTCCTCTCCTAAAATAAAACAGGCGTGAAAATTTTATTTAGCTTTGCATATACAGAAAACCAACTTAGGTATGTAGTATTTAGACCCACGTGTCTAAGATCCAAGATGATGTTGATACAAAACAAATATTATTATTAAGTCAATCCAAATATTTTTTTTATATTTTGCGAGTGTGAAAACCAATGCTTTGGGAACGATTCAATTCCTGACCTGGTAAAAAAACGTTATTTCAATATACAACTTTGAGACTATTTGATTATTCCCTCCAATTCCAAAATATTGTTCTCCATAACTTCAAAACGTTAAAGCTCACTTTAGATTACAGTTCTTTATTTGAAGTTATTCGTTTGTAATGGTGAATTTATTTTATTTAAAAATTAATTTAAAACATTTTCCATCACATTATTTGTCTCAATAATTAGTGATGAAATATGTCCGCAATAATAACAAAAATACTGAAGTTTTTAGATAGTATAGTTGGCCAGCTGAATAAGTAACCTCCTTACAAAACTTGTATAACATGTGTACAACAAACGGCGGGAGTTAAGTCAGATAGGTATTTACTCCTCCCGTCAGAACTCGATGTTGGCTGACCCAATCAAGGCATTGGAAACTGTCCTACTTACATAGTTCGTTGACTATATCTTGCATAAGTTCTACTTGAAGGTTACTTAATTAGCGGCCCATCTTTAGTTTAATGCATGCTAATATTCCTTCAATGGTTCCTATAAATTATTTATTTGGTATAAACGCATTTGAAACTCTTTTTTAATAGTTTCTAAGTTTTTAGCTAAATAATAAAAGGAAATTATACTTGATCTTTTTGCATTAATAAAGCAGGAACTTAAAAACAACAGTTTATAGTAGCAATATCAGTAGTTTAAAAACAGTAGTAATATTCTGACGTATTTTGAGCTATAATTTTAGCCGGGTGTAGTATAATGGTTTGATGTGGAGCAATGAATGTTTGTGTGTAATTATATATATATATCAGGAGTAATATTTGTTGGGTTTAGGTTTAGAGGAGGGCCACAATGCTAATAGGGGATGGGAGTAATTATTAGTGTGGGTAAGGCAACAATTTTCAACGTTTTATGTCACTGTCCCAGCAAAAACAACCGGGATAAAACGATTAGTCGTATAATATAATAATTGGGAAACAATTTGAATTTAAAACTGAACCACTCTAAAACAATTTCACGTATCTTACCACACTGATGGAAATCGTATTTGGTTTCGGAATTCTATTTTTAATTTCCCTATTGGGTTTACTATTTTTTGATATCAATTCCAGGGACATTCAGAACAAATCTAAATACAATTTCATTGCAAGTCAGTTAATTTACAATTTTAATTACTAAAAGTGTTTTATTTCAGCATCGACTTTATTTTGCTTGAGATTTATAAACTTTATAAGTAATGTTATTATGAGTACGAATTATGAAGTACATTCAACGCTAGGAAAATGGTTTTTACATCGAGAAATTTTTTTCAGCGAGAAAATTAATTTTAAAATGATGACATTCGGTGTTAGAGATTATCCTTAAATATGTGAATGCCTAAAAACTTAATTTTATCAGCGTATAGGTCAATAATTAGGCAACAGATTTTGGTTATAGATAACTGGTGAACTATAGATGTAGTTACACAGAGAAATTATTGTAGCAATTGATATTTTGTGCTAAATTGTATACTATATCAAATCGATGAGGCTATTTAAGATGCTAACTTTATAACCCAATTTATATTGCCATTTTTAAAATATTTACTAACAAAAATGCTGCTTTAGTTAATATAATATGCATTCTTACTAAGGCAAAATCATTTTAAACAAATTTTTATAGTTACAAACTAAACCAATATTTTAAATCGGAAATTATTTAATGTATGGCTGAAATGTAATGTAGTAGTGTAGCTTTGATTTCTTATACTTGGCAACTATAGATAAGATTACTTTTTTACGCTAGTATACCTAGGAAAATTATTTTTTTTACTTTTTATAGAGGTTTTGAGTACCTAAAGTCATATTAACTAAATTTTGTGTGATGCAATTATTATTATACAATTATATGTGAGAAAATAAGTGTAACAAATTGTCTTATAATCATAGTTATACTTTATTAGTACTGTAAACTAGGATAAATGATATAGTGGGATTGCCTATTGTTTATAAATTAATTAGAACGATCCACAATTTGATATCTCAGAGCTACAGATCCCTACAACTCTTCATCTTAAACACTCCTGATCTGATATCTCAGAGCTACAGATCCCTACAACTCTTCATCTTAAACACTCCTGATCTGATATCTCAGAGCTACAGATCCCTACAACTCTTCATCTTAAACACTCCTGCATATAGAGGCTTACTAAATGAGCTCAAATTGTTAAAATTTATACAGGGTGTCAAAAAAACCATCCAGGACTTTAGGATATGATTCCTTATACAAAAAGAAAGATAAATGTTTGCATGAAGGTATGTTCTAAAACGCTTAGCTTTCCGTCTATCTGTCTGTAAGTTTTTCTGTTTAATACTGTGAATCTTAAGAACATACAAAGATATCAACTTCAATATCGGTACAAGTATTACTACTAATAAGGCCCATTTTGGTATACTTTGGGTTTCTACTTTGTACTATTTCCAAATGCTGGTGATTTTTATTTTTCAAAGCCAAATATATTAAAGACTGTAATATTTACGAAAAACCTGTAAGAATCAAAAGTTTGTGTAATTTTGTCTTCAAACTAATGATAAGAAAATATTAACTATAAGATCACAAACAAGCTGGTAATTGTGGTTTTATAAGTTAAAACATGCTTTTTTGTCATTTCTGGACTACAAAATCATGTTTTAACTTATAAAATCACAATTTCTTAGTTGTTCAAAATCTTACAGTTCATATATTAATATCATTGTTTGTACGACTCCACTTCTTTTGATTTTCACAACTTCTTCCTAAATATTACGGTTTTTAAGATTTTAAGCTTTGAAAAAAATGGCCGCCATTTTGAAATGGTTCAAAGTAGAAACATGATATTTATACCAATATTAGTCTCCAGAGATGCTTAAGATATACCGTATTAAGTAGAGAACACATTCATCAGATAGACAGAAAATAAGCGTTTTAAAATATACCTTGATATGAAATTTTTCTTTCTTTTTGTTTGAGAAATCATATCCCGAAGTTCTGAAAGGTTTTTTTAACACCCTGTATATTGATATTATAAGTATACGACCTGAATCTCATATGTATATATATTTTGGGTTACATCCACTTGGTCTTAAATTGTAAACAGGTATGAGTGAATGAATATTCATTGAATGTCCGGTGTTCATATTGTGGATATTCAATCTTAAGAGAATCGCCGTAAAATGTTCAACGATAGAGTAATTGCAATTATTCACAAGTAACTATCATTTTTCCACTTTAACTAAAAAAAGACTGTCATTTAATTTCTCGGAATAAAGCTGAGTTTATTTAAAGTAAGAAAATTGAATCCGAAAAATATATATGTCTAGTAGTTTAGAAAGTCCAGGGTAATCTGCAAATGTAAATATTATTCACAAAAATATCCGCCATGTTGAAACTGAGAAAATATGTGAGTTCTGTTTAGTGCCAAAATATTTGTAGTCTTTAAAATGACTACAACATGACATATATTTACATTTAAAAACTGCCAGAATCTCCCTTTTTTGTGAATTTCCCAATTGGAAAGAAGATATGTGAACAATTTTTATTATACATTTTTAAAATATTGTTACTTACCTCAGGGAAGATTCGTAAGAAAATAATTTGGTTTCATCCTTTTTAAAATATATTTCAAGTAGTTCGTCTGCTGTCTGTCTGAGACCTCTTACGTGAGACACATTACAATGTATAATGCCATTGTAATGCCATAACGTAAGCCATTGTTCCACCCCATGCTACTATCCCAAATTAGTATCATCAGTAAATAAATTTAACTGTAATTTTAAAATATAGCAATTCAAGAAATTATAAATCATATTTTTCAAATACAAACAAATCACAAAAAATGCTTTTTCACGTCTCCATATACTTATTAAACCAGTCAGTAGCGTTTAAACCAGATTGGCGTAGTTACTTTAAGCCATGAGTAATCTGTATCATCCCTGTTGTTTCACTGTAGAACCGGAATAAAACGCTGCCACTTGTTGCCTCACCGCTAACTGCCGCCTCCCCCAACAGTTATTTGATCTTCCCCTTCCCTTAAACCAACCCTAACCCTTCCCCTTACTCTAGCCTCATTTAGCTGCTTCTAATTACAACGGTAATATCCGTAGTTAAATGCTTTAATTAAAAAAAGTAAACCGAGAGTTTTGGAGTTATTATTTATGTTTCTCAATAGTTATAATCCAAAAACATGTACAGTTTGTTTGGTTTGCCATGTTTCCTTAAAACAAAATTAAATTACATCAAACTGAACATCCTCTTCAAAAAGTTTAACATTTGATTTTTTAAATAATATTTTTGAGGCTATCACTTAAAAAGAGTAATGGAAAAAAGAGTTTTTAGCTATCTTGCATTGCGCAAAAATGTTGAGAGGAAGTATGGTGGTAATTTCTGAAAATATTCTTTTAACCAAATGCATCCAAAAGGGTTATTTAATCACTTATTAACATTAAATTGAATTGTATATGATGTACAATTCAAGCAGTAAAAGCCCGCTAATCCGGCTTCCGATGGTCCGGCACTTTGAATAATCCGGAATCGGTCTTAGTTTTCTACAAAAATTGTTTTGTGTACTGAATAAGCCTTTTCGGTCGCGTTCGGCAGAGTTCGGGCGCGATTGGCAGAGCGCTTGGGTAATCGGCAGGAGTAATTATACTTATGTGTTGTGATATAATAATGTAAATTTATTTTCTGGTTGAAATATTTGTTTTAGCGAATTTCCCCTATAGGGAAGAAGCTATTACCGTAGTCGGCATGGTAAGACCTAGGCCCGGGACCTTGATAACTTTTCGTTTTGAGGTCCCCAGACCCCAAAAACACCATTAGTTCGAAACTGTATATATATATATATATGTGTGTGTGTGTGTCCGTGAGCACGATAACTCTCGTAAAAATGATCCGATTTTGATTAAATTTGGTATAAACGTGTAAAGCAACATTTATGACTAAGTTCGAAAACCAGCCAGATCGCTCTATCTGAAGGGGTATTTTGGAGGGGTTTTGTACCCCAAATATGGGTTTTTTGAGTTTTTTACATATAATTTTTGAAATGCTCAAATATTAGTTTTTACCATTGGATTCAGCTTAAAAAAACACACAATTTGGTATTTTGATCATTCCTCTACGTCAATTGGTTACCGAGATATTCAAAGTGCTAAACACAGTACGTTGTCTAATGTTATTCTTATAGGGGAAAATACAAATTTTATATCTCGCTTATTTATGAACGTATACTGACGAAACTTGGTATACGGCTTTATCTGGTTGTGATCTATTGATATTTACTAAAAAAATTTTTGCCAAACGATCCCGTAGCAGCAAACCTGCGTACTCACCCCCATGTTATTCTTATGGAGAATAATTAAATGTTACGTCTCTCTTAATTATGAACATAAATGAATAAAAACTGGTATACTATTTCACCTAGTTAAGTTCTATTGAAATTAGCTTAAAAACCCATTTATTGTGTTCCTTTTTGAAGTAAACCTGCACACTCAGCCCCAATGTTGTTCTTAAGGAGAATAATTAAAATTGCATACATCGCTTATTTGTGAATATATTTTTACGAAACTTGGTAAGTGGCTTTATGTAGTATTAAGACATTATATCTCCATTGGAAATTCGCTGAGTATGCAGGTTTGTTGCGACGGGGGTATTTAACATTTCCATCACTGCCGAAATTAGAGAAACCTCAATAAAACATGGAATAATGGACCAATGATGTCCTTTTGACTTTCGATTTTTAGCGTTATTTTCGCTCTTCTCGCAATAACGGCTATTTTTATACGGCACTCAGTAATCCGGTATCATTTTCGGTAATCCGGCAATGTCAAAGTCCCGAACGGGCCGGATTAGTGAGCTTTGACTGTACTTTCAAGTTACAAAAAAAAAAAAATAGTACAGAATAGAGTATACAAATATTTGTTTTTAAATGAAAATATCTGTTAGTAATGTTCTTGTATGCTAATTATTATGTCAAATTGTAATACATTTATATACATAAACGTAAAATTATCAATCGATTTACAGTAATTTGGTTGGTGTCTTACAGGCATTTATGCTTTATTATAACACAAAGCTCTGAAACTGACAGAGATAACTTATAATTTACGGAGGCCTATAAGAAGGTACCTTAAGGATTACTTATAGGTCTATTTACGTACTCCTCTTAGGGCTAAATGTGTGTTATAAAGTATTAACAGCTGTTTTAAATTCTGATTTTACTGTTAAGGCCGTTGCAATTTATAAATTACAATTGGTTCCGATGTGAACATAATAAACATATCAGGAGGGGGGGAAGAAATAACATTTTGAGCGCTTTATTATTCATATAAAAGTATTATAAATTGTGAAAATATGCAAAATACCCCCGCAGCAGCAAACCTGCGTACTCAGCGAATTTCCAATGCATATATATGTATATTAATACCACATAAAGCCACATACCAAGTTTCATCAATATACATTCATAAATAAACGATTTGTGACATTTTAATTATTCTCCATAAGAATAACATGGCGGATGAGTATGCAGGTTTGCTGAAGGAAGGAAAACCAAAAATGGGGTTTTATACAAATATCAATATAACTCATTTAGGTAAAGCCACATACCAAATTTCATTAATTTATTTTCTTAATTAAGGGAGATAACACGTTACTTATTCTCCATAAGAATAACATGGGGCTGAGTACGCCTTTGGAAAAAAAATGCTTTTTTTAGCAAATATCAATGGTTCACAACCAGATGAAGCCGTATACCAAGTTTTGTCAGTATATGTTCATAAATAAGCGAGATATAAAATTTTTCTTTTCCTCCATAAGAATAACATTAGACAACGTACTGTGTTTAGCACTTTCAATATCTCGGTAACCAATTGACGTAGAGAAATGATCAAAACACCGAATTGTGTGTTTTTTTAAGCTGAATCAAATGGTAAAAATTAAAATTTGACTATTTCGAAAATTATATGTAAAAAATTCAAAAAACCCATTTTTGGGGTACAAAACCCCCCCAAAATATCCCTTCAGATAAAGCGATCTGGCTGGTTTTCGAACTTAAAGTCATAAATGTTGCTTTACACGTTTATACCAAATTTCATCAAAATCAGATAATTTTTACGAGAGTTATCGTGCTCACGGACATATATATATATATATATATATATACACAGTTTTGAACAAATGGTGTTTTTGGGGTCTGGGGACCTCAAAACGAAAAGTTATCATGGTCCCGGGCCTAGGTCTTACCATGCCGACTACGGTAATAGCTTCTTCCCTATAGGGGAAATTCGCTAAAAAACAATATTCCAACTAAACCAATTACGGATTAGGTATCCAATGCTGTCAAGATGGTAACACAGCGGTGACGTGGACAGCTGTTGCCTTATCCAATAATTAGATCAGCCAAACCCCACAGCCCTCTCCTGCCATCGTGGGTTAGCCACACAATGTTTGCATTTTCATTTAGATAGTTTAATTATCTTGGGACATCACTATTTATACTACGGTAATTGTTGGTCTAAACCAAAGTTATAAAATGTGTATTTTATTTTACATATTGCATTATTTCAGTACAATCCAAAAACTGTATGCTGTAAGTTTACAGTTTGCACTTTTCCCCATTTATAATAACCATTTGGTTGTATTTATTTAATATTAACACAATAAAATAACATACGATTGCCCAAATGTATGTTTAAAATTTCTATTGTAACAAAATACAGGTCTGAGTAGCAATAATTGGATGAACGAAGATAGTAAAGATTTGTATTGAATGTAATCAAACCAATTACATGAAAGTATGAAACAAATATGCTATAAATGTTGATGAAATTTCTCAGGACAAATATAAAATATCTCTAATCATGTAAAAACCGTCTGACTATATAAAATGAACAATAAATATAATACATGACTTGATAATATTGTGAGTTCTCTATTCAGAATCTTGAATGCACCTTTTACATAATTTTAAATTTCAAAATCATAAAAGGCGCTATATGTGAGCAACATACAGTTTTAATTCCTTAACACAAACAATTTCACGGCATCTGCTATGTTTTAATTTTTAATTCGTTTATTATTGGCAGAACTCATAAAATAATTTGAATTAAATATACACATTTAAACCGATATCTATAATAACAATAAGTTTAATATCACTCTAATAAGTTTAATAAGCTAATCATCACTCTCACACCCGGTAACTACAAACTTGATTAAGAGGTCTTATAGAGTATTTTTAAATTTTATTTTTGATAAATGCTATTTTAAGGCCATAAATTAAGTTTTAATTAAAAAACAATTGATTTTTACAATGTTAAATATACTTTTTCAAATGCTACGATATATAATTGATATTTGTTTTAATTAGGAAACGTATATTTCAACGATGCCGACGTTCCTGTCAGTATTCTGAGCTCACAAAATAAGTTAGTATTACTTAGCTTCATTATCAATATTAAAAACCAAGAACGTATTTTGAAACGGAAGCATGTTTATATTCCAGAGCAAAGTTGGCTGTAAGCCTCCAGCGAATCGATGTTTAAAAATAACAAAAAAACATTCCGCTCAGACTTTACGACTGTAAAACTCTTAATTAAATATTAAAATGAAAAAACAAACATAACAAGAATACTAAAAACTAAGGGTTGAATAATTTTTAAAAGCTTTCCTTCGCATTTTAATGCACAGTTTAGGAAGAATATTGTGTACACTGAGTTTCTGACTATGACTATTATTATGGGTACAATAAACACATTTCTTGGATGTATGAACTCTACAGTTGCCTTTAATCCAATCCTAGTAGCTGTCTTGTGACGGTGGCTAGCAGAGGTAAAAGTGGTGTTAGCTCTACGAATGTGTCGAAGGGTTTCGTGGTGTTAATGCCCCTTCATTATTGTTGTTAAATTATTAGATTATTAACTCATAGTTGATAATATGCTCAAGATATTTTCGTCACTTTTTGGGTTCCTTTGATTTTGTTTATGTTATCTGTACTTACTTTAAATTTGGTATATGTAAGTTAGTATAATTTATAGTTTTTATGTACGTATCATGGCATATTGTTGTCTTGTTCATAGATGGAATGTCAGAATAAATTATGTAAAAAAATAAATTAATAGAAACTTACTGCGAATATTGAGTTATAAAATAAAATCTATTTAGCTTGGTATGATCTGAGTGAACGAATTGCTTTTTGTAAAGGCATATTCATAGTGTCTGAAATAATATACTCTAAATATAGGAAGGTTTGTCCGAACGGTAAATAATTTCTTTCTTTGTAAACCCTTGAATAATAAAAAAAACTTCATAAAACCACCTGCTACTGTCAAGTTACTAGTTATTTGAATTAGTTAACACTGGATTTAATATCACATAGGAAGAAAAATAAGAATAACTAATAACACTAGTACGAGTACTAGTAGTGGATATATGATTTTTCTCTTTTTATTACCTGGTGAGTAATAGTAATGTCAAATTACATTATTAAAGGGCCGAGTAAATGGTCCCAATATAAGTAGCGCAGTATTCAAGTATATTATACTTGAAATGTCAAGTAGCAATAGAATATTCTCATAGATACATAATTTCACAAAAAGGTTATCAATGATCACCATTACTAATGTTGTAGCATTACAATGCTGCACCACATCTAAAACCAATTTTGGTAAAAACGTAAGCTTCAAACAGTCGATGTTTGATTTATGTAACAACGAATGTAGTTACGATCAATTCTTTTTCTTTATATAATGATTTTCTATAGCTAAGAAATACACTTTGTAGATTAAATCAAACAAAAGAACATATTTGTTCATATTAATACTGTTATTTGGCTTGACAAAATAACTGAATTCAAATTTAATCATCTGTCTTTTCATTCCAACATCCACTGCATATGATAGATTTTTTTCCATTTTTCAAGGATTTTTTAAACTCGTTGATTTAAATTGGGCGTATAATTTATTTATTTTACATTTTAATTATTTAATGTGCACTTTTTATTAAAGCTTAATTTATTACTATCTAATGTGAATAAATTTACTATTTACTTCAACTACTAGGACATTAGAAAAAAGAATAGAGATTGGTTTACAAAAATTCCTGTATATAAATATTTAAATGATTACTTTTTGATAATAGCTAAGATGAAATATGTTTTTCTTATTTTGTGATGTATAAAAAAGTCTGCGGAAACATTTTAAGTGGCCAAATCCCTCTGCGTATAACTTATGCAATATATTTATGCCATCACCACAAGGGGTAAATCAATCCAAAGGAGACGAATTAGGATTAATATAACGAAGAATGAGTAAGTAAAACATAATGTACGTTGTTTCAAATCAATATATTTAAAAAACTACAAAAATCAACCGGTTACATTGTAGAGGCAGAACAATCTTTGTTTAGTACTGTGCTTAAAATTATTCTACTTAAGTTCAAGAAAGTGATTAACAAAATTATCGATAAACCTTTGTAATACAAGCCATCTTATTAATTTCATATGGTTGATGTGTATAGTATTTAAAGGATTTTTACGACATTTTCTTACGTTAGGCATTTTAACTGTTATTTTTTGTGGCTTCACCCCATTGGCCTTCAAAACCCCCATCAGAAATCCTGGCATCAGTCCCATCATGGAAACTATTTTTCCAATCACATGACTACTTAAACATTTAACCAAGAGAGATCTTCTGTTTTACCAACTAAAATATTCTCCTTATTTAGTAAAATAATAGTAACCTTAAATACTATGAGATTTCTTTTAAATAATTTAATACCCCCGTTGCAGCAAACCTGCATACTCAGCGAATTTCCAATGAATATATAACATAACACATTACAACACTTAACAGGATTCATAAGAAATGTATTCACAAACAAGCGATATTTAAAATATTAATTATTCTCCATAAGAATAACATTGGGGATGAGTACGCAGGTTTGCTGCAACAAGGCACATAAAATAATGGGTTTTTATGCAAATATCAATAGAACTCATCTTAGTGAAGTCACATACCAAGTTTCATCCATATACATTCATAAATAAGCGATATATAACATTTTAAGTATTTTCCATAAGAATAACATGGGGGCCAAGTACCTAGGTTTGCTGCAACAGGAACCATAGGCGAGACATTTTTTTGTGAAAACAACAATAAACCACAACCAGATCAAGCCATATACCAAATTTCGCCAGTTTATGTTCATAAATAAGCAAGATATACAATTTTTCTTTCTCTCCATAAGAATAACATTAGACAACGTACTGTGTTTAGCACTTTCAATATCTCGGTACCCAATTGACGTAGAGCAATGATAAAAATACCAAATTGTTTGTTTTTTTTTAAGATGAATTCAATGGTATAAATTAAAAGTTTATTTAAATTAAAATTACATGTGAAAACTCCAAAAAACCCATTTTTGGGGTACAAAACCCCCCAAAAACCCCCCTTCGGATAGTGCGGTTCATCTGGTTTTCGAACTCGTTCAAATAAATGGTACTTTACACATTTGTACCAAATTTCATTAAGATCGGACCATTTTTAGAGAGTTATCGTGCTTACGGACATATATATATATATATATATATATATATATATATGTATATATATACCGGGTGTCCAAAAAGTCTTGGCCTGAAAAGGAAACCGCATAGTATGAAAACGAGTGATAGTAGGATAAAGATTTATTTACAGATATAACAGGCAACTTCTTAAGATTTTATAACTATGTACAAACTTAATACACCTCTACGTGTGCGCCTCCAGTGGCCTGCAGATCTTCTAGACGTCTTTTCAGTTCGTCCCAGGTTTTAGTCAGCATATCCTGGGTTACAGACGCCACAGCATTTCTGATTCTCTCCCTCAGTGTTTGTAAATTAGGAACCGGGGAAGAATAGACAGAGTCCTTGACAAATCCCCACAAAAAGAAATCCATGGGGGTTACATCGGGGGAACGAGGTGGCCATTTCGTCGGGCCATGACGTCCGATCCTGCGTCCGGGGAAGTGGAGATTTAAAAAATCCCTCACACATTTAGTCCAATGAGGCGGGGCACCATCTAGCTGGAAAATTATCATAGATTGCAGTTCTACTAATTGAGGGACTACATACAACTCCAACATATCAAACTAAATAAACCTATTCACATTTTCTTCCGCAAAGAAAAATGGTCCAATGATTCCATCATGCATTACACCGTACCAAACATTTAGTTTTGGACTGTCCCTTTCATATTCAATCACGATCCTGGGATTTTCACTCCCCCAAATTCTACAATTGTTTCTCTTAACCTTCCCACTTAAATGGAAAGTGGCTTCATCAGAAAAACATATACGTTTCAAATAATTGTCATCAAGTTCCAATGAATCTAGCATTTGGGTAGCAAAAGCAGTTCGGAGGGGAAAATCATTTGGCTCAAGCTTTTGAACAACCTGCATTTTATAAGCAGGGAACTTAAGTTCCTTTTTCAAAATTGAGTGAATAGTAGAACGTGGGATATGGTAACTCTTGGCTATTTTTACGAATCGACTTACGAGGATTGTGCTGAAACGTTTGGCGCAAGACATCTACCGTTTCTTCAGTGGTGCGGGGCCGTCCAGTGCGTTTCTTGTCGCATACACTGCCTTCTTCCCTAAAATGCGAATACCATCTCTTGATGCTTCTTCCATCAGGATCAGGTCTTCCAAATGTTCGCATGAAGTCGTCGAACTGCTAAAGGGGATTGGGTTTCGTGAAACCACAAAACACACTGTGATTTCTCTTGTAAACTCACCATTTCTGATTTGTCATTGTATTGAATCATAACTGTATTGTTGTCAATCAGCTGTGTTTAGGTGTTACCAACTTAATGAAATAAACTTGATTAAATTCCCTTCAAAACAAGGCATAGAAGTTAAGTGTGGCTCTAATGGATTTCGTACAGCAAAGCTATTAAATCAGGCCAAGACTTTGTGGACACCCGGTATATATACATATATACAAATTTGAACGAATGGTGTTTTTGGCATCTGGGGACCTCAAAATGAAAAGTTATCATGGTCTCGGGCTTAAGTCTTACCATGAGACCTACGGTAATAGCTTCTTCCCTATAGGGGAAATTCGCTAAAAACATGTTAAAAACATACAAAGCAGGCGTCATTAGGAGATCTAGAGGAGAAATCAAACACAGAGAGAACGCCTCACAGCCAGAGCCGCGGTCCTTCAGGGCAAGCTTTGACGTGGCCAGTGACTGACCTCCGTAAGGAGTTCGAAGACAAATAACGTAATACAAACTTATAAACTTGGAATCTGAGGACATTCTGTATAAAAGGTAAAAAGACTATTGAGAGTTACCAATTTTCAAAGGTTTGAATTTTTTTTGGACAACGTCCAACGCAATATACAAGTCCTCATGAAAAGAATCCTCGGAAATTATCAGGGTTAGATCGCATTACTGACCATCCTTCTGCCTCCAAACACCATTAAGAATTTTGTATTAAGGCGAGTCAGAGTTTTTAGATGACAACGATTCTTTCTAGGAATATAAAACGAACCATAAATCATCGGTTGTGGATAGTTTTTTGGGGAAAGAAGGGATTTGAAAGTTAACCTTTCTCTTATGGGAAAAGAAGGTAGACGCAAAAAACTGGAGCCACTTTTTAAGAACATCAGGGGATGAACACAAGTTTTTGTTTATACACTATTTTAAACGTCATTAAAATAATTCTAAATTATTTTTAAATGACCATGGTAAAATGTTTTAATGAATGAGGTACACTAAAGCTTTTATAATATAAAATAACCTAATTTGGTATTTGTGATTGTTTTAATATCTTTAATCTAGTGTGTTTAAAAAATTATAAAGATGTTGGAAAATTATTAAAGGTCATATTTATAAACACTTTATTCTTTCATTGTTACATTAGTATGACACATTTCACCGATTTCCTTATTAAAACTATTAAATAAAGAAAAATTCTCGGTTTTAAATGAAAATTATACGTAATAAAAAGTTCGGAAAACTAAGATAATATAAATTTAATTAATAAATTAAAAGCATTCGCAAGTTTGATAATACTACACTGCTCTTATCCAAAGCGGCAGGAGCTGGTAATTCCAGTGGTTCTACGAGAATAATTGTGACTGGAGTAGGTCACTTGTGGATTGATGTAATTAACTGATAAACCGACAACCGCCCAAAATGTAGTTTGGTTACCAATTAAGTCTTAATAGATTGTTGTGGACTGATTCTGAGTATTTGGAGGTTAAAAAATGAAACTGTATAAAATTAACTAATTTCTTAATTAATCTTGAAGTTATCAACCGATTTCTATGATCCTAAGTAATAATATTAGAAAAATAATTAAACTTCCATTAAAAATAAAACTTTCTCAAAATTACATTTCTAAAGTTTAAAAATGTCAAAAACGGAAGGGTTTTATACATTTAGACCACTGTGGTAATTGTCCATTATCTCAGTGAAGCAAACTTCCACGCAGAGGAAAGTTTGTGCAATAAATCTCCCTGAAACGTCGGGGAAACGTTTGCCACTGTTTCAGGGGACACTTTTGAAGCTATATTTTCTAAAATAATTCAGGCTCTTGAAAAATGTTTATTATATTTAGAAGTATTTTTTAGGTTTTGTTATAGTTTTGCAGTAATGTTATCATAATTGTTAATGTTATTTATACACCAACAAACCCAGCATTGGTTGCTGTTTACTGAATACTCAGAAATATAAAATGAAACTAAATATAGATGTACATTTTTGATAACGCTGCTACTTTACGTACTACCCTACCTTATATTCCTAGACACTTGTTTGACAATGCTCTGTCTAGTAATAAGCTTACAAAATAATTTATTCGTGTTGGTTTAATTCTATGTTTATATATATTTTCCAGTAAGAAGAGTCTATTTTAAATTAAAAGATTAGCACTTTTAGTTTTTTATACATAAACCATTGGTTCTACTGTACAATCCAACGAATCAACATAGATTCTTCGTGTTTTAACACAGTCGCTTGGAATTAGTATTACCACAAAGATAGCATATAGCTGTATAAAGGCGGATAAATATAACTAAATATAAATCAAAAACTTACATATCAAAAACACCTTTTAAATTTGATGGAAGAAGCATTGCTTGAAATTAGTCAATAAACAGAATCAAATTTGTTATTACTTTAGCTTTATAAAGATGAAGGTTATTTATATTTTCAAAGTCTTTTCAAATTTATACAAGTACCAGGAACTAAATAATTAATTTATCGAGCTCCAAAAGGACCGCAATACCGGTTATCCGAAAGATTATGGATATTGTTGGTTTAAGAACCTCCGTGTCTTTGTTAGTATTAGGTTAAATAAATATATATTCTAAATAAATATTGTTTTAGTAAAATATTAATCGATTTGGAATACTGTTCTTTCTTCCTACATCCATAAACAACAGGAACTTATTTAGCATGGTTATTTGATAAAATGAATACGTGAGACACCTTTAAAACTAAGAGAGGATATATAATGTTGAGACATTGTCATGAAATGTTACATAGTGGTACATTCACAAATGAATTGGGTTTTCTAGCTGTTGAATATATTTGATAAACATTTTGTTGATCACTGAAATATTGATACATTATTTTAAACATACATAGGCCTACAAATACAGTATGTTTATTGTTAGTATTATATAAAATTAACTAATCAGTGTGTAAATGATAATTCTGTATACTATATTTTAACAGTGATCTATAGAAATATATATTAAAGTGCTATCAACATATATAACAACTAAAAGAAAGTGAAATTAAATGGATTTCATTTTAATACACATTTATATGCTGATTATTCAGTCACGTTATAAAAAGGAAAAATGTAACCTACCTTGGTGATCCTACTGTCAAATAAATCAATAAAACCTGAGCCACACCGCGGGTCACATTATAACCATAAGGATTGTCTCGGCCGCCGCGTGGCGTGTAACAGCACAATATGTGGCGTCGGCGCCGTGACGCATATCAACGAGCAGATGGTGTGTGTCCCACTTTCTATCCTTCAATCCGATGTATTACAAAAATACATGTTTTATGCTAACAGTGAAACATAATTGTACATTGCCATTTGTAGGAAGGATTTGTAAGAAAACAACAATTTATTATAAGCTGAAATTTATTGTGTGGTTATTAATTAATGATATCACTTAGTTTTTCAGTAATTAATTCAAAAAGTAATCTGTTGTCTAATTTTTCCAAGAAATAGGTCTAGTTGTTTATGCTCTTATTAACTTTTGGATTTTATTTATATTAACAAAATTATAACACAAATACTAAAATGAGTTCGCACGCAGCACGCTGACGTGAGTGAAGTGAATTTCCACATAAAAAACTATAACAACTCAAAATCAGTTAAAATCATACAATTATTCCAATTTTTATTCAAATCTGAAAATATTGATTTTTTGGCTGTTCTGATACTCCTGGTTCTATTTACCTGCAATGCTGGGAATACAATTTTGCGCATTATAAGGTTAGGAGAAGGTCCAGTCAGGCTTTAAAGTAGGCGTGAGATTGTTGGGGATGATAAAAGTACATCAACAAATGAATAACAGGCTTTTCTCAAGTAAAACCCCCATAAGGCAACGTACTGTGTTTGGTCGATACACATTTTCTTTAATAACATGGTAAATATTTATGCTATAATGATGAGAGTGGGCTTAAAACTTTCGCCTCTCTAATTCCCATCTTTTTACATGCATTGATTTTACATCTGGGGCTTTTATGACCCTTTTTGTGCCCAAAAACTCAAAATATGAAAGATTAATCCTCAAAAAAGGGGTTAGAGTTTTCCGATTGTTTTGCCCAACGAACTTGTCCAACAGATTATAGAAAGGAACGTCCCTACCAAATTTGAAGTAAATCGGACAAAAAATGCGACCACTAGAGTGCATACACACATATATATATGTATATATATGTATATATATAACTATATATATGTATATATGTATGTATATATGTATATATGTATATATATATATATATATATATATATATATATATATATATATACAATTTTGAACGACCCCCCAAAACGTGTTTAGGGGGTCACGTTAGGAACTTCTATGGTGGTCCCGGGCTTAAGTTTCACCGTGCAGGTCATGCTAATAGTTCACTTTCCAAAGGAAATTCACTAATGAAACATCTACTCTAGGAAGAAACAGGAAAGAAGAAAGTTGAGTTGGTGGACAACATTCTCTTGCTGTTCAGATATTGCTTAGCCTACTGAAAGTAATTTATTAACGAAATTGCTAAAATGTTTAGCTGTTTTCATTTCGATTTAAGCTGAAAGCTGTTTAGCATGAAAGCTGTTTAGCATGAAAGCTGTTTTTTTTCTGATTGCCAAGGTTAAATTGTAAGAACCACGTTAATTCTAATACCTATCCAGCGGGTGAACAGTTTGGCAATGCAGCACGTCTATGATTGCCTCGCCCCAACTGAGTCCTGAGTCCACGTCCACGCCCACGTCCACATCTATCTGTCTGTCGTTAAAAAAAAATAAGTCGCATTAGATGAAATCGCATAGCAGACTGCGTTCCAAATTATATAAAATAAATGGTGAAAGTTGTAGAAACAAAGCCACTGACAACCCCTAACTATATTTGAAGCTGCGACGAATTTGTTTGGGGCTCAGTTTTTAGCATTTTAAAGGAATTATTAGTTATTTCGTTTTAGCCTCACTAGCCCTACTTATAAGTACGCTTGAAACAGTTATAATGATGCGATGAAAAAGGTTGTGAAAAGTTAGTAGAATTTATATTTAAGGAAATATCTGAAACTTTAAAACCATAGTTTAAACATTCTGGCTATCGTTTAACCTGGCATCTAAACAAGCATTTAAAGGTCCCCAAAGTGTAAAAAATTTGGCCTCGAAGAACATAATTACTAAGCATATTGAAAACATATCTCTAATCTAAAACCAGTATAGTCTACTTAACTTGGAGGTGTGATTTTACTACAAGAGGGCAGGTTATCTTGGTAAATCTACTTTTTTATTTAAACTTTGGTAATTAAACAAAACTTTGACACAAAGAAAAAATAGATAAGCTAGTCATCAATACTGTTATTTGAGGTTGTTGTAGAAATTAATTATGTTTTATGGTAAAATGAAAACATCAAACTACTATAACATATTGTTTTTAAAAAGCGCATAATATTTATTTCGTTGTATTTTTTAGTTACATAAACTGTTTTACGTAGATCAATATGTTAATATACATAAACAACAGCTGGAAAATATACATTAAATAAATATAACAGGAGAAACAATTGTTAGTTATTGACTGTAATTGACCAACCTCATCAGTTTTTAAAATTCTAAAAGAGGATAAATTAATAAACCGCATGTTCTATCCAGATATGCCAAGCATTTCAGCTGACTACAGCATAATGCACAGATTTATCGTAGGCTATCAACTTGGCTGGTACACAGCTGAGCTGCTTTAATGCAAGACGGAAAACTAATGTCTCTGGATCGTTTCTTCTGATTAAATTTCTAGCTTGACAAAACAAAATAAAACTTCATTATATTCGCTATATTATTTTATAACTAAACTTGGGTGCAACTAGTTTTGGGTTTTCTTAATGTATTTGCAATCACTAAACTGTTTGGCCCATTACAATGTTTTCTGTTATATGGTTGAACCCCTCGCTTCGTTGCACATACCGCTAAGTTTATTAATGACTACAACTGCGCCTAGTTTATAACTCTCCTGTGGTTTCGAGGAATCTTCTTACAAGATAAATAGTAAACCTTATATCTTGCTAAAAAAATTGACAAATAATCGTAAAAACACGTAAAAAATGAAAATTTAGAAGCTATTTATCTTTGTTACGATATATATTGATTTATGTAAAATCGTACCGTGGCAGGCTCAATCAGATATGAGTATCATCAGCTCCCTTCCATGTTAAATATAATCTTCCAGTAGATAAATATGCTATCAGTAATCTGCATGCAATTTTATAGTCTTCCCTTACCTTTTAAATGCTACTTTCCATAAACAATATTTACTTCAGGATAAAGAGTGTTGAATAATTACAGTATTTTAACTATTATAGTTAAATGAAATAAATATTAACCTTCCAAGAATGTTGGAAAGATTTTCTTTCCCTTTCATTGAAAATTATAAAAGTGGATCAAATATTGAAGTAGCCTTTTACACAGCATCAACAGTACCGACGGATGCCTCAAATACTAATTTAAAGTAAATGTTTAATTAGCTCCTAGGTACTAATATTTGATATACCCTGAACACCTTTTCAGTTACCTCCGTCAAAATCAATATTTAGCAACACATTGAGATAGCTATTTCCTTATAACTCCAATAATACGGTCAGTGGACACAGTAAAGGTAAATCTACGGTTCTTGTAACTAACCTTAGGTCCACTCGTCATCAGACTTAAAAGATCTGCATCGATTTGATGAATAAAGGGTTAATATTGTCTGCGATAAGCTATACACCAAGATCTGCTGAAGAATCAAATTTTCTCAAACACATTTTGAATAACGCCTGAGGGTGGAGTAGTTGATAGCGAACCACTTGGGATTTTCCCACAAAACTGATAATGTTTGTTTGTTTATTGGGGGATTAGGAGGCCCCGGCATAGCCGGCTAGGCACGTCTCCCTTGGGATATTGTACAGCCACCGGAGAGAGGGAAAAGATGAATGGGAAAGGTGGTAGGATGGGGTCAATCTGCCTCGCTCCAGAAAGGGAGAGAGATCCTTACCTAGCTCCCGGGCTTTGTGGGCGACAACACCCCAGGACGATTCGCCCTTCAACCCGATGTCCCCCTAAGTCCACCAGACAGGGACCGCCATCGCACAGAGCCTCCAACCTCTCAGGGGTCGGGTGGCCCCAGGACGGTTCGTGCCCCAGCCCGGCAGACCGAAGACCGTCGGGTAAGCGGCCCTTCCTCCCAGGCACCCGTCCCAGGCTGCATGGAAGATCCACTACTTCCTCCAAGGACGGACTAGGCTGGGTATCCAGGCTCAACTGGGAGTCAAGCCCCCAGAAGAGAAAAGGAGGAACCAAGGAAGGGAAGTTGTCACACTGGATAGCCAAAAGACTTGGTTATTCTTGGTTATTATTGGCTATTCTTGACTAGCAGCCACCTGTGACTCTGATGGAGGTCATCATTAAATTAAAAAAAAAAAAAAAAAAAAAAAAAACAGTATTAAATTGAATATCCTCGAGACAAATTTAAAGTTGTCTGTCCAAAAACTCCATAATGCCACTGTGTTCACTAATATTCCTAAGTTCGTTAAGAGTATTACATGTTTTGGCCTTTGAAGTTCCAGATCAATTCTGATAAATGTTATTATTAAATTCCCACATTCATTGGGACAATTTAGTAGGTTCACAACAAAGTGCAATATTCATTGATTGATAAGGCGAACGAGTTAAGCCAATTAGTGATTCCTGCTACCCAATGATAAATAGGCTTACACTATTCCTGGAATAGGTACAGGATCATTGGGTCTAGTTATATCTGCAATCAAATATCCAATTCTTCTATATTCAACCCACTGTTCTTTTGTTTACAATTCGTTATTTGTGATGGTGAATTGATCTTATTTGAGAAATTATTGCGGACATTTTCCATCACTGATTGTTAATATTTTCCATATACTGATGTTGTTAAAACAGATATTGTGAATAATACCTGAAATAACAATGCTAACGTTCGTTGTTAATTCACTAACTTTACGGAACAAGGTTAGAGTGTCGGACTCATTCCTTGTTTTTCTGGATACGTTTCATGCACAAAT
This sequence comes from Allygus modestus, assembly GCA_963675035.1. Lineage (NCBI taxonomy): Eukaryota > Metazoa > Arthropoda > Insecta > Hemiptera > Cicadellidae > Allygus > Allygus modestus. Next base: position 486,038,223 of record OY776112.1, on the reverse strand, counting down.
ATGTAAACTATGTGTACGGGTATTGTCAAGCAACAAGATGCCGTAAATTTAAAATGCTTTTTAACCTTTCCTAGAGTTAATATATAAACAATTGATTCCCTAAGAGTGATTATCGTAGGCAATACAGAACTTGGAGAATAATGAAGTTCTATATCAGTCGATCGGGCAAAGCGGTGGTTTTATAGGAGGTAGGTTTTATTTATTCTTCACTAAATGAGATAAACATCTACATTTTGTAGAACCAGATGGGGTCATTCTATTTCTTAAGACAACACTTTCATCGCATTCATTGAAAACTGGAGTGTAAAATATGGTTAGGAAGTTGTTTCAGTCGACCGGAATAGCCTTCTAGTTAAGCAATAAAGCAATAAACAGCTAAGCAAAGTTTATTAAACCCAACTCGGCAGTCGTTAACTCAAAGTAAAAGTTCTTTATTTGCCAAATAAAATATCATAATTCATGGGCAAGTGTTATACAGAATACACAGAACATATATAAAACTAAATACCATATTATTTTATAATTAAAACAACTTTATAGCTCAAAAAATTAAAATAAAACACATGCTTTTGAATCTTTCTTCTCTTCTAAATAATTTTTTACACGGTAATATTCCTTACCCAGCAAAAAACTTTTTCAGACTTCGCTTAAAAACGTTGATATTTTCCTCTTTCATGTGAGAAGGAAGGGCATTAAAAAGAGTTATCCAAAAGACTGGTGCATTTGAATTTCAGAGAATGTTGTATGGTGGGGAGGTGGTGGGATTTTATTTCTATTTCGTAAATTGTAGGAATGGTTAACAAATAAATGAGATGTAAAAATATGGCTATTGCGTTTAAAAAATGTTAAACTCTCGAGGATGTAGATACATGGAAAATTCAGCAAGTTGTTTGACTTGAAATGTGATTTACAGGAGTCTGTGTATTTAAGGTCAAGAATAACTCTCAATGCTTTCTTCTGCACGACAAAGATAGAAAGGGAACGCTCTCAGATCCCCAGGCAGGAACACAATATGATAGATAAGGATGCAGGCTGCCATAGTATGCTGAAAAAAGAACGTCAATACCAGCAAAAAAGACAGTCTGCGTAGAAAAAAAATTCCTGAGCTCAACTTTTTAATCACTTTGTCGATATGAGCTGAAAAATTTAATTTATCATCGACGATTAAACACAGATAATTAACTCCTTGGCACGGACTTATTTCATCTTCACCAATTATAATGTTAAGAGATGGCGAGGAATTAGTGACATTTCACAATCGGAAGTGCAAAAGCTTTGTCTTCAGGGTGTTAATGCAGAGTGAATTATTGGACAGCAATTGAAAAAGTGAATGCCCTGAAAATATTTACTCATTTCGAGTGTCTCACGATCAGGGGCAGGTACTACAAGAGACGTGTCGTTGGAAAAAAGGCAAAGATGATGATTTCCTATAAGACTGGTGTGAATATCATTAATAAATAATAAAAACAAAATTGGTCCGAGCACAGATCCCTGTGGAACACCACTTTTAACAACAGCTGAATGTGAGTAGCAAACTTTCAGACATTGCCCGTCATCAATATATGGAATTTTAACACTTTGCTTCCGGAATAAAAGAAAAGAATAACTCGCATTATTGTGTAATAAATACAAGAAAATATCCACTTAATTCTGATTACATTCAAATATGCCTTGCTTAATTATATGCAGCAGCAAAAAAAGACATCGAGTATGTTTTCTTTTCTTTAGGCAGGAGAGGAAAATGCATTTACACACACAGGTGGCCAACCCACTCACACACAGGTGGCCAACCAACTCACACACAGGTGGCCAACCCACTCACACACAGGTGGCCAACCCACTGTATGGAACTCCTAATCAAAATTTAGACCACCCACTAAAAACCTCCTCAACTCTTTAGGACTCTAACCTAGGATTGTTTGCCACATTACTTCAGCCTAGGCGTAAATTTGGATTAAGCCCTGAGGGCTCACTCCATTTTCCAGCCGATTTATCGAGTATATAATGAAATTGAATTAATTAATGAAGTGATCGATTTATTAGTTAGCATTAGTAACAATAGTTTCTATAACCTTGTATTACCGGGCCGTATTTTGTTTATTTGATACATTATATGATTGTCAATCAAAATAAATCATTTACTGTAAAATAAAATGTGCGTGCATAATGTTTAGATTCCCAATTGTATAAAACATCTAATGAAAGTTGTTGCGTTATATATATAGAATGATTTAAACAAATCACAATTAATGACCTTACACAGTTTGTAAAATTAATTCAATAAATCAGGTACAAGGTTTAATAAGTATTTTTCAATTAACAATATAAAGAGGGGAAGAGAAAGTATTGTCCTCAAATCATAACGTAAAAAGTTAATGTTAAACAAGTGAAATTAATAAATAAAATATATGTTTATATGATAATTATTTAGATTACTTACAATGTAACCCAACAGAATATCTAAAGTTCGCAAGGGGATAACAGAAATGGTGACTCTGAAGATAATTACGACCGGAGGAGGGCAATTGTGGATTGATCTAATTAATTGATAGCGCAACAGCTACCCAGCTGTTATGTCTGGCATGTTAGTTAGTGGAAATTATTTTATTACATTCTTATTTCGTTTGTGTCCAGAGGGACCTTACTGATGTCAAAAAAGCAAAACTATCCTGCTAAGTTATGTAGAAAGACTTTTTATGATAACATATATATATATATATATATATATATATATATATATATATATATATATATATATATTATATATATAATATATCTAATATAATATATCTATATATTAACAAGATATAGAACCGAGAGTTTTATGTTATCATTTTTGAACCAATAATTTATTGAAATATTGAATTATTTTGGAAACTCCATTTTGCTCTTTTCATGCAACTAAAATTATTGTAATCCCCAAGAGGTATCATGCAATTAGTATACTATCGTTTAAAATTCCAGTTTAATGCTAGAAATAGTTTAAACACATCCAGTAAACTATTTCGTAAACTGAAAACAAAATCAACAAAGGAAGCCTAAGTAAATCATATGGTGGTGATTAGAGGATGAATAGATAATGTAAAACTATTGAATGTAATTAATTGAAACAAAAATTTATGCACAATTAAAATTAAACACTCTTTTGTCACTTGGAGTCAAAATACAATGAGAAAATATACAAGAAATTTGAAGTTGTAATTGAAAAACATCGGACAAGTTTATTTGTTTATGTATGTTTTTACTTGATTTGGTTTGATTTTATTTATTTCTTATTTATACACTATAGTATTCTAAATTTCAATTACAAAATAAATCCGTTTGTTAAAAAAGGGTTGTTAGATCTGTTAGGTTCGAATGGAAATGAGAACTCTTTTGGGTCGTGAGTGTGAAGTTCCACAATCAACAGGTGAATGTCCGTCAATGCTGTTACATGTTTAATATTGTAAATCTATACAATAAAACGTATGTCTATTTTAGGATTGTTTTAGTTAAATTGTCGATTATGTTAAAAAATTTCGGTTTACGGTTTTGTATTGAAAGAATTTAACTACAGATATTGCTGTGTTAATTAGAAATGCTAAATGAGGGTCGACTGAGAGATGAGGGTTGGAGTAAGGGTAGGGAAGATCAAATAACAGTTGGGGAGGCGGCAGTTAGTGGTGGGGCAACAAGTGGCAGCGTTTTATTTCGTTTCTACAGTGAAACAACAGGGATGATACAGATTTTGTAATTACGTAATTACTGTCAAAGTAATTACGAATATCTAGGTAATGGTTCTTTACTAATGATTAATTTAGTTTAGTTAATAGAGAGATGTGGTATGGAGTATTTAATAAATTACATATATTTAATAAAAAGGTATTTTTTGAATTCAATCAATTTAGATATTACTTTTTTATCTTACAGATTTATAATAGTGGAAAAATAAATTACAGTTGAACTGTAGCCAATAGCATAGCTGTACGCTGTCACTGTTGCCATTTTGCCATAGAAAAATATCACTCGAATGTTATTCCGATCAGCTGATTTAGAGTTTTGGAAATGCAGCACATCTACTATTGGCTGATCTCGGTTGATAGTCCGGTAAACCACGACCTCAACTGGCAATTTATAGGACCGCTATTATAAATACGACTAGTTCTCTTTGAATCTAATGTAGTTTAGGTTATTTACTTGTAATGATAATTTATAACAATAACGTAGAATGAATTGAGGAAAGATTAAGACTATTTAGCGCTTAGAATGAAATTGTTGCCCCATTAGTGTAATCATATACGAATAAACCGCTGCGTTCTATCCCGACTGTTTTTGCTGTGGCTATGACAACAAACGATGACACTTGTTGCTGTACCCTTACTAATTGCAGCCCCACCCCTTTGAAATTCTACAGCCTCTTTAAAGTACCACACCCAAAGATATTCTTCCAGATATTAAGTATTGTATAAATATAAATCCTTGCTTTAAATATAAACTTTAAAACTAAGACCTGCTAAAAGAAATATCCACATTTTCTAGAATAATGTTTTTATTAGGGGAAGAGGAACTTAAGTTAGCAGACGAGTGTACTATTCATTTCAATAATTTTTTGATTACTAACCAACATTGTCAACCACATGGTGTACTTTTAGCGAATTTCCCCCATAGGGAAGAAGCTATTACTGTAGGTGGCATAGCAAGACCTAGGCCCGGGACCATGATAACTTTTTGTTTTGAGGCTCCCAGATCCCAAAAACACCATTCGTTCTAATTCATATATATATATATGAATCCGTAGGCACGATAACTTTCATAATAAACGGTATCAGGAAACTGACACATACTTTCTCCCTTTTAGCCAAACATTAATGACAAAAATATTTGTTATTTACTAAATATAGAATATGAAGTATAGATAAATGTACAGAAAATTGTCTAAAATAGTTGTTTTCAGAAATATCCACCCAAATTGCTTTTTCGGAGGCACTATAGAGTCCGTTGCTACACACAGTAGTTTTGAGAGGGGAAATGCCCCCTTGCCCCCCCCAGGGTTAAATAGCAACACATTTCGAACATCATCTGTTGGTCAATGCTAACTTGTCCTGCATATCAAATTTTAATGAAATTGATCAGTAAATAAGAGAGAAATAGTTATTTTTGTATTCCCCATAAGAATAACATTGGACAACGTACTGTGTTTACCGCTAAATGAAAATTTCAATTTTCTCCGCAACTAGCAATCGTAGAATAGTAATTTAAAATACTAATTTATTTAGTTTTTTGAGCTCTTTTTAATGGTGAATAGTAATCTTTTTTAACATTTATGATTTTTTATGAAAAATCCAAAAAACTGAATTTTGGATGTTTTAAGTCCTGTAATTTCTGAACCCGAATTTTTCAAGAAATGCGGGTGGTGTCATTTTGTTGGAAACCTAAAGTTCTACAAACCACGAAAGTTTAATCAAAATCGTTAGAGCCGTTTTTGAGAAATTAGGATTTTTCATGTTTTTTGGCGGTTTTTGGGGGATAATTACCCTTAAAAATCAAAAATTCAAAAAAATGAAAAAAACGCCTGGAGATATCGTGGATTAGTACCTACATACCAAATTTCATAAAAATCGGCCCATAGGTTAGGGCTCTAGCTCTGTACACATCCACACAGACACACACACACACACACACACGGACACACACACACACACACACACACAGACAGACATCACGTAAAAACCACTTTTTTGGGTTCAGGGAGCACCAAAATGAATATTTCCACTAACAACTCAAATTCGAAAATTTTTACGAAAACAATACTTTCTCCATATACTATGTATAGGGGGAGAAAGTAAAAAATGGTCCAATCTTGATGAAATTTGGTATAAACGTGTAAGGCAGCATCTATTTTCATGAGTTCGAGAACCAGACAGGTCGCTCTACTTTAAGGGGGGTTTTGTACCCCACATTTTTTTAACTTTTTACATATAATTATTTGTAAAGCCAAATTTTGGTTTACACCATTAAATTCAGCTTAAAAAAACAATTTGGTATTTAGATTATCGCTCTACGTCGATTGGTTACCGAGATATTGTTAGTGCCAAACAGAGTACGTTGTCCAATGTTAATCTTATGGAGAATAAGTAAAATTGTATATCTCGCGTATTAATGAAACTTAGTATGTGGCTTTATATGGTTGTGTTTTAATGCTGTTTTCTTACAAAACTTATTTTTAGTGGTTTCCATGGCAGCAAACCTGCGTACTCAGCAGCTATAATGTTATTCTTATGAAGAATAATAAACATGTGATATCTTGCTAGTTTATGAACATAAATTGATAAAACTTGGTATGTTGCTTCATCTGGAGGTGATCCATTGGTATTTGCATAAAAAAAGATTTGGTGGTCCTTGATGCAGCAACTCAGTCGTAATGTTGTTCTTATAGGGAATAAATTAAATGTCATATCTCGCTTATTTATTAATATGCTTTGATTAAAGTTGGTAAGTGGCTTCATGACTTAGTGAAGTACTATTTGAAATCGCTGAGTATGCAGGTTTGCTGCAACGGAGGTATTTTAAAATTTGCTCGCACTGTTAGATGGCGTATGTATACAAATAGGGTTGTCATTGTTTTGATTGTGAATTGGACTTTTTTCTTTTTATAATAACTCAATTTATAAAGAAACATTTGTATTATTAGTGAATTTCCTTTGGAAAGTGAACTATTAGCATAACCCGCACGGTGAAACTTAAGCCCGGGACCACCATAGAAGTTCCTAACGTGACCCCCTGAACACGTTTTTGGGGGTCGTTCAAAATTTTATATATATATATGTGTATGCACTCTAGCGGTCGCATTTTTTGTCCGATTTACTTCAAATTTGGTAGGGACGTTCCTTTCTATAATCTGTTTGACAAGTTCGTTGGGCAAAACAATCGGAAAACTCTAAACACATTTTCTGGGGATTAATATTTAAAATTTCGAGTTTTTGGGCCCAAAAAGGTTCATAAAAGCCCCAGATATAAAATTAATGCATTTAAAAAGATGGGAATTAGGAAGGCGAAAGTTTTAAGCCCTCTCTCGTCATTCTAGCATAAATATTTACCGAGTTATTAAAGTAAATGTGTATCGACTAAACACAGTACGTTGTCTTATGGGGGTTTTACACTAGAAATGCCTGTTATTCCTTTGTTAGAGTACTTTTATTATCCCCAGCAACCTCACGCCTACTTTCAAGCCTGTCTGGACCTTCTCCTAACCTTATAATGCGCAAAATTGTATTCCCAGCTTTGCAAGTAAATGAAACCAGGAGTATCAGAACAGCCAAAAAAATCAATGTTTTCAGATTTCAATAAAAATTGGAAAAATGCATGTTTTTACACTGATTTTGAGTTTTAAAAGTTTTAATATGGAAATTCACTTCCCTCACGTCAGCGTGCTGCGTGCGAACTCGTTTAACTTTAAAATAACAGTACAACGCATTAGCATTACAATAATGAAAAAAACACAGTTATACGGATAACTAATTTATAAAGTAGCAATTCTTGCAATACAAATTTCTACTGTCTTAATGCAAGTAATTTAGTTGCCTTTAATGCTGTAAAAATTTACACTAAAGGTGCAAATGTGGCACCAGCTGGGTCACTTAAAACAAGATCAAGTAACAAAATATATGGTAAATATATTTTTATAACTGAATTTCAACTTAAGTTAAAAAAAGGTAAGAGTTTGTTTAATTCCTTGTCTTCCAACAGACGTGCCCCTAACACTACTACACCTACGCCAAAAGTATCAAGTAGGATACCTTTATATTTGACTCCAAAATTGAAATATGTAAAACTTGGTTAATTATCTATGGTTTGATTTTACTGATTTGAGGTTAGATTTTATTTATAGAAGTATGGAGTATCCGTAGCCTTCAAGACGAAAAACACTATGAGTCAAATACTGCATCCCAAGATTGAAGACTGTGAAAGTTTGATAAGCCCGGTGTATACAAGATGAGTGGTAATGATTTTCAAAATTGTTATGTTGGTCAAACTGTTAATTTTGTAAAAAGATATACGAATAATGTTTCAGCATTTAAGAAAAAGAAACCGGAAAGATATAACGTCGACAAGCACCTCCTGGAAAATGGCTTCACATTGGGAACGATTGAAGAACATTTTTAAATTATCCATATTTGAAAGAAAGAAAACATAATGAATGTATGGGAAGAATTGTTTATTCTTAACGAAAAATATAAGGATAGCAATAAATTGATTAATGAAAATTAACCCCGGTGGTACTTATCGAAAATTGTTTCTGGAACTTCCGGTAGACAATAGTATATAAGCTATACTTCATCTTGTTTCTGTCATTCTCCAATAGGGCCTGATGATGACCGGTGTGACTGGATGAATTTGATCGCCTTGTACTATATTTCTGTATATTTACCGTCCTTAATGTAAGTACAGTATAAGTGTAAATACATTGTTTAGTGTTGTGAGACGTAGTTTATTTATCCTGTTTATCCTATTAGATATTATTTTATAATAAAAGAATAAATTGAAAACAAATCTAATAATACAGGTTTAATTTCTCGAATATATTTATAAAGGCAGCAAATGCACATAAATTTAAAATGTAAAAACTTTTATTTTTGTATGTAATTTAAAACTAAATTGTCTATCGTTTTAATGTATTTTGGAGAACATCTCAGAACATTTTTAAATTGGTGTTCTAATTACATGAAATTGGGACTTTTATTCTTTTATTTGTTGGAGTAAAATGGTGAATTGTACCCTAAAAGCGGATCATAGATTGGCTCTCATTAAAACACGTGGACATGTTGACGTAGCTGCAGAATATATAATTCTGGCTTCACTTGGTTAAAATTACACTATGAAGATAAATGCATATGACATACCAAAAAGTTTATTCTGCAGTTAAAAATCTTCAGACTAATGCAGATCAAACTTGATCGGTCTCAGAAAACAATATATCGCTTAGTAAATACATATACCTTATTTGACTAATGGTTGTTAGTGGCCAAAGTATCATAAACGAAACTCATTTCATGAATGAAATGTTTGTGTTATTATGCTATCAGGTAAAATATAGAGTAGTTTATAGAACATATAATAACACATTATGAAGCAAAGTCTATTGTAGGAAGAGGCGCAGGCGGGTGCGTCAATGCGGACTAATTTAATATACAGCGAGCAGCTGTACAGGGATATATCTGGGTATAAACCCAACAATACACTGCAAGATGTATTGTAATGGAGGCGTATTTTGTACTTGGATTTATAATACTTTATCTTAAATTTATTTAAATATCATTTTAGTTTGAAGGAAAATATATACAACATTGTTCACTGTATGCATTCTAACACATGTATTAATAGTACTGTATATAAAACTTTTTATGTATTTAAATCCACAAATAGTAAAAATAACTATGTGAATTTAATTTTGTCACTAATAATTGTAAACCTTATAATATATTAGATTTATATTTTCTAATAATCAAATAACGTGTTTTTGGGATGACAACAAATATAAATATTAAAAACCAATAGCTTTATTTACTGGAAAAATGTTTAATAAACTTAATGGGCAAGCGATATAACCTAGTTATTAACCTCTACAAACTCCTACAAACCAATCCTGCCATCTATGAACAGAAGTTCAAGACTGTAAATGTTCGGTTGATAAGTGACCATTGTCGAATTGTCTGATCAGTATAGTTTAATCTGATGTTCGGATTTATAATTAGGAATAATGTTTAAAAAGTTATACATATAAACGTTAATTTTACTTATTAGTTTTTAAGAACGATATAAGCAGCAAAGAATATGACAAATATTATATTTAAATACGAATATTTAATGTTACAACAATTTAAGGTTTTAAATTTAATTTTTCATCGTGATTTCCTGTTTAATGGCGTCACATTTACTGTAGGGTTATCATATTATTAGGAATGGCCTAGGGGATGGCCTACAGATAACGCGTAATGGTAAAGATATGCAAAACAAAAAATTAACTAAATAGCTCCACTGTTATGCTGTGGATACCCTAATTGGGTTTCAGATCAAATCTTGGATTAGTTTCAGAATGAAATCCTGAAATATGAAAAACAATTCCTTTCAATCACGGGAAACATTTATCGCTTCAGCATAGGTATTAACTAATAAATAATAGAATTTCCACTTAACGATCTACCACGCTAAATAACCTTTTTGTATTTAATAATTTTCATTGTTAATGTAATTACATTAAAGTATGGCGGAAACGGACGGAAGTCACTTCAAACGTAATAAAATTAATTTAGCTAATTAATAAAATATTTTTTCCAGTACCCACAATATTAAACCTACAAATAAATGCAACTAAATTTACTGTTTACGTAGATTGAACAGTTATAAAAAAATTATTTACAATACAAAATAACCCATAAAATATTAATATAAATAATAAATCGATCTGAGGCTAATAATTATAATATTTAAACATAAACACATTTATTTACTTACATTATGAATTGCATTGATGGATATTTATGTCAAATATTTATAAACTGCAGCTGAGTAAACAAATTCCTTTTTAATATACTTCGCAAATTGTAAAATAAATCTCCTTTTATTCCCAATAATTTATATTATATTCAGTAAATTGTTACAAAATTTTAACCTCACATAAAATGGAACATTTTGAAAAGCTTTTTACAATTCAGAATAATGACAATTTGCAAATTAAAATCAGTTTTTAAATGTATGCCAATTATTATTATAATTTAAGTTGAAACAATATCTAAAAGCATTCAAAAGTGTCTTATACATATAAATTTAAGTTAGAGGTATTATATCGAGCAGCTTAAATAATAATTTACAGTGTGTAAGAAGATATTTTTTGCGCGAAATTTTTATTACACGTTTTTGAATTGTTTTTCTAGCTACCTGTAATAACAACCTAAGTTTTATACTTATTTTCTCTTAGTCATTCTGCTATATTAAATATTTACTTTACGATCTTATTATTAATTAAATTGGTCAATAAAAATACAAAATTATGTTAATAACTTTATTTTAAAGTTTTACACTATACCTGCTTTAATTCACATTTACATTCAGCACTGCTATGCATATATTACGGCTGATCCTATAAGCCTGTAGGTCTGTATCCCCTCTATAAATTGTGTGCACCCCCTCTATAAATTGGTCTGTTGTACTTAGTTTAATTGTTAACCTCACTTTACGGATTTTTAGATCGTACAATTGAGATCTATGTCATTTTGTACTTTTAAATTTTCAACTAGTAGTTGATTTGACTATTGAAATAGATATTGAAGATTTAAGTATTTTATTTTTATATGCTGCCCAAACGAGGGATCAATTGGTTTGAATGGATTAACGCTACAACAGCCAAATAACACGAACATTTGTTAGGAATTCTGTTTACAATTAGTGTAGATAATTTATCTCCCTGGATGTTCTTTGATAGGGTTAGCATAAATAAAAAAATACATGGTTGGCGCTGTAGGATCGGAAGTAATAGTTGAAAAAATCTAACAAAATAATATAACAAAATGATAATAATTTGTAATATGGTTGACGCTTACCAAATAAAGTTAAAGAACTCCCTTGAGCATCGTCTTTTACATGAAGCCTTGTAAAATGCATGGTAGGTTTCAGCCATATTATTAATAATTTTAAAGGTCTTACATAGTACTTATTCATTATCACAATCCTGACCTCAAAAGTACCTTTATACTTCGGAAATAATACGATTTTCACGATTCTCTAAGTGGTTTGAAATGCAAACTTTGACCGTCTGCCATTTCTGACTCAGAAGTACGATTCAGGTTGAATTTTTAGCATTGGGGTGGACTCAAAAGGTTCTTTAATGCGATACAACTTAACAAAAGCTTCAATTTAATATTTTATTCTGACTCCTAGTGGGCCGTCCCACTGAAAAGGTTAGATATCACTGAATGTGTGATAAAGTAGTTGTTTATCTCCGGAATCTTTGTTCCTAGCTTTGTAGCTCCAGTTTTGCTATTAAAAAATTACGATTGTATTAATGTAGACACATATAATTATAAATGTCTTACATAGCGTTATACAATGACTCAACCTTGTTCTAAATACTGGTTAGTACATTAGTATCGGAAATAATCGAAAGTAAATTAATTTTCAAATGTTTGCTAGGTTTTTTTTAATTATTCGTCGGTTTGACATCGGGTTTGTGGTAATGTGGTAACTAGGGTAAGGATTTAATTAGGTTAGTTGTTTTATGTTTATTCATCTTCAAAATATTCTGGTGTTCCCTAATTTCTGTGGTACACCAGATATATTTTTTGTATATGTTGTGCTGTTAAAAAAAAAAACAATTCGGAAACAGCGTTTCTTTTACTCAAACGAATTCTTACATTGCCCACTCCCTGTACACTTGGCGGAACGGAAATATTAAAATGTTTGGATGTGGCGGGCAGATTCTTCCTCAGTATATAGCATGATCTAAATTATAATCTTTGATAATTAGTGAAATAAACAAAAATAGTGAATTGTACTTCTAATGCACTGGCCAAATGAACTATACATCTTTATACGTGAAATACTAACACCTTTATTGAGAATATACATTATTAAATTACCTAAGAAGCTGTAGTGTTTGTTATTACCTAATACTTATATTTATACAAAGCAACAAGTGGTTATTGGCAACAGGAAAGGAGATTTTATATGGCAGTGGCTACGTACACGTCCGACGTGAGCCGCTACTGTTCACGTCCGTTCCCAATTATGCACCGTACGTTACTTTTCCTGTGATTTTTAAAAAGAAATTGAGAGCCAGAAAACCTCCTAACCCAACCTAACGTAACCTAACCTATCCTAAACTAACGTAACATAACGTAACGTAACCTAACCCAACCTAACCTAAGCGGTAGCGAAGTGAATTTGCCCTTACATTGGACGTGTACGCAGTCACTTCGATTTTATATCGCATATTTGAAAGAATAGCGTACAGAATAGTTTGACTGGCTTCGGAGGTGAGTAAAATATTCTATTAGTAAAATATAATATTAGCTTTTTTATATAAATGTTTTTGTGTACAATATAGTGGCACTTATTCGTAATCCAACTATTTGGGTCCCGACCGTAGTATATAATTGTAAAATATTGTTGTCGTCAGTAAGTTCTTTATTTTCTTAATTCTAACTAAATGGTAAGTTTTCTTGTGTGTGTTGACATTATTCGGTGGTCATTTTACTACGTATTCGAGAATTTAAATAATTTTCTTTGAAGAGGATAAAACATCGATAAGTTATTATTTCCTGATCATTAGCGTTTAAACTATTGGTTGATAATTGGTTTGGTTCCATAATGAGTACACCAGTCTTTAAAACTGCAAACAAATTTTATATTCTAATTTAATTGCTCGTTATGTTTACTTCAATACTTTATGGATTGAGAATCAGTACATATATTTGTAAACCCGTTAATACTGGTTTTTAAATAAATTAAAACTATTATTTTATATTAATTAAGCGCAGTTATGCGGTAGCTTATAACTTAAAAGGTTAATGTGCGGTTGTCCTTTATACTTCTATAACAGTAGGATAGAACAAATCTTAGCTATAAAGCTGAAGAGACGTCCGAGGGCAATATTGGAAAAATTCCACATTCCCCGTGTTCATTACAAGTTTCTGTTCTTTGGCGAAGATAAGCTTGAAACATCAACCTTTTAATACAAGCTTTTAAGCTGTATTCACTAGTTAATATTGTTAGTAAACAATGGAATTTAATCAAATAAATAAATACAGTGTTGGATTATTACTTTATTATTAATAGTTACTGAGTAGCATAACGCGTAATGTTACAGTTAAACAGGATAAATAAACTACGTCTTACAACACTACAAAATATATTACCACTTATACTGCTTACATAAAACACGGCAAATGTACAAAATATATTGTAAAAGGTGATCGATTTAAACCAGTCACACAGGTCTTTATCAAACCCTACAGAGAATAAACCTTAGAGAATAAGATCGTTGGAGACGGTTTATTGTGTTTATTTATTATTGAAAATGTGCCAGCTAAAGGCGAGATTATAAGTACATTTACGTGTGTTATAAATATAGTTACGCCTTAATTGCATGTTAGTCTATAAAAAAATAATAAAAGGGACAATAATACGAATGACAGAACGGTAACTCCTGTGATCCCTTTGACACAGTTTTCATCTGGGTTCACTCTGTTCTTCAACTAGAATTCCTGCAAAGTAAGTGTCTTTAAACTGAAACGGTTTTGAAGCATGTTTTTGTATGCAAAATGTTTGACATTTCGTAACAATGTATGAAACAAAAAACCACTTGGTATTAATTAATAATCTAGTTAGGTCTGAGACATTTTGACCGGAACAAGACTCTAGTTTTGGAGCCTTGATAATGGTCAATGCTGTTATTACATGGCTACGTTGGACATTGAACAAACCTACATGTAGTCATTTCCTCGTTGGGGTTGGTCGAAAGGTCGAAAACTGCCTTCCACTATCTTACATGTGTAGTAAGATATAAATGCAACCTTGTATATAAATGCAATACAACTGTAAAAACATGATCAATGTTGTAATACGTACTTTATTACAGATTGTAATAACATCGGTAATAACATAAACTTATGAATTATTTAAGGATTTTAACATGTCCATAATAATAGGGAATATTTAACTTTGTTGTTAGAACGTATGAGAAATCTGTCTCAAACAAAATAAGCTTTGTTCAGCCATCTTAAAAGACGAAGTAACCTGGTTATGCAACGGTATCAGTTTATCGACAGTTGGTTATAGACAGAGGGCGCTAGGGGTAGGTCTTGAGAGGGGGAGGGGAAGGAGGGGGTACAGACCGTCTGGACAGAAAGACGACCGATAACTCACAGTCCGACGATATTAGCACATCTCGGACTCCCGTCTGCTCTCGTCTCCACAGTCTAGCGTTTATAAATCACGCGGAGTAAACCACTCAATTTTGAGTGGAAGAATTTCAACGGACAAAACATAAATGTATCAATTTAAAGTGCCGTACTTAAAATTTAATATCGATGAATAAAAGTGATTATAATTAACATACACATTTACTTATCGAATGCTAATAAATTGAAAAGCTACTTAAACATTTTTATATTCAACCAATTAACAATTTTTCACAAATAGACATAAGTCAGCACAAGCTTAGTCCTTCACGTAAGCGTTTTCATATTTTATTCTTTGATGTAACTACACACACTGTTTATTCATCATTAAACAAATAACTTTATTCTTTCTTTTATCGATTATAATCACAAAACTCTCCAAAGACGATCCTTAGTTCTAGCAACTGTAACCGATACCGATATCCGTCTGTTCATTCTAACCCGGCGCCACAACGCATTGTATTGCTAACTCTGTATCCACTTGCTGAAGCGTGACGCAGAAGGCAATATCACCCCTGCAAAAAGATACAGCTCGTCTTATGGTCCACAAGGATTGTCTTAAAAACATTTGAACTCTCACCTTCCAAATTAATGAAACACTATGCAGTGTGAGAAAAAATTTTTAAACAAAATAAGAGAATTTTACAAGGAAGGTTGAGGGTGGACACCCAGCGATCTTCTGTTTGTTCAAAGTTCCCATTTAGTGTTTTAAATGTTCTTTTAAAATGTTAGGTTGCCTTTTAAGACATATTATATTGGTTGGGTGTGGAAAACATGTTTAAACTTATTAATTCTACTAACATTACCATCGCAGACTAATAATGTCTGGTGGAAGGGGAAGTGGGTGAGACTCTACGCAGACAAGTTGCCTTTGCCAAGCTGAGATTTATACACTTCTCAGTATATCTAGGGAAGTAGATATCAGCTGGTCTGAGTTTCCGCTAACAAGGAGCGTTTTATACAGGATAATTGAATCCTTAACCACATTGTTTCCCCTTACTTGCCACTCTTTAATTACAGTCATTACGTTTTATAGATCTAATATTGTTTCTCATGTTTATTATTTATTTGTTGTATAAACTATATTTCTCGCATCATAAGAAGTTTTCATACGAAGAAAAAAAAAGAAAATGTACAATACACCGAACAAACTTATGAACCAAGATAAATGTCATATCCTTTTGTTCCATTTGCGAGCAAATTGCTCCACCAATTTATTTATAAGGTTGTGTGTAATACGTAAACCGAGAGAATAAGTCAAACTAATCAGATGTTCGATGGAATTGCTAAAGTTTAACGGCACAACTGCTATGCCAATATTGTTACTGGAACATACAAGAAAAGGTAAAACATTAAGGATATATAAGTCAACTTTAGTTGATATAAGAAGACAATCTGACCTGGTGAGTACGTTGTTGAACTTTATAGAGTGGTTTGGTCAGGTCTGATTGGGTTTAATAAACCAGATCAAAAGCACTTGATCAGGCCTGATAAAGTTGGTTAAACCAGATCCAGCAGTTGATTAGGCCAGATAAAGGTTTATATACTTGATCAGTACTCTACTTTCATCAAACTAGACCAGACCTGAATTAATTGTTATTGCATGTTCACTTAGTATTTAAACATACAACTTACAGATATCACATATTAAAATAATACCTATGTAGTTAGTCTCAATAAATAAAATCAAATTAGGATACCACGTGAACTGTTTTCATATTGTAATGTTTTCCTTAATACATAAATAACATTAAACAAATAACCTATTCAACATACATTGGCGGTAGAGAATTTTGGATAACAATAAATGGACTCGAAGATTCCTATTAAGGAAAATGATTACTTTTACATTTTCTTTTATTATTCAATATCATCTAGTAGCCTCAATAAAACCATATATATATATACATGTGTGTGTTTGTGTGTCCGTCAGCACGATAACTCTCGGAAAAAAGGTCCGATCTTAATGGAATTTGGTACAAACGTGTAAAGTGCCATGTATTTGAACGAGTTTGAAAACCATATGAGTCACACCTTCCGAAGGGGGGTTTTTTACCCCAAAATTTGTTTGGGTTTCCACATGTAATTTACATTTAAATCATTTTAATTTTTACCATTGAACTCAGCATGAAAAAAATAATTTGGTATTTTGATCATTGCTCTACGTCAATTGGTTACTGAGATATTGAAAGTGCTAAACATAGGACGTTGTCTAATATTATTCTTATGGAGAAAAAGAAGAAAAAAAATCTGTCTTATTTATGATCATACACTGACGAAACCTGGTATATGGCTTCATCTGATTGTGGTCTATTGTAATTAGCACGAAAACAATTTTTCTTTATGATTCCCGTAGCAGCAAACCTGCATACTCAGTCCCCATATTATTCTTATGGAGAAAAAGTAAATTCTCCTTTAAGTATGATCATAAATTAATACAACTTGCTATATGGCTTCACTTAGTTGACTTTCATTGATATTTGCATAAAAACCAATTTTTTCAGATGAATCTTGTAGCAGCAAACCTGGGTACTCAGCCCCTATGATATTATTCTTATGGAGGATAATTCAAATATTATTTATCGCTTATTTATGAATGAACATAGATGAAATTTGGTATGTGACTTCACTTAGTTGATTTCTATTGATATTTGCATAAAACCCCATTATTTTGGGTTTCTTGTTTCAGTAAACCTGCGAACTCATCTCCAATGTTTTTTATGAGGTGAATAACTATTATTTTATATATCGTTTGTGAATATATTTTTTATGAATATTTATAAGTGGCTTTAAGTGTTATTAAGACACATATGTGCATTAGAAATTCGCTGAGTACGCAGGTTTGTTGCGACGAGGGTATTATAAATGTACGTGTTCAAAAACTTGTTTACCTAAACAAAATTGTGATTAAAATCTATGTTAGCCATCGGAAATTTACTTTAAAAGGAAAAAAAATAAGAGTTCCGTATATACTGTATCAATCAAAAGGATTTACAATAATCGGATCACTAATTCACTAAAATAACACTTTACAAAGCTGGTTTAATCCTTTGTTCTTCCCTCTTCTTTCATCAATCTGTGTGTTATCTACACTTGTTTTTTGACAATTTTAATATTTAAAATATATCCATAGTACATTTAAATAATAAAACATATCGATTGCCCAAATATGGTTGGAATATGATGGGAACAGATGAATATGGTTTTATCCTGTAATACCACAATACCTGTATTGTGGCTCAATGATTCACATATTTCGACCAGTGACAAACATCGTGCAAGTTACAATGTTGTTCATGGCGCTAAGTATATTTGACAAATGAACCTTAAAAAATCGTTTCATTAAATCCCTGATAAAAAAACAAAGAAAAACTTAGGAAAAACCAAAAAACTAAATATCCATGGTTGAAACATTAGATGACAATATGTGCTAGGAACTTGAATAAGTTTAGGAATGTATCATAATGCTTTCCTATTAACAATCACGATCTAAAAGAAAGTACAATGATGTAATTACTATACTGTTATTAGTAAAATATGAAATACTAAAAGGGCTTTCAACGATTTCCTAAACTGCACTTAATTGTTTAGAGCTTTAAAAAATTTGAATATGTATCAATGAATAAGCTGGGCTAGTGAACAAAATTGGCTACGTCAAATAACTAATACACTACATCACAGATATCAAAGAAGTAAATAAAATCATGAAACTATGTTTTTATAAAATAATTTTTAGATAGACAAAGTGTATCTTTATGTTTAGAAAGAGTATATCAGTTGATTAAAGACACAAAATAAAAACGTTAATACGTTAATTAAAAATAGATTTACTAAGCTACAAACTTATTTACTTTATATAACGAAAATAAAACAAACTTTTTCAAAGATTTCACGTTTATGAACAAAAATAACACCAAAGCATAATGCAGCTCGCAGCTTTGCCAAACACCAAATCCCGGGATTTGGCACGAAATATTGGCGGTATTAAAAACTAATCTGTTTAAGTATTTTGTCTCCGTCCTAAATAGTCCAATTAGTATTGAAGTAAAGCGGGAGATACTAAACTCTTTACTTTTTCATTTTCTTATAATAATAACCTTATGTAATATATTTTAATCGGATGTGCTACGTTTATGACTAGCATGGCTACCATATAATTGATTGTAGTAAATTGTTTATTCCGGGATTTTATATCGAATTAATGTTGCTGGTAAAATAATAATTTAAAATGACAAGGACTGTTCCTTCCCATAATTTATTTTATGAACCTCTATGCAAAAATTGCGAGGAATCTTGCAGGAAGAAATTAAAATATATTCTTCTATGATTTCACCCCAACGACTTTCAAAGTTTCAAATGTAATGTTATTGAAATTAATTTAAAAATTGACATCATAATTACATAATAGAAATATGTTGAAATACCTGGTTTTACCCCGCGAGACTTTTGAAGAATAGCTAGCTTTTCTACATAGTTTTAGTTTCTGCTATGAACAAGTTATAATACTAATATTTGATTAAGTAACACACTTTAAAATACAAAATATTAGATTAACAGTCAGTATATTTATCTAAACCTCGTTTAGTGAACGGCGGTCAGTAAACCTCTCCGTTTAAAATAAACTCTCGGTTTAAAATTCAGTATATTTATCTAAACCTCGTTTATTGAACTGCGGTCAGTAAACCTCTCCGTTTAAAATAAACTCTCGGTTTAAAATTCAGTATATTTATCTAAACTTCGTTTAGTGAACAGCGGTCAGTAAACCTCTCCGTTTAAAATAAAATCTCGGTTTAAAATTCATTATATTTATCTAAACCTCGTTTAGTGAACAGCGGTCAGTCAATCTCTCCGTTTAAAATAAACTCTCAGTTTAAAATTCAGTATATTTATCTAAACCTCGTTTAGTGAACGGCGGTCAGTAAACCTCTCCGTTTAAAATTCAGTATATTTATCTAAACCTCGTTTATTGAACTGCGGTCAGTAAACCTCTCCGTTTAAAATAAACTCTCGGTTTAAAATTCAGTATATTTATCTAAACTTCGTTTAGTGAACAGCGGTCAGTAAACCTCTCCGTTTAAAATAAAATCTCCGTTTAAAATTCAGTATATTTATCTAAACCTCGTTTAGTGAACAGCGGTCAGTAAACCTCTCTGTTTAAAACAAACTCTCGGTTTAAAATTCAGTATATTTATCTAAACCTCGTTTAGGGGACGGCGTGCAGTAAACCACTACGTTAAAATAAACTGCTGGCAGAATATATCAACAAGAGAGGCTGCGAAAGGCGCTTGAAGGAATTCTTCATTCCTGGGGTTATTAAAAGTTTCCGTTCGACCGTGAACATTATCTACAGATTGTGAATAACAAACCTTCAATATTCGTCTAGAAATATTTTTATTTAAAACCATAACATTAATTGAGTGTTTCTTATTGATTTGTACAGAATAACACGTCCATTATTAGTTGTTTGTTTATTAATCTAAATAATCTTACCTGGTTCATATCTTCTATTTACTGCTGTAAAAAAACTCAACATTGAAATAACTCATAAACAACAAAAAGGATGCTTAGTTACTAACCTAGAGTATTTTAAAACGTACCGGTGCCTCCATAAACAAAATAAAATAATATATATTATGAAGAAATACTAGATCCGTTTATTTTTAGAAATATGCATTCATGTAATATTCTGGAATTACTTGATTTAATTTATATTTGTTATGGAATATATAAGTTTACTAACACCCACAATTTTTTTTAGATTAATTAGAACAAACCAACTAGTTTTATATATTTTTGTACACTATCGGATTAATCTGGTTTATGTGTTATATATATAAGGACTTTTAAAAGAATTCTTTGCAGTGGTTAAAGTGTGTGATTGCAATTTTTGAAATTACCCCGGTGGAAATGTCACAATATTGCTAATGTGACGAACATAGTCACTTTTGCTGTTCTCTGCGTAACAGTTAGGGCAGACGTATCCTAAGTGACAATAAAGTGGTGTTTAAGCTTGGCATGTGGTAGGATTGTCGTGGGATCAGAAGCTTAAGTTCAATATACAGTTGATACTTTATTTTAATGGTTTTATAAAATTACATAAAGTTTTAAGAGATGGAATGAAACTTTATTAAAAAGGTTTATTAAGAAAATGTACACCTTGGTACTGCTCAATACCATTTATAAATAAAACTATTTTGTAATTAAACATGTTCAACAATATATCAATGTTTATTAATAATTATATTCTATGAAAACAATAAACTTAACAACCTTTATTTTGTTCAGTACAGTTTTTTATTTCGTTAAATGCAAATTAACTCATCAATGTGTTTTATTATATTTTTCACAAAGAACTTTTATGAATTAAAAACAGTTTAATATATTTTGAAAATATTTATAAATATCAAAGGTGTTGGCATAGGTTTGCCAGTGGATTATTATTTATTGATTTCCCCTATAAGTTAACACTCAAAAAGCATGATTTGTATTGTAAAAAATCCCAATACAGATTTTCCTTTAACCTTTTTTCCTTTAGCTAAATTAAAATCAGTTTAAATAATTTTTCATGAAGTGTCGACAATGATTGGACGCAGGTAAGTCTAATTACTTCTGAATTTCATATATATTTTTAAAACGCTGAATTTTGTAATACTTGTAATCAAATTGGAAATCAGCCTTTCCAAATTTGTAGTAGGTAATATTTTGGACAAATCCCTAACATACTGTCGGCAGTGTAATAAAATGTAATAAATCGCATTAAAAAAGTAAAGGCGTTTTAAATTTGTGATTTGATACAGATAAACATCGACAGAAAATTAAAAATACAAATTTCACTAGCTTCTAAAAGTAGCTCGTACTTAATTTAATCTATCACATTCATAAGTTGTTTAACAATTATCATGTTCTAAATTAGTTGTAATTCAAAAATTTCAACTTAGATTTTAGTTTCAAATTGCTAGGAAAAGCAGCAGAAATTTAGTATAAATAAGACAAACAAGTTAAATACTGTACACGTTCAGACAACAAACTGTTTAAACAAAATCTTGAGCGAAGAGTTGAATTATCTGGGCTGATGGAGTCAATTTAACAGGGATTAGAGGCGCTCGGATACTGTACAAGATAAGGCGGGGTCGTTTAAAGTTGGCGGGACGTAATGCACCAGCTATTGATGTGTTTCACGCGAAAATCTAATTAAATGTTACAGCAAAGCATTATTTCAAATATTGCGTTAAAGACTGTTATATTTTAAAATCTGATTATGCACCTACGTTTTCCAGTACAGAAACGGGTTAAAAATCGATATTAAAGATACGACATTTCTAACTATGTTTAAGGTAGACAATAACTAAATCACATAACATATATGAACAATATATAAACATGTACAAATTTATAAAATTCATATTTTATGTATGCCAACTTAAGTATTTATTACAGGCACGAGCACATTTATTTTATTTAGTATGTTAAAATTGATAGTACACATTATGGTAATTACCTAAAATAATGTATTAAAATCAAACAAAATTATTGAAAACTTATTACGTATACAGAAAGTTAAAGATTTTATCCACAATTTTTAGTCATAGATTAATAATGCAGGATACAAATTCACTTAATATCATTAGCTCTTTTTACTAGCTATGAGTACGTAGTTTTTTAATTCAAATCAAAAGAAAACTAAGTTTTAAGCTTTATAATTTCTGGCCTCGATATTTTACTAAACTGCGAACGGGGACATTTTATTAGGGTCCTAAAGAAAACATGAAAACATCAAAAGCAACAAACACTCATCACACAAACACATCAAGTTTACACTATCAAGTTTTCTTTAGCTGTTTATGGGCAATTTATATTTCTGATGTTTTAGCGGTATTTGATGGAAAGGACTCTTTTCATTTTTAAATTATCTAAAATGATCAAGGCTTCAGACTCTTAACAGACAGCAGTTTTGCCAAAGCATGAGTTTAAATCCTAGTTCTGGAAAGTAATGTTTTTATTTACTCTCCATCTGCATTCTGTAATAGCTTACTTACTTCTGTAATAGCTGTAATAGGGTACAAACCCCATGCAAGCCCATTTGTGGATAGGAAAACAAAGGTTGAGAGGCCGCCTATATCTATCATACCAATACCGTTTGATTATATCTATGTGGAAACTTGAAAAATAAGATTATACTTGGCAGAGTATAAGCTATTTACGTTAAACTTTTAATTACTTTCAATAGGTTCTCAAATAATTATTGCCTGGAAAATTCAGCTAAACATGTTTTCTTTATGGATATTTCTAGTTAAGTAACATTATTTAAAAGAACACATTTATTTTAGAAGTGATGTGTATTTACTTAATTACGTTATATCCAAAAGCGATTGTCTGTAAACTACCATTTATAAATAACCTCTCAGCATAAAAGATGAAAAAGGCAGCTGCAAAGGGCGGCATTGGAAAAATATTCATTCCTGGGGTCATTAAAAGGATCCGATCGACCGTCAACATTATCTACAGATTGTGAATATTGACTCCCTGAAACGCGTATCGACAAATAAACAGATCATAGGCACATATATATTGATAGTTGAATTTTATACCGTCAAGAAAAGTTTACCCATTTTGTTTTATAATACTAATTTAGGTCTTTATTTATTTTAGAAGTGAACAAACTAATTATTATTGAAGTAAAGATTGTTTATATAAGGAGGTTTAGGTATCAAATATCTGTACTTTTAACAAGGACAAGTAAAGTTATCAGTTTGTTCATTTATTGATGGAAATTTCTTTGTAGATTTGCTTCGACAAGTCGAAAAAATTTATGAAAATTATTTGTTATACGTAAAATGATTATTATTACTAGGTATGAGTACAATATTGCACCTTACATTAAATTATTCATAGGGTTACACTTGATCTTATCGTTACTTAGGAATCGTATTTTTAGTTCATTATTACAGAGTGTTTACATTCATAAATTGTTTTAATTCAAAGGAATAATTTTAGTAATGTTATCTTAAATATTGATAAACCTTAAAACTCGCTTTGAAGTGGTTAGAGGGCGTATTTATAGTTGTACTATTTTTTTCTGAGACTTTGTAGAAAAAAAACAACAAACAAATTTTGTTATCAAAGGAAAATACAGTAGTATGCTCCGTAACCAATGGAAGAACACAAATATTGTCACCAAAATATACCGATAAACGTTCCAAGTATAAATAAATAATATACACAATTTTTAAATTATGAAGTCAGCTTTAAATTTTCTTAAATTTTTACATTTACAGTATCATAAACCTTAGCCTTAATTAGGATTCAAGGTTTGTTTATTATATTCTGTAAATGTCAAAACCAAATATAATATTCTGTCAATCCAAAACCGAACATAAAGTAGTTATATTTAGTTTCTTAAATAAATTTCTTAAATTAGTTTTGGTTTATTGATTTGGAGTGCAGAGAGGTCACACGTTGTGCTGTAACAACATATTTCACATACGCATCTTATTAGAACCTGTGTTTGATTTATGGTTTTAGAATTGATAAGATATTATATTAGTATATCGTACATATCCGTCTTTTTAGGCTAAGCGGAACCTATAACACCAACTTGGCCACAATTTCGCAGCTTTGTGTCTGAAAGTGGTTACAAGTCGCGACTACACTATTGTCATAACTAATATTCTTAATATCGGTTTGGTTGGAATGGGATGAAATTTAACTAGATTTAGATAAGTAACTGTTTTTAGTTATAAGCATAATGGTTGTAAACATAGTTTGCTCTTAGTATTATTTTTGATTGTAAAAATATAAAAATGAATTCGGTTGTTGTAAGAAAACCCTTGTTAATGAAAGCCCAGACCAGCTGCTCCCTCTTTCCTCCTACTTCCCACATTAAACTGAGACGCGCATAAATCTCAGCTTGAGTAGAAGACTTATTTACACTCCGTCTCAATCGGTTACTGTTGCTGACTGGCTCATATTTTAATACTCTCTCTCCCTCCACTGTAAAATATTCAAAGGGTTAAACCGCAAAATCCCATTAATTATTGTATTCTTCTCACTTAATTTACTTTCTTTTCTTCTAGAAATATTAGATAACAAGGATGATAAAATGTCTGTAGATTTTAACGGATATATTGTTTATAAATTGAGGTATTGTTAATATCGAAGATAAGTTAGGGTAAGAGATATTTTCTCGTAAAGAAAATGTGCAACGAAAAATGACAGCTGGATTCATATTAAAACACTGGAAAAGAAGCAATCTCCTGGATTAAACTAGGAGGAGTTAAGCTGAACACACAACCACTAAATATCGTTTTATACTGATGTAATTTTGTATTGATAGATTTAATAAAGGTTTAGTGACGTGAGGCCTTTATGTAAAGGTTTTCTGTCATATATAGTTGTATAATATTATACTAGTCCTACTATTAAAGTAAAAAAGTGTTAATTTTCGGGATTTTTTTGGTTGGTTTAAATATTTGTTTTCTCTTCTTTAGCAAAAATTAAGTATATAGCAAATGTGCGTTAACGATACTATAATCAAGTTGCTTTTAATTATTCATCTATCTAAATTGAATGAACGTCTCCATTGCAAGCCTTAAAATATATTAATTTTTGTGATTATTTAATATAAAGTAACATGCAATAACATGATTTAAAATGAATAGTAACGCATCAATTTATTCCCGATAAACATGAACAAATGTGAACAAAATAAAACAAAACAATAACATTTGCGAAGCTAATTTAAAAGTGATAGTTAATATTAAAGTTAATGAAGAAAGTAATTAGGAACAAATTGCAAGTCTCTAAACCCATTTAAAGGGAAGATAAAACAGCGCGAATAAATCAGCGAGACTGGAAAAGTATGCCTTCAATGAATCGGGGACAATTTGACTATCTTTCCATTCCTCTACAGTAAAATAAAGGGAGTTTTGTGAGGAAATTCACTGGAAGATGTTGAAATATTCCACACAATATCACAATACGAGGAGCTTACTTTGCGTTTTCTGTGTTTATTGTTTATAGATTATAGATTTATTTCTCTACTTTATGTATTTATTAGGGACTAGCTGGCCCAACAGACGTTGTCCTGTCCTAATGTCATTGAATTTGTTTTAAGTCAAATACTCGTTCATTTTCAATATGAGCTCGTTCGCTTCGCTCACTCACCTCCCGGATTAGCTCGTTCGCTACGCTTACTCGCCTTTCGAAAAAAGTTTGAGTTGCCATTCAAGTAGTTTTTTATATCCATTATGAGAGTAGCCATTGACGTAGGTTTTTTATTTCCATAATGAACATATATTTATGCATTTCAAGTATGTTTAGATAGTATGATGTTCAGATAGTTTAGATGTTATGACTCCTAAAAACACATGTTCCCATAAGGAATAATATCTAAACTTTAAAAGCCAAAAGGGTAGAGCCCTTCACATTTTCCGGGGTAAAAAGTATCCTATGTGTTAATCCAAGTAATAAACTATCCGTTTGCAAAATTTCATGTAAATCCGTTTATCCGTGCTTGAGTTATACAATTCGTAACAAACACCACTTTCTTTTATATATTAAGATTATAAGGTTTAAAGAAATAGTGAATAACATGGCAATCTAAAGTATAAATTATAATCTGCATCTATTTTGCACCTGAACTATTGTTTATATGAAAGTTGGTTACAACCTTTCTTTAGATAACAGTTCACATTCGCACATATCGTTTTCTATTGTAATTGTAACAGTTGTTACAAGTGAAAATTTTAACAGAAGTTAGAAAAATTTACGGAACAACGTTTTTAAAGTAGAAACGTATACGTTTATTAAACCGTGTTTTACGTCATAAAAGGCTTAATCGAGATACTTAAAAAATACATATATAGCTTTGGTTACACTAAAAGGGTTTAAAAAATGTATATAAAATTCCACTTTGCTCAATACAACATTCACTTAAAAATATAAATCACTGTGAGTTCTGCCTATAATGGCAAATAATTCAGTAGGCGAATGTGGAAACTGTTACAGTCGAATTATCAAAAGGTAATTGTAAAATGTCTATATTTTAATAATACTCGAGATAAATATTATAGGGCAGAAAGTAGGATTATTTAGAGTTAAAGTATTAAATATCACATTGAATAATATCACACTAATCGTTTTTACATTTTGTACTATGTTTGCAAATGAAATTATAAATTTCCCAATTTATAAATCCACATATACTAATTGGCTTCTGCCCGTCAACCAGTTGCTGCTCACTCTTACAACAGCCATAAGAAGGATTACAGTGATTACAGTGAATTACAGTGAAATTCTGTAATAAAACCTATTAGAAACTTGGAAATATAGTTAAGTTTTTGCAGATTAGTGAAGAAAGTGGAGGTTAATAATAACATTTGTGTGAGCATTTCTAGTGCGTTTTTTATTTCTTTAGGCTAAGACCAAGGTTTTTTAGTTACATTGATATTAAATTTAAACGTATCGCTAGAAATAAATTACCTTTTATACCTTTTTTTATAATGTTTGTTTATTACAAAAATAAATTGACACCTTCTTTCTCAATGAAGGTTGCTACAACAAAGGATAATAGTCAATATGTCTTAATCAAAATCGTTGTCAACGAGGTGTGTTAAATTTGTTTTATTAAATTTATGATTTCATAAGAGAAAATGTAAATTCCAAGTAAACTGCCATGGCTGAAAATAATAGTATTCCTGATATACCAAGCGATTTAACAACCAGTTCAGCAGTTTCACGTAATACTAAGAACTAAGAAATTCCTAAACTAATATTTGACATTTCATGTCGTAAGCCACCGAATTACTTTAGTAAATTAAACCAGTTTAAATATTTGACCTAATAACTACTAAACCAATAACAATAATACTATGAGAAGTGTTAGTTAATTTCACAGAATTTGTTTGGGAACTCTTTCGAAATTAGAATATCCGGCCCAACTGGTAAACAAAATTTTTAATTACGCACATCCAGTGCTTCCAATCTATGTCGTTATCTTTATACCTAATCACATGTTTAAAAAAATGACG
The DNA here is from genome assembly GCA_963675035.1 of Allygus modestus. Lineage (NCBI taxonomy): Eukaryota > Metazoa > Arthropoda > Insecta > Hemiptera > Cicadellidae > Allygus > Allygus modestus. Next base: position 486,010,262 of record OY776112.1, on the reverse strand, counting down.
TGTTGATTTTGTACTCAGCTTCAACTGTAATAACTTCTAATACAATCTGTTCTTGAGTGGTTAGACAATCAAAATATATGTACTATCCAAATTTGTTATTGAGTCGTTAGTTTAATAATTGTAGATGATATTGTTCTTAAATGGGTGTTAAAATAAATGTAGAGAAAAGGTAATAGATCAAAGAAGTTTTTATTTTACATTTCCTATACGCGAATAGCTTGTTGACTAGAAAGAAAATATCTTAAATAATGCCAAATTTGAAAAAAAATGTTCTTACCGAGTTTTTTTACCTGAAGAATCTTGTTCATGCAGAAATGTCTTGGTTACGTGACTTTCACTTTCTCCCAACGCCAGAAGTTGGATTGATGATCGAGTTATGGGTGGTAGGAGGTGTTGGGGGGGCGGGGCAAACAGTCACGTGATTAATGGACTTGTCATGTTTTGGTCTCGGCGTTCCGGAACAGGTGGTCACTTAGCCGTGAAACTTGAGCCCGACTTTCCTGACCGCTGCACTTGCCGTCATTTTTCTTGTGCCTAGATTTAAAAGTTCCTTTACTCTTAAAAAACTGTCCTGATAAAAAAATTAAATTTATAGAAAATGGTTCTTAGTTTTAATATGGAATAATAATATTTCCATCAGTTTTTTTTAATTCATGGAAATAAAAATTTGTGGGAAAAACATTACGTTGGTCACATGGAGAATTACCTACAAAATATTTTAAAATTAAGAGCAATTTTGTTTAATACCCCTTGTATTAGGTTTACAAGGTTTTTACCAACATATCACCCAGTACCAAGGGTCCGAAGCGTTTACATTTCTTAAGAGTTCACGAGCACATTTTGAATTATATATCCCAACGGAGTGAGGTATGGAGTAGTCGATAATGAGCGTTGCGGTGCAGTTATCGATAACTGTCGATTTACAGGAAATTACGAAGAAAACTAATTACAAGTTAAAGTTACAGTTGGTTTCAGTTACCCTTGATAAGATTACTTCAAATTGGTTTATAGGTTTTAAATTAGTATTACTGATATACATATTTCAACGAAAAATAATACCTGATTGATTGTATAAGTACCATATACAACAATATTTGCAAGACAACAACATTCGTATATTAAAACAATATTCGTATATTTGTAGTAATCTTCCATGGGCTTTCTGCCAATAAACGATAAATATCCAACTTATGAATTCAGAGATAAAATTAAATTCGTATAATCTAATTAGTAACACTGCATAAGTATATTATCAAAATAATTTCAAAATTTAACAGTTTTTAGGACAAAAAAGTGGCAAAATTGTTTTCATTCTTCCATGTAAGTGCATCTTTGTTAACAAATGTTTATTTATATTCTATTCATTGCGTAGACAAAAGCTATTTACATTTTAAAATTCTTGTTTTTATAAAATACTGCTCGGAAAGAAAAACGTATTTGTGGACATGATTTGTCGGTACACAACAGCTTGAGCACATAAACCTTAACGGCCTGATGACATAAAGGTTTTTAATGGTCGATCCATATGGCTTATTCACGGTAAAATAACCGATAAAATAACCGTATCATTATGGGTGAACATTTTTAAAAAGATAATATACTCAGAAGTGTACTACTGGCAGTTTTAACACTCCTACTGCAATAGTAGGATGGAAATTGTCTCGTTGGCAAGGCAAAGAGTGGAAATACTAGTAACTGTGAAATCTACAATTTTAATCCTTGTATGAAAATAACTCTAGGAAGTGAAATTATAAATAGTGGTGGTATTACGATTTCCATATCTAAAATCTATTGGACCAATACTTAAATGATTTAGCAACGAAAGTTGTAAACAAACAAAACAGGTCAGAAAAAATACCAAGTGAAACCCAATACCAAAATGTCTGAAATAGATTTCAGAGCTGAAAACACAATTTAACGTCAAGATGGAGGAGTACAAATACATCAGCGGTGTTGGGGAGGGCGCAACTAATAAGTCAGGGCAATTCACCCCTCTCATTTCCTCACTTTAACAGTGAAAGATCTCCATTTCAATGCTCTCTGTTTGCAAACTTACGGATTACTGGAAATTACAGTAGGATGTTCATGAATTGCTTATTTGTGTGTAAACCTTGACGTTGCTTATCAAATGTATGCTACATATACAATATTTAAAATATAAGAAATATCTGTTACTAATAAGCATTCGCAGTCTAAAAGTAAATATTAAGGATTTAACAAAGTTCAACAGATCTATCTCTAGGGTTTATAGTTGGTTTTCAGCTGGTGTTGTTCATTTCAAAAACGTTAAATTTAAATACATATCTGTCGTACCATTTGAAGGTACTATCGTGACAAAATCTAAATTACAAAATGTAAATTTTGAAAAAAGTTCACCAAAAGCCTCACAAAAGATTCAGCACTACCAAATGTTTTACGTGTCTTTGAAAACAATAGTTAGAGCACAGAGGCCTCTGATTTGAATGTACAAAGTAATAAATTGTTTGTAGATATCAATTATCTATTGAAGTGGAATATTTACTATGTGCATTAAAAGGTTACATGTTATTACAACCCTGGTGTTAGTTAAATTGATATCCCGGGTACTGTCTCACTAGGCTAAGCGAGTATTTCACTTAGTGTTAGGTGGTTTTAGGTAAACATATATTTCAAGATTTATTTGAGATGGAGTTTTACAATCGTGATTATAAATGTGAAAATGTGAAAAAATTACCTAGACTACATGGTCTGTTATTGCAACCCTAAGCAGTAATTTACGTTGTTTCAATATTTTAGTTTGTTTTGCAGCTGTACCATTCTAATGGAGCAAAACAAAATGGCAACAAAAAGTATAACAGTTGTTACAGATGTGTAATTGTTGAGTAACTTTAATAGAAAAATTTTAATCAGTATTCTTTTTGAAACGAATTAATACAATGTTTTTGTTCTGTACTTCAGCCTCGATTAAGAAAAAACCGTGTAAGTAAATTTAAAGTGAATTATTTAAACCATTCTAGAGTTATAACATTTGGTAATGTTAGCAAGATGATTTACAAGATGTTTACGTGGAAATAAGTAATTTACTTCTAATTTAATAGTGAGTGATGTAATTAATGTTAAGAGTGGGACAATAAAAACCCATATTCCTTAGAAGGTTTATGGATAAAATACGAAACTCTGGAATATAGATCAATGTATAAAATACATGTTAACGGTTTTAGTTTAAAAAGTCCTCTGTTGAAGATTTTTATGAGCACAACTTTGAACTACATCATTCCATATGAATCGTTTGTTACTTTATGAAACAATTTCCTCCACAAATCTTGGAAATCTTTAAGTTGTGGAAAAATAATAATACAAAATTCAAAAGTTTTATTGTTCAGAAAATTATAACTAACACAGAAGACTTTTTACAGCTCAGTAGTGGTTTAACTGTAATATGTTGATTTAACTGATCAGCAAATTTCACAAACAAAATTCCTTTGTTCCCAGGCTTCAAAGCTGCAGTTGTACGGACCCAAATCCCTATAACGCCTCTATAATTGGCTCGTCTCAAACTATCTAACGGTCTTTGTGTTTATTACTCTTTTTGATCACTAATAACTAATTTTGGTCTTCACACTGTTGATACATTGCCATGTTTCAAAAACAATGTTTTTATTAATGTCATTACAACGGGTAAAATACCTTTTACAAAATAGAGTTTTGTAAAAATACCTTAAATAATTATTTTTAAAATATAATCCGGGGTGGAAAACAACACGAAACGTTTCTAAAAAATTTGTTTGTTTCTTTTTACAGTATTAAAGTCACTGTATGAATAAATAACACTTGTTTAATTCCGTCAGTTTAAACTTGTTTATTTTTATGTAAACTAATTAAGTGATGTTTTATTATATTTCAGAATAAAAACACGAAGGCATTTTATTCCTTGAGGCAAAGTTATTCAAAACAGCCGATGTTTGGCAACCATTCACACTGTTATAAATAATTCAGAAGGAGAAACTTGAGGAGGTCTTTGTATTTATCTGAATAACTCCGATCTTCAAACAATAATTCGTTTTATAAAGGTGCCAAAAACCACAAAGAAATGGATTACAAATATATACTATTTCAAAATAGTGATATGTTTTAAGATTATTATTAAGATTATATATGATGTGTATTCGTGAACACACTATACCACTGTTTGATGATAATACTAAGATAAAATTAAATATTTTCCTTTAATTGAATATAAATCTGTTTTTACATGTCACTTATTTGGCATTTAGAACAATGATATACATGAAAAATAACTAAATAATTTAAATATTTTATAAACAAATAAATTATGTCTTGTCAAGTGTATATATCAAGTGTGTGAAAGATATTTTTCTTTACAAAAAATCCGTTGTATTTTGTTTTGTTAAACGAAATAATACTAGTTTATGTTTTGGCGGTGTTTAATTTTTTTAGATAGTAATTCTACATATCAAGTTCACAGACCAGTGCGGATGTACTTTAGCCTTACAAGATCAGGTTTCTAAACCTTTTTACTGAAACTCTTATTTCTTTAGTTTCTGTACCTAATATTTATTTATTATTCATCCAAAACTAGTGAAGTACTGTAAGGTTAAGAGTGCATTGGAATAAAAAAACCAATTAAAACCATTTCACTAATCAAATAAACCGCGAATAAACAATCAGAAACTTAATAATGAAAGTATTTTGGAACAATTTTCCAGTTTCAAAACTAATTTCGAAAGAAAGATGGAGAAGAGCAAATAGATCAGTGGGGCTGAGAAGGTATTCATTTAATAAGTCGCGGGCAATGATGCCCTTTCTCATTTTCTCTCCTGCTAAAATAAATGGTGTAAGATCGAAACAAACACCCTTGCTAACTGGTGGAGTCATTTAAATGGAACTGTTATCCGCACAATCAGTTTATTAATAGTGACTTGAAAGGGCCAAAGTCCCTAACCATGTTCCAAAAATCTGCCACAACTGAGTTATTTACTCCTTACATGCTCGGGTGAATAAAACAATATAAGGGGAACACATGTCAATTCGTGAAAAACGTAGAAACTTAATCGCAGGTTTGTCGCAGGTAATTAATTGCTTAAGTCGCAGGTAATGTAAACAAAGTAGACTTTTTTAAATCCCCATGCTTGTCTTATGGGGGATGTTTTACGTTGTTTCTCGTTCGCTGTAGAATTTTTTAAATACTGCTATTTTTCCCGAGTCCCTGGGATCAGGACCTTTTGTTTTCTGCTATTATCTTGCCGTCTCCTATTATCTTGCGATTTGCCAAACTCCCACAATTTTGAATTAAAAACTTTTTAGCTTGTTTTGTGTTGTTTGTTTTTAGCTGACTTGTATTGTGCCATTAGTTTTGTTATGTTTCAGGTGTTCTTCTCACATGAAGAGAGGATCAGATTGAAGATCTCAAAATTAATTTGATTATTTAGTAATGACCAGTAACCGCAATAAGATTATTAACATGAACTCATCAACACCTATAAGACTTTTAAATAGAAGCAACAGGTTTGAGATACTCTCTCTCTCTCTCTCTCTCGCTCTCTCTCTCTCTCTCTCTCTCTCTCTCTCTCTCTCTCTCTCTCTCTCTCTCTCTCTCTCTCTCTCTCTCTCTCTCTCTCTCTCTCTCTCTCTCTCTCTCTCTCTCTCTCTCTCTCTCTCTCTCTCTCTCTCTCTCTCTAAATAATACTTAAATAATACTGTATATAATGTTGTGTATTCGTAAACACACTATACCACTGTTTGATGATAATACTAAGATGTAATTCAATACTTTCTTGTGATTGAATATATATCTTGTTTTACATGTCACTTATAAACATTTGGAATTTAGAACAATGATGTACATTAAAAAATAACTAAATAATTTAAATATTTCATAAATTAATAAATTATTTCTTGCATAAGTAAACAACAGTCCAATAAACCGCTGTCAACCGCCGCTGTATTCATGATTCATTCTCCGACGCCAAAACTCGCGCTGTGGTTCTCGCAATATTAAACATTTTATTACATTCCTGTTTTGGACACGGGTCAACAGTGCTCTACATTCCAAGTGGTGCAGGTATGCTTGAAATTAAACTTGATTTTTACTCTTTGTGTTATGTTCTTTTGGTTTCGTGACCTACAAGAACTTCTACTGCATTTCTAACTTGGTTCCTCAATGATGAATTATGTTTAGAAGTAAGTATTTAGCTCAATACGCATTTTTTTGTTTGTTCTGTTACTGTAGATGAATTATCATATAATAACTTAAAGCTGCTTAATTCAATTATTGTGGTTTATCTATAAACTAATTGATAAAAATTATAAATTATGTAAATAACACGTTTGTTACTACTAACCCATCGATCTTTTTACTTCTTTAAGGCTATGTCAAGATGATTTCCTGTTTTTGAGGTAGTTCTCGAACAACTTTAACCTAGTTTTTTAGTATCGCTACAATAACAGTAGAGTACTACAAATATCACTCTCAGAACATTAAAATTATATAAGATAGAATAACTTTACTGAAATGTTAAACCAAGTGATTGTTAAATCGAATTGGATACAAACAAAACCATTTTCGATCAATTCATCTAACCTGGGGAACCATTATTGTGTGATACTGTTATTTGCCAATTTAAATAAAACTGTTGAGAACGGCGTGGTTGTTGATTTTGGCAATTTGTTTGTTATGACCTTTGTGACGACAAATGTAGATGTTTGTTTAGCTAACAACATTCCGTAAAATAATGTAGTATTTATTGTCAAAAAGAAAGTTCTTTGAATTTGTTTAATATGTTGTATGTATTTGTTTCACAAGGTTTCAACGATACTTCAAGAGTTGGGACTGAAATAATGATTCTTATTCTTACAAATATCCGTCATTTATCAAAGTTTTTACTATGTTAAAATGCAGAACAAACATTGCGGATACCTTCTGACAGTAATAATTAAAAGTTGCAAAGCCTGACAAAATGTTTTAAGTGTCATTGAAATGTATTTCATAGTTAACTACAAATACTATGTTATATTACCACCAGAAGGGTAAGACTAAATTACAGGAGGAAGATCATTTACATTTTTCGTAGGGTTAAGAGATACGTTTTGAAATTGAAAAATAAATTAGCCATTATGCAAACATAAAGGTTGTCTCTTAGAGTCAGTAAAGTTAGATTCTTTACGATTCATCAGTAATTCATTACCCATATATTAACCTCTCGCTTAGTTATTCGATTAATCGAACAATATATTGCCAGAATAATTAACTTTTATATTATTATTGGAATACCTTTTAAATTTATGTACGTTTTACTAAACAAATGCACATATTTCAAGTATTTATGACGAAATCTTATCTTAAGGTTTTAACTGTGGAAAGCTTTATTTAAGTAAATTAACTCCATTTTATAGTCAACGAAGTTTCAATACCACACAAAATAACGTTCCTTTATAAATTGTATAGGATACCTGACAACAAATTATTAAATACAGTGAACATTATTTCTAAGAGTGTAAAAAATATTTGCGAAACGTTAAAAAAAATATAAATTCTATTTTTCATAATGAAATTAGATATTATTAAACAATTTCAATGAATTAACAATGAAGCTTCAATGTATGTGGTTTAATTTTACAGATTATAATTTGAAGTTATATAAATGAGAAAGGAATCTAGTGCACTACAGAGAGCTTAGTTAAATCTACTACAAAGATCCATATAATTTATGTGATGCTCTAATGCTTTGTAAATAGGGCAGCCCGTTGCACTTATGTGTTAGGATAAAACATCTAAAAGAATACTATTACTGTAATACAGTACCAGTAAGTAAAAGCTACTTAGCTTTAGTCATTTGAAGAGTGATTGTTATTTGTACATCTTTATTTTAAGATCCATATTGTATGATGTTTTAGCTAGCAAAACTTTGTCATCTATAATACACTACCAGTAAAGAAATGTTACTTTACTTTCGTAATTTAAAGGTTAATTTTGTATTGTAATTTTGTTATTTTAAAATTCATACTGTGTGTTGTTTTATTAAAAAAACATTACGATATAGACTTAAATTTTGAGTTAAGTTAGTACGATTAAATAAAAGCTACTATGACCAATTGAAGGGGAAATAGTTTATTGTAAATTTTTTAATTTAAAAAGAATATTTTGAGATGGGAAAATAGACAAGTTAGACAAATTGTACTTCATATACGTTTTCATTTAACAATTCAGTTAAGTTGATTTTAATTTGCGGGTAATTGTGTAGCTTAATATGTGCAGATTATGGACAAAGGTTAAGCTTTAAAATCTTTACTTGTGACAGTGGATATGCAATGAAAATATAATAGATTGTCTAAGTCTTTTAGCCATGGATTAGTAGTATTATGAAAATTCATTAGTTTCCAAAGAAATCTCTCAGAGGGCAGTCATTAACGATATTTTTCATAGTTTTTCCATCCGCCCACAGTCATAAGTTATATATTCTACTTAGCTGAGTCTGCTTTTTAACAGGTGCATTATCTTACATGGGCGGTTTGTCATGAGTCATCGGTTTTGAATCATATTTAATTGATGTAAATAACTTTTGTATAGGTTATACATTTGTTTAAAGGAGTTTGGATATATTTAAAAACACATTTACATACTTAACTGAGACAGAAATATTCCAGCTACAGTTAATGGTGTGATACAACAATGAGTTCGACGGTGTGGATTGTCCCGTTCGTCTGTCACCCTTGCAGTTCCGGCTTATAACGATCTCTGCTGGAAAATGTACATTGAGTCGGGACGAACAATGGTCGGGCTCATGGCGTATTTGTCATTAGAAAAGTAATACGATTGACTTTCTGTATCATCCATTTTGTACTGAATGTCAAATCATTTAACATAACATTTTAAATTAGCTATCAAGAATAAGTTGTTTGGAAATTAATACTCAAAATCTATAAAGAAGCAACGCACGTTTTTTAAAGGCCATACGAAATTCCTTGCAACCCAGAATATTTCTATCTTTAAGTTTATTTAATAAATTCACAAACAATTTTATACTAAGTTTCTAAGACATTTAAATAGGTTTTTTTGTTAGAGTTTTAGTAGGTAATATAAAACCTAGATAACGTACACAGCAAAATGACAAAGTAATAAAACAAAAGGGAAATAAAGCTTAACGTTTTAGTAATAAGTAAATAAATATATTATGTATTAAAGCTATTTAAAATTTTCAAGACTATAAAGTAATTTAGTACGTTACAAGACGAAAAACATGTGTTTAACTTAATGAACATATACTGTAGTACTATTTTGTTTTGTTTTATATATATACACACACACATATATATAATGTATAAAAATCAAAATCTATTATACATATATACCAAATTATCTCACAACTTTTGACAAACCTAACTGTGGTTTTCGAGTGTAGATGAAAATGTATATAGAACTAGTAGAATATACCCGTTCTTCGCACGGGTTTAGAAAGGTAAGTTACCTTGAAGCAGCTGTTCTTGCTTCTGCTCTTTAAGCTGTCAAATGGAAGTGTCCTCAGCTGTTCGCATTACAGTTTCTGAATGTTTACTTTCTTCTGAAACGTAAACATTGAAACTTGGAAAGTTCACGGGGCGTAGCCCGAGAGGATTTTAAGGAAGTGAATAGGCCTATGTGTTGCATGGGTTCAAGATCTACCTTTGTGTAAAGTTTCAGCCTAGTCGGTTCAGTGGTTTTTGAGTTTACACAGAACATCAGACAGACAGACAGACAGAAACCACCTCTTCTTTATGATATTATAGATGTATGGTTTCATCACTGTACACAATGTAACGTTTTGGCGGTTGTTTCGGAGTCCAAGACCACGTCTTGCTGCTTACCTGTAATGGAATCTTTTCCTCTTACACGGTTAAACCACACACGGTTATTAAGTAGAGCTGTATAATAGCTGGAAAAAACTATCGGTCTGATGGTTAATTGATATAATTTACAATTTGTATGGACTTAAGCTATTTTTGAAAAATATAAATATGTATTTAAAAAGTATAATTTAAATTCAACTTTGCTTTGAGGTCGTGGTATTTGCTTTCACGATTTCAATGTATAACACAGTAATAGGGATTTCCTAATGCCATTTTACACACAAATAGAACACTCAGTTAGTGAACATTCTCACACTCGTGTTTAATGCAGGAGGTAGATGCTTCAAGTGGTATTTTATTCATGCAAATAACTCTAAAATTCCTACTCTTATTTATTTATCGTTTTACTTAAAGAATATAAAATAATTTGTTTTTGTGATCCCTAAAAACCTGACGTCTGTTCAATTATCCAACGCAAACAGCATTGAGACGTAATTTTTCTTATTTTTAAGATCAATATATATATGTATAAAGAATATATTACATTCCATGAGAAGTATTATACAGTATTGCTTTATGCTTCATTTTAAAATATTTTAACTTAGTTCTCGTATTATGCATTTACCAACAGTCGTACCAGGGCGTAAAGATATTAATTAATTTAAAAGACTGTATATCTAAATATTACACATAATTTAGTAAGACAAATTTTCTAGGAAATAAATTATTTATACTGATTTATACTAATAATTTAGAGCAACTGGTACTATTATAGCGTACATTTATATTTTAATGGTGTAACTAACTGCGATAAATCATTCGTGCATGATTTTAAGAAATAATTGCGGAAATTATTATGTTTTGTTTTGTAAAGGAAGGATCGGAGCTTTAGTATATTACACAAATAAAGGGGCTCAGATGTGGAAATTGATGGGTATATAGTTTATTATCGTTAAAGGTATCATTTATTAAACGTATCTATACTACTCTATGTCCTTATACCCTTAATAACGATTTATAAAATACAAAGCTGCTGAGTACATAACTAAGAGAAAAAACAAATAGAGTAGACGGCCAGACCGAGTTTTAAAATGTTATATTTTTTACAAGATAACTCTACGTAAAATGTCATGTCTTTAAATAAATCGTGTAACTTATTCAAATATATGAAACACATACAGTTTATGGACAATAATAAATATTTTATTAATTTTTGTTTATAAGGAAAATATACTCCTTAACTTACTCTTCTGTGAAAGCTTTCCCTTATAATTAATATCTCTGTAATTAGTTACTACAGAACCTGTACTTAATAGTCATAGGCTACTGTTTAGTTTTCCTGGTTTCTCAGAATTCTCAGAACATTCTTGAAATACACTTTAGAATTGAATTAATATGCATCTGATGGCTGACTGAATAATTGCACTTTGTAAAGGGCTGCCACGTACCAAATACCTAATTGATCTACTTACAGGATCTCATTATATGGTGGGCTATACTTCTCGTAGTTCAATCTAGTACTAACTTTTTGTGATTTTAAATCTGATTAGTTTATTATCACTCACAACATTTCCTAATGAGACAGTTTTAAATAATGATTTTGTAACTTTCCCATGGAATATCACATTAAATAGTTTCGTATTACAACATATACTGTCATTTTCTCGGGTTTTACCAATAAATTTAGCATCGAAAAACAATGGTTGGATCATTTGGCAGTAGTGCAGGTAATTCCATATTTGCTAATATAAAGCAATTTAAATGCCAATCCGCAATTAAATTAAATATATGTCGTATATATATATTTATAAATATATATACAATGCTGCCTTATATACTGAAGGGTCTTAGATATATACTAGTTGCTTGTAGGGGCTATTTCCCCTGAAATTTGGTTTAAGTGTAAGTGGATATTAGATTTTAATTAACTGTTTGTTTGCTAAAGAAAATAAATCTATAGGAAGATATGAACACATGTTAACACACAAACAAAGCAGAAGCTTAAATTACATTATAAATAAATCACAGCTGATCATTAGTTAAATATTTGCTTATTAATAAAAATACTGTAATGATATTTCTATAAAGAAATCATTGAAAATTTGAGGTCCAGTAGAGCGCAGCCCAGGTAGTTTTCGACATTTCTGAACTTTTCCCACCGTCCTTGGCCCTCGAGTTTTAAAATTAATCTCATAACCTATCTTATCCTCTTCCTTACTTGAGAAATTTCTTGGGGAATGATTCGCTTTTGGATTTAAATATTAAGGTCGTTTTAAGGATTATCTTTGTCCAGGGCACATTAACAAATTCATGGTTTTTTATACATACATTCGTATACTTACGTAGTTACTGCTCATTCAAATTTATCACCTGTGCCATAGTTTGGTCGGGGTGTATGTAGTGAGCTAAATCCTATTCAAAACAAGTAGATTTGTATAAAGAAAAATTATAATACCCCCGTAGCAGCAAACCTGCGTACTCAGCGAATTTCCAAAGCATATATATATATCTTAATACCACATAAAGTCACATACCAAATTTCATCAATATACATTCATAAATAAACGATTTATGACAATTTAATTATTCTCCATAAGAATAACATGGCAGCTGAGTATGCAGGTTTGCTGAAGTAAGGAACACAAAAAATGGGGTTTTATACAAATATCAATATAACTCATGTAGGTAAAGCCACATACCAAATTTCATTAATTTATTTTCATAATGAAGGCAGATAACACGTTACTTATTCTCCATAAGAATAACATTGGGCTGAGTACGCAGGTTTGCTGCTACGGGAGCCTTGGGTAAAAAAGTGTCTTTTTGAGCAAATATCAATGGTCCACAACCAGATGAAGCCGTATACCAAGTTTCGTCAGTATAGGTTCATAAATAAGCGAGATATAAAATTTTTATTTTTCTCCATAAGAATAACATTAGACAACGTACTGTGTTTAGCACTTTCAATATCTCGGTAACCAATTGACGTAGAGAAATGATCAAAATACCAAATTGTGTGTTTTTTTAAGCTGAATCAAATGGGAAAAAATAAAATTTGACTATTTCCAAAATTATATGTAAAAAATTTGAAAAACCCATTTTTGGGGTACAAAACCCCCCCAAAATACCCCTTCGGATAGAGCGATCTGGCTGGTTTTCGAACTTAAAGTCATAAATGTTGCTTTACACATTTATACCAAATTTCATCAAAATCGGATAATTTTTACGAGAGTTATCGTGCTCACGGACATATATATATATATATATATATATATATATATATATATATATATATATATATATATATATATATACAGTTTCGAACGAATGGTGTTTTTGGGGTCTGGGGACCTCAAAACGAAAAGTTATCATGGTCCCGGGCCTAGGTCTTACCATGCCGACTACGGTAATAGCTTCTTCCCTATAGGGGAAATTCGCTAAAAGTGCAATATAGTGAAGGCTCTGCAACCGCGTGGAAAAGTTTGGTTAAATGAATTTTGAATGAGAACAGAATCGCTGTAAACTCGCTAGGACGTACACTCTTTCCCAATTTTGTTTCCCGTGAAAAACTTCGTGGAAATCCTTCTGTTGATTATATTCCAAAAGAGAACTTTAGTTTACAATATCCAATAACTTGTATTCTAATATGTTTATTCTCTTAGTGCCTAAAATGATGAACCAATTTATTTTAATTACTTATTCAAAGCCAATGTATTAATATATTTTTTATTAATTTACCACTAAGTTTGACGATGGTAAGTTTAATTCAGAAGTGGTATTCAAAAAATAATAATTAATTCGTAACAGACTGAACTATAAAATATATAGTGTTTTTGTACGTTTAGAGTAGCGCGAAGTAGTAGAAACCAGAATTAGTTTTCTGCACGCAAAAATTACAATGGTGCCCAATTTGTCCTTTAATGCTTTCTGTAGTTGTATTAAAGGTCAATGACATGCTATTTTTATTGAGTTAAAAAAGTTTAATGAAAGATATTATTTTATAAAGCTAATTCCAGCCACCTCAGCTATTCAATAACCGCTCGACCGGCACTGTAGAGTCCCACCAACTCACTCAAAAAAGCAAGCAGAGGGCAATCATTAACAATGTGGTTCATGAACTGCCAGTCGGCCCTACAATTAGATGATGAGTTGAATACCACCGTATACCAAGGTTAGCCAGGCCCATATTGTGATATTTTAATTGAATCGTTAAATGAAAACTAAAACCGAAAAGATGTATAATTTTACAAGTTATGTGGGGTTCACCAATTTATGTTTCACTATATCTAAACAACAACATTAATTATCATTTACTCGTTACTTTTTTAAAAAGAATTTTGAATGTTGAATAATTTGAACTCACTAAAGAATATGAATTTGTTTCCTTAGACAATTTATAAATATAGTTACCATATAACAAAGTTTAAAAACGAATCCACATCCGGATTCAGTGTTGAAGAGAGATTGTGCATAGCCTAATTGGTATTGGTAAACAATTTCTGAAACGAATAAATATCCTCTTTTTTTATATGATAATACACAAACTCTTCTCGCTTCAAATATTTAGCATTATCTTTATAGTGTTTCTTCTACGGTACGAGATAAAACGTTTCTGCTACTATGTATACGATAATACCGCAGTAGTAACTAGGTATAAGTGTTTTTTTAATATATCATATTATTTACTGTACAAACACCACTTAATATTAGAGTAATTTTTTAAACTTACACTAGATGAGAAATGCATTACGTAATTACTTTAGCGAGCTAAACTAATATGACCCAGATTTAAAATAACCGTTTGATTCATTAATTGTTAGAGAACAGAGCTGCATCTACTCATTTTAAATATAAACCTTGCTCGTAGTTTCGATCAATGCAAAGCTTACAATATTTTTCAGGATAAATTCTGTGTAATCAAATTACCATAAAGAAAACAAATGCTCGCTACGACTGGACCATATTTTTCGAAACCATTGCTAATTAAAATAGTTGTTTACCTCATTTTAATGATAATTAATTATTATAGACTTCCAGTTGTCAAAACGAATTAAATACTTATACATTAGATTTTACAATCAATAATTTGTGGTGTACAGTTTCTAAATTATCATTGTAATTTTGTTATTTTTTGGCTAGTGTCCGTAATATATTTTGTTGTATCGACAAAATATATTAAAGGAAGAATCTGATAATTCTGTTAGGTAGGAAGAATAGATGGGAAGTGTGTTCACAAGATCTCTTGTCTCAGCAGATTTGGCTGTAGATCTTTTGTCATCGGTTTCTTTGATACCTACTACGAAGACACTATTTGATTTGTGTTAGGCCCTATGTGCGAGATTTCGGGTTCTACGCTTGATTAGTTAACATGTATATTTAATGAAAAAAAAAAAAAAAAATGTAATATTTTAACGATATTATGATGTAAGTTTTAAAAGTTTATTAATCAATTAATTTTTATATATATTAATGTGAACCAGTTTAAACTTATAATCGCTCTTACAAAATAGTTGAAATCAAAATCGACTTTAGAATTTAATCACTTTAGGGTCTTAGTGTTTGCTAAGAGTTTAAAAGCTAAATATTAGTTATGTTGTTTAAAAAAAAAATGTTACTGATGTCCTTTAAAATATAGAAACTATTGGGACTAAATTTGTATGCACTTAAAAACAGACGTACAATATCTTTGAATTTAATCATATTTATACAAAACTCTGTCCAAAAGGTTTAGACAAAATAAATAAATTAAAATACTTGTATTATGAATTAGAAGATTTTTATAACTAGAATTTGTGTGAAATTGTAGTGTAAAACCCATACCTCAAACTTCATCCAACCTTGCAATATAACTCACCTTATTCTAAGAAATGGACCTTAATTTTTATGATTACTATTATAATAATAACATGTTTTTGTTTTGTTTGTTAATGTGTTCATATATTATTACCACATAATTATATAACTTCTATATTTATTACTCACTTTCCTTAGCAATTTTTCTACATTCTAAATCTGCATTCCTTAGTAGAAAAACTTGTCTTTGTAAGTAGCAGTTTTTACTAACTACAAAACTGATTTCATCTACAACTCTTCAGTTTATTCAAACACCAATTCATCTTGCTGAAAAAAATATTATCTCAATACTAATGCTGTGCAAATATGTCTGGTAGTAAAACACTAGATTGGCAACACTGTACAAATATGGTAAATAAATGTCAGGCTCTTTAATATTTTTCGTCAGCAGACAGAGTGGTGTAGACACACACACGCATCCCGACAGTGGCGCTTTCTATTTTATGAGAGGAACGATTCAACAGTAACTGGATGCTGACAATGTCACAACTGACGATTTATGGTGCTCAACTGAGAAGGTAACTTCAGTGGAATTATTATACATACAGGACATTGCATGAGTGAAAAACCAGGCTAACCAGACTAATGTTGATATTAACATGAACTTCCGGACGGCCTGGATTTCACCTGTGCAACGTACTGACGTGTCCTCTTCCAGTCCGTTATTAGAAAGGTGCTGGATGCGTCAAGTGTCTTATCCAGGGAACGGGTCCACACACTCGAGTTGGCGGCAGGTTAGGTTTTGGCATTGAGCGCGGTTAGATTAGATTAGGTTAGGTTAAGCTATTGCGGTTCAGTTTAGTTTAGTGTATCGTAATATCATACTTTGAGATTAGCTTTTTAATTTTAGCACTGCTTCAACGCAATTACTTTATTACCAGTTGAATATTTTATCTATAATAGAAGACTAAGAAATTTGTTTCTTATATATTATATTTTGACTGAAAACCCCAATTGCAAAGAGGTTTATAGTTAATGACGAAATGTTTCTAATTGTTATTCATACCACACACATTGCCAAATACTGCGTTGCATTCATGTGCTGCCACACGTGAAACGAAGCTCGTAAATTTAACTTATTGCTTCAAACTCAGTGTCACAAAATATCTATAATGAAAAATATATATAATGAAGTGAAGTGCCTATATTTAGATGTGACATGTAAATTAAGTTTTATATCATCACTATATTTAATTCAAAAAATTCTTTGCAACTAAAAGAAAATAAATAACTTTAGTATACATAAGTAAAAATATAAACTGAATACATCATACTTTATACAATGTTTAAAGATTTGTTTTGTGTGTTGCGCATTTGAAGCCAATACAAAGTGTTTATTTTACATCGTTAACTGATTAGTTATTTTTTCTTGTTGCCTTCAACATGTTATTGCTGATATATTTCATAAGACATTTTACTGACCTTATTTAATTTTTTTTTCATAGACTTCTATGTCTTGGGTGATTTTTTAATTCAAAGTCTTCTTTTTTCGTTTATTCACTAAATAACAAAATATCAGTAAATTAAATAACCTTAATATCAGTTAAGATCTAAATATTTTTGGTATTTTACTTTAAACATTATTAGATTCCTTTAAATTTATTAAACACATGTTTAAACAAAATAGAAACATTTTTATATAATGTCGATCAAAAGTAATATAAACTATATTTTAACACAATAATCATAGTTTAACAGTTAGGAAATGATTTTGTAGATAAAAAAAATATAGAAAGTTTAAGGCAATGTGTATCATTTCAAGTACGAATTCCACATAATACACAGAAGGCGAAGACGTTAGAAACGAGCAAATCCAGGTTACTATGTCTATCAATACGATATGTCGTAAGTCAAGCATGAATAGACTTATAGCATTGAAAGTTCTATATTAGTTATAATTTTACTAAAAGATAATAAAACATGACAGTTATATGATCACGAGCAGTCTCCCTTGCTGCAAGGTTACTTTTATTACAGTTTTCGCATTACAAGATGCACATTTCATTAACTAGGTCTGGTGGTAACGGAAACGAAATAATGAAATTACACGCAGCACGCTGACATGAGGGAAGTGAATTTCCACATACAAAATTTTTTAAACTCCAAACAAGTGTACAACAATAAATTTATTCCAATTTTATTAAAATCTGAAAACATTAATTTTTTGGCTGTTCTGATGCTCCTGGTTTCATTTATCTGCAATGCTAGGAATACAATTTTGCGTGTTATAAGGTTAGGAGAAGGTCCAATCAGGCTTGAAAGTAAGCACGAGATTGCTGGGCAGGATACAATTACACCAACAAATGAATAGCATGGTTTTCTAATGTAAAAACCCCATAAGACAACGTACTGTGTTTAGCCGATATATATTTTCATTAATAAATCGGCAAATATTTATGCTAGAATGACAAAAGAGGGCTTAAAACTTTCGCTTCACTAATTCCCATCTTAATAGCTTAGCTTTACGTCCGGGGCTTTTCTGACCCTTCTTGGGCCCACAAACTCGAAATTTGAAAGAATAATCCCCAAAAAAGAGGTTTAGAGTTTTTCGATTGTTTTGCTCGACTTGTTCAACTGATTACAGAAAGGAACGTCTCTACCAAATTTGAAGTAAATCGGACAAAACATGCGACCTCTAGAGTGCATACACACACATATATATATATAATTTTGAATGACCCCCCAAAACGTGTTTGGGGGTCATGTTAGGAGCTCCTATGGTGGTCCCGGGCTTAAGTTTCTCGGTGTGGGTCATGCTAATAGTTCACTTTCAATAGGAAATTCACTAAAAATATGAGTAAGCTAATCGCTCATCGCTTTACAAATTAATGAGGATATTATTTGAACATACAGAGTCTTAAAAAAATAAGCATACTATCTATATAAAATACGTGATGTACATTATTTGATTTAGACATATATGATATTATAGTAACACTAATAAACTCAAGTTTAATTCCAACATCTGATAGTCATCAGCAATGTAATCAACTGATGTCATTCTTTGTTTATTAACAAAATTGCTTTTATCCTTTTGAGGAAGTATAATTGTGAGTAGAATTATAAAATAATCGGTGCGCCGGGCTCGTTTTCATGAAAACCCTACTTGAAAGTCGTCCTACGGCTGGCTTGAGAGGTTCAAGATTCAGGCTGTTTATGCAATGGCAAAAGCACAGGGGGTCATGTTGATGAAGGCAACCTACAAATAATTTAGGTGAAACTCGATCATCAAATTGAGGTCTGGCGAGGGACATAGGGGATCTCGCACACTGAACAGATATCTGCAATGTTCAACACAACTTTTAAACTAGCCTTTTCCATGTATGTAGCGATTTTCTGTGATTTTACTTTACAAATCATTACCTCCCGAGAGAGGGTACTTTTTTAACTTTGTATAATAGAGACGAAGTTTTTGGAGATTTCCGAGGGTATTTAAACAGTTTTTATTTCATATTTGCTTATTTTATTAACTAAAACTGTTTTCGAAAGATCGAATTACAAATTTGTGACAAGTAAATTTACTATTGTAAGTTTGTTCTACTCAACTATACAATGTATTTTATAGTTTTTATTCTAGTTATTAGGTATATGGTTATTTGTTACCCTGTACAGACTAACAGAAGTGAAAGTGCAAAAATAGGTTCAATTACATGTTTTAAATATATTTAATTAAAATACAGTTCAATCAACTGACATCAAAGTGATCACAGTGAGTATTTCTAACGATATTGGGGAAAAGTCAACAACAACTCAATAATGAAGCCTTTTAATACCAGTTGGTCTTTTTTACTACGATTAAATTCGGCGAAATACAAATGATTGATTTTTGAACTGGATTAGATATATTTTAAACGTAATTTAATATATCTTCTTAAGTTAAGTTACTTTCTTGTACTGTAAATACCTTCCTTGATATTATGTGATATTCTGTAGGACTAATTAGTTATTTTATAATTTAATAAATATTTCACCGTGAATCCTCTTTTCTCTTGTTGCATAAATCTGTTTCATTTTTCATCTTGACCTAGGCCATTTACACTTGTCTTATTAATATCGTTATGCAGTTTGTTTTTCTAAAATATTTAGTAAAGTTGGACTTTTACTTACAACCCTTCTCATATTTATACTGTAATTTAAGTACTACTGCGTAGTTGTTGGGGTTGTTTCTATGCTGTTTCATGTAAATAAACGTTATTAATAGTAATAAAAATATGGTTTATATTTCAAATAAAATATCTAAAATCGAATCATAATCGAAGTATACAATTTTTAAATTTGTAAAGTGGTAACTTAATAAATATAAATAACACTTACTGTGTACAGTGTTTTGATTAAAGTATTTTTTTAATGTTTCCAAAATGCAAACCTAATTCACTATTCTTTGTGTATAGCCTACTGATGTTGTCTTGTTTTACATATCTGTGAAAACATCTTACAGTTACGCTTTACTTTAAAACCTCAGATGAGTGAATTATAATCATTACGACAGTTTTATTAATATATTACAAGAGTATTTTATCTGGAGTTAGTGAGTACGAGATAGTTTCAACAGGAATTGCTGACCCTGGTAGTGACATAGTACTTGGGTAATACTCATAACTCTTAAATGGTTTTATGACTCAAAGTAATCTAACAAGTGGTTAAAAAATAATGATAACTGTTTTATTGTTTGGTTTAGAGACTATTGAAAATTACTTCCGTATTTTTAATAATTTATAAATGCATATACATTATTGATTTATCGCCTTTAACACTATCAACTATGCTATGTATTTTTTATAGTAGACCTTTTTCTTTTAATATCTTTCCAAAATAGTAAACTAGTAAAATATATTAAGTGAGATTTAATCGGACTTAAAATAAGTTCTAAAACAAAACGTAATTAAAGACAACGTTTCGATTATTGTCGTTTAATTTAAGGAAATGACGATATAAATATGAAACAACTTTATTCGTTCATAATGCTTGTTGAAATTAAATCAAATTTTACTTCCATATAAAATCAAGCTGAGGATTTTCAATCCAAGGATTGTTCATGGGAAGTCCCGCAGAACAAGTCAAACACAGAAGGGTTGACCACTTTAGTAAAGAGCCTGCAGGGCGTGACTTTGGCAGAGAAATAGAGTTTAGGTAAAAAATAACTGCATACAATTTCCGATTTAAAACGTATTTGAA
The DNA here is from genome assembly GCA_963675035.1 of Allygus modestus. Classification (NCBI taxonomy): domain Eukaryota; kingdom Metazoa; phylum Arthropoda; class Insecta; order Hemiptera; family Cicadellidae; genus Allygus; species Allygus modestus. The sequence goes on along the minus strand of OY776112.1, from coordinate 485,989,412 downwards.
CATATGTCCTCTACATATTGTTTTTGTAAGGAAGTAAATCTTTATTAATTTTTTGATTTGACTACAATTAATAGCCTAGTATACAAAATCAAAAGATATAACCAATTATAATCTCGAGGAACTCTGAGATAAAAAATATTAGTTTAGTAGGTATATTTGGCTTGCTTGTCCAAGCTTTAATAAAAATAAATCCGTATAGCCTCCTAACATTATTATAAATTAATGCTACTTATTATTTTAAACTTATTATTTTAATTAATTAATTAAATAAGAAGAGGTTTGGTAATATAATTGTTCAAGCAATAAGTATTTTAAAGATCAGTTTTTAATATGTTTTAAGGGTTGCAGCAGAACAGTATAGACGAGACCTTGCTATGTCACAACCCCTTACATGATATCTACATCACCGACTGAATCTCGACTTACTCAAAGACACGCCTTTAGACTCAAATGGATTTATAATGAGCATTGGAAGATGAAGCAAAAATATTTGTTCAGTTTAATTTACTATTGACTCTCGGCATTCGCATGGGGCAGATATAATTACCAGAAACCAATGGTTATTTGTTGGGCTTATATAATTTTCTACAACTTACAGTTCATCGGGGTTTGGACATAGTTCCTTATTAATGTTAAGATAGGATATATCTTTAATATAGCTAAAATATCATATTATTAAGAATATTTTTTCTTAAAATTAAAAATCCTATTTAAGTCATTGAATTTAAATTTTAAAATCTAATATAAGTGATTGGAATTCATGAATAAAGATGATTGACTATTGACTATGGAAATAAAAATGTTGAACCTAATTTATGTGCTTGTTTTACGATTTTGTATCCGCCTTTTCTTTGTATTAAGTTAGCCGACATTTGGTAAGAGCTAATGATTTCGAAGTTTTTTTAAGCTTTTCTGTAACATCGTAATCAGTTTTTTACTTAAACTTTACGTAAAACGAATATTTAAGAGTTCAAATTTGACAAAAAATTGACGATACCCACTCTAAAGAAACGGGAACTGAAAAAATTAATTTACAGGTTATTTGATTTTTTAGGGTAAAGATTAGCTTTAGCGATTAGGATTGCTTGAATTTTCCGAAGAAATATTGTTGAAATTTGTAATTATTGGTTAGAATAAAATAATAAATTGTTATAATATACTCGGTTATATTTGAATACAAATAATAAAATGAGTTCTAGTCTTGTTTAGAAAAAATGGGAGCCTTAAATTTTTTCGAATATTAAAAGGTATTAAAATATAACAATATTTTTATTTATCTTATGTTGCAAAAACAAATTTTAATAAAAAAGCGTCTAATATGTATAGTATAGTAAGTCTAAATTTTAATTTTTAGAACTGTAAATGAAAATTAATCTTCACAACTTGAGATCCATTGCAATTGCAAGGACTGCAAATTCTTATGATCCCTATGAGATTGGCTCCACCCAGACAATAAACTTGATGTCCTTTGTTTCAAACTGTATAAGATTCAGTCTATTGCATAATGTTGTAACTTATAAGTTCAAACAGTCGTTAACTTTATTCTTTCCTGAAGGATTCCTAGAAAAATCTGTTTAAGTTTGATACTTTGGTACATCTTATTTCTGATCTACTATTCACATAGTTGTTATCGTAAAAGTCATACTGTACTAAAAATTCGTAAAGTTGTTATTAAATAAATAAATACAACTAACAAAGGAGCGTAATAAATTTGGTAAATGTTAAAGTGTGTATCCATTATTTTCTAAACATCAACCCTTACTCTATTAACTGACTTACGCCTATGTAGGCCTACGTAAAACAAACTCTTTACTCCGTGTGTGGAGCAGTGGCATTGCTTTTAATAACTTATACTCACTATTTACTATTTGCATTTACTTTAACTTGCTTGTTTTTTATTTAGGCCCTTGGTATACTTTTATATATTTTCCACTTTCACAGAGGTTTTTAAAATTGGGCTTCACGGGCTTATCATTAACATACATACGTATTCCGTCTTTGTTTTGTAGTTTTATAAACAACTTTATGCTTAAAATTAAAATACCAAAACATCATTAGGTATTAAAAAAATATAATTTAGTATTTGCTGTAATAAATTATTTAAAATAAAAAAAATATTCAATATTTTAATGCAGGGGTGAAAGGTAACTAATCTGTCTCTATCAGTACATATACAATTGTTGAATACAACAGTTTTATAAGCTAATTATTATTCTTTTGAGACAAATTTACTGCAAAAACAAAATTGAACAATCATCTATATAACAATAATATTTTATACTTAAAAATACTCTGGCTTAATCTCATCCATGGAAGTTTATAAACTGTGCGTAACCTTAAATCCCCTTTCTTCAATTGGTGTCGTAATGTATTTTACTAAATACTCTCATCGTTTCCCGTAAATTATTTCAAAATAACAAACCTGTCAAAATATAAAATGCAAATACACTTATACTTGGCATATGAATGGTAAATGTAAGTAGTATATATAAAAAAACACAATGCATACTTAAATAAATGTATAATAAATGTAGACATAGTATAAATGTATATATTAAACATAATAGTTTACTCAGATTAAATATTGTTCACTTGTTGATCCTTGAACCTTGTTGATCTGGCTAAATCCTAAATTGTCACTAGTAAGTCGATTCTAAACTAGTTGTGATTATGTTTTATGTATTCAATAAGCGAATAAAGTTTAAAACAGTTTTTACGATTTCTACGATGGTTGTTTAAGTAAGGAAACAGTTTATAAATCTAAAGGAATATTATTTGTACTATCTTTAAATATTCATTATGAAGAATATAGAAAACTCGTGTATAAAGGAAGACAAATGTATACAGACAGTATGCAAAGACAAAGTACCAGAGTCTACTAAACAATTAAGCCTGGTTTATTCGTAAAATGTGGATGGAATTAAAAAGTAGACACTCTAAGTCCTGCTGCTCCTCTCGCCTGATGAGAAAAATAACCGTCTATTGTTCTGCTTTGTTGAAAGAATATGAACTATGCTCATAGTGAGCATGTGATTAGACAAAAATATAGGAATCAGGAAATATGTACCATTTAATACTTGGGTATTGGCTGAATGTACTAGGTAGTTGTAAGAGCATTTACCTTGAAGTAGCAGACGTTCTCTTGGAATTCTGATCATACAAGCGATTGCTAAAGCTCTTCTAATCTCTTCGACCTAATATTTCATCAATCCTAGATTTTGGTAATTTACAAATAATTTCTCTTAAACGTTCTCTACTTCAACACGATTTTTATGATATAGCAAATTATATTGTTCATGGTCAAATTTGCAACTACAAACCAACTATGCAACTATGAAACTCAACGTATAATGTGACTCCCTGGAGCACAGGAGCACAATGAACTGCCTAACGCTAGAAATAGCCTGCGGACATGAAAATCAAGTAACGAGTAACGAGTAATCCTTGGAATGAAATTTTCTCTAAAAATCTTCCAAGATATTATGGTTACGGTTATAGTTATCGGATTAAGTTATTAATTTATCGGATTAAGGGGATTAAGCTTTCGTAGCCCAAGTACGTCACATCTTCAAAAGTTTTAACTATAGTATTTTTAGTATATTTCTAATTTTTGAATTAAAAAAATGAAATATATAATATAATACTAGAACCGACTTAAAGGATGTTATAGTTGATGAAGCATGTCTTTTTATGATAGTACATAAAACTAAATTGAGACAAATTCGTATTTATGTTTAGATCTGGAGCCTTATTTAGCTACCCATTACAGAAGTGATGATTTATGATGCAGGTGCAACAATGATGACAATTTGATTTAATTGTTACTTGCATATCACTTATAATTTCTTTAACACTTTTAACATCTGTTTATAAAAAACATGCCGATTTTTGTAATAAGCTACCGACAAAACTATTACGTTTTCATGGTCTATGTATTATTTGAAAGCCATTAATGTATAGCTGTCCTTTTTGGAGTTTTGGAAAACATTCACCTTTATGGCTCCCCCCCGCCCCCGGGCTTTTGAAGTTGCAATGATAATCTAATGGGAGAATACAATTTATTTCAACCAAGCATTTAAAAACTATTTATATCAACTAACTCAGTTCAGAAGCAAGCACAGCAGTTTCAAGCTAATAAATGAAATAGTATCAGAATTAAAACTAATATAATTGGATTAAAACTATATTTGCTCAAATTCGAGAAAATAGATTCGTTTGTTCATATAAGTAATCCTAATAATTTAACTTACCTAAATTACACCAATACTTGAAGAGTTTTATGTTTAGTTAACAAATAGTGAAAGCTGTAAGGAGTGTTTTACCGTGACAGATTGTGAGAAGGTAGAAGGGGAGACAAACATCCCGAGGGTGCAGTTATTGAGAGGGCAAACAGAAGGGTGCAAGTGAAGCTCTTTGATCTCGTGGTTGGTTAAAGCTATAAAATGCCTTACCTCCTTTGTCAGCGATAAACTACCTAAAGGCTTCCAAAAACAAATATATAAACTGTCTCAGCGTTAAAAAACATATTTTTAAGTAAAAGTAACAAGTATTATAAAGCTAATTATTGTACACTTAGACAGTAACTATCGTAAAACACTACGTAGTGTAGTCATTTACAATTTTGATTCATCGTATAACATGTTTTCTGTGCTTGAAGGAATGTTATTAGTGACTGTATAGAAGAATAGTATTAAATTACTTAAACAAATCCAGTTCATATGTTGAATTTTGTATTTTCCTTCTTATTAATAGTAAAATGTTTTTGGAAATAAATCGGACTAAGTTAAGCAATGAAAGTATTAATTTTACATAATGTTTTAACGCTTCGTTGGGTAATAACGCACTGAGCTTTAAAAGGTACTGTAAATAAGTAGTTAGTGTTCCTACTGTGTAATGTTCTCTTTGACTTCCCTGGAATTATATATGAATAATTTAACTCTATGATTGAAGTAAAATAAATCAATGTTTATTCGTTACAATATTTACTAAATAATTGTGATGTGTGCCCGGTTTAAAACTTTCGATTACAATTATTTGTAAATTTCAATGTAGCATTGTAAGGTCATTTGTTCTTCTTTAACAATTAAAAATAAATATGTATAATAGGTTAACCTATTATTAAACCTATTAACATAGATGATTAAATACTGATAAATTCTAATTATTTTCATCCTTAAATATATTAAATCAATATTTGTGGACGATTACTCTTGGTTGTGAATTTCTCATATACTGAAATAATAGTTGAAAAAATGTGGGTTCAAATTGATAGTCCAATGTCATTCTGAATCCAGCGAGTTAGTCTTTTGTGATTTTTACAGTGTTTAGTTTTAAATATATGTTCATATGGTTATTCAATCTGATTTATGGGCATCTGGGCATCAGACTTTCACCTGTAAGCTCCGCGTTTGACTCATACCAACCCCCAATAACATTTACCTATATGATAGCGCCAAGACCCTGTGACTTAGAACATATTTTATGCTGTAGGTAAATTTTTCAAAAACAAAAAAATATTATATTACAAACCTTTTTTCAGAGATATCCCCCTGCTGACAGCCATAAGATGAACAACTCTGGTGCTGCAATTCTTTTAATAATCTTACACATTGAATACAGCGAAGACCCCAATACGCATAAATAACCGCTCTTCCAATTGAATGTCGTGCAAAGTGTGAAATAAAACAATTTGATATACGCAGCCGAGGTATTTACTACTGACATGTTCAAATAGTATTACAACATTAATATTGTCAATGATATGACAAATAAATAGCGTGACAATCTTTTAGCTAAAGATCGAAGTTTTATGCTCAAGAATGAGAAAACAACCAGTCAATTGAATTTTAGGATAGCAACTATAAATAAATCAGAACATACGTTGTAGAAAGACTCTGTATAGTATATATATATGCTTTTACTATGCACATTATTATTATTTTTTACACTTCTGTTACTGAATTGGCAGGTTCATTTTATTTTAAGCCAGATAATTATAGTAAAGTATAGAAGTGTTAAATAGTAAGTATATTTTTTGTGTATATATATCTCTTTTATAGCCTCTTTTTAGCCTCTTTTAGAGAGGCTGGATATACGAAGGCATAATTGTGACTGTACGAATTTTAAAAGTAATGTAAAACCTAACTAAACATTTGTTTATGGTTATGACTATTTAAAATATATCTTTTATTAGCATATAATATAAACTTCAGTCAACTACGGGAGAGAGGATTTGAAAATCTGAGTTTAAATTAATACTAATAAGGGGGAGGTGTAAGGGCTTAAAAGCACTATACATTCGAACGTTTTTAGTTGGATTATTCTAGGTATATTTACCGTATCCAAAACTTGGAGTTAAAGGAGGCATTGAGACTGAGCGTTTTGGGGACAATTTCCCTTGAACGTCGCCCTGAGGGTGCTTAAGCCGCTAACGTCGACGCGACACTGGGAAGTGCTTCTGGAGGAATTGACTTGGTATTAAAACGGCTTGCCACCACGGGTAAAGAATAGATTTGGGAAATAATGGTGCATTGAACATTACGTTTACAATTATAACAGAAATATAATTGAATTAATAAACAAACTACCTGACTCGGTTTATTCCTAACATAAATACAATACTGTAAACTACGACCCTCTACAAAATATATTTATACTTATAATGTACCTACATAGAAGACTGATAATATACACAAAGTATGGTACAAGGTGACTGATTTCAACAAGCTACACGTCCATCATCAGGCCCAACCACAAAGATGTTGACCGGTGTGACTGGTTGAATTCGATCGTCTTCTACCATCCTTTGTGTATATCCTAGTCGTATCATGCTATTCAAGAAAATAGTTAATTAGATTAGTTTAGGTTATGTGTATTAGGCTAAATATTATACGTAGCTGTAAAGCACCGATAATTATTTTCACTCATCGATAACCAAACTCTTGTTGAACTTAAAAAATCAACGACGTATACTGAAACAAGCCTAATTGAAAAAAGTAAACAAACTTTATAACGAGACCTTCCATTGCATCAAATCCGTTAGTTGGCAGTATGAATGATGGTAGACTAATAACTGGTGATGGCTTCAAAATGCAGGCCACCCATGTATCGCAAGCTGAGCCAAGCAATTAGTAATAATTTGTTATCAAAATATTGTTTTAATGCCAGATTTGTCTTACTATATTATTAATCATAATGATTTCGTACCTCTGATTCAACAACAGAGGCGACGTGCTCAAATAAACAATAGTTTTAATTTGTAATACTTAAAAATAGGGTTATAATATTGAAATTACTGCCATGTGCTATATGATTATGAGGATCATATATACATTTAGAATGGTTGGTTTACAATTTTTATGTAATCTAATGTATATTTTTTACTTTTAATTACTTTGAGAGGATGATATATATATATATATATATATATATATATATATATATATAACCTAAGATAACCTTATCTTAGAAATATATAACTAATACTGGTTTTTGCAGCGGTCATTAGTACCCATACTTATGTAATAGTGTATACCATAAATAAGCTTTAGTATAACAGAAGAGGTTATAAGTATATCTGTGAGGCCGTCTTTAAAAGTTTCCAACGAATATTTATTGCTGAAGTTTAGTTCTTTGTCACATCAGTTCCTTGGCCACCTGGTTTCTTTTCAAAATCGTTCTTTACTTAAATATTGTACCACTACATATATTTGGAAATTTACACAACTAAACAAATAAATATATTAAAATATAAATATTGAATGAGTTAATAAATGGTTATTTATAGATACCCAATTTAGGTACTTCATACAAGTCAAAATAGTAATAGGCTATTTGATAATTATTGTAGAGTTAAAAACAAGCTAATTATATGAGATATTGTAATTTACCTCGTGCTTTTGTTATTCAAAAGAGCAGGTCGTTGACCATTAGGGTTCTTTTTAAATTTAATTTAAAACAGTATTATATAGCAAATGTGTTTTACTTTACGTAATATTAGTTTTTCATTAATAAACTTTGTGTGGTAACATTTCCTATAGAAACATGTAGTTTGTTATCTTAGTTATAATATTTAATAATGATTTGTTTATGGACTACAATAAACATCCCTTTAAGAACTTGGCATGATCAAATATAGTATTACTTAACGTTATTTTAATATAACGTTTACGTAATTTTGATATAACTATAGTTATATGAAAAATACTATCATTTCATTAGGATTATATCAAATTATGTATTTAAGCAAATGGATAGCGATTTTGGTTGGATAATCCTCAACAATTGTATGTACGATTTAATATATATATTACTTATACTTTTGTAAGTATTTATACAATAATCTCTGCCATTTAGCAGGTACCTTAATTAATCAATACGGTTACATTAAATAACATAAAGGTACATTAATGTTGTCCTAACGTTCTATGACGACCCTAGTTATTATCTATCATTACATAATCTTCCATGATATATAAAACATTAAATTGATCGTTTTTTTGAGTTTCAATAATTTAAATTGATAAAAAACATGGAATACATTATAATATATTAATTTTTAAAATGCAATGTTTATACCGTATACATATTTTTGACAATTTGTTTGCTGAAAACCTTTGTTCTTTGTGATTTTTTCCCAAAATTGTTTTCCAGTAAGGGTTCTCTTTTCACCTCAGATGTGCACTCTATAACAATAAAATGGTTGTTAACTCTATACATCCAGATAGATGGAGAGACATACAGAAAGTGGGATTTCACGGAGAAAACAACTTTTTTGGACTCAGTGCAAGCGGAAACCAACACTCTACCACTCAATACAAATTTAAAGTATTTGAATGCATTTTTCCTACTACTGAATTTTGATGAATCAATTGAAAATGTAGGTATTACCTTGTTCAATATCCTTTGTTACTAACTACAGTACAGTATATACCCTAAACCCACCCAATACAGTCAAGTCATACACGCAACCTCCCACTACCCAATTTTTCATAAAATGGTACAATTTCATTCATTCATTCATAGACTAAATATCATTCCGATGAGCAAAGGAAACTACCAGAAAGAATTAAGTTTAATATAATTTCTCTCGATTAATAACGGGTATAACCCGGAAATAGTAGACGGAATATTAAACAGGAAGAAATTAACTGACAAAGAGAACGTTAAAAAAAAAGATTTATCACGCTAACATATTGCAAACAATTAACTCATAAAGTCACCAATATATATTAAAAAAAATAAATTATAGCGTGTCATACAGAACCACAGACAAGTTAGGTAACAAACTGAACCACAAATGCCCAATATCTGACATGTATGACATCTGTGGCGTATACAAAGTAGCAAGCAGTAACTACCCAAATTTTACATAGGCCAAACTCGACGAACATTTAAAACAAGGTTTAAAGAACATCTGCCTAAAAAATCCATCAAATGTTCAAATTATGCAGATCATTTAGTTAAAAGCCAAAATAATTATTCGAAACTAGAAGACAATTTAGAAATCCTCCATAAATGCAACAATGGAAATGAAGTAACAGCCGTAGAAAATTTTGAAATATACAAAGCCGTAAAGTCTAAAAGCAACAATGTCCTAAACGATAAAACTTAACAGTCAGCAAACGTATTGTTTGAAATTCTAATCACAATAGGTAATAGACAGAAACAGCTGACCACAGGACACACGTCAGTCACGTGACCAGGAAGGTACACTTATCAGTCGCCGCCGGCCCGACCTCATGCGTGCAGGCACCGCGACCGATTCAATGGTTTTTCGTGTTTCGTTACCAAGAATGTGTAAGTGTATTGTGACTGTTTTTCGTATATTCGTTTGTGTTCTGTGTTCAAATTATAAATTCTAATGACAAATCTACTCTAGAGTATCACCTGAATATGTGGCAGTTGCCACGAAACATGTCGTGACCACACCTCACAAAGGATATTGAACAAGTTTGTGGCTCTGTACAACACTATGAGTATCCTAGAGACGTTCCTGTACTACGGCCGACTGTAGGGGATGAGTGGTAGGAAATTTACCTATTTTAAAACAAAGGATATTAAACAAGGTTATACCTACATTTTCAATTGAAAGTATTTGACTAAGAATATACTTTCTAAATACGCTATGTTTAGGGGATAAAGTGAACATTGATTCCGTTGAATCATAACGGAAACACTAAGTTTTAAAAACTAATATTTATATATGATTGTATAATAACATGTTAGAAACTGGATTGTTCGTGATAAACAGTGAGCGCTGCACTGTGTCGATAACTGGGGAATCATACAAACCATTACCCCGACCAACGGCTCGGGAAAACAGCTGATATGTAGACACATGTCGTCGTGGTGAACCAGCAGACTATTGACCTGCTCCTAATCGTTGCTGAAGTGTTTAGTTTGTAACGGACTATTATTTTATATAGATTCAGACCTTAACACTATCTTAGGTCTTATATGATCAATATACTCAAAATTAATTTACTGTTAGTATAAAAATATACTTATACATTGAACTTTGGAATATATTACATTAATTAAACCTTGCCATACAAATAATTTCCCATCGATATATATATATACATATATATAAAGTACTGTCATATACCCAACTAACGAATTCTTCTGGATACCTTAAAAACTCTCTTCCCAAGGCTTGGTATCCCATTTCTTTTGGTGACTGTAATTATTTTATATTTAAGTAACCGTTGAAAAGCTATTGTTTATAAACAAAGCGGTATTTTATTGTTGTTATATTGGTATCAGCCATCAACCTTATTCTGTGGAAAAAATAGACGATTACCTATTTGCCACTTATAGTTATATAACAGTTAATATATATCATAGGTGATTATCAAACTTTTCTATAATGTTTTTAATAATAACCAACATTACTCGACCAGGAGACAAAAAGCTTAATTATAAGTGTTATTATTTTTTGTAAAAAACAAACACCTATTTAAATTCCCCAACATCTGTATAAAAATCATATTATACTATAACAAACAGTTCAATGACCTTTAAATTTAAAACCGAAGTTATATGTTAATTGGTTCAGAGGCTGACTAATGTTGTTTTCATATATAAAGAATACCATAATGTTCAGGAGTATTTACTTGTCACTGATGGTTTTAGTTGAAATAGTAATTTTGTAACTCTTCTAACATTGAAGACTTTTTGTTACTAAGTAACAATATCAACAATTGTCTAAGCTATATGTTTGGTTTGGATCAACATTAGTTCTTAGTTCTTGAAACATCCTAGACTCTTGAATCTTGAGAATTCAGTTGTATTCAGATCAGGGAGAGTAAACAGATCCAGAAGGAAGTATGTCAAACTGCCAAAGGTGAGTAACACAGTCGTTGAGCTACGTCCATGAATCAACTAGCTCATCTTAATAAAGGATATGACATAACAAGACCTTGTAACAAAATGATAATTTTTTATAACTATAACTATAACTATATATATCTTATAACATCAAGGTGTGGAATATCATTAGCAAGTGATAGTAAGTTTCCAAATTTATCTACAACTAGTAGGTAGACAAAAGTTGATTTGGAATTTATCAAATACATTTTAGAATTATAGTCAAAACCCATTTGTGATTTGACAAACCTATATAAAGTTTATCTAACAATCAGATTATTTTTTACCTCGTTGATTGCTGTTGTGAAATCCTTTTAGATTTAATGACTATGACTAATTTTGAAGAAAAACATCTCTTCAAAGCGAGTTGGAAATTGAATTGAATGTTCTTACTATTAATTCAATGTCAAACTTGTACTGATTTATTTATTCAATTATATAAATATAATGCAACTTAACCAAATAATATGAACAAATAAAAAGCCCTTCACACTCAGTGGATCTCTGACAAATGTGGGTTGTAATAAATAAAACTACGTGAGAGAATTACAGAAATTTACTATTCCAAAGGCAAACACAACAGTTATGGAAAAAGATATGGAAAATTTGGTACTTTTATAACGTTATTTCCTTGGCTAGCACTTACTATTGATTATACTCGAGGCCTTTATATTTTGCAATTTTAAATACGTTTCTTAAATTTAAATTAAGTGACACCTGCAACTGTAGTTTGCGATTCTTGGCAATATTCAATTTAAAATTAATAACCAGAGTGATGACTGAGATACTCCTTACTGTTGGCAGATTAAATGCAGAGGGCTAGGAATAATATATACATTTAAATATCAACCTCCTAATCACACCACCTGTCCTCTAGCCCTCTTACCTTCCTGACTTGTGCCACAATATATATATTTACTCTTGGTTATGCCAAATGGTGTCATTGTAACAAGTTATATATTTTTTTGGCGAGTGCAATCAAATGCTAGTGCTGCCTTATTTAATACTGGGCTTAATTCCCTTAGAATTTAGTATCTGTCCAAATCTCTCTTCCTATAAAAAATATAAATTACAAGCTTAAATATGGTTTGCACTTTAAATTCTCAAGCAAGGGTTCTGTTGGTTGTGCAGACCGTATTAACTCAATGAAATTAATTAAATAATAACAGTAATAGAAAACTTAAGATATAACAACAACATAGAATTTGTAATCAATATAACTACGCTAATGAAATATGACTCTTTCCTTAAAATAATTATGCTACTTACTCATACATTATCTTGATTTCACAGATAATACAGCACTTTAAACTAGGTGTACGCTCATTCTTCCCGTAAGAGGATGAACGAAGACTGAATTTTTAAAGATATGTAGGTAGGTACTGGATTGGTAACACTCTTCTGTTATCCGTTTTAACTCCACAACAGCAAGAACAGATAATTAATAAACCAAACATTTTACTAATGGAATGGTAACACCATTCCCATATCCGTTTTAACTCCACAACGGCAAGAACAGATAATTTAGGACTAATGTAAATAAAAAATACTACTGACTACTGGAGTGGTAACACCCTTCTCATATCCGTTTTAACACGACAGTACCTGGGGGGCCCAGCTTTGCTCGGGGGAGGGCCAATCAGTCAGTTTAGATGACTTGGAGTAATATTTCATCACTTTCCCCTACTGATAATCATATTTGTGTAACTCATTTGCCTCTTTTCTACATTTTTAAGGTTCCTCCAGTTGCTATTTATAGCTCAATGTCCTTTTCATTTATTTTACTACTCTATATATATAATCTTCACTCAAATCTTTTAATCTCTGTTCTCAGGAAACCACATGTTAATAATCATAAAAAACATGAGTATTACTTTGACAGTTCCCTGGTTGATTATGAACAGCTGATAAAATTCTTTTGTGTTGATTTAAAACTCCATAAGCCCAATGTTAATTTTTTTAACTTTTCATTGTATTTTTTTTTTACATTATTTGATTTTTCCTGGGGATGAGACCTGTCTAGAACTTATTTTTATCCCAGAAATTAGTTATTTGGAACATTTGAAGGAAATCGTTGGAGCCGTTTTTGAGATTATTGTCGCAAGCAAGCAAACATACAAGCAAACCTTACTCATATTAGAGTATATGATATGATACCTGAGGGCCGAACTTTGCTCGGGGGAAGGCCAGTCAGTTTGTTTAGATGGCTTGGAGCTTATTTCACCACTTCCCCCTACTGATAATCAGATTTGTATAACTCATTTGCCTCTTTTCTACATTTTTAAGGTCACTCCAGTTGTTATTTATAGGTCAATATCCCTTTGATTTATTTTACTACTCTATGTATGTAATCTTCTCTCAAATCTTTTAATCTCTGCTCTCAGGAAACCACATGTTAATAATCATAAACAACATGAGTTCCATGTGGTTCCATAAAATCAGATAATAAATCCTTTGAATGAAGATTACATGTAGAGTGGTCATATCCAGAATGACTCAAAGGTGCATTATAATAACAACTGTTGTGACCTCAAAAATGCTCGTTAGTAGTGTACATGGTGAAAAACAACTCTAAGTCATAAACAAGATTGACCTTTCCCTAGCAAAGCTCAGTCCCAGGTAGTACTTAAACTATATGAGTTTAACTTTGAGAGTTCGCTGAAAGATTTTGAACAGCTGTTATGACTCTTTTGCTTTTATTTTAATCTCCAAAAGCCCAATGTGATTTTTTCAATTTTCCATAGCGGCTTTTTACATTATTTGATTTTTTTGGGGGATGGGACATGTCTAGAACTTATTTTTAACCCAGATATCAGGTTTTACAACACAAGTAGTTGGAAGGACACATTAGTTATTTTTTAAGAAAATCGTTGGAGCCGTTTTTGAGATAAGAGTTGCAAGCAATCAACCAAGCAAGCGAGCATGCAAACCTTACTCATATTATAGTGTAGGATAGGATTGAGTCAAAATAATTCAGCATTTGTATTGATTGACTATAACATATTTTTACTCTTACGCACATAGAATGTACACGAGACAGGGACAATGATTCTGGATTCTAGCATGTTTGAAGTTCTGCATACAGACGGCAAGGGCTGAATTTAGGTCTAAACAGGCTCTGGTCTACACCCTAAATGCAAGTGCGGGCCCTTACCAGCCCGGCCAACTTTCCTGTTTGATTTATATAATATAACCTACGCTTATATCAGGCTCTACAGATGGCGTTGTGCAGTAACTTAAATTTCAAATTGCTAAAATCCGTATTGCTGCCTAGTGTATTTTAACGTTGTCATGGCAAGATATTATTAAGTGATTTTAATTATCTAAATACATAAAACAAAGTCGGGATTGTATGTTAGTTATTTAGTTTCATCAAACAGCTGTTATAAGGATGATATCTAAACATACTTGAAAAGCATATAAACATATGTTTATTATAGACATAATAAATCTATTTGAATAGCAACTCATTTTCAATACCGAAGCAAGCTCTATATAAACATAGGCAAGTGAGCGTAGCTAACGAGCTCATCTTGAAAAAGAACGAGAATCTTTGACATAAAACAAATTCAGTGACATTAGGACAGAATAATGTCTGTCTGACCAGCTAGTAGTACTCAACCCGAACGCTGACCCGAACTCCCGAACGCTTACCCTAGGATCATCTTTCCTCCATAAACTTAACAAGGCAACTTTTAAAGCCAGTGAGGCGGAGCTCTAAGATCGGGGTTAAAAGAAAATAACAACAATTTTTTGTATAATTGAAAATTTTCTAAAATTACTAAAAAAGGTGTAAATAATAACAAAGAAAATTTTCCTGTGCGGTGGAGGTCTATGGTTGAGTAGGGCGGCGTATCAAACGTGGGGACATCTTTCAGGAGATGCTGCTTTAACAAAATAAATCCAACGAATCATACGTTAAAATTAAAAGTTGGGAGTGATAGTAAAGGCAGAGCCCTAAGGGAAGACCAAAGAGGTATCCATAATATTTTGGCACCCAACAACGTAGTATATAGGTCTGGAGCAGTTTTGAGGAGCCGCTTTCGAAATCTTTGGATTTTTTATTTGGTGGTTTATATTAGGTTTCTAATAAAATATACCACCTGATTTTTTAGAAAAATTTGGGTTCAGAAATTACAGGGCTTAAGAGATCCCAAACTTCAGTTTTTTTACCTTTCTTAGTACCATAAACTTTAAATATTTTTAGCAGGTTTCAACAGTTTTATCTCATTGCCATAAAAAGCTCTAAAAGATGAAAAATTAGTACACCAATCCACACACGGTTAGTATTTAGTATTTCGTTAGTAGGCTATTCGGCTAATGATTGTGGAGAATATTTCAATTTCCATTTAGCAGTAAACTAAGTATATTGTCCGATGTTATTCTTATAAGAAATAAAAAACATATATCTCTTGTATACTTATTAATTGTATTAAAACTTGGTGTGTTAGCATTGACCAATAGAGAATATTCGTCCCAGAACAACCTTAAAACTGGTCTATACCAGTTTGGATGCTGACATTGGGTACAGCAAATGAAATTGTCATTACATATGAAGTTTTTTGGATGTCCATTATGACAAACTTCCCTTTCACCTTTGGTCCCTCCACTTGCAGCGGCTCGGGGCGGAAACTCAGGGGTTGGTCCCCAACCTGAGAATGTATGGTCCCTGGCTGTTGTACATGGATTCCCCATCCGTTGAGTTGGCCAGTTGGAGGGCAGAGCGGGTCCACATTGAGCCTGATCACAGCTGTCACAAAGCACGGGAGTTGGTACTCTGAAAGGCCAATTTGGCTGCCTGTCCCATCCCACCCTTACCTTTCCTGCTATATCCTAACCTTCTGGTAACCTGCGCAAAATTCCCGCTTATGGAAAACGTGCCTATAGCAGCTATGCTGGGGTTTCCTAATCTAGCAACAATGAATAGAGAATATGCGGAATACGTTTCCATCTAACCCTGGAGGGTGAGGTGGAGCAATTAACCTCTTAAAACCACTGTGTGTACCTAGCAAATTAGATTAAACTGATTGCGTTTATTTGGCCACATGTCCTAGCTCCTGTTCACGCTTTTTTAAGACTCGGCCAATGGCTAATATATTTTTGGTACCGGATGGTTTTCGACGAGTTTTAAATATATAACCTGAGAGAAAAGTTGCCAATAATTATTAGACCTATTAATTTTCAGCTCCAAAATCAGGGGGTTAAACATACAGAAATATACTTGTTATAACCCATTTAATGTAAAAAAGGTATTCAATTATTTATTTATATAACAGTATCTTATAAAATGCATACCTTAAATTTTAAAATGTTTACATCATTAATATATGTTAGTTTGAATTTAAATACACAAGCTACTGAAATCGCAGCACGAGAGATTTAAAAGCAAAATCCAACATCTACATTAATGGCAATTTTTCAGGAGGGCAATCTGTCTACAACGTAATTAGTTGAACAATGTAGACGGTTGGGATTACGGAGTTTTGGACATCTTGATTGTTTATGAAAATCAATATTAACCACAGAAAATGCAAACAAATATAAACTGTAACCAGACTATTTTACTGACCGGTAGATTACAAAACTGTAATCCCATGTCATTAGGTGACAGTGAGGCTTATTTGGTACATTACATGTAATAAAGATAGTTTGCACGTATGATCGTTTAGTAAGTCTGCCATCAAGTAATTTGTTCACAATGTAAAGAAACTACTATAGGTCTACAACACGCTTGATTATCAATCACAGTCAGTCGTGTTACAGAGTTATACTGTCCCAGTAATTCAAAAATTCCAAAACCTATTGTATTAATTTATCATCACTAGTCCAAACACTTAGCTTTTACATCGAAGTTTTCCAGTAAAAAATAAACTGATAATAAATCTAAATAGATACAAGCATTGTTTTAAACACGACAAAACACTATTAATTTACATAACACTCACATTTTAAATTATTCCGAAATAAAAAAATTGATGGAACAAAACATAACCAAATCCATAGTTTTGGTTATGTTTACATTTGAGTAATTTATAAACAAATATGCAGTGTTTCCACTCTACGGTAAGAATATGCCACGCACTGATACAAAAAATCCCACTTTATCCCAGACTCTCCCTTATAGTATCCCTCGTCATATCCCACACTTTCCCACTGATTTGTTACACATTGCAACACAATTAATGTTAAATATTATATGATTATTGAATAATGTATTAGTAAAATATTTATACCGTTGGATAGAGCTTATTTAGATCTACTAATTACGTATAGGTATTTTACATTTTAGTACCTCAAAGGATTTTGAGCAATGCGACATAGGTTAAATGATACGGTGAATTAACTAAATTAAATAATTTATTTACGTGAGAGGTACTAATATTTTTAATGGTAGTACTAAAGAGTACGAAGTAGGTACTAAATAATGGTAAATAGTTTGCTTGTTAATTCCAACATGGCTCGGCCAGCGAAATTGACATGATTCAGTGTTCGTTCTGTGACGTTTATAAAATCATAATAGGTGCGGACAGCGAGGTTAAAAATGGGAAACCCCGCAACTGCCAGTACGGCGAGAAAATCCACTAGAAGTGCTACTGCTAAGGTGCTCTGGTCATAAGTTGTAAGCAAACTAGCAGACGTAATGCCGATTTCAAAAAAATCCCACTTTATCCCACAATCCCATTTTATCCCACAAGCAGTCAAAATATCCCATATAGGGGATAAAAATCCCTCAAGTGAAACACAGACAAATCCCAGCTGACATTTTAAAGACAACCATAGTCAATAGCTTACTACGAAAACCAATTCAACTACTGAATATCAAACATTAAAATTAGTTTTAATAATTATTAATAATCCAAAATAAAATACAAATGCTGTGTTAAAACATCTCTTTGGTATCCCAAATGACTCCTTCACAATTTCATTAAGAAATGTTTTACAGTTATTTAGTATTTCGATAACACACCCACACACGGCCAATGAAACTTCTTCATCAATACAGAGATTCACTTCGTTCATCAATTAGCTACTTCCCTACACGGATTCTTAATCCCCCCTTAATTTGAATCTACTCCTGATTCAATTGAAACGGAATTTGGAAAAGCTGTTATATTACTTAATAATTGATTCGAGGTCGCGGTCAAATTTAAATTGGGAAATCGGGCGTTCGGGAAAACTACCGTTACAGTTTAGGAAATAGAAAAACGTTGGCTGATCAGCCCGTAAACAAATCACTAAACGTAAGAGCGTGTACCAAATTTACAATTTTGAATTTGGAAGTTAACCGATGAGATTAGCGTGGTTTACTTGAATCGCCCTATTTGAATTCATAACAAACTAGTGGGTTGTTATAGCAAAGTAATTGTTCAATAATTCAAACTATTTTTTCCTTCACTGTTAACTTGGATTTACCTACTAAAACAAAATGAAGTAGATCGTTTAAAGTTACAGATCCTAAAACGAGCTCTAAAAGCTGAATAAATAAATTACCATCAATGTAAATATTAGATGGACCGATAAAAACTATTACCTTAAACGGTCTACCATTACTTTGAAGTAAAACATGAATCCACTAATTTGAATAGTTTAAAGGCACATTGGTGTTTTAAATATTTGGGTTGCTACGGTGCTTGTTAAAAACGTAAATTTAAATCTGAATTAATTTTCAGTTATTTATAGTTGTTTATAGTATTTAAAGTAATTTTCAGTAAATTTATAGTTTTTTTTTGTTGAGAGGTGATAATAGTTCAGCATTAAACAAAATTAAGTGATGTAACTTCTAGGCTTACCTTAACTATGTACCAGTCATTTAATTGTTAAAATAATCCTAAAAGTGACCAAGTTAAAAAATCCAAAGTTTGTATACTATAATAACAAATAGGGCAAAAATAAGCGATTTATATAGGGCCAAAGTGTTTAAAGCGCCTGGCATTTAAATGTCCTTGGCTGAATAACAAATTAAGACTATCATTTGGAATGAGCGCTAATGAGGTAAAGTACTATGGGTCAATACAACGAAGATACATTCAAGAAAAGGGTTAGGTTGATAAATAATTTGTGAACAAAAGATTGGTAATATTAGAGAGAAATCGCTGTCCATAAATAAAAAAAATTGGGAAAATAACAAGTTCTACTAAAATATTACTCAAACTACTCATATTGTTCCCTCAATCAAAAATTGATTTCATTACTGCATCAATACAAACAACAAATGCTTACTTATGCAATGCAATGATTAGGCATTATAATTTATGACCGGTATATTAAACATCTGAGGCTGTGTTTGGAAGGTCGCCATGTTGGACGATATCCAGCGTAGATAACCAGACCTATGACACTATAATTGGGGCCTTTTACACCCGTTATTACTTTAAATAGCCTAAAAGCTCTGAGCTTTGGCAATCATTACGCCACCCTAAAATATGAGTAGTTGGCAAGTAAGCATTTTTAAAATATAAAATATTTAATTTGGCTGAGCAGTGCCACTGTCATATGACAGTCTTAAGGAATAAAGTTAAATTAATTATGATTAATTAAAGAGACATATACTGCAGTTTTTAATGACAGATTATTATATTTATTTTATTAATAGTTTATTGATTTTCCATTTGATAGAAGTTGGTATCAAACCAGTGGCTCTTTGAGAATAGGAACCAGGTGCATTTAAAAGGCCACGAAACCTGTAGAGTACATGATTATATAAACCGCCCAATGGTCGAAATTCGACTAAATATTATTTACGAATATTTGAACAAGTTTAATATTTAGTAGGTTTTGTTGCGCTCATCTCTCTCTCCTCTCTTCCATCTCTATCTCCCTCTCCTCTCTTCCATCTCTATCTCCCTCCCCCATCCCAACCCTCACCCCCAGGTATTTTTTTTAATGTGGAGTTAAAAAGGATAGAAGAAGGGTGTTACCATTCCAGTACACAGTAGCCTTTTTATTTATGCCTGAAACCTCTCCACCTCATCCTCTCATACCTCATCCTTCCCTCTCACAAACAGGTTGAATCTTTTTAACGTGGAGGTGGATAATAGAAGGTGTTACCATTACAGTAGCTAGTAGTATTTGTATTTAAATTATGCCTGAAACATCTGTTCTCCCTGTTTTGCTAGCATTTGTTATATCAACAGCTGTCAAATATAGAATTATTTAATCAATTACTGTTCTTCCATAAGTTTAACATTGAAATTTTAAAAGCCTGTAAGGCGTAGCCCTGAGGGCGATGTAAATTATAATGGGTTTCTGCTCATTTACAGGACACTACCTTTCTATCGGTATGTGCGAATTTCTCCTACGATGAACACAAGCTGAGAAGAAAGAAGGACTAGTTTTGTGCTTGCCTATTAATATAAAGATGGGACAGAACAAATTTAAGTGGTCTAGCACTGCATGTGCTCCTCATTTAATAAAACATTAGTAAGTCTATTATAAATGATACTAAAAACCTCTTAATACAACCCTCCCAGCAACTTTCTGCAGCAGGAGTTAAGAAAGATTACAATTATATCTTGTATAGTGTATGAACAGTCATGACACACGCTTGTTGTTTCTGTTAATCAAACAGACCCTAGAATTTCATAGGTAGACGTCGAATTGAAGGACCAAGCCAAAATGTTGATCCCCAATTACATCCCTGAAACATGCATTGGTGTTCCTAAACTTATTATTACAAGGGGAGGGGTTACAGGCTAAACTGATTATAAGTTCTTATTCACATTAAATTAATCATGGTTAACTACTTTGTAAAGATGTTTCAACTTATGTTTAGTATATGTACTTTTAAGATAATGAATGTGAACTGTAAAATACATATTTGTAACTTTGGATGGTAGAATTTGTCTGAAAATCATTCCTAAATCAGTTCATGGGTTTTAACACGAAAATACTGTTGCATTATCATGAAGGTATGTTTACACACAGCGAAACCCAACAAGCAAAGAAGTAATCTTATTGGAGCATACCTCTCTACCAATGTAAGCTCCTTCATAAACTCTATATCCAATTTTTTTTTTGTAGTTTCTTTCTTCTTTTTTTTATATTCTAAATTTTTAAAAACCGAGAAATACTCATTCAAACATCTATACTTTATTTACATACTGATTCGGCATGACCATTTTGAACTATGATCTCAAAGAACAAAGTAATTCATTATAATTATAATTACGGGTATGGTATATACATTTCACACAGCTTTCTATATAATATTTTACTAAAGAAATACCCGTTTACTGATACATATGAAACTGGTAGTCTCAGTTGACAGTGGGACTGAAGTTACAGTAGTTCAGTTAAGTACTGTCATACGTAAATAGTTTTAAATTAAGTTTGAACAGATTCTGAAATATTGACGCAGTCTATCCAGAACTCTTGTCAACGACACTGGGGTAGGTAATACAGGTAAGTGTGTTGAGTCAGTACTAGAAAGATTTTATATCAGTGTACTGATTCAATTTACATTGCTCAGGAGATCCTGTTACAATCCACGATTGGGGTCTTCTTCAAGTGAAACTCAAAGTTCAGTGTTTTTTTAATCAACTGAGACATAAAACACTAACAAGTGCACGAACAAACTCGAGAATTTGTGACATGTAGTTTTGGAGAAAGAAAATAAACAGTAATGCCCAATTTACTTTTACTAGTTAATATTTTTTATAATATCTTGCTAAAATCATTATTTTTTAACCCTGGTCATTGGACGCATCTTTGTCTAGGTTGCAAACATGCATTAACAATAACACTTATTTACGGTACGTAATAAATAATATTAGTCTGAAAATAAAGTTGTTTATAAAGGCCTAGAGTCCCAGCAATACCTCAAAATATGTTGGTATAGCTTAAATGTAGCTGATACAATTAATATAAAAGGGGAAGATATGATTAAAATAATAAATTTTCCACTTACTTAACATTCAAAGTACTAACACCAAGTGAGGCATGTTTTCTTCTGAGTATTTGGCAAACTTGTAGCCATTAAATAATAACATTAAACTATTTCAAACTAAATATACCATATACTGAATGCTCACATAATTATATGATAAATCACAATAAAACAATGTTTCAAACCAATTACAATTACCAATTACTGTTTATTTATATTTTTGAAATAAATTAAACATAGGTGCGATGGATTGTAGGGATGAAAAATAATTAGTTATTTAACAGTTTGTTATGCGCATGGTTTTATCAGATCTTTAATCAGATAGAAACAAAATTGGATTAAATATATTTGTGATCTTGATTCATCCTTGCTAAACACAGTTGTAATTCCAACAGCCCTAACACTTTAGCATTTTAAAATAACTTACCGCCCTACTTCGTTGTTTATTTGAGGAACACCCTTTACGTATGTAGAAAAAGTTTTATGTTACTAATAAAGTTTGGGTCTACATTAATTCCTCTAAGTAATAATTTAATTTCCCGAAGAGTGTTCAAAATTTCTATTTCTCTATCTCTGAAAAAGAAAATATATAATAACGTTAGATTACAATTTTTCGGACTTCTGTTATGACTGAGTATTGCTGTAATATACAGAAATTTGACGACTAGAAATGATTTTGAATACCTTTAAACAAAAATTAAATTGGTAGGCCAGACCAATTATATACATTATAAAATATATATTTCTTCTAAAGCAATGCAAACGTTACGTTATATTGTAAGGCCTCAACAGGCTCCATTGGGAACAATAACGTTTCAATGGTCACATATAAATGATTTATCTAGAACTCTACACCTTAGTTTCTCTCTGTCCAAAGAAAATATAAGTTACTCTATTTTCGGCTATACATTCCGTGGCAAGGATTCCAATTTTCGTTATTTAATGAAGTTCAAAATGTATTTCAAAATTGGTTAAATCCTACAGAAAACCCTCCGAATTAGATGAAACGTTTTATATTTTTTCTCATTGTATGGAAAAAAGGTGAAAGCTGGTCGTGAAAAACATAACTAAATATGAACAAATTTAATTAACTAAATACCAATAAACTAATGAGAATGTTATTGATAAATTTTCTTATTTATGATTTGTTTAGCTATTTGAGTTACATGGTGAGAGGAGGTAATAATATTTACATTCACAAGTTTTGTTATGTGATGTACTTTAATTTTAGTTCAAAAAATAAATAGTATTTATTCTACGTTACGATAATTGTCTAAGATAATGGTAACTATCGGTCTAGGGAAGCAAATTGATTTGAACCAGAGATAAAGTCAAATTGTGTAAAATTTATTTTATTTTATTTATTTATAGTTGATTTCACATTTTGTTTAAACTAAAATTCTGTTAGTAAATGTGTCCTATTGTTCTACAATTTTTTTATTTTTACTTAATCGGGGTTAATAGATAATTTCTTTCCATTGTATTGTATTGAAATCACAAACTATCTGTTGTAGTTGTGATTCCGACAAATAGACAATTTTATCAAGACAATTTATCAATTTACAATTACAATTTACAAATTAAAATTTATTTTATCAAGACAATTTTATCGTGTGTAACATAATACTGAGAGTGAATAGTCTCTAAAGTATTTTTAGTATTCTTAAGAAGTTTTAATAAATATTTTATTATTTAATTACTGCTACTTCTTCGAACTGAAAACCCTTTTTGTTTATATAACATTTCAAACACAAATCACTCTGTGTTTAACAATCGATGTGGTTCCTACCTGGGGGTAGACAAAGTCCTTATATATGAATAACATTTAAATAAGAAATATATCAAACATATGGTTGTATGTATAAATTAATTCTTCAAATTGGAGTGTAATATTTAATTGTGTAAACCTAAATTAAATCAATCATATTCTTCCTGTCTTGATTAATTCATATTTACAAGTCTTTGGGAAGAACAGACATATTTCTTTTCACAATTTAACAATTTGTCAATCACTGAATTTTCATTAATAACCTTTTTCCCTATGATTACTACTGCCGATGATTGCCAACCTTTCAGGTAGCTTTAGAGGAACGTTGAAAGTGTGAGAGAGGCATGCTTCCTATTTTGCTGGTATTTTCTGAAATCAATTACAGTTAAGTGTACCAGGCTGTTCAGTACAGTCCTTCATCTAGTAAACTAGCTGGCCAAGAATGATGTCTTTTAATGTAGGTACTACGTAAATGGTGGTTAACTATTTAAATGGTAGTTTTCTGCGTTTCAATAGACTTTGTAGTGACGTCATATCTTTGTTGATACCCAAACTAGGGTGTTATAGGTATTTTCAAATTATGTTTTATCACCTGTAAATATATATTTCCATTGATAAGGCCTTGGAAGAAATATAAGCTAAGGGTGTTGCAACAGAAAATATTCCTAAATTTATGATCAAAAGTTATGACTAACACCGTAGTGAATGATGAGTATTAAATGCCTTAATAAAAGAAGATATGTATTTGATAATGGACAAGAGTCATATCTCTGTTTATTTGTACGTCATATTTTACTATTCCGAAAGACTTATTTATCACTGAAATAAGGTGATCAATAATTTTTGGCAATTAAGAGAACTTAATAATTTAGATAATGTTTAAAAAGTGCTGCACCAGTAGTAATTTTCTTAACAATATCTTGTTACCAAACTTAAATAAAGGACCTCATTTCTTAAAATTATCTAGTTGTTAGAAATATTAGTTTTAATAATTTGTATATTGTATTTGAATTTTTGAGTTTGTTAAATATTGCTCTTCATTAAATTTTGTCTTAAATTAACTACATATTAGTAAAGGATAACATTTCATAGACTTTTTTTATATGACTGTAACTTTCCTGCACAGAGTATAAAAAAATTTGAAGTAGACATCAAGACAAAGCTTAGAATATGTTTATGTATCTTTATATATAATTCTGTAAGTGAAATTTTTAGGTCAAAATTGTGGGAGTTTTGCAAATTGCAGGATGATGGGAGACGGCTCAAATTAAAGGTCTTGATCCCAGGGACTCGGAGAAAATAGCAGTATTTCCAAAAAGTTACTAACTAACGATAAATAACGTAAAACATCCCTCATAAGAAACGAATGGGGATGTAAAAATGTCTGTTTTGTTTACTTTAAAACATGTGATTAAGTATCTACTTTGTTTACGAACTGACATGTGTTCCTACTTATATTGTTTTGTTTACCTCAGTATGTAAATAGTAAAAAACAGAGTATTGGAGCCGGTTAGGGGCTTTGGCCCCTTCAAGCCACTAGTTTAGGTAAAGTTTCTTATCTACGAAAATTGTGTCAATACGATCATTTTAAATAAACTGTCACGTATATTCTACATAATAAAGTTAACACTTTTCAAGAATTTCGTTAAAATATATGAATATGTTTACACTGTAATATTCAACTTTACCCTACAAACAATTTAGAAATATATTACAAATTAATTATTTCTACTTATTAAAAACATATTTCTATAATACGACTTCCAGCTTTAATAATAAATGCACCCATATATATTTGTCAACCAAGTCAGCCTAAACAAAGCATTGTACTGATGTCTTAATCAGAGATATTTACCACTCAACTGTTTTGCTGGCTTGCTTATACAACAGCATTGTTTGCGGTGAATTGTGCTAAATTATTCAGCTTAGCAAAGCAAAAGGCAGAGTAAAAATTATTGTTTTTTTAATTAAATTTGTTTAAAGTTTACTTTAAGAAGAGCAGTTGTCTGTATACCTTTCAATTTGTAAAATCATAGATATTTTGTCTGTGCCTGATAATTTTATGTTACGACCTCTTAAATGAGATTTTAAACGGATAAATTAATAATTCAATTACTAACAATTTTTTATTGGCCCAAAGAAGTTAAAAGGTAAACAAAACATGGTTTTAGCACATGTTAGTTAGTAGCTGATTTTCTACAAACAGCATTTAGTCTAATTGCAGCAAATCACTGACTTTCGATCTTAGGCAAGCTACTTCATACTTCATACACACATCTGTTAAATGGAATATATGTCGTAAGGGCTAACCGGCTTTGAAAAGGATTATGTTAAATACCATTTTACCGTTATTATTTCATACAAGCTGGGTTCCATTTACAGTTTATCACGCACAGTGTGTTGGTTGGTTGTATGGGTACTCGTGCAACTAAAGTTTTCTGATTATTTCTGGTACCCTTGTTATTTGATTTTGAAATCCCTACATTATAGATTAGGTAAGTTTAATTGTTTACAGACTCTAATATTATGCTTCACCTCCTGTGTATTAGGCTACATAGATCTTAGATAAACTTAGATATTTGCCTTTTCCCTGTTTGAAAATACACCATTTCTAGATGGTTGTAAAAGCATATGTTTTTTTTTCAATTTGACTCATGAACATTCAGTATGAAATTTGGCACACATATTATTGTATTAACTTATTAACGTATTATTATTTAGACATTCAGATACATGTCTTGACAACAATCCAATTATATCTATATAAATAAAATTACAGTTTTGTCTGTACATTGTTTGGAATTATGAAATGTTTGCATATTTTCACGTTTTACACAATAGGGAAGCCAAAACAAGTATTATCTCAATTTCTGTCTGCCTATCTGTCTGTCTGTCGGTAACGCTCAAGGACGGGGTTTGTTCGAGTTTCACAGGAAAACTGGTGACTGACTTTGATGAAACTTAGTTTATTTGTTATATACATGCGTGAGAAGGTTATAGGCTACTTTAAACTGGCATACACCTTTTGAAAAAAAGAATGGTGACCGCTCGAAAACGTGATTTCGTGTGGTTTTGGTAGTGTTTTGTTCGCTTTTAACAGGGAAACGAGTGCACTGATTTCAATAGCACTTGTTTCTATGTTGTATATATACTGTAGAAGGTTTAGCCTAATTATATTTTTTTAAATTACCTTAGAAATCTGCCTCACGGGATTTTAAAGATCCTATGATATTCTTATGGCCAACGCATTTATTTATATTGAACCAGATAATGACTTAAGAATATTTATTCTACAAGAATATGTAGTTCTTATTTAAAACGTTGAGTGAGGATTGGTAATAAATAACATAAGTATACAGAGTGGATTTGACTTAAGAAAAAATTGATTCCATAAACAGTTGTTGCTGTTCTTATTTAAAACATTGTGTGAGGACTGGTAATAAATAACATAAGTATACGGAGTGTACATCTAATCTAAATCAATATTTTTCAGGCATAAAATTGATTACATAAACAGCTGTTGCAGTTCTTATTTAAAATGTTGAGTGAGGACTGGTAATAAATAACATAAGGGTACAGAGTGGATATATAATCTAAATCAATATTTGTCAGAAAGAATCATGCACTCACTGACATAGTGATCACTTTATCTAAAAAACGAAAATGTGTATGAAGATCAATTTTGCATGGTAGTTCCCCTTACGCTGCAGATGTACAATAAGAATATACGTTTAAAATATTCCTATAGGGCTCTGTACTAATTTTATTTATGGAGATCTTATGAGTATTAGTATTTACTGGGCCTTGTATTTTGAAATTCGGTAGGGACATAACTAATACATAAGAACAAAACGTCAGCCTATTCCCGTTACGAAAATGTTTAAGGGCTTCGGCCCCCAGAACTTCAAAATACAATCTTTTAACAATCTTGCACCTACTACTGGACTGATGAAGATGAAATCCGGTAGGAATGAAGCTGATAGAACAATGCAGACATATACCTACTCCAGATAAAAATATACCCAATGGCTCTGGCCCACTGGCCTTTAATATAAGCGTTTTAATACCAATAACCAATACAGCTGAAATTTGGTTCCTTAAAGGATAAAACACAACATCATGACTATAATTTGGAGTCACGGTGTTGTTCACTGAAGATTTCACACAGACCCTTTGTCTTGCGTGAGGCATGTGAGGTCGAGATCTACACCTCTCTAAAAATATATTTAATGTAGCCGACGACTGAGCGTCTGAACTTAACAGTGAATATGAAAATGTATTTTGGAGAAGATTAAGGGGTTGAGAAATTTGCTTATGCTATTTAAAAAGTTTATAATGGAACATTGTAAAACAAAAGTAGTCTCATAAACATCTCTCCTTCACTCGGCACAATCGTTGAATCATAGGATTTACTGATCCACAGTTATTTTTACCGAGGTTCATAAACAGTTTAATTTGGCAAGTGCCTGGCTCTGTGATTATGCAATCCTCACGTCCACCAATGAACAAGCAACAGAAATCAACACAAAGTATCTTCTAAAGTGTGGATCGAACATATACATTTTTAACTCCGTTCTTTTAACCATGACCACGCCGTTCACTACCCGACAGAGTACCCGAACTGTCTGCCAGTATATTTTGCTAGTTTTGATCTAATTGTACATTTAACATGTAACATGTAATTCAAATATTGTAAAATTATATGGGCTGTTATTTTATTTTATTAATATATTATAGGTACATACCACCCGTACGAAGTACGGGTACACAGCTAGTGTGTCGTAAAATATCGATTAATCAATTAAAAAAGAAAACTAGAATCTTTAGATATTTTAGTTATAAGTTTGTTTTACCCTGTTACACTTTTAAATGAGTTTTAATACGATCCAGGATTTTTACTGTGAACAATTCTAATGTTCTTTACTAGAACTGGGAACAAGGTGTTAGGGCTAAATTATGCTACTTTCAGAAGTGAACGTTTGCCGTGCTCTGCTACGTGTCAATATAGACATCTTGTCGTTTGTTGGACTTAGCTTCGGTATATGAACTGGTCACTGGGTTTGAATATAAGTATGCAATAGACAGTTTTGGAAATATTCTTCAACTAATACCCTAACTAATACATAACTTAATATTAAGAGTTATGTAAGACCACATTTTCCAATAGAGTACATAATTTACAAACATGTGATATACATGAAGATAAAGCTGTACATATTTTTAATATTGTTTTACATAAACATCTAGCTATTGTAATATTAGAACAAATCTTATGTAGACATTCAAGTAAAGCAGCAGGAAGTATTCTGAAGGCGTAGAAGCCGTTTCGCAAGGCGAGGCTTATATTTATGGACTACTCTGGATTAGACAACTCAATTTTGCTCTTCATCTCAACAATTCGTGAATTTCATCAGGCTAAATTCCGCATCCATAAGTTTATGAATTTTAAAATAGCTTTGTAAAACTTATATAGCTTAACATAGTTTGGTTTTAATTCATTTAGCAATGTTTTAATTAGGAGCAATCGTTATCAAACATTCAAGGTGTTATCAGTTAGTAACTTAGTTAAAATAGATACTAGTTTATTCTTACCTCAACTTATATTAGTAGACATAGTGTTTAGTTTAGTAGCTGTTTTGTTACTGTTTAACCAAGAGAGGAAATACTTAATACTGGGGCTTCCAATTTTTGAAATACAGAAAGTATACACTTCCAACTTTAAATGTTTTTGAAACCCTTAATAGTGATGGATTTAATTTATTATTGATTTATTTGAACTTCACCTATCGCTTATAGGGTTTAAAACTACGCTATGTTTTTATTTTGTTTTTAGTTATTAGGTATCTGATATTTTTACGTGCTGTGTAAATAAAAATGTGTAATAAAAAAACAGCAACAAAATTTAGGCTAGTTATTGGTAGTTGTTTGATATTTAGATGTAAGTAGGGTTCACTTTATATCGGGGGGAGTTTTCTTACCTCTCGAAATGTAGTATAGTTTTAAAAACTATAAGCGATAGGTAAAATCCAAATTAATCAAATTATACAATGAAAAAACAATATAAATGAGTGTATCAATAACATATTTTATTAGTTCTGAATAAAAAAAGATTATTTAAGGCAAACAATAGAAAATTATTTAAAAGAAAATATCTTTTACATACCAACAATTGTTTTAAGGTATAAATAGTGCCTACTTGAAATGTGTGAAAACAAAAATAGCCACAACATCTTTTGAAAGGAAGCGCAAGTACGGGAAAATGCGTTTTTTATGCGAGGAAAGAAGTTTTGACCTCAGCTGGGACGGAACACTTGCCAAAGTTTTAGCGGAATGAAAACTTAGTAAATTATCTCCTTTTCATTGCATCTCTTACAACATGCTGTGGGGATATTATTTTGGTTTCAAACGACCCTTATTATTAATTCAATGTTCAAATTTTAATGAGCTTTTTAGTTTAAAAAGTATTGTTGTAAATAATTCTTCCATTAAGTGAGTTTTATAAAATTTTTATTCTGTGTATATTACTGTACTCTTAAAAAATAAATTGTTCCTTGTGAAACTATGCAGGTCTTGATTACTTAATGTACTTTGAGACAGATTTATATAAATAATAAAAGTCTTCAACCAGTTTTTGTATGATTTAAATCGTACACACTCAATTAAAAACTACCTAAAATATACCTCAGTATCTCTTATGAATCAGACCTATTAGACCCATCTCCATTAATCTATTAAAAAATCAACCTAGTATGGTAGATTTTTTTAAAGTGAGTGCCAATTTAAAATACGTATTCAGATAAATTTAAAACCCGTCATTTAGGATGTTTACAACTTGCTTTCGCAGAGTAAAATGGACGTTTGTCTACAAAAACTTTAAAACTTAAAATAAGCTATTCTAAAGAATAAACAGTATGTAAATAACAAACAGTTCTTTATAGCCTCTGATTGCTTTAACTTATGTAAAACTGTCTTACCCAAGCAATCCTAGTTTTTATATTAGATTCTAAAATCGGTTTCATATCCGAAGATCCAGCATCAGTTAGGAATCCAGGAAAGACCAATATTATCTGAATTATTCAACCAGGGGATTTTTTTGATGGCGTAGATACATAAAACTGGCATACACGACACTTAAAATACTTAACACAAACTTAAAACATACATTTACAACAAAACCATAGTTTAAAATTTAGGCCTTAGAATTTTAACCTAACTTTCACGAGAGGTTGAATCAAAAATAGAAAACTACGATTGTTAATGTAAGGCAGAATTATATAAATTATAAACACTTAAAGGGATTCTATAATAGAGTGTTAACGGAAACACGCCGTACACAACTAGCGATGCTATTTACCTACCAAAAACCAATCAAGGTGCCAAACAGTGCGATGCATACAGACAATCACACACAATGGTAATCTGTTTGTGTTAGGATCAAGGTGGAAGCTGCTGCGATATTGGACGATTACTCATTTGATTGTCATGATTTATATCTGGTAACAATTTTGAATCGGAATTTCTTCACTAAAAAACTAATTTTCCTAATACCTGCAATATGGTTGAGTTTCAATATTGGTTGTCAATTAAATTAAAAATTCGTGAAAACAATTTAGATCTTATTTTATTTTTAGATGATACCTTTCAAAAGCTAGGCTATTATCGACTGGTAAACATATTGATAAAAAATATTTATTTTATAATATGTTCACTATGGTTAATGTATAGTAATGTTATAATAGGTAAATTAAATTACGATTAGGTATAAATCAGAAGTAGTACCTGTGGTTACAAGCTTTACTTGGAGATGGCCAGTCACTGAGCCAGGTCGTTGGCGTAGCGGTCAAGGCCACGGGCTCTGAACCTAGGCAGCAGTCCTGTATTTTGTTTAAATCCCAGTCCTGCTAATATATTTTAACAGTATTGCAAAAGCTCGTACTGTAATCCCTTACTTTACTAGATACGATCCACGGACAGCTTTTAGTCTAAAGGGACGAGCAAATTGGGACAAAATAGGTTTTTAGAGATTATTAACTAAGCAATTAGTTACCTAAATGCGTCGGTAACGTAATTTGGTTAGAATATAACATGAAAAAGAAAACTGGTGTGTTAAATGAGATGAAAAAAACTCTCATTGTGCAAACTAATCCCAGAATACAAACACCGATGTAATCATACCACTAATGCATTCATAGCTTCTTGGTGCTCCTTTTACGGGGAGCGGCTCTATTTACACATCGTATTGACGGCTCATCGACCATCTTGTAAAATGTAATAAATACAAGAGGATTTTAGGCCCATAAAACCGTTTAAGTGAATGAAAGTTATATTTCCTATATAGGTTGATGGACCATCGATCCAAAATTAGTTATTTATAAAATATACAAATCCGGTCCAGTAGATCCGATCGACCCTTTAAATTAATATTTTTTAAACGGGTCTATAGCAGATCATATTGATGTGCTTTAGAACATACTTTTCTAAAGTTTTAAAATAAATGTAGTGGCTCTATTACA
Organism: Allygus modestus; assembly: GCA_963675035.1. NCBI lineage: Eukaryota > Metazoa > Arthropoda > Insecta > Hemiptera > Cicadellidae > Allygus > Allygus modestus. The sequence continues at coordinate 485,956,876 of OY776112.1, read as the reverse complement.
CATCAGATTGATGGACCATCGAATAGGAATAATATTCGGATAAAGCGTTTTTTAATACCACTGGTATCCAATATTCTCGGCATATTATGTAGTGGGGATTACCTTACTACAATTTGAACTGTTGACGTCAAGGAGTGTACCATAGTTTAGTCTAAAGTAGACTAACTTACAAGAGTCGACCAACCATGAATTGCAGTTCAAAGAACGATAAATTTCCTCTATGGTGTACCAGCCTTAGACTGCACTAGAATAGAATATATACAAATATAATATACACAGTTGAATGTATACAATATGATGTATACAACAGAATATTTATAAATCCTGTATTATATAATATACACCTTGTAAAATTTAAAAACCATATTGAAACAAAATCATAAACTGAAATTATTGTTTTTAGTATTAAAGCTGTGAGGGATTAAATTCAAATTGCTCCCGCCAAAGGATATATAGAAAATGCTACCTCATGACCCACAATAAACTTGATTCTGAGCTTAGCGAAAACCTAATCCCTCTAGAGACGTAAAATATTTACTGCATACTTAAAGTGTTGGTTGGTAGTAAATACTAACACTTAATGTGATATTCAGGAACCTAAGTTTAATTTATTAAAATATTAAAACTTTTATAACATTCTTTAGGGCGAGGCTATTTCGTTATGTCACATTGTTTATCTAAACTTTTTAAATATTTAAATATGTCAAATTTTAAAATAGCTTCTGATAATATAACTGAATGAGGAAGATTTTTTAAGTAATATACGCACTATAAATGGAACAGTTAGTTGTCAATAATGCTCATTTGTATATGATCAAAAGAACTTAATAACTTTTGATATCTTAAAACAACAGGAGGGGATTAATGATTTATTAGGATTAAATTTTATTATTATTAACTTCCTTTTATGCATTACGAAAAAACTAGTTGAAACGCAAGATAAAATATATGAATTAATATTTATATAGAGCTTAAGCTTATAATCAATTAATATATATATATATATATATATATATATATGATATGTATATAGATTATTTAATTACAAGTACTAAAACTTACCTTACCAAATAGCGCTACAGTCTATGAAGGACTCTCTTCTAACAATATACGCCGAAGTGATATCTATCGGCGGCTTAAATGGCAGGAAAAAGGGGGAACATTAAAAGAAAAGCCAAAACGCTAAAATGTCAAAAAGTGCACATCCAAATCAGTACATTACGAGAGCACAAATATCAAATCACAACTTCACTCTAGTACCTGGAAGGTATAAATATAATTACTACATTAATACCACTGTTCAATTTCCCCTTAAAGCTTGGACCATTTAAAAAATATGTCGCGGTAAATATTAATTTAATAAGTCCTGGGCAGCCATCCCTTTTTCATTTCCGCTTTTGTTGCTCTCTCATAACTGTTTCTGACAGCAGTTCAAAAGAGTAAATCGACTTTTTATATTTATAATATTTTACATAATCATAAAACTTACTTAGACTATTTTGTTATAGCTACCCAATTTAGTCTGATGTACTAAATTGAAGCTTTTTAAAATCTATTTTTACCATGCGACGAGAATCACGTGACATGATTTAGGTATGGAATTAGAAGGGCGCATAAAAAGGGAATGAGCTTTGTCAATTGATTTAACAGGAACATTGATAATAGATTTTAACAGTGTGCCAAGTTTTGTATATTTTGTAAAATCATTTCCATTTGCCTTGTAATTGCATGATTTTTAATATTGCTTCGTTTTTCTTTCAGTGTTTATTAGCGCAGTACTAGTAATATTAATTGTGTGTTCTGCTTGTGTTGTAACGCAGTTACGGTAATTTTGCATGTAGCTGTACGAACTATTGTAATGGGTGTTTTTGATGGAATTATTAAAGGACAATAATTCTAGGTTCGAAATGTTAAATAAGGATTTAATAGAAATAACCAAACTCGGTTATAACAATTTTAACAGTAGACTTTTAAGGTGTAACACTTCCAAAATAATAATTTTACTGTGAAGTTGTAGTTTCGTAATTTTAAGTTAATTTCCTTCAAACAAAGCTTGTACAAATTACCACTTAGTAAATACTGGGGTTGATTCAAACCAAAAGGTTCAATTTATTCGTGTAAATTTCCCTCCCCAGTATACCTAACTGTGTACTGTAATAAGACAATTTTGCATCGTAATTTGAGAAGCTCATTCCTTTAAACGGTCAGAGAGTGTACTCGTAGTTATGCTAAGATTAAATGCAATTAAAGCCATTCTATTATAATAAATGCCAGTTAAATTATAGTAGTACGTGGGAATATATTATAAAATATCATTTGATTATCATGGTAGCCTGATTAAGAGTTTGCAGGAAAAGACAGGAATAGATAAACATTTGATATAATACATGGCAGCGTAGTTTTCTGTACATGTGTTTCAATGCCCGAAATCTGTTGCAGAAACAACCAGATTGGGTTTTAAATATCCACAACAATTTTAAACATTAAGGATTGCAATGGCAATATCTTTAGCTTTTTGTTTTACGACTAAAGGGCTACTAGGCCCACAATGGTCAGTCAACAGAGCTGATGGTTGGGACAACACAGGGGACATCTGAGCCTGTTTGTGTTGGACTTACTTCGAAGACTCGTGTGATATAGGCTATATTTCAGTAGTAAGCTAGATTTACTTAAGAAATAGATTGTTGTTAAAAAGTTTAAACATATATATCCTAGAAAAATATTCTTTGTTAGAAAGTTATTTAACCTGGAATATCAACATTGCAATTTTCAACTCAAATATATTTATGATTATACAACCGAATTTAAAACTGGGGTCTAACCTTTATTTGCTCCACCACGATTGTATTTCATAATAAACACTTACCATGGAAATATTAATTCTTCCCACGATAATTCAGTCCCAAGAATAACAAATTAATCTTTATCTTTGATAGTGTACACTGCCTTAAGTATATGTCAGTACAAATATGATTGACGGGGCTTGCCACATTGAGGTTTCTTATATCTTCAGAACTATCATCTGTGTAGGGGACCTGAGTTTCATTTAATACAGTATGTTCATTACCTCCGATGGTTGGTCTGACTCTCAGTAAGTGTTAAAGTTGTCCTTGTACCTGCTTAAAATTAAAATACTATCATTCTCATTTTCTCATTTGAATGGTTTTTCGCGCCTTTTCAGTATCTTTAAAATAACCTATCACGACCATTAGTCATCTTTGAGTTTTCTCAGTCACACCCAAAAAAGTCTCATTATTCTCTAAGGCCCAACAATATGAAACTAACCTTTGTCAGCGGGGCACCTAATTACGAGGAGTTTACTGGAAGCATAAATAAAATTTTATAAGTAGTAAAGAATTAAGAGAGAAGTGTTGGTATTAGAACATTCTATATTTTGACAATGTATTTGCTATTTAATAAACTCATATCTTCTACGAAGAGTAAAATTGAATGTAATATTGATTAGCATAATAGTGTAGCTAGCATGTTTATGAATGTTTGTTACTTCACATGGAACTTTCTTCTTGACATCCATACCAACCTGAGTATGATAGTGTGTTAACACTTTTATAAAATACGCAACCTAGAATATTGCTAGTGATATGATATTTTACCACAAAAAATTAAATTGATTTTTAATCTGGGACTTTATAAAAAAAGGTAAAGACATAACAAATGTATATTTTACCATAAAAAATTAAATTGATTTTTAATCTGGCACTTTATAAAAAAGGGTAAAGATATAACAAATATATACTATTAAATACAAATATATCTAAAACGAAGGTTTAAATAAATACTGTAAAAGACTGGCGATGTATTTGAACATTAAACAGCTCCGTCATTGTAACAGTTATTGAGGAAGAGACCACACGACAAAACAAATACACGCTTTGTCCAACCGTTGTGTATTGCATTTGTTGTTTGCCTTTGACACCACCGCTCATGATCTACGTGCAGCTACGGAAACGTTACCAACTGGTTTGTATTTGTTTATTGAGCTATTACGAGTTTACAAGTAAAGTTGTTTAAGACTTGTCATAATTAGACATGGATTCAAATTGTGTCATGTTTATTAAATGTATCGATTATAATATATTTAAGTTCACAGCATTTAAAAGATGTAACACAAACATAAGGTGAAAATAAGCATTGCACATAGATACACACCTGACCATTAAGGATAGTATTGGTATTACGTATAGTATTGGTATTACGTATTGGTTAAGGATAGTTATTACGATGTAATACTACTAAGGACAGCATATAGGATAGTCACAGTAGATATGTGTTACCGCTTAAGTTACACTGCTTATAGTATATGTTTTGGAAAACCAAAGAATTAAATAGAAGTTAAGGCTTTACAACTTTCAATGGGTGAAATACACTTAAAAATCCAAATAAATAAGATCAATAACTCATTTTATAACATTTATCCAAATAATTCTACCTATCAAATTATAAAAACATTCAACAGTAAAATTATGTGTACCCAAATTCAATGTAAATAAAAACCTACTGAAAAATAATTTATATTTAAAAATAACAAAATAATCAGCTGTTTCAATGTATCTTACAGTATGTTTCCTCGACGTATGTTGTAAATAGTGTATTGCAATGTGTGTACTATGAGTTTTATTGATATTTTTAATAAGTACACTTTCTATTTCATGTGAATATTTCTCAGTGAATGCCCAGCATGTTTTATAGAGTTATAGTAAAATAAGTTTAATACATTTTTATTAAAGCAAGTAACAATTAATTTATAGAAAGTTTCAAGTATCCTACGGATATATAGCAATTTTAATTTGGATTTGTAACTATTATAAAACAAAAACAGAGAGAACAAAGATACAACCACAATGGAGGTGCGTGTTGAGGATCCGAGTTCTGTGTATCGCCTCCACATCCGGGGTGTAATGACCTCTACTGGAAACAGTGCGATAACTCGGATTAAAAGGAACAAGTAAATACAATATATAAATATAATGATTAATTATTTCTGCCTTGTTGGAAAAAATTAAAGGGGGGAATTAAGTGTTCCCAATCCATTTTGTTTGGTTCTGATCAAAACCTGAACAATTGTATTGGTCTTCACTCATGAATGTTTTTTTTAAATAAGTAGTCCTACGATTATAATTTAATATAAAATTACTAAACCTACGAAATTATATTATATTTTGTTTTGGTGCTATTTAACATGAGGCATACAATCTTAATATTGTTCAGGTATTCTAAATCTTTTTTCATAATTTCTCTGTCCACCAGGACTTAAAGTATAATGACTCCAACTACGTAACAGTCATTGTTTCGTTAAACAATTCAGCGACAATTCCATGACTTTGCAAATATTTCAGGATGTAATAAATTTAAAGTGAAAATCACAATTTGTCGTCATAGAAAACTTTATACAACGCGTAAAATAAAGTTTAATTGAATACTAAATAATGTTTAAAGTCCCTTCGTCCACCTGTGAGCATAACTCAAAACAGAGTTACTCAGATTTATTTTAGAAAGAATGTCTATTACACTTAAACACAACAACGTGATTTTTTTTCCCTTTCAACGCTTCTCCTTTTGATATTTTTGGCCTTATTTTATTTCTTTTGCTTTTTTAACATCATGATCATCTTAGGCCATAGGCCATAGGCCATGTGCTTTTTAAGGTCTTGTACCATATTTTGTGTATATTTTACCTCCTTGAACGTAAGTACAGTATAAGTGTAAATATACTTTGTAGTGTTGTGAGACGTCAAATCCTGTTTCTATAGCAAATAATCAATACGTCAAATTTGTCAATAGCATTTAGCCAAATATTTATCAGCAGGAATAAAATATAGTATTTCCAGGAATTTAAGTCAAGTTCATCGTGTTATTATTTTAACTTTATTAGTTATGCCAAAATACTATATTTTGTTGTTTGCAACAACAGTAGATCAACATCTAAATTGAAACGTTTTGCATTAAATCCCCGTTTTACGGTTTTAGCAGGATCGAATAACCCTTGGAAATTAATGCCGAAGTAACACTTTAAAATAACTACACCTTACTGAATGATGATCATAATACTCATTGACGTATAGCAACGTAAATAATCCCTAGCCAGCGTCAATTATTACTTATTTACCACATTAAACATATGCAATATAAACAGCGACGCAGAGCCAACAAAACTTGCGAAGCAGTTTTATCAGTAATGGCTAATTTCATATCTGCCACAGTAAATGTCAGCAGAATGACGAAACCATCCATCATAACCGGATAGTGAATGCTATCACCCGATTTTATAGCAATCAATCTAAAAATAAAACGTTTTACTTAAATTTTTATTTCACGAAATGATTGATTTTAAATCGTTTCATATGATACATAGATATTACCCAAGCAATTGTAAGTAATATGTTGACGTACAATCATAAGTCATATTTAAAATAATCAACATTGCTGATGAGTATTATTAGGTCAAACATAATAGTTGCCAAATAAATTAATAAAGTGTTAAAAACTTAATCAACTGTATCTAATTGGACTTGTTAGGTGTGCAAATTTGATAACTGGTCAGTTCATTTGTATTTTTAGCGCAAGCGGTTCACCAAGAAAAGCTTAAGAAGATAACGCGTTTTGTGTAGGTCTTAAAAATACATAACAGGCTTTATTTGAAGGAAAGAGCTCAAGTTGGGTGGGTTAAATTTCGTGGAAATAACTGTTACCAAAATATGCCACTCGGTCTTAACATTTGATACACTACTCCTGGGTTTATTGGGTGTATACGAGTAGCTGTGGCTGAGTGTATAAGTACACTTTTGGATATTTTCTTAGCAAAGGATTTCATTAATTGAGAACGATAACAATAATTATTAACTTAGAATTCCGAACAAGCCATTATTATTCTAAGTCTAGCATATAAAGGAAATACTATCAATTTTGATCATTAGTTTCCCAATAACTATAATTCTATTTAGACTAGATTATAAGTTTACTTTGATATAATAAAAGTCGGAAACTTTTTTTATAACTCGAGCAATTATGGTAATGATTGCATTTGTTTAAACAAATTATCCTCCAAAACTATATTCATTTTCTACTTACTGAAAAAAGAAGCATTGAATAGTATGTTTATATCAAACAAACAGTATATATCAGTATTGTGTATATTATAAGATATATACTAAATTTAAGGGTGTATTTTAATTTTAATCTGTATTAAATTCAAGTGTAATAAAAGATCTCCATAAATTGTCTTTCATTATAATTATTTATTCAGAAAATTACAAGCTTTGAAAGTAACCATGAGCAAGCGCCTCGTACATGCTAGACTCCTCCCCCTCTCTCGGTAGCTCGATTTTCATAAATTTTCCAGCAAAGACAATTATACAGATCCAGGCACTAAACTGAATAAGCTTAGGAAATTAGACGATGGCCATAAATAAGCTTTGCACACAATGATATTGCTATATTCCAAGTTTTGGTGTACCTTATCTTACTTATGCTGCAATGATAATAGTAAGAACCTCCTACGTAATATCTTGGTCACCTTATGCTGATGTATGTTTTTTTAAAGTATATTAAGTAATCTACTTAAAGCTATTGTCTTGAAATTGTTATTTTAATTGTTTTAACATTTTATTAACATATTTAATCTATTTTAACTGTACAAAAAACTCCGTTTAGGGAAATTTAAAGGAAATTTTAACATAGCAATTTTAATAGTTATTAAGTGTATTCGTATAGTTTTTTCGCATCATATAATTCTCTTTTACATTTAAAACTTTGAAATCGTAGCTTTAAATTATTAAATAAAATGTTGAGAATGCTCGAAAGAAAATATAATGTATTTAGTCAATCAGTGAGCTATGTTAAGTTTTATGTTTTAACGCAAATGAAATTTTGGCCTTATCATATCGCAAAGCTATTTCTTTAGGCAGTTAAATTTAAAAAAATATGGCAAATATTTAAGTAGTTTACTAGATAATAATTTGGTAACAAACATCTTTGCCCACAAAATTTAAACATTTTCAGTTTATTAACTCATCACAGTTTTGTTATCGAGATTTTCCGTTGAATATGTTCCATTTTACCGAATTTCCCCTATTGGGAAGAAGCTATTACCGTAGTCAGCATGGTAAGACCTAGGCCAGGTAACATAATAACTTTTTGTTTTGAGGTCCCCAGATGCCAAAAACACCATTCGTTCAAAACTGTATATATATATATATATATGTATACGTCCGTGGGTGCGATAACTCTCGTAAAAATGGTCTGATTTTTTTATGAAATTTGGTACAAACACGTAAAGGAGCATTTATGACTTTAAGTTCGAAAACCAGCCAGATCGCTCTATCCAAAGTGGTATTTTTGGGGGTTTTGTAACCCAAAAATGGGGTTTGAGTTTTTAAACATAATGTTTTAGTAAATCCAACTTTCGTTTTAACCATTAAATGTAGCTTAAGAAAAGACACAATTTGGTGTTTTTATCATTGCTCTACGTTAATTGGTTACTGAGATATTGAAAGTGCTAAACACAGTAAGTTTTTCAATGCTATTCTTAAAGAGAAACAGGAAATTTTTATATCTTGCTTATTTATCGACTTATCCTGACGAAACTTGGTATATTGCTTCAAATCATTGTGGTATATTGGTATATTGATATTTGCACGAAAAACCATTTTTTGACGATTGTTCCCGTAGCAGCAAACCTGCGTACTCAGCCCCAAGTTATTCATATGGAAATAAGTAAAATGTTATCTCCCTTAATTATGAACATAAATTAATACAATTTGGTATGTGGCTTCATTAAGTTGCGTTACAAAAAAAATTATAAAAGCAAAGGAACAGTTGTACAGCTGAGAGACTCAAAATCCTCATATCCCCCTAAAATTCAATTCCTCAAGACGCTAAATTTGATACCCTTGAGCTAAAAGAGCTGCGCCAACAATGGCTTTCAAGACTTAAATCTAGGTAATGCACAGTTCTATTGCACAGTTTATTTTACGATACCTATTATATAACGTATTTCTGTTTAATTTTCAAGAAGGTTTAAATAAGACATATACAATATCAGTTTCATTTTTCAAAATTAAGTTCACATTTTTGACAATTGCACGCTTACTACTTTAATTTTCGTCCTAAACGTTTTAATTCCACTTTGGACATCTTCATCAGTAGCAAGGTTATATAAAACATATAAAAAATACCCCGTAGCAGCAAACCTGCGTACTCAGCGAATTTCCAATGCATATATATGTATCTTAATACCACATAAAGCCACATATCAAGTTTAATCAATATACATTCATAAATAAATGATTTATGACATTTTAATTATTATCCATAAGAATAACATGGCGGCTGAGTATGCAGGTTTGCTGAAGCAAGGAACACAAAAAATGGGGTTTTATACAAATATAAATATAACTCATTAAGGTAAAGCCACATACCAAATTTCATTAATTTTTTTTTATAATGAAGGGAGATAACACGTTACTTATTCTCCATAAGAATAACATGGGGATAAGTACGCTGGTTTGCTGCTACGGGAGCCTTTGGTAAAAAATTTTTTTTTTTAGAAAATATCAATGGTCCATAACCAGATGAAGCCGTATACCAAGGTTCGTTAGTATACGTTCATAAATAAGCGAGATATAAAACTTTTATTTTCCTACATAAGAATAACATTAGACAACGTACTGTGTTTAGCACTCTCAATATCTCGGTAACCAATTGACGTAGAGAAATGATCAAAATACCGAATTGTGTGTTTTTTTAAGCTGAATCAAATGGTAAAAACTAAAATTTGACTATTTCGAAAATTATATGTAAAAAATTCAAAAAACCCATTTTTGGGGTACAAAACCCCCCCAAAATACCCCTTCGGATAAAGCGATCTGGCTGGTTTTTGAACTTAAAGTCATAAATGTTGCTTTACACGTTATACCAAATTTCATCAAAATCGAAACATTTTTACGAGAGTTATCGTGCTCACGGACACACACACACACACACACACACACACACACACACACATATATATATATATATATATATATATATATATATATATATATACAGTTTCAAACGAATGGTTTTTTTGGGGTCTGGGAACCTCAAAACGAAAATTTATCATGGTCCCGGGCCTAGGTCTTACCATGCCGACTACGGTAATAGCTTCTTCCCTATAGGGGAAATTCGCTAAAACAATGAATTACAAAATGATAACCTAGAAACATTTTGACATTTATTGTTCTACATATATCCCCATTTTTGCAATGTTAGAGTAAATGATTTGCACAAAGAGTTATTAAAATTTCAGGGAAAAATAATTTGGTACCAAAATTCTATTCGATTGAAAATATCTGAAATAATTTTCAATTACTTTATTTTACTTTTTATCTCAACATAAAAGTCATAAAATACATAAGCAAATTTCTTATATAAAATTAATACGCCAAAGTATTTAAATAAATATAGATAAGTTGTAATAGCAGAATAACTTTTCCAGTGATGGAAGTTTTACTGGACCAAGGTAGCGTTAGTAAAAAAATTCCCGTTATTTTATTACTTACATATTTATTGTTATATTAAACAGATACATTTTTACTGTGCTATTTATAATTACAAAATAAAATTGTACAATCTTCTTTTATGAAAAGAAATGTCTTAAAATGTTATTTTATAATAAAGTACACAAAATAAAAACAATTTAAGTGGGAAAATAAAACATGTTTTCAAATAAACCCTTAAACGTGTTCCTATTATTACCCTCGGTTAGTCATAAGCAGGTGTTTTATGAACGTAGTTTGCAGTGTTATGGAGTGGAACTAAACTGACTTTGGTCTCTGGCTCTTTTATTCGATAACTCTCATGGATTATGGTTACAATATAACGTTTATTTAAAAAATATTAAAATATTTATGCAGGAAGCAATTAAGTCCTGGACCGACTTAATATTTTATTTTCTTGTTTAAGATAAAAGAAAATAACCCCGTTGCAGCAAACCTGCATACTCAGCGAATTTCCAATGAATATATAACATAACACATTATAACACTTAACAGGATTCATAAGAAATGTATTCACAAACAAGCGATATTTAAAATATTAATTATTCTCCATAAGAATAACACTGGGGATGAGTACGCAGGTTTGCTGCAACAAGGCACACAAAATAATGGGTTTTTATGCAAATATCAATAGAACTCATCTTAGTGAAGTCACATACCAAGTTTCATCCATATACATTCATAAATAAGCGATATATAACATTTTAAGTATTTTCCATAAGAATAACATGGGGACCGAGTACCTAGGTTTGCTGCTACAAGAGCCATAGGCGAAAAATTGTGTTTTTGTGCAAACAACAATAAACCATAACCAGATCAAGCCATATACTAAATTTTGCCAGTTTATGTTCATAAATAAGCGAGATATACAATTTTCCTTTTTCTCCATAAGAATAACATTAGACAACGTACTGTGTTTAGCACTTTCAATATCTCGGTAACCAATTGACGTAGAGCAATGATCAAAATACCAAATTGTTTGTTTTTTTAAGCTGAATTCAATGGTATAAATTAAAATTTGACTATTTCAAAAATTATATGTAAAAAGTTCGAAAAACCCATTTTTGGGGTACAAAACCCCTCAGAAACCCCCCTTCGGATGGTGCGATTCATCTGGTTTTCGAACTCGTTCAAATAAATGGTACTTTGCACATTTGTACCAAATTTCATTAAGATCGGACCTTTTTTACGAGAGTTATCGTGCATACGGACACATATATATATATATAAATATATATAAATATAAATATATATATATATATATATGTATATATATATATATATATATATACATATATAAAAATTTGAACGAATGGTGTTTTTGAAATCTGGGGACCTCAAAATGAAAAGTTATCATGGTCTCGGGCTTAAGTCTTACCATGAGACCTACGGTAATAGCTTCTTCCCTATAGGGGAAATTCGCTAAAAACACCGAAAATCAGCAGTAGGTCAAGTAATCTATTTGTTTACGTAAAAATCATGTTTTTACTCCTTTACGGGGCCGGTTCACGAGGAGTTGGAAGAAATAATTGAATGGCAACATGGGTTGAGTTTGATATCAAGTTGGAAGTTTTTCTTAGCAGAATTTAGTGCTGCAAACCCAAACTAAAAAGGTTGATCCAAAACAAAATGGTGGCAGTTTAAAAATACGAAATAGACAATGTTGGATTTTTAAAAGATCGGTTTAATGTTGTGCTTAGTTGTTTGGTTAGTTGTTCATATATTAAATATATTAATTTGAATTCCTTTGTATCTCAAACGGGAAGTATTTTAAAAGGAAGCCTTTTTTTATCGATGAAAGTGGGAAGTCTAAACCAAAACTCCAACTAACATCTTACAATGGCATTAAATACAAGCGCCCAGTCGCTGTTTAAGAACTCGATCACTTGTTGTGGCCGGCACAGCTGCCCAGTTGCTGTTTAAGAACTCGATCACTTGTTGTGGCCGGCTCAGCTGCCCAGTTGCTGTTTAAGAACTCGATCACTTGTTGTGGCCGGCTCAGCTGCCCAGTCGCTGTTTAACAACTCGATCACTTGTTGTGGCCGGCTCAGCTGCCCAGTTGCTGTTTAACAACTCGATCACTTGTTGTGGCCGGCTCAGCTGCCCAGTCGCTGTTTAACAACTCGATCACTTGTTGTGGCCGGCTCAGCTGCCCAGTCGCTGTTTAACAACTCGATCACTTGTTGTGGCCGGCTCAGCTGCCCAGTTGCTGTTTAAGAACTCGATCACTTGTTGTGGCTGGCTCAGCTGCCCAGTTGCTGTTTAAGAACTCGATCACTTGTTGTGGCCGGCTCAGCTGCCCAGTTGCTGTTTAAGAACTCGATCACTTGTTGTGGCTGGCTCAGCTGCCCAGTTGCTGTTTAAGAACTCGATCACTTGTTGTGGCCGGCTCAGCTGCCCAGTTGCTGTTTAAGAACTCGATCACTTGTTGTGGCCGGCTCAGCTGCCCAGTCGCTGTTTAAGAACTCGATCACTTGTTGTGGCCGGCTCAGCTGCCCAGTTGCTGTTTAAGAACTCGATCACTTGTTGTGGCCGGCTCAGCTGCCCAGTCGCTGTTTAAGAACTCAATCACTTGTTGTGGCCGGCTCAGCTGCCCAGTCGCTGTTTAAGAACTCGATCACTTGTTGTGGCCGGCTCAGCTGCCCAGTCGCTGTTTAAGAACTCGATCACTTGTTGTGGCCGGCTCAGCTGCCCAGTCGCTGTTTAAGAACTCGATCACTTGTTGTGGCCGGCTCAGCTGCCCAGTCGCTGTTTAAGAACTCGATCACTTGTTGTGGCCGGCTCAGCTGCCTAGTCGCTGTTTAAGAACTCGATCACTTGTTGTGGCCGGCTCAGCTGCCCAGTCGCTGTTTAAGAACTCTATCACTTGTTGTGGCCGGCTCAGCTGCTTTGTCTGGAACCCATCTACTGAATCGTTGTTCACAGTGATGGCGGCTAACCAATGATACGTAGGAAGCATGAAGCATGAATTAATGCTTTAAACTGAGATTTATGAATACAATCAGCTAGTTTATTAATTTGTAAGACTTTCTTTAAAAAGTCGCATTTTTTCCATATTGCTTTCTAAAAAGTAAAAAATAAATTTTAGTTCAACTAATCTTTTACTAAGTCTTGCCAATTAATTTATTTTAAAATATAAACTTAATACACATTATTCAGATTGGTGGATAACTAATACTAATTTCCATAAACTTCACGCCAGACAGGAGTTTCATAAACACGAGAGGCGAAAGTACACTGGACATCCCTCATTACAGACCGGCCCTTATTCTATTCTTATTCAAAAGTAAGAATAAGAATAAGAATAATGTTTATTTCTAAAGGAAGATACCACAATACATGTTGTGTTCATCACCCAATGCCAATACATTAATGTACAATAATTAGTTTTAGAATGAATATTATTTTCTTTAAATATCATACAAGATACTAAACAATACATAATAAACATAGCCAGTCAAAAATTTTTTTCCTCATTGACATGCAGGCACATTCACCAAACAGTAATTTCAGTAAAAAATAATGCAATTTTTTAAATTCTATTTTTAATAACTAAAGGTAGTTTTAAAATACAAAATACTAAGAACAACCAAAACGTGAGTTAAAAATAAAAAAAAAAAAAACTAACAAGTCATGCAATTGAACAATAACAATAACAATACACTAAAACCAGACGATGGCCTTAAAACTAATAATATATAATAAGCCTCAAAAGAAAAACTGTGTTGAGGCCCTTCTTAGAGACTGGACGAGCAATCGGTTATTACTTTATAGTTATTGTAATTGAGTGACATTGTATAATAAGCTGCCTGAACCTCTTAGATAGGCTACTAGTCTTAATAGTTTAAAGGCTATAGTTTATTCATGGCTTATCGACCACCCATATTACTCTATAAAAGTATTATTTTTGTATGCAGTATCTTTTCATCAGTTGTACACTGTAGTAATTATTAATTAATCTTATCAATTATTTACATATTGCGAATATATCTGAACTCACTAAATATATCGATTGCATATGTTGATATACAATTTTGAATGTTTGGTGGTCAAAAAAATAGTATTAAATATTTTTCGTGTTTGAAAAATAAAAACAAAGTGGACATCACACTGGGGAAGTCTTAAAATCTATAACTGTACTCGTGCATTACGTTATATTGTATTTTATATCCTGATTTGCTTTTTACTAAATTATATTATAATGGAACTCTGCAACAGCTAAGAAATTACTGATTCTTCTAAAATAATATTTTATTTTTAATAGTTTTATGACCTTAAGAATATGTTTATGATTTAAAATTTAAATACTTTTACATTTGCATACTATATACTTTTCAGTTTCATTATACTATTATTTATGACCTATGCTTATAGGGATAGGGTATTTTTTTATTTTAGATTTTTGTATGAAGTAATCTAACGACCCATTAAATACCCATTTAATCCACAGAATGCCTTGGGCTACAAAATACAGATTACAGAGATTTATATATTTAGTTACTTGAATAAGTTAACCCTAATGAAGTACTCTGTTTAGCTCATAAGCTACAAGATTTCTAAAACCAGTTAACCAACTATAAATTACTAGCTGATGAACTCTTCTTCGCACGGGATATACGAAGCAATAAACGAGTTCGCACGCAGCACGCTGACGTGAGGGAAGTGAATTTCCACATAAAAACTTTTAAAACTTAAAATTAGTGTAAAAACATACTTGTATTCCAATTTTTATTGAAATCTGAAAACATTGATTTTTTGGCTGTTCTGATGCTCCTGGTTTCATTTACCTGCAAAGCTGGGAATACAATTTTGTGCATTATAATGTGAGGAGAAGGTCCAGTCAGGCTTGAAAGTAGGCGTGAGGTTGCTGGGATGATAAAAGTACTCTAACAAAGGAGTAGCAGGCTCTTCTAGTGTAAAACCCCCGTAAGACAACGTACTGTGTTTAGCCGAAACACATTTTCTTTAATAACTCGGTAAATATTTATGCTAGAATGACGAGAGAGGGCTTAAAACTTTTGTATTGCTAATTCCCATCTTATTACATCCATTAATTGTACATTTGGGGCGTTTTAGACCATTTTTGGACCCAAAAACTCAAAACTTGGAAGATTAATCCCCAAAAAAGGGGTTTGGAGTTTTACGATTCTTTTGCCCAACGAACTTGTCCAACTGATTACAGAAAGGAACGTCCCTACCAAATTTGAAGTTAATCGGACAAAAAATGCGACCGCTAGAGTGCAAACACACACATATATATATATAAAATTTTGAACGACCCCCCAAAACGTGTTCAGGGGGTCACGTTAGGAACTTCTATGGTGGTCCCGGGCTTAAGTTTCACCGTGCGGGTCATGCTAATAGTTCACTTTCCAAAGGAAATTCACTAATAAATACTAACCAGCTGGCCCGACAGCCGTTGTCCGGTCCTTATGTCATTGAATTTGTTTTATGTCAAATACTCGCTCATTATCAAGATGAGCAGATAAGTCCGAAAGGGCATACAGTATTGAAAGTATGGGCCTGTTTCTGACTATAGTACATTGCCTGCACTTTCTACCAAATATTTGCTAGTAAGTTTAAAATTAACATGGAAATTTTGAAAACCGTTAGGGCCGAGTCTCATTTCAGCGAAAATAAACATAACTGTTTTGTTGATGTTTTTTTTTATCGACCAATCCTTCTTTTAAATATCTGCTAAATAACTCCTGTAGTTTGTTGGAATTATTGAAGGCGGACTTAAAAACATAACACATTCAGTATTATAAACACAATGGCTACCTATTCGAACTGAGCTTTAAATTCTACGTTTGCAAGGCCTACGTGTTCTGTATGCGCATGACTCATTGCCGTGCCGTTATTTTACATGGTTCAATATACCTCTGTAGAGTCGTAAAGCAGACGTGTTTCCTCCGTTCTGTGATGGAAAATAATTAGCTGATTTAATGCTCATTAGAACAAACATGGTGCATGCACCCTTAAAATTGCCTTTGTATCAGTACCGGACAAATGGGCATAACCCTAATGACGTACCATGATTTAAAACAGCCAAAAGTATTTCCCCTCTACACGAAAATGGGCAAATTATTTTATTTAATTTAGTATCGTATTTGTTTTTGTAAAACGTAACACAAATCTGGCTTTTAAACAGACATATGGATAAACGAAACAAATTTTAACAAACATTTTAATATCTCCAAAATTCACTGCTCAAAGCAATAAACTACTTATTTTATTTATATAGATAGATAGATTCTTTACCTGTAAAATCTAGTATTGCTAATGACCTGTCCATAATATATTAACAAATAAAATCAAATTATTCCCCATGTTAATCTTATGGGCAAAAAACAAACTTTGAGGGTGGTCCGTGCCCTTCAGATTAATAATACCGAAAAATAAAATCCGTTACGCACCACTACGAATCAGGACGAATATTTTGGTACCTCAGTTGTTAAAATTGGCTCAGAAATAATGGAGAAGTTCCCTTAACAAAAAATCGGTATAGCGTATTGATATGTACAATAATATATATATATATATATATTTATAATAGATCTATACATATATATCACATTACAATCAGCTGACTAACTACATTTTTATATAACTCCAAAAGATTTAAATTTTAAATTTTAAAGCCTGTAGGGTGAAACCCTGAAAATGTTGGGTTTTAAAACCCACAAAAGGCGCATCTTGAGAGTAAGAGCTTTTCATTAATACCAAACATGTATACAAAGTAACAGTTTTAAAGGTCTAAAATTGCCGAACAAAAATAAAGAATTTTTTAAAATAATATAGAAGATAGCTGTGTTATAGTTAACTTGAAATAGCTGTTATTGCTTCTGCTCTTTAAGCTGTCAAATGGAAGAATCCACAGCTGTTCGCATTACAGTTTCTGAATGTTTACTATCTTATGAAATGTAAACATTGAATCTTAGGACGTTCATGGGGCGTAGCCCGAGGAGATTTTTAGGAAGTGAATTGGCCTATGTGTTGCATGAGTTCAAGATCTACCTTTGTGTAAGGTTTCAGCCCAGTCGGTTCAGTAGTTTTTTCGTTTACTCGGAACATCAGACTGATAGACAGACAGACAGAAATCACCACTTCTTTATAATATTATAGATTGAACCAGTTTAACAATCCTAGCGCAACGGGAAAAAGAAAGCTATTAATTAATTTAAAAATAAAAGGAAGTATGTGACATATGAAATATGTTAGTATAAAATTATTATTAAGAGATGTTAAGTAATATCTAAGGTAAACTCTTCATAAAGCAAACTAATATTTTCATAACCTTTAATCAATTTTCTCCACCTCACGTATGATAAACAAAAGTATAAAATCACCAAGACCAATAATTAATCAATCAATCAATCAATCAAAATAACTTTATTCCAAAAATGCACATAATAGTACAGAATGGCGTCAACAATATACAGTAATACAGTACCTATAAACAACTACCCAACTAACCAAAACATAATTTTTACCTCAAAACTAACTTACAACTCATTCCATTTGATCAATGTTCTAAAGATAAGTAAAAAATTCTTCTGTCTTATACAGTGGTCTATTGATAAGAAATGTTTTCAGATTTGTTTGAATAAATTAATGCCAGCAATATTTTTAATACCTGAGGGTAATTTGTTAAAAAAATGAACTCCATTACAAGAGGGCATTTTCTTGTACATTGACAAATTATGCCTATTGTAAGCCAGCTGATTACCTTTCCTGGTTGAATAGTTATGAAAAGAATTCAATATTGGCATTGTTCCTAATTTTGATTTAACGTGAAGAATTAATTGAAAAATATATAAACTGTGCACAGTCATAATTCCTCTTTCTTTAAAGTGTTCTTTTACAGATTCTTTTGGTTTTAATTTTAACATGATACGAAGTGCTTTTTTCTGCAATATCAATATACTATTCAAATTATTAACTGATGCACTCCCATATAGGCATAACCCAAAAGAAATATGCGATTCAATCAGTGCATGGTAAATTACTTTTAAAGTTTTGAAACTGCTAAATTTATACATTTGCCTCAACACATACAGGCCTGAAGATACCTTTTTACAAACAGAATTAACATGCCAATCCCAATTAAATCATCATCAATATTCAGTCCAAGAAACTTTACTGTTTTAACTTCACTTAATAAAATTTCATTCATGAAAATATTTGTGTTAGCTGAGCTTTGCCTTGAAAATGAGAAATTAATAATTTTTGTTTTCTCCGGATTTGGTAACAAATTCATATCATGTAAATGTTGAATGGCACTAGAAAGATAACAAAAGATGACATTTCCATATCAGCATTTGATTTACCAGATTTTTTTTAGATATAATTAGATTTCATTCTAGGGTTATTCTAAGATAATTAACTAACTCTAAGTGGTAAGCAGTACAAAAAGTCAGTGTTTTACTCCGATGTCGGTAAATTTGTAGAGGAAATTCCACAAAAATCATATTTGTCGTGTCTACAACATCACAGTTGCCTGTCTCAGACGTACAGTTGTATATATCTGCTGTCCTACATTTACTGTTTGCGTTTCTGCAACATATTCTAGACCACATTCCGATCAAGTAGTGACGTGTTTGAATAAGCAATAGCAATTCAATATTTGCAACTTCAAAACTATAATAGGTAACATACAGCCATGTTTTAAATCATGTGAGTGTGTAAACATTTGAAAATTATTTATATTTCAAATTGTATGTGGATTTTAGACCCATTTAAAATTGTCACAATAATCGAGAACAAATCTATTGACCAAGATTGTACTGTAAGTTGTAGTTTTATCAAACAGTAACATTTTACAGTTTGGTATAAGTGTGTAGTAAAAGTGTAGGGTTTGAAAGAACAAAACAAATGAGAAGAGAACTAAGAAAACTTAAAAATGAAATACAGAATTTCAATGTTAATACAAAGTGCACTATGGTTATCTAAAATCATGACTCTATTATTGTAGGCAAACCAACAGCGTAATCAAAATATTTGTTAACATAAAATCATTATATTTTTTGTTTTGGTTAGGAATTCATAATTGGAATAGAGTTACTAACTTAAACCAGTAATCAATTCAAAATTGCCACACGTTGGAACGTTTACGATTATACGTTTAATGTAATAATCTAATGTAAATGCCAAAATCCAATTAAGCTCTAAAAGGAAAATAGATATACTTAAAAAACCAATCAATGCATGAGAAAAACATGGATTACATTGTTTGTAATAGCTAATATTACAAAGTATGTTTATTTTTAAATTTAAGTGTAATTCTAGGTGGTAAGTGTACACTAACGCCGACGCAAGCCACCGTTTACATTCCGTCCCTAACAGTTTAATTAAGAAAGCAACGGGGAATGTTATGGTCATAGCCCCACATACAACTGTAACCATAACATTTTACTCTCCACGATTCCACGCTCTTTGGTAATTCGGCCATAAAAACATACTTTAAAATATGTGTAAATAGAATATTCTTTCAATAATGGACATTTCGTATAGGAAAATAATTTAACCGAGTAATGTTATGGTAAGTTTAAATTGCATGTTATTTGCCTCATACCATTTTCAGTCGTGTCATTAATCAAATTTGTCTCTAAAAAGTACTTTTGGATATGATAGGTCCAAAATAGAGCTTTGGCGTCACATGACAGACATGGCCGGGAGCTAGTTTGATCCTGGCTGGCTGATGTGATCCTTTACCCGTGAGTACAGGACCGGCCTGCCCATAGAGCAAATGAATCGTCACGGTTCCCTAACTGCCTTATATTGCAACACAGGCCAATAGAACTTGCCAATAAGCTCTTAAGATTGAAAAACAATAAACCTTCAACTGTTTAAATATGTAATACACATTGAGTACTATTAAGTATTATTGGCCAGTAGACTGTCAGTACTTCTGTTATAGAAGATTCCCATAAGATGAATGTTCCTCACCCATGTCAATTATATCGGACCTCAGCTTGAGGAATGATGTACGTAATTACACAGCAGCCCCGCAGCTGTGCCCGGTATCATCAGTCTTATCATCTATATATCAACTAGGAAGTGTCTTATATAAGCTATATACATTGTAATCTAATAATTCTTTTGCCACATGTTCTCAATGTTTAAGAAAATAATAATAGTAAATAATATTAATGATGCGTTTTGAATAATACTCTTATAATTTATGTGTATTGTTACGCACGATTTATTTACAATTATCTAAAATTAATATGATATTAAAAACAATATTGAAATGTATGGAATACAAATAGGTACTGCTATTCTGTTCCAGCAACTATTTTCCTCATCCTATTGAATACCTATTATCCTCAATAAAGTATAGTACATACTATGGTATATCTCCAGTAATCAGTTTGTTTAATGGTTAATGGTTAATTTAATGGTTGTGACATCTGTTCCTGCTGTTGAACTGTTGTTTGTTAATGGTTTCACAGCTGATAATTATACAGTTTGGTTAGTTTCCATAAGATTTCTTTTAAAGCATTAAAGAAAACTTGTAGTGCTTGACTCAACAGATGAATATAAATTAAAAGTAATTCCATATAGACTTCACCTTGGCCCATTTCAGTTGCCACATCAATTATAACAAATAAATTAAATCAGTAATTCCTTAGATAGGTCTCTTATACAAAACATGTTGTATATTAATACATAAGATACTTGCAAAAAAAAATCAGTTTCGTTAAAAGGCGTAATTATTCTTACCAATTGACCAATTAAACTGTATCAGGAAGAAAATAATGTTTTATTTATACAGTCATTACTGTAATTGCTTGTGAAAGCAATCAAAATTATTAGAAGGTGGAAGTTTTTCTTTCATTATATTATTTTTTATAAACTGTATTTTATTAAATTAGGCTACTTGTTAAAAAATAAATAAATACGTAATTAACTTTGTGCAAACATTTATTTCACTTAGATTATTAAAGCTTGATAAAATAAATAATGAACACAAACATTTTTAATATTTTCTTCTCTTTAGAATATATTGTTTGTTGTTGTTTGAAACAATTCTATTTACATATTTAAACAAACATCTTATTAAGCCGCTTTTGATTCGCCCACAATATTTACAGAACATAACGTTTTAAAAATATATGTGAGAATATTAATAAAGTGGACGTATATAAAGATCCTGAAACAAAAATATAAAAAGAAAAAATTACCAAAAGACGTTCTGCATACGTGGGCAAGGTAGTGTTGTTTCTGACAACTTGACAACAATTTGATAAATTGACTTGCAGAGGTTTGCCAGTGGGTTGGAAATATTTATTGCACGTTATGTTAAAGCGCATAGAATTCAAGCTTAGTAGTAAGTGTTGACTTTGATTTAAAGTTGAGTTATCCCCCAAGTTAAGGGGATACGCCACTATCTCCGGGCCATATTTTTGAATTTTTTGACATTTTCCAAAAGTTGTATTTTCTACTTTCCGGGAATAATTTAGGGCCGGAATGCCCACATTATTTTTCCAAATCTGAATTGGTAAGATAAAACTACTGAAATTTATATTAAATTAAAATATTATACTATTAATAGATTGTTCTCCTATTTACGCATTGTTTGTATACAAATATCTATTATTTTAATACTCTTATATTTTGCATAGAAGCATGTTAAAATTCCTTCAATTTTGTCTTCATATTATACAGTTTTATTGTTGTTTTTGTTTGTTTCATATTTTAAAGGCTCTTTAAAATGCTATGCTTCTACACAAAACAAGATCAGCCGACAAGGAATTTGAAGGCTGCCTAAAGTGATCAAGTAGGTTTTACAACAGCTTAGGCATACATATATTAACCACTGTAGCTTAAAACTAGTCATAATACTCCTTTTACTGAAAGAAATAAAACATTTGGAATTTTATTTCGAAGTTGTTTCTTTGTTAAGCCATGCTTTATCATGTAAGTAATGCATAATCATGTTTGCGAACAAGTTGAATAAAGTCATAAGTGTTATACGCTCAATAAACTTTGGAACAATTAATGATATTTTCTGATATGCTGTGAATTTTAGCTTTGCACATGTAACGAGAAATTAACTAAATAAAAGTTATTATTATAATACGACGTCTTTGTACTTTAAAAGCCATAAGCCAAAAGCCAATTGTTGATATAATTGCGTCTTTGGCATTTATAATGACTTTTGGCTCATTATCTACTGTTTTTTGTTATTTTGGAACAAGTAAGTGGTTATCTTTCGTCTTTAGTAAAAGGCAATGTGTGTGACGAAGTTAAAACAAATAATTAATTGTGATTCTATAAAAGTAATGCCGGTACTGTCTTTGGCATTTATAATGACACTTTTGGCTCATTATCTGTTGTTTTTAGCGAATTTCCCCTATAGGGAAGAAGCTATTACCGTAGGTCTCATGGTAAGACTTAAGCCCGAGACCATGATAACTTTTCATTTTGAGGTCCCCAGATGCCAAAAACACCATTCGTTCAAATTTTTATATATGTATATATATATATATATATATATATATATGTGTGTGTGTGTGTGTGTCCGTAAGCACGATAACTCTCGTAAAGAAGGTCCGCTCTTATTGAAATTTGGTAAAAATGTGTGAAGTACCATTTATTTGAACGAGTTCGAAAACCAGATGAATCACACCATCCGAAGGGGGGTTTTTGGGCTTTTGTACCCCAAAAATGTGGTTTATTGGATTTTCACATGTAATTTTTATTTATATCAAATTTTAATTTCTACCATTGAATTCAACTTAAAAAACAAACATATTGGTATTTTGATCATTGTTCTACGTCAATTGGTTACCGAGATATTGAAATTGCTAAACACAGTACGTTGTCTAATGTTATTCTTATGGAGAAAAAGAAAAATTGTATATCTCG
Organism: Allygus modestus; assembly: GCA_963675035.1. NCBI lineage: Eukaryota > Metazoa > Arthropoda > Insecta > Hemiptera > Cicadellidae > Allygus > Allygus modestus. Next base: position 485,933,444 of record OY776112.1, on the reverse strand, counting down.
CTTATTTATGAACATTAACTGACGAAATTTGGTATATGGCTTCATCTGGTTGTGGTTTATTGTTGTTTGCACAAAAAAAACAATTTTTTGCCTATGGTTCCTGTAGCAGCAAACCTAAGTACTTGGTCCCCATGTTATTCTTATGGAAAATACTTAAAATTTTATATATCGCTTATTTATGAATGTATATGGATGAAACTTGGTATGTGACTTCACTAAGATGTGTTCTATTGATATTTACATAAAAACCCATCATGTTGTGTGCCTTGTTGCAGCAAACCTGCGTACTCATCCCCAATGTTATTCTTATGGAGATTAATTAATATTTTATATATCGCTTGTTTGTGAATATATTTATTATGAATCCTGTTAAGTCTTTTAACGTGTTATGTTATATATTCATTGGAATTTCGCTGAGTATGCAGGTTTGCTGCGACGGGGGTATTATTATTTTGGAACAAAGCAAGTGGTTATCTTTCGTCTATAGAAAAAGGCAATGTGTGTGACGAAGTTAGAACAAATAATTATTTGTGATTCTTGAAAAGTAATGCCAGTATTTTACTTTAAAAAGTGTTGACCATTAAAATGTTTAAACCTAAAAGTATATCTATGCACAGTAACCATCAACGCTGAGGGGCAAAAAGTTTAAAGTGGAAAGTTAACAACACTGGACCTTAATTTAAATAATAACTTTCGCTTTGTGTGACCTTACATTTACTGTAAGAGTGTCTGGAAACCTTTAATTTGTTGTGATACGAAGAATAAAGTAATCAATGTTACACCTAAAAACTTAATAAGTGTAGTACATCATTTATTGGTTTATATAAAATATTTTGCCGTTGACCAATAAAGTAGAAAACCTTTAAAGTTAGCAAGTTACGTAGAAATAAACTGATTTTCTAACACAAAAACTACTTCAAAAAACCTTTTGAAACTAACAAAATTTATATGTAAAGTCAGTACGTTGTATTAAGTCAAATTTACTGTTATCTTTTAACTTACATGCGATACACAACTGTACATGGATAAACAATTTAATTAAAACAAAAACATTAGGTTGTTATCTGTTATATAATTACTACATATCAACCCTGGCAGGTAACAATTAATCATACCAGTCAAATGAAAGAAGGGTAACGTTACATGTCATCGTGTGACGTCATGTGACGGACACCGCCAGTGACTTATGACGTCACTTGTCAGTTTCAGTTGGTGGGAGATTACCCGCCTCAGTGGCCTTTGACTGTTGATACATTCCTTCGTTTAACAATTCAAAATAAATTTAGTTCTGCTAGTTTACAAGTCCTTTAAAAACTATTGGAAGAACAACTGATATTAATATATAAAAAATAACGTACTGCAATGTTTTTAAGGCAGCATATTGTTGTATCATTATGAAAAACTGTGTATGGTTGTAAATTTGCATAGTAACAATAATGTTTTCTTTTTAAGGTTATTTGAAAAAGTTTAAACGTTAAAAATTCACTTGTTTTGTATAAGTTTTTATATTTGTTTTGTTGTTGTTTACTTACACATGCTACAACCCGATTATTTTTTAAAAATACTTATGTATATATATTATATGTATAAAAGTATTTTTTGGCTAATGTTAAACAAAAAAGTTGTCTTATAACTAGCTATTAAAGTCTAAGGACAATTTTAACAATATAAAGTCTGATGGAATAACTACTGAGAATAGTAGTGATGAGCTTAGAAATTTTAGAACACTGGTGGTAATTCAAAATATAAGCATTTATTAATAAATAAAAAAAAACGTAAGGTAATTATTTTGAATTAAAATATATCCAATTTTAGTCCAGGCGAACAAGGAATGCAAGTACACAAATGTGTGCTTTGTACTCGTTTGTATAAGGCAACAATATCAACGATTTTAGCTAAATAATGCAGCATGAATTTCAAAAGCTACTTATCCTTTTTTGTATACAACATAAGCCATCAAAACCAAGTATTATATAAATAAGAATGCATTATACATCGGTTTTCGGTTTCATAGTCATAACTGATTTTAGTTTCAGACGGATAGAAAAACGTGTCGAATTTAATTTTGTATATTAATTTGTTAACTGAGAACATATATTATTTATTGGCATTTAGGAATATTTTAGATCTTTAACCGCCAAGATCAGGTTAAAGGGAGTAAAATTAAAAATTAAAAATTTCCTTTTAATATAATTTAAAAAATTTTTAAAATGCTAAAAGCCAGTAAAAAACGTATTCGGACGTGTTTTAACAAATTATAAATTAATAGTAGACTTGCTTTTATGGAATATCCTTTTTCAGTAAACAGGTTAAAATTAGGTAGCCGAATTTGACTGAAGGAAATAAAAGTAATTGTTACATTTTTAAAACCTCTGGAGTTGTTCTTACTATACTCAAGAGCAATGTCTGGTGGTTAGGACCAACGTCTATTACCTTAGGAAATATGTGTTTTACATTTATTTTTAGGTCTCAGCTCCTAAAACCCAAAAACAGGAAACTATAACATAAAATGCGAGGTCTCAAAAGTAAGAAATAATTTACTCTAGTTTTTTTGTTCTTACGGAACTATCTTTGTTATTAACATTATTACCTTAATAATAATACCACCCATGGTATTGTAGTACACTACGAGTCAAAATTAAATATAATTTAAAAGGTAAGAAAAACTTTTATGTATAGGTTTGCATACAATGTACCCATAATAAATTACACTTACCCTGACGTAGAAAAATCAATTGTTTATATGTGTATAAAAAAACTTAATTTAAAGTAAGCAATAATTGACTTAAAGCAAACATCATCAATCAGAAGTTCGAGAACGAAACTGTCAATGGAAACCAATTAGGTTAGTTGAGCGTGTAAATTACGAAATGCTTGAATACCTGTATTTTATGTTTGTTTTTATTTGTTATATATATATTCATTATTTTACTTCACTACTGATATTCCTCAAACAATCACATTCATGGTTTTGGTATTTTATTGCGAGTACTATGGATACGGTTTTTTTATTATACAGTAAAATTACCTATATATTATATTATAAGATACTTAAGTGGGTATAAAATTAGTAATATGTTCAGTAACTTTAATTATTCGAGAATAAATTTGTATAATTATAAAAAAAACATAGAATTATAAAATAATGTTAACGAAATAAATTAATCAATATGACGAGGTTTTTTACATGCCCATAAACTGTTTTATGACAATTGTATTTATCATTCTAATAAATAAAGTTGTATAAAACAACGGAACTCTAATGATATTGCTGTATAGTTTGTAGTAGAGGGCAGAATAGCTGTACGTATTTAAAAAAAAACTAATTTTAATTATATGAAGCAGCATTTAACCTTTTATTTGTTTATAATTGTTATTTTCTGCTTTTTTTCTTCACTGAGTAACATAAAAATATTAAATAAGATTTAATAAGCATGAAATATAATCATTGTTACTCATAGTTTATTAAGTTTTATTTGTTAAAATAGCTACATAATTCTGAATTACTTTAAGCAATTTCAACTAATTTATTTATTTAACGAAAGAAGAACAATTAAATTGAACAAGCCCAGTTACTTATTTCATTTACTTAGAAAGTAAAGGATACAAATAAATCCAAGAAAATATATCTTCAAAAACGAAATCACACTTTGGTTCAACGTATGCAAGCCAAACAGTACTTTACATCGCCGCAACAATGACTTTATATTTGCAATACCATCTTGTTGAAAGGGGTTTCTTTGAAAGGCTCAATTCAATTTGGTTCTTCCTATAAAAGGCTGCATCACAAAAGGAGTAACCACTCAACAAGCTTAAACATATGTCGGGTTATTTAGAATGTTTATAATAATGGGAGTACAGTACGATAACCTTACACTAACCACTAAATATTATGACAATCATTTTCAAATCGGAATTAAGAATCAATTACTATGGTGAAGTTCAATCACCGAATACACGCCTACCTGACAGAGCCCCTGCCATGAGATCAGAGTTTGTCACCTTTATCTCTACGCCAATCACACATCTCAAGCTAATGGTGTATAAGGTTTGTTTTTTACGCAGGGTTGGCATGCCTAGGTGGCACTGTGATTTTGGCATACTGCTACAATAAAATATTACTGGAAGAAGAAATGTTTATTTATATTTACTTACCTCCTACTGAATACGTTCTACAACTAGGAAAAACTGCAAATATGCTATATCTGTTTGATACTAATACGCCTTTTGATATAAGTAGCAATCTTCTTCACTTGGAACATTGTGCAAGTTAAAAAGTTTGGTTTGACTTGCAGCCATCTGGAAATTGCACGAAATGATCACCACTATTAAGGTTAGGCTTTGCATTATTTATATATTTAAAAAAAAGTTCCCCAAGAAAAATATATTTCATTATGATTCATTGTAAATTGCAAATTCATAAATATGTATTGACTATTAAACCAATAAATAGTGCACAGTTTATTTTTTATTTATAAAAAAGATTGGTCCTTATTATATCTGACCTCATCTTTTCACCATTTTTTGTTCTGATGTCGATACGCATAAAGAGTAATATTTCTACTATATTATGTTATGCGGGGTGGCCCACTCAGTGAATGTGCATATCATTTATTGTAAAAGAGCATCATGATGATACCATTGGCTACGTACGTAAACCATACATCCTCAGTTAAACCGTGATTCAAAAGTCAAGCTTGGTCCTCTCTATGTCTTCCAATATGCCATATGTAGTCTTTAACGTTAAAAACTAAATCTAAAAAGTTAAATGTTAATCACTTTAAGCGTTTATGAGCGACAAACGTTTCATAAGGCTTTTTGATTTATGAGGATACACCAAGTAACAAATTCTTTATATCCTAATTAATGTCGAAAATAATTTCATATAGCTTTACACCTAGAAAACTATGTATGTGAGAAAGAAAATATACTTATCATACCTGAACTGCGTATTATGTTGAATTTTACTCCACATTTTCATAACATATTTACTCGAAATGCATTTATATGCTTTCAATAAACCATCAACTTTATCATAAGTATTACCACGTATAACTATCTATTGTATGTTTTGTTTAAAAATTAGTAAATTAATTAAATCTATATATATATATATACATATATCTATGTAATAAGTTTAACATTACAGCCTCGAAAGAAAATTGCATGAAATTATAAGTTTTTTACAGTGTTATACATAAAAAATATAAAAATTATAATCCGGTTATTATTATGTAGTGCCTTACATAATTTAGCTAAGAAATAATCAATTTGTTATTTTGTCTAATAAAATTATTGTACTTGTGAAACTACCACTATTTTAAATCTTATTTATCAATTCGAAATATTTTATAGCAATAATATAAATTATAAGTAACTAGTAGCCTGTCGCGGCTTCGCTCGCGATCACAACCTATTATTATACTGACATTTCCGTATAAATATTGTGTTACCGTTCCAAAGCCAACATGGCCTACTGATTAACTGTGTTTACTCTATCCAGCTGGTTGCTTAAAACTTATTATTTCCCAATGTTAAGCTTATAGGAAAAAAACTCAACTTTAAGGGGCCACAGGGCCTCACTCAAAAATTATTTCTCTATAAAAAAAGTTTCCTGCACAACTTAACGTTGGGCTCCTTCCAAAAACATAAAAATCAGTTCAGTAGTTTAGGAGGAGTGATTGTCACAAAAAACCTGCTTGCCTATTAATAAGTATAGATAGATTAGCCTATTTGAAAATCATCATACTTATAACTTTAAAGAATACACCAGTTTCATGAAAGTAAATAAATGCAAGTCCTGTATTCTGTGGTCAAACTTAGGAACTCTATAAATCATCACCATATGTTTTGTTATAAACAAAAATGTGAATTGGAAAAAGTTCACAGGTTGAACAACAGATAGTAGCACATTCACTGAAATTTCAAAAGCCTCCTGGACGAAGGCTTTTTATGAGATATTTTTCAAACCCGAAAAAAGGCACATCTAGAGAGAAATAGCTTTAATTTGATACCAAATATGTATAGAAAAATAAATGTCTTAGGGTCGATACGCTGCGAAGAAAAATCGAGAAATTCTTTTAATAATATAGATTATTATTTGGTTTCTTATCATGTTATTTAAATAAAAATATATTTGTATTCCACCACAGATATATGTTTTCAGTCTCACTAATAGATACGGGCGATATAAAAAGTTATATTCTATTTACTTATATTCTTGTAGACGGTAAAAATATCGTCTTCGAACCTGATTACAAATATTGTTGTTTGCACAATGACATCAGTATATTTTACATGGATAAATAGTGCCTCTATCTCCCTGAAATTCAATTTAAGTTGTCAATAGAGTGCTCTCTACAAGACCATATTGCGTGTTTCGAGGTATTGTGACGAGGAGGATATATTGAGGATGTTACGAGTAAAATCTTGTTTGTTATAAAATATTATTTCTTTTTTCTTTCTTTAATACTTTAAACTTATATTTAGTTTCTTAGTCTGACATTGTCTGGTGAATTTAAATTTATTTGTAATACATTTTTAAATATATTTTGTTTTCTCATTACATGTTTTAGATTTAAAAATATTGTGGGTATTTATATCAGTTTAAAACCAATATAAAAGTTCAGAGTTACACGTATTTTCCAACAAAATTGATTAATTTTTGGGATGGATCGCATTTTCTGAAGTATCATACTTGGTTTTCTCACCGGATAAACATTGCAAATCAACTATCTTAATTTTAAATTAAACCCAGGTTTACATACCTTTTTCGTCCAAACAGTTCAAAATTGATCCAGTCATCTATTATGACGACATGTTTCAGAATTAAAAATTTCATCTTCTGGTCACACAAAAGCGTTCGTAATTCAGATTTCGTCAAAATTTAAAAATGTAAACATTAAAACAGTTCAACATAGCACTACAAAATATTTGACACATAGCATACTTCTCATAAATTACATACACGCACAAGCCGGCCGGTGACTAGATCCCAACTACCAGCTAAAATATCAGTCGTATGTCTCAAATATGTAGAAGATGGAATTTTGAATTCCGAAACAAGTCGTCATAATAGGTGACAGGATAATTTTGAACTATTTGGACGGAAAAGTTATGTAACCCTGGTTTTGATTTCTAAACAACAGTTTAGGAGGCAATTCCAAAATTAATATCTTAATTTGATTGTTGGCAGTTTTCATACAATCATCAGTTAATAACAAACCTGTAAAAGTCCTCACTTATGATCCTTAAAAAATATAGAAATAAGTGGTATACTAAATTGAATTGACGTTTTACCAAAGAAACCAACAAACAGCGATAACTCCCTTGCCTTGCCAGACAACAGGTGACAACAGGTGATAAAATAATCAAACAAACACAAAACACAGTATGTTTAAAATATTCAAAGCACAAACCTACTAAACAAATAGCTCTACTTGGTTCCCAGGAATACTTTTTGGAAAACCAAGAGAGGGCAATTGTCAACTCAAGTCAACTATGGGGCAACTTAGTCAACCAACTCAAGTTAGTCTGTTGATAAACTTGATGACGAGTTCGTAGTATACCCCAGGCACAGCCAGGGGCTAGCTGTTATTAGTTTATGTGCTACAAACATTATAATGACGTAAACAGTGTTGATTTAGTTCCTGAGATATATAATTGAGACTTAGAAGTTAGGGATAGATATATAAAATGAGTAGAGGTTGAATTTTAACCACATATATTAGTCTGTATTTTTCATAAAAGATAAATGATTTCTTTATTAGCATGCTAGTTAAAACTAAGCAGGATAAATAAAATATGTCTTACAACACTATAAGTATATTTACACTTATACTGTACTTACGTACGAGACGGTCAAATATAAACAACAGACGGTACAAGGCGACCGATTTCAACCAGTTACACCGATCATCAGTTCCAATCAGAGAATGACAGAAACAAGATGGCGAACAGCTTATATACTATTGGCTACCGGAAGTTCCGGAAAAAATTTGCGATAAGTACCACCAGAGTCAAAGTTTACCCGTTCATTGATCAATTTATCCCTATCCTTAAATTTTTTCTTAAATATAAACAATTCTTCCTATTCATTCATTACATTTACTTTCTTACAAACATGGAAAAGCTTTCTTACAATAGTATATAAGGTGTTCGCCATCTTTTTTCTGTCATTCTATGATTGGGCCTCATGATGACCGGTGTAACTGGTTGAAATCGATCGCCTTGTACCATCTGTTGTGTATATTTTACCGTCTTGCATGTAAGTACAGTATAAGTGTAAATATACCTATAGTGTTGAAAGACGTATGTTATTTATCCTGCATTAAAGATAAATTTCGAAAATCACTTAAAACATTAATAGTATTAATAACTCAAAATTTTTGAGAAACATCTGGTCAATTTTACCTCTCCCTGTAGTACACTAGTGTCTTCACTTTTACAAAGAAACTTTTGTTGAATACTTAGTGTACAATGACTAATGAACCATGGAATTTTATATTTTTAACATTTTAAGGGAGAGGAGTTTTTTTAGGGAGAGGAGGGATAAATGCATCTCATCACACATGTGGCCAACCTACACCCAGGTCCCACATTTTAAAAGGTGTGATGCTCCCCTTAACAACAATCGCATTACACGCTAAAACCCCCTCTAATATTTAGAGTTCCAACCTAGGATTGTTTGTCACATTACTTCAGGCTAGGCCTATATTTGGCTTAGCCCGCAGGGATCGCTCCGTTCCCAGCCGTCTGATCGTTGATTTAGTCCTTTCCCTGGTCTAGGTCAGTCACCGTATTTAAATAGTTAATAGTAGTTGACAGTGGAAACAATTCAACAAAATTTTAAAAAGTCTTACACATATTTGAAAGTCTGGATGTGTATACAATGTTTGAGAAATACTTATTTTGATTTACTGTTGCTATGTTAGAAGAAGAGTAAACCAGGAACTAGTACAACACCTACTTATATCGCTGGCGGATTTATTACTTATTGTTTGGTAACGTATAGCTCTATGAATCTTGAACTGCTGTAGTACCAGTTTATATTTGTACTAAATAAATGTATGTGAGATACTTATCCACGATCTTTGATACAAACGATTTATTTACACAAAACAAAATACGGTTACTAAATTAGATAATTAAAACATGAGTATACTTAGTTATCTTAAAGGCAAATTACTACAAACAATATCAAATAAATTAAATAGTCCAAAAGTCCATGTTGGACTATTGACGGAGGTTATATAAAATATTAGTCTTGAATTCAAAAAAATATAATAATTTGTCTCATCCGTGCAACTTTAATGAGCTATTTCTTGGATATTAACAGTGAAGCGAATTAGTTTTGTATTGATAAAGTTCTCAATAATTAAAAGTTTTAGATTTAATTAAGAAGTTTTATAAATTTATTTTTAAAATAAATAATCCAAAACAAGTCACTTTAGATAGTAAATAAGCATGATTTCATTGATATATGATTTATTTAAAAACATCGTTTTCGTTGATCATGTAATACATCGTGTTAATCATGTTAATATAGGAATATATATTTCTACCCAATGTGTACAACGTAGAAGTTGAGTAATTATATGGATGGTGCGAAGCGGTTTGAAAAAGGAGAGGAACCAAAAAATCGTCCTAATTCCTTGGGATTCAAATTGAAACGTGTAAAAACAAGCTGTTCCCGGCTGACTATCATCCAAAGCTGAGACGCGGTCCTAGTGAGTGACACCTGCGGCGGTCGTGAGACTTAATAAACAGTGGTTCTTTATCTAGCAAACCCGCTCATACTTTGGTCATATGCTGTGATTGAAAAAGTGTAGTCACAGCTGTGCCGTTAAAAATGTGTAGTTCAGACTAGAGGATCACTACATTGTTTTCAATCGTCCTAATATTTTTAAATACGTTTAACCGGGGAAACCTTATTTTTTTATTTTTCATATCAAATATGTTACCCGAAATGTTTACCTTGTTCAATAACATTAGTTCACATTCCTTCAAGAGCGGTTAAAGCTTTCTGGCATTAGATTGAAGTTTTTAGTTTTACTTATGAAAGGGAAATTAAAAATACAAGGTAAGATTTAATTTAATCATAAATGTCTGTTAATCATAATTTGACATGATTAGAAGCTAGTGATAGTTTAGTTTTATTCTTTTTTAACTAACATGTTCAAAAATAAATTAAAAACGCAAACCTTTAGACGGTAAAGAGTTATAAAGTTCTAATCATAAAATTAACATGTATTTTATTTTGATAAATCGTTAACTTTATCAGCTTATATTTTAAAATGAGTTTTGGTTTTGCAAGGTCAAATCGAGTTAAAAAACAAAGTTTTTTAATACGATATGAGTTTAATAAACTAAGAAAACACAATTACTTTAAAAAAGGTAATTTGTATATTGTTACAGTTAGTTAAACAATTATTGAGTAGCATGATACTTGTTGTTACAGGCAGGATCAATTTCAACCAGTTACATTGGTCATTAAAAGGCCCAATCAGAGAACGATTGACTTGTACCACCAATTATGAATATTTGCCGTCTCGTATGTAAATTTCCATGATGATTCTAGTACGGTAAATATTTAGTTTATTATGTGAATTTTGTTGTTAAATATGGAATAGAGTTAAAGTAATAATAATATCGATTTCTTAAAATATCGGTAATGTAATTTGGATGTAAAATTGTAGTATGCATTAAAAAGGTTTACATTACCTTTACATGAGCCTTTCGTGAAACGTAATAACATGTTAGAGATATAGTTATCCTTATCACAGAATTTAAATCTTTTTAATATTACATTTTTATCATCGCTTATTGATGCTCCAATACAGTGGAAAAGTACAGCTATTTTAATATTTGCCGTTCTATATTTTTCAATAGTTCTAATAAATCAATCTTACCTTTAATCAGGTGTATTTTATATTTAAATTCCTGGTAATAATGTAGCAACTAATGTTTTACTGAAACATGAACAACGAATCATCATAAAAAGCGAACAAATTATCTTTATACTTATGAGTGTATTAGTCAGTCCTTAGATTGCTTTAAACTAGATCAATCAAGATTTTTATAAGTTTAAAAGGCTAATCAAAAGGATAATATCAAGAAAATCGTGTTTCAAATTTTAATCTAAATTTACAATATTTGTAATCTCCATTTTCAAACATTTCCAAACCGTGATGATTAACCCGTACAATCTATTGTCCAGAACACAATGCACCGTTAACCCGAGAAGCTGTAAGACATTATTCACCTATAACAATGAAGCGTAAATGACATTGTTTCGTATAGGAAAGAATTCAACTATTTCCTAAAATATCGTATTACTTTTTAGATCCAGGGGCAAGCTTCATCACGTTTTCAAAACGCTAACTTAGCTATTTCCAATGAAATTTATAATTTCTCTTAATGCTAAAATTATCGTTGTATTCTTTGTATAAGGTTTTAAATTTATAATATCTGTGTATTATTGTTCTACAAATATTTATTCGCTCACAATATCTTGTTTAAGTAACTTTAATTAAGATTTAAACTTTAAAAATTATATTAAGTTTTAACTTTAAACTCAGATGATTTTTCAATTTCCATTACAATTTTCTTTATAAAGGTGCTCCTACTTACGATGAGGTTTATTTAATCGTTAAATGTAGTTTTGGGCTTCAGTTATTTGTTTTGTTTCAGTGTCTCTAATACAAACAATTAACAAATTACAAATTATTTTCCGATGACAAAATGACAAAAGAACAATCTTTGTGAAAAAAGAGGAATACATTGAGAATGAAAGGAAAGATGAGCTATGGGGTTAAGTGAGTGAAGCCCAAAAATACATTCAACTATAACAATATTTCAGTCTTCGAAATGTACGGCACGGAATATGGTATCATCAACAACCCAAAAAATAATATCGTTAACATTTAGGATCCTCAATGTTAAGTAAATTAATGTTAATGTTAATTTACATTTTCTAACAAATCATTTTGTATCACATGTATGTCTATTCTTTTCAACTATGCTCATTATCATAAACCAATACCAAAAGCAGACTTTCGATTAAGTTACTCTAGACCAGAACAATTGTTAAACGTGCATTTAACATTCATTAACCTGTTATTTCCTGACGTAGTATTCATCATGAAACAAATGACTTCAAAGAAAAGTGCAACTATTGTAAATCAGATACTTGTGGACGAATTAAGGATAACTCGAAGTTTTCGGTTTGCTTAGCAAAGGAAACCTATCTTATTATAAACTCGCTGCTACCCCCAGCTTCGCTCGCGACCAATTAAAACACATCAACAATATTAACCTAACCACCACTAACAAATCTGTGTTAGATTTACCATGACATTCTTTGGCCTAACTGACAAACAACTCCAGCTAGTAATTTTATAAATAATATCTTCCCCATAAGATTTGCATTGGAACTTAAAGGACCCGTGGGATGGACCTCTAAAGTAGGATGTGGACATTATTAGGTCTCTATGTTAATGTGATAAATAAGCTGTGTTCATGAAACATTTAAGCTTAATCGGTGAAGTAGTTCATGCGTGATGGAACTTCAAATATCCATACGTATATCCAAATATACATCCAAGCTTTCGCATTTGTAATATTATTAGGATAATGCGGGTTAGGGAAAAACCTTGCTGCCTTTGTCGGAGAACTTATGCTGTTTAATTGTTTAATCTACTTATACTTCTGAAAAAAATAACTTTACATAATCCCAAAATTAAACTGAGTTAATGTTGAAGATAATCACCACAACTTAAAGAAGCAGGATTATATTAGTTTTAATAAGTAAAATTTGGTTAGTGCTGCCAAACCAGTGTAAGGTACACTTTATAGACACGTACGGTCAATGTAAACAAAAACATTTAAACAGTTTTAGTAAGTTAAATAATACAGTTTCTGGTTTGTTGAACGTATAATAGGGGTTGTCTTGTATATAAAAAATACCCCCGTCGCAGCAAACCTGCATACTCAGCGAATTTCCAATGGAGATATAAATGTCTTAATACTACATAAAGCCACTTACCAAGTTTCATAAAAATATATTCACAAATAAGCGATATATATACAATTTTAATTATTCTCCATAAGAATAACATTGGAGCTGAGTACGCAGGTTTGCTGCAACAAGGAACACAAAAAATGGGTTTTTATGCTAATATCAATATAACTCAACTAGGTGAAGTCGTATACCAGTTTTTATTCATTTATGTTCATAATTAAGGGAGACAGAGCATTTAATTAATATCCATAAGAATAACATGGGGGCTGAGTACGCAGGTTTGCTGCTACGGGAGAATTATGCAAAAACAATTTTTTGGAGCAAATATCAATAGACCTCAATGAGATGAAGCTGTATACCAAGTTCCGTCAGTATACGTTCATAAATAAGCGAGATAAAAAAATTTTCTTTTCCTCCATAAGAATAACATTAGACAACGTACTGTGTTTAGCACTTTCAATATCTCGGTAACAAATTGACGTAGAGGAATGATCGAAATACCAAATTGTGTGTTTTCTTAAGCTGAATCGAATGGTCAAAACTAAAATTTGACTTTTTCAAAAATTATATGTAAAAAATTCAAAAAACCCATTTTTGGGGTACAAAACCCCCCCAAAATACCCCTTCGGATAGGTCGATCTGTCTGGTTTTCGAACTTAAAGTCATAAATGCTGCTTTACATGTTTATACCAAATTTCGTCAAAATCGGATCATTTTTACGAGAGTTATCGTGCTCACGGACACACATATATATATATATATATATATATATATATTAGCGAATTTCCCCTATAGGGAATTAGCGAATTTCCCCTATAGGGAAGAAGCTATTACCGTGGTCGGCATGGTAAGACCTAGGCCCGGGACCATGATAACTTTTCGTTTTGAGGTCCCCAGACCCCAAAAACACCATTCGTTCGATACTGTATATATATATATATATATATATATATATATATATATATATATATATATATATATATATATATATATATATATATATATGTGTCCGTGAGCACGATAACTCTCGTAAAAATTATCCGATTTTGATGAAATTTGGTATAAACGTATAAAGCAGTATTTATGACTTTAAGTTCGAAAACCAGACGGATCGACCTAACCGAAGGGGTACTTTCGGGGGGTTTTGTACTCCAAAAATGTTTTTTTTGAACTTTTTACATATAATTTTTGAAATAGTCAAATTGTAGTTTACACTATTGGATTCAGCTTTAAAAAACACACAGTTTAGTAATTTGATAATTTCTCTACGTCAATTGGTTGCCGAGTTATTGAAAGTGCTAAACACAGTACGTTGTCTAATGTTATTCTTATGGAGGAAAAGAAAATTTTTATATCTCGCTTATTTATGAACGTATACTGACGAAAATTGGTATACAGCTTCATCTCGTGGTGGTCTATTGATATTTGCTCAAATTTTTTTGCCAAAGTCTCCCGTAGCAGCAAACCTGCGTACTCAGCCCCCATGTTATTCTTATGGAGAATAATGAAATGCTCTGTCTCCCTTAATTATGAACAAAAATGAATAAAAACTGGTATACGACTTCACCTAGTTGAGTTCTATTGATATTAGCATAAAAACCCATTTTTTGTGTTCCTTGTTACAACAAACCTGCGTACTCAGCTCTAATGTTATTCTTATAGAGAATAATTAAAATTGTATATATCGCTTATTTCTGAATATATTTTTATGAAACTTGGTAAGTGGCTTTATGTAGTATTAAGACATTTATATCTCCATTGGAAATTCGCTGAGTATGCAGGTTTGCTGCGACGGGGGTATATATATATATATATATATATATATATATATATATATATATATATATATACAGTATCGAACGAATGGTGTTTTTGGGGTCTGGGGACCTCAAAACGAAAAGTTATCATGGTCCCGGGCCTAGGTCTTACCATGCCGACTACGGTAATAGCTTCTTCCCTATAGGGGAAATTCGCTAATAAACCGTTTTAAATATGGTGTGATAAATATGGTAGGCCTATTGATGTTTTGTTGTATTTTGTAATGAACTTTAATGGGTTTATAGATTGATTTAATGAAGATAAGATATCATGGTATAACACGAATCAATGTTTACTGCATGGATATTTCTTTCTAATGTTATGAAGTTTCAAAAGGGACAAAGGTTGATTAATCAGCTGTGTTTTAAATTACCCTGTTAATTTTTCCTTTTAGCATTGTACATTATACTAAAAGACCCGTTGCGGCTTCACCCGCGTAAATTATGACAGTTGAGTGTGCTGCATTCTGTGGTTAGCCCGTTAAACTACTACGAATCAAGATCCGCTGTTTGAATTTGTGTATGTACATAAGAAAAACATGGTAACTTGGAAGCTCCGTGGGGTAAAGCCCTATAGTTTAACTGGTATGAAAACATTTTAACTTACCTATTTTAGACCTAAATAATCAATGTATCAAATTTCACCACTCTATAATGCAAGGAAGTTGGAGAATTTGTGATGAGTGATTGAGGGTTTTGCCTTTTATTAAGATTTATTAAATGTGAAATTTTCTCAGGCAACCTACTGTTTTCTCACTTTACCACTATAGTGAAACAAATTACATGGACTACTGCAGTAGTTCTAACTGGTACTGTATAGGTTTAGTTGGGTATTTTAGGGTGAGTATGCAACTAAAAACAAATTATTCTTTTATTAGCACACTTTTCAGGTTAATACGATTAATTTAAATAACGGTTATACCTTCTAAGTTATCCATGATATAAATTTTCCTTTTGGCAAACATCCATAGTATAAAAAGTAGTTTTAACCAAATGGTTAAGAACACTAAAACATATTGTCAATCGTTTTGCTAGAATATTATTTTTTTCCAATACAAAATTCCTATTTTTAGCTGCCATACAACATTGAACATAAATTTAGTTGAATATTGCTACAGGTAAAGGTTCTAATACCTTTTTGTCTCAAATACCTGGCCAAACCTGAAATGTTTCATAATACTTTATGTTTAATTTTATTAAAACTCACGCTCTGTACAAGACTAGAATCCACCATAACCTAAAATAAAACTAATTAAAAATCCTTATAGGGCTAGGGATCCCTAACCTGATTTCTGAACCATCACGAAATTAGTAGAGTTTTCACGTATGTTTAAAATCTCAATAAAAATGTGTTCTTATATTAATACAATATCAATACACTATCGGATAAGTCATTTGTCAGGTTTAACAATTGTCTTCCAAAATTAATCCCCATATTTCTGTTCACCGTAAAAATATCACAAGGTGTTATCCAATAAGGATTTCCAAGGGAAACAAGATCCAGTTTGTATCAGCGAGGAACAGTTCCTAGGAGGATAGTTGACGTCGAGCAGTGTTGAGAGATGAAACAGCCCCGCACTCCCTGTACACCACCTTCGTCACCAATAAAGTAATAATTTCAAGATGAAGTTGTAATTTTATATAAATTTAAGAACTTACATATGTTTTAAAAATAAATGTGGTTCTTTATGAAAGGGGGGGTAAAGATTATTCGTCGGTTTTTTTCCTCCTGTTGCGTAATATTTTTTGGTTTTTAAATACAACTAAGTTGCCAATGAGTTTTCATCGCCTAAAAATTAAAGACGGTTCAAGTATACTAAAAAAGTTTATTTAACAGTATGACACCGAGTATTTATTGCTTCTTTATTTTATATTTTATAAACCAAAAAATTTCAAAATGCTTAGTTCATATATTCACACAAATACTTAAATACTAATACAAATATTTGTTGTTTTATACATACTAAGCTTTTACGTATGTGTTAATTAATACTATATGGTTTATAATACATTTATAGGAATAGATCTGCGGAAGATCAATTAATTAAGTTAAGATATTAACTGGCATTAGCTGTTGGCAAGGAAATGGAACTTGGGTAACTGACAAAAGTTATGCGAATACTACCTGCTGCATCCTAACTATAATTATTTCCGTGTTCTATGGATTCGAAGCATTTATAGTAATGCGGTAAGACAAACAGCCTATTATTTAATACATACATAAATAATATATATAAATTAATCTTAATTGTATTTATTTGTTCTGAATATGCATTATTGTAATCTTATTAAAAGCTAAAAAAAGATCGGGGTGTCAACAAACAAATACCTAAATAAAACTTATTTTAGTTCAAAGCGCTACTACAACCATCCATTAATAAACACAAAATAAACATATATTTCGTATAAACAAGGTTTTGAAATGTTTATAATTAAATTACATTGTTTTTATATTATCGTGCAGTTATTTTAAAATTGTATCTTACAAAAAAACACAAATTAAGCTAAAGTCTATAACAGGCCAAAAAGTGATGAACCAAATTTGTCCTCTAATATTAGGAATTAAGTATACGAGATAACAGTTTGTTTTTTAATGTGATGTCTGATTGATTGTCTAATGTTCTTTGTCCTAGTGTTATTTCCATGGAACATAAACTGATTGCATCTTAGTGCTTTAGTACATAACTATTTGACAGCAAATAATACGCTACTTATACAAATACTGCTTACTGTATTGCCCGTATAAAGGGTTTCCATCTGTGCAGTCTCGGCTTTTGTAATATAAAGTAATCTATGTCTATTATAATATTTTTTTATCAAATTGCACACTTATACAATACCAAACATATTTATTAAAAATTTTGAAAATTTTGATTATTTGCTTTAAAAGATGTAGACACTGTTTTAGCGAATTTCCCCTATAGGGAAGAAGCTATTACCGTAGGTCTCATGGTAAGACTTAAGCCCGAGACGATGATAACTTTTCATTTTGAGGTCCCCAGATGCCAAAAACAACATTCGTTCTAATTTGTATATATATATGCGTGTCCGTAAGCTCGATAACTCTCGTAAAAAAGGTCCGATCTTAGTGAAATTTGGTACAAATGTTTAAAGTACCATTTATTTGAACGAGTTCGAAAACCAGATGAATCGCACCATCCGAAGGGGGGTTCTTGGGGGGTTTTGTAGCCCAAAAATTAGTTTTTTGGGGTTTTCACATGTAATATTAATTTAAATCAAAATTTAGTTTATACCATTGAATTCACCTTAAAACAACAAACAATTTGGTATTTTGATCATTGCTCTACGTTAATTGGTTACCGAGATATTGAAAGTGCTAAACACAGTACGTTGTCTAATGTTATTCTTATGGAGAAAAAGAAAAATTGCATATCTCTCTTATTTATGAACATAAACTGGCGAAATTTGGTATATGGCTTGATCTGGTTGTGGTTTATTGTTGTTTGCACACAAAAAATTTTCGCTTAAGGCTCCTGTAGCAGCAAACCTAGGTACTTGGTCCCCATGTTATTCTTATGGAAAATACTTAAACTGTTATATATCGCTTATTTATGAATGTATATGGATGAAACTTGGTATGTGACTTCACTAAGATGAGTTCTATTGATATTTGCATAAAAACCCATTATTTTGTGTGCCTTGTTGCAGCAAACCTGCGTACTCATCCCCAATGTTATTCTTATGGAGAATAATTCATATTTTAAATATCACTTGTTTGTGAATACATTTCTTATGAATCCTGTTAAGTTTATTAATGTGTCATGCTGTATATTCATTGGAAATTCGCTGAGTATGCAGGTTTGCTGCGACGGGGGTATTTTTAGCTATGAGTAGTTAGTTCTATTATTAAACAACTGAGACTTCATAATGGTGAAACTTCAGACGGTTTGCATTGTCGCCCAAACACCGTCCCACACAAATACAACGCCGCTCTGCTCGACTGGCACAGTAAACAGCTCTGACATGCTGGAGGCTTTGCTCTTTGCTCCCATCAAAACTATTAGTCAGGGTCACATTCAATGCAAGTCTCCACTCGGAGTACCATAAAGTGCCATAAGTCTACCAAATATAATTCACGGTTGTATGAGAATGATGATGTATCTCTATATTTTAACTAGAGTTGCATTTTATCACTAGACGGTTAAGTGCTAAAATTGGCAAACATTGTTAAATATCTTTAGTGGATTCCACATTATTATATTATTTAAAATTTGTTCTCTCACAGTCAATAACAGCACGTTATAAACCATTATAAGCCTCATTAACATTCCAATATCGATAACTCCTCCTGGCGCTTGTTATCTTGGATAAAATATTCACACAAAACAGGGGATTAAATATTTCATAGATTTTGCCAATATGATAACAATTGTTGATCATATATTTATAACCAATTTTATTCTCTAATTTAAACATAATATTTGAGAATCCATATGGATATCAGTAA
The DNA here is from genome assembly GCA_963675035.1 of Allygus modestus. Classification (NCBI taxonomy): domain Eukaryota; kingdom Metazoa; phylum Arthropoda; class Insecta; order Hemiptera; family Cicadellidae; genus Allygus; species Allygus modestus. The sequence goes on along the minus strand of OY776112.1, from coordinate 485,914,138 downwards.
AACAAATTACATCTTATAAAAACCTCTTAGATATTTAAAATTTAGCTCCGGGAAGATGATACAAGTAACATATTGAACCTACTAGAATGCCTTTCATGGATATTATTTCCATAAAAAAAATCGTATTAGAAATGTATTACATTGGGATTTTACTTTCGTTTAAATGTAAATATTTTGATGAATGAGTGATTTGCAAAATTAATATGGTTCATCGAAAGGTATACGATAAAGTATAGAGAACAAAGAATAACTAAATTGTTTATACAATTGTTAACAAGTAGTTTCTTAGTATTATATTTACATTATATTATTTTATATTTCTTTAGTTTTATCAGTTTTTCGCTGATTGGGCCTGATGACGACCGGTGTGACTGGTTGAAATCGATCACCTTGTACCATCTTTTGTATATTTACCGTCTTGTATGTAAGTACAGTATAATTGTAAATATATGGTGTAGTGTCGTGAGACGTACTTTTGTTTTATTCTATCCTATTAATTGTAACAACACGTATTATGCTACTCAATAAACTATTTATTTAGTTATTTTTTGTTTGTGTTTATTAATTTTAAGATATAATTGCAAACTTTACCCAAACAGTTTGCATGAATGACAAATCTTAAAACATTCACAATAAATATTGTGATACTGTGTTATTGTGCCTATATTAATCCTATGTTTGTTTATACTTTATGAAAATAAACAGCCTGCAATTTATTTTGATTCAATAAACTAAATTGGATACCAATACATACAATTATACTAAATTTAAATGTGCTGTGAGAAAATAGCTACATGGTTGAAAGACAGGTTAACAGGTAAGTTATTTAAAAGATATATAATAATTTCAATATGCAAAGGTTCTTGCCAAGTTTTACAAGTATACTGATTGGAACAATTACAGGATTTATAGTTTATTTGTTAGCAATAATTCAATTCAATAACTCAATAGTTCAACCTACAGAAAGGTTTTGAGAATCGTATACAGTGATTGCCATACTCAGTATACATTAAAGATGCAGGGGAATTCGTGCTAACAAATGACGAAAACCTCTTAGCTGCTGATATTGAGGAAACGTAAACATATTAATTGAACTGCGGAGCTCAAGGCTAAACAGACAATTAGTTCACGTGCTTATTTGACTTTAAGTAAGGATTGTAAAGCAGTAAAGGCTACTTATGTGTTTGGTTAAAACGTGCAAGAACGTCTTCCGGATGTTTGATTGTATATAATTGATTGTATAACAACGTCTGATATATGGTTGTCATACAAGGACCGCAATATGTCTACGCCCTTTTAAGTTAGATATTACCTAAATGTAGCAACTAATAGTTCATTTGTCATAGACAAACTAATTACAAACCGAGAAAGTAAAAAAAAACATTATACTTGAAAGGTGGAAAACATTATTGAATAAATAATTTATAAACTTTATTATACTAGCTGGTAGTAAGATATTCAGTTTTTATTTCCGTTGTTTTTGCATATGCCGGGTTTATTCTCCCCCTAAACTACAGTTAAGAGTATGTGGACATGACAAGTCGTAACATGTCCAGCCCGCTGACGTTAAACGCTACCGCCTGATGGAATAAAACCTCGTGATAGTCGATCCAACTGACTGATCATGATGGTGCAATAAATCTAACACACGTTCAGTAATGACTGGCAGGTCCACTGAAAAACATAAGGTTTTTGAATTATAAAACTACGATAGCTTAGTTAAATCAATTATTCTCACCCCTTAAGTTCATCTCCTTTCCTTTTATTTTGTAATCTAAAATTTGCAGGTTTTCCTTATACACCTTCGTACAAGTAATTAGCAGTATTTAGAAGTATTAAACTTAACGTATTTTATTTTCCTAAATCAAATTGATTACTGAGGTTTAAAACTGTTAAAATGCAAGGAGGTAAAACTAATCTACAAAAGAATTTAAATAGTAGAGCCCCAAATAATTGTTTGACGAAAACAATATTTGTATACTAAAATTGTTAAAACTGTGTCTTTGTAAGACTCACAAAAAGGATGTAAATAAATTAAACCCATATTTTAGAAGACAAACGTTACTTTAGAAGTTCTACAAAAGTTGGTTAGATATAATGGCTCTGGGTGCTTCCGCGAGATTTATATAACTAACTTTGGTTGAACTCTTATTCTAAGCAATATTATACACATGTATATGGTGTTTTTAAGCCACCCAATTTACATGTACCAAAGGTCACTTACTGTTTAGTATTAATATTCTACCGCTTAAGTTGGCAACTCTGATTACTTTACCCGCAATCAGTTGCTTGCATTGTTCCAACATTGTTTGTTTAATTTTATTGTTATTTGAAGTGATTTCATCAAAAGCCAATTATTAAAACTTGCTGATAATAGTGGACTGTTGCATAAGTGATTTAACTGTTTATTTTTTATTTTTTATTAGCTAGTATAACAAAAATAAATTTTATATTTAAAGTTATTGGAAATGGTTGTAGCAAATTAAAAAATCAATAAAACCTACATGAGTTATGCAAGATATTTGTAATTTTACTGAACATCCTTGTTTGTGTTTTAAAATAAACATAATTTTAATTTTAAAACCATTTCCAAATAAAAATATATCAATACTAACTTTAAACTTACTAAGCATAACTACAAAACAACAACAATCTTTCTACAAACATCGCTGAAATTAAAATATAAGACACATGTTATTCTATGATATGTAACTAACGCGCAATTTTATTCTATATTTAAAAATTACAAGCAATAACTAAACTTCATTTTGATTAAAAATGTGTTTTTAATACTTCTGCATGATAACTATCACCAGTGTTAGTAATTTTTGTTATTTTTCCCAAGATATTTTGGTAGGAAAATAGTACACAATTATTTACACGTTAAGTGATTTAATATTTTCATAAATGGCGTTGCATATGCAAATATAACAACCTTTTTTGAAAAATTAATAATAACTAGAAAATATTGCTCCAATAATAAGACTATACACGTCATTCAAATTGTAAATAATTAATCCTTATCCAATTTTGTTTTCTCAGAACAACACTTAGAAATTCAGTTCAAACCGGTATGCAGGGTTTGGCTTAGGTGGGGGAAATATTTTACTAATTTGTCCCGGAGTTTGCTTGAATTCCATCTGCCTCCTAATTAAAATCTGTCCAACTCATATGAGGAAAGTTACTGTTGTCCAGCATAATAGGAAAATGTTACCCGCTCTTTATTAATAAAGCATTTTTACTGTTTACAGTGCTTAACGTATCTATGTTCATATATATATATATATTATATATATATATATATATATATATATATATATATATATATATATATATATATATATATGAAACACTACTGTTGTTACATCAATTTGAAATTCCTTGAATCATTGATTTTGTACATAGATCTTTTTAATTACTTTACTCTATAGACTAAAATATAGGCTTTTAGTTACATTGCTATTCAATTTAAACGTATCGCAAGAAATGGATTACCTTATGTCACACAACTCAAAATCGTTGTAAATGTGGTGTGTTCAATTCATTCACAAGAGAACATTTAAACTCCAATTCAACTGTCATAGCAGGAATTGGTTTTGTGTTTCATAACCAAGCTCTTTAACAACCATTTCTGCAGTTACACTTAATAGTCAAAACTAAGTAATCCCTAAACAAATATTTGATCTAACTACTATTACAAAGAAAATATAATGTGACAAGTAAGTTTTCTTGGAATTGATTTATGACTCTGTAAACACAGCAAAAACTGGTAAACAACACGAAGCGGTTATCAGTTTAAATTCTAAATTTTCAATTACGTACATCCAGTGCTAAAGGTCTATGTCGTTATCTTTATATACTCCCATGTTTAAAAAATGACGTGTTGATTAAATAGAATACGACAAATCAAGGTAACCACCTAAAACAAAAACAAAATTGACCAAATATATCAACAACTTTGGTTCACAACAATCGTGTGTGTATGTGTTGTGTTACTTAATTCGTTCTGTTGTTAGCTTCAACTGTAATTAATTCTAATACAATCTGAACTTGAGTGGTTAGACAATCAAAATATATGTACTATCCAAATTTGTTATTGAGTCGTTAGTTTCAATAATTGTATATGATATTCTTCTTAAATGGTCATTTAAAAAAATGTAGAGAAAAGGTAAGAGGTCAGAAGTTTAAAACTGAAGTTTAAAAGTTTAGAAACTGTGTTTGTAAGTTTAAATACTACATTTCTATTACGTACAATCATTACTTACAATCTGTGTCGTTTTAGCCACTCCCATGTTGATAAATGTGACGAGCTGATTTTATACTCAGATTCTTACTTCTAATGCAATATGATCTTGAGTGGTAAGATAATTGAGACCCTATTTTATTATTTTATGGTTAATCATATTATAAATTTATATTGATTCGTTGGTTAAATAATCGTATATGCTATTGTTCTAAAATTGTCATGTTAATTAAAATTAATGTACAGATAAGATAAGAGATTGGAGAAGTTTTTCTTGTAGATTTAATACACGCGACTAGCTAGCTGACTAGAAAAAAATACCTTTAATAATGCCACATTTAAGAACAACATTCTCTTTCGCAGTTTTTTCCAGAAGAATCTTGTTCGTGTAGAAATGACTTGGTTACGTGATTTTCACTTCCTCTCAACGTCAGAAGTTGGATTGATGAAGGAGTTATAGAGGGGGGAGGTGGTGGGGGGGCAAACAGTCACGTGATTAATGGACTTGTCATGTTTTGGTCTCGGCGCGCGGCGTTCCGGAACAGGTGGTCACTTAGCCGTGAAACTTGGGCCTGACTTCCTGACCGCTGCAGTTGCCGTAATTTTTCTTGTGACTAGAAAGGCTTTGAAAGTTCCTTTACTCTGACTCGTAAAGAATGTCCTAATAATGAAAAAATAAATAGAAACTGGTTAGAAATTTTACTATAGAATAGTATTATTTCCATCGGATTGTTACTACTTGAAAATAAAATCGGTTGAGTTGAAAATAACACTTTAACATTGTGGGCAATTTGATTAAAAACCCCTAGTTCTCGGATCACAAGATTTTCATAAATATACCACGTAGTAACAAGGACCCATGGATTTTATATTTTTTAAGATTTCATGATTGCATTTCGATATAACTAATTGGAGAGTGGTATGGAGTATGCGTTACGGTTCCCTTCTTGATAACGATTTACAGTAAATTACGAAGAGAACCAATTAAAAGTTAAAGCTACAGTTGGTTTCAGTTAGACTTGATATAATTACTTTAAATTTGATTATGGGTTTTCAATCATCATTATTCACATACATATTTAAATGAGAAAGAATGCCTGATTAATGTATAAGTACCGTATACAAAAATCTTTGTAAGCAAATTATTTGTAGTAATCTTCCTATGGGCTATGTGCTAATAAACTTATTAATTCAGAGACAATTTAAAAGAGTATACAAAGTAAACTGCATAGTTATTTTAGTAAACTAATTTTTGGAGTTCACACTTTTTTGAAACATAAGTGACAAATTGTATTTGAAATTTTAATACAAGTGTATCTGCATGTACCATATGTGTATTTAAATTGTTATTCATTGCGTATAAAAAGGTTTTTATATTTTAACAGTTTTGTATCTATATAATTCAACCCGAGAAGAAAAACGTATTTGTGGGCATTATTTGACGTTACACAACACAGCTTGGGCACATAAAACATAACGGTTTGATGACATAAAGCTTTGTAATAAGGAATCCATCTGGCTGATCCACGGTAAACTAATCAATAAACTAACTGTATTGTTATTGGTGAACATTTTAAAAATTATAATACTAAAGTGAAGTACTGCCAGTTTCGCAAGGTTTGACACTCGTACTGCAATAGTAGGATGGAAATTGTCTCGATGGCAAGGACAAGAGTGGAAATCCTAGTTACTCTGATATATACAATTTTAAAATCTCTATTTAATTCTAATATTAAATATAATAGGAATTGTAATAATATAGGAGTTCTTTGAAGCGAATTTATAAATACCAGCGGTATTACGATTTCCATATATAAAATCTATTACTTAAATGATTTAGCAACGAAATTTGTTAACAAACATAATAGGTTAGGAAAACTACTATAGTAGAACCTCGCTACGACGACCCTCGATAAGACAAAAACCTCGATAATGAGTCTGATTTTCTAATCCCCGTGAATCTCCCATAACGCTCAATGTTATAAATACCTCTATAACACGACTCATTTTCAAATAAATACCTCGATAGCACGTCTTTTTGTTATTTTATATTACTGATAAATAAACCTCTATAGCGCGTCTTTTCAAATAACTGAACCTCTATAGCACGACACCCACCTCAATAACACGCTTCTTTGGGTAAGTGAACCTTAATTACACGACTCTAACCTCAATAGCGCGCCGTTTTGCGTTACGGAACCTTTATAGCACGACTAAACTTTTCTCACGCATAGTTCCCACGGTTAGAAGGGATGTTTTGAAGTAAACAACAACGTCTTGGGCTCAGGTCTCAACAGGAAAACCCCTTCCCCATCCTCTTCCTAGTCCGGCCTTTCCTTGTCTTATAGTGTACAGTTTCGGTTTTATTACGTAAGTCCAGTTCTGCTAAGTTCATTTTTTTAATTTTTTAACATTACAGTATTTTATTCCGTATTTCACAATAGGTTAAGGTTTACTGTATTTCGAGATTATTAACTCTATACTGTACTTTAGTGAACTGAGTCTGTTGATTTTTTTCTTACTGTCGCAATAATAAAGAAGTTTGTTTTACTTGTACGTTTGTTCTTTTATTTATGACTGATTTATACAGTAATTTTCTACTTAAAACACAACTTATTAGAAATGTTTCATAAAAAATGTGCTTGGTATAGCAAAAAGTCTGTGACCTCGATAACACGTCTTGTTGTGAAATCCACCTTGATAGCACGACCCTCAATTACAAGTGCACCTTGATAAGAAGACTATTTTAGAGATCCCCTTGAGAGTCGTGTTATCGAGGTTCTACTGTAATTGAAACCCAATACCAAAAACGGAGGAAATAGATTTCAGAGCTGAAAACACAATTTCACGTCAAGATGGAGGAGGCCAAATAAATCAGCGGTGTTGGGGAGGGCGCAACTAATAAGTCAGGGCAATGCACCCCTCTCATTTCCTCACTTTAACAGTGAAAGATCTCCATTTCAATGCTCTCTGTTTGCAAACTTACGGATTACTGGAAAGTACGGTTAGATGTTCATTAATTTGTTGTGTGTAAATGTCGACGTTGCTTATTAAATGTATGCTACATATGCAATGTTTTAAATATAAGTAAATAACTGTTAGTAATAAGCATTCGCAGTTTAAAAGTCAATATTAAGGATTTAAAAAAGTTCAACAGATCTATCCCTAGGGTTTATAGTTGGATTTCAGCTGGTGTTGTTCATTTAAAAAACGTTAAATTTAAATACTTTGTACCATATGTGAAGGCACTATCGTGACAAGGTCTGCCCTACTGTGTAACACAATGTACATTTTTAAAAAGGTTCACCAGCTTCACAAAAGATTCAGCAGTACCAAATGTTTTACGTTCCTCATGAGTCTACGCGGTAAGACTAGTATTATTAAGCTTTATGAAACATATTTGTTTATTTCTTTTGACGTTTCGTTTCGTTAAATATAACAAGTTTTGAATTAATATTCAACTTCTGTATGTTTCTCCTTAAAAGTGTCAACTCCATTTGAATAAACTAATTATCTCCTCTTGTTTCATTTAGATAAACCTTCCTCTATTTTCTTCATGTGGTGTAATGAAACAAGCTCAAAAAGCTGTCTTATACGTTAGGCCTCTATAACATGAAGGCCCTGAGGGACAATGCCATCTGGTCCCCAACATCCTTTAAATTAAAGTGCTAGTCAAACTTGGTCTTGATGACTTTCCGCCATGTTGTTGACTTAAACAGTTACTAAAATAACAGTAACTTGTTTAAATAGTTTTTATTTATTTCAAATGATTCATAAATATCGTTCAATTATTTTTAGATAGTATTCAATTTTGAAATTGTCTTACAAACCACTAAGAAACAGCTTTTCTCTTAAAACAGGTTCATTATGCAGAAATGAGTTATTGTAATCCTCTCTTCCCATGTTTTTTTTCGAATTATTATTTATTAAAAGTGGTAAACTGTGTATGGAGATAGCAAGTCATAATATGTTTAGCTCGCTCACATAAACGTTTACCACTTGATGAAAGAAAAACCGTAATAGTCGGTCCAGCTGGCTGATTGATGTTTGATACTTTACGCCAGGAATAGCTTTATACCGATAAATATTATGATAACGTTTCATGTTTTGAAAATTATAGTCGTATTTATATTAATAGCGTTAACAAGGATTAATTAACTTTAAAAAAGTCATAGGAAATTAGAAATACATGCAATACTTACAGGTTTATAAGAAAGGATAAACTTTATAACCAAAATGAAACTAAATGGTATATAAAACTGTTTTATTATTTTCCTAAATGGCTTTGTATTTATTGTGATGAGGAGTACGATGCAATAACCTTTTGCTTGTTAGGCAGCCCTTCCCATTTTTGGGACTGGAAATAAAGCCATTGTCATAGGTATAAAAAAAAGACGTTACACGAGTTAAATAACCACAACCGCAGACTTCATATTCAAACATTACATCACGAGACAAAAAAATACATGTTTCCAAGTACGTTTACCGGGATGAGAAAGTCTGTCGCGTAATCGGCTCAAATTTCTACACCGTCTTTGCTTGGATACAAAAAAATATAAAAAATACCCCCGTCACAGTGAACCTGCGTACTCAGCACATTTCCAATGCATGCATGTGTTTTTCACAACTACAATAAGCCACTTTCCCCGCTTATTTACAAATCATCGTGGTAATTATCTTTTAACAACGGTAATATCGTGTTTTAAATAGTAATTTATTTGATAGTTAATTTTAGATCAATGGTTATTAAACTGATAGTGGAATACACACTATAATCAATATAAAATGTACGAAAGTTTCCATTGTAAGCTTACCTATTCATACTAATAATTAACCTCAATATTAGTAAATTCATGAATATATTACTACTAATTTAAACAACATCGTAAAATATCAAACAAAGACATTTTTAGGAGGGAATATTTTGGTATGTACAGTTTTTAATTTATTATTTTTCAAGAATTTTAAAAGTTTAATTTTATTTTGGGCATAAACCTGTTTATTTCAAAATTTTAATCTGGTATTCTTCTTAAACAAATTTATTTTAATTGGTATTTTAATTCTAAATTTGTGTTTAAACTAAATGTGTAAAATTTAGAGAAACTTAACCAATAAAAAAAGGACTTTAAATGCATTATCATTGGGTAAATAGACATTAACAACAAAATGTTTCTGCCAATACAGGAAATTATCCCTAAAAAAATGAATAAAACAAATATAAATTGATAGATTGAAAGCAAATAAAACTATTATTTTAACGTAACATACAATGTAATAGGAGCAGATTCAAGATGGTTTGAGGGGACAGACCAAGTTACACATTTAAAGAGAGAACTGTAATTTTAGAACTTCCACAAAAGTTGGTTAAGTATAATGGCCCAGTGTTTCTACGTTATTTATTCAGGACATATTTCATGAAATCTTTTATAAAATATAAAATGTTCATGTTTTAAATTATACAAAACCCTTGTAAATTTATACATATATTTTACAACTCGTCCACCGAAATCATAAGGGGCGTTTAAATAAGTCTTCTGTTTTTTACTTTTATTTTTGCATATAGTTTTGTTTATTTTATTTGAAATTGTATTCCCTATGAAGGCTTAAGCCGAAAATTTGAGTTGGTTTTACAGAATGTGTATTGGAGGTTGTTTTTGTTAATTAAAATATTAAATGGTAATTAAGACTCAGTTTAAGATTATATTTATTGTTCTAACTATTTGTCTAATCTTAGTTGTAATTGTATTTCACTACTAGTTTAATTTTCCCTTTAATTCAGTTTAGAAACATTGGATCTACATAAGACAAGGCCAATTAGAGATAACAAAATAAATACATATGTAGTAAAATTTAAAATAAATTAACAGAAATTCGAGATATACTAGTCGTTATTGTTAATTATCATATCGGAGGATAAGAAAACCAAATAAAGAACTTAATAGACCGGGAGTAGACCAACTTCAATGAATTAATAGTTCATTTTAAATGGCTTAGTGGAACGCCTTTAGATCAATTAATCCAAAACAAACTAAGTTTATATTAAGCTGTAGAAAACAATGTTTTTTATATTTTTAAATAACACATAAACAACGTATCTCAATCGTTTGTCACACACTTCATTACAAGTAAGATTTGTTAATATAGTGTCTCTTTTTTTAAATTGTTATTGTATTATTATATTAATACAATATATTATAGAATTATAAATATAATAATAAATATATTATAGAAAAATTATTAAGATATAAAATATTAGTATTATATATGAAATGTACTCCTTTATCAACAATTTAACAAAATCAAAACTATATAAAAAGAGTTATAGCATAATTTGTGTTAATTTGCTTATCTTTAAAACCACGTTGTTCAAGTTGTAAAGGTTTTGAGCTTAATCCGTTCCAAAACTACTGATTGTGTAAACATAACATGAAAGGGAGGCAAAGATGTTAACAGTTAAGCATAATAAGTTTTACAACAATGGGTGATAAATCCAAGAACAATGTAAGTATGCTGGCGCACTAGAACTGTGTATTGGACTTGCTGTAACCCAATGTCAGTAAATCTTGTAGAAGACATTCCAAGTGTCGTGTCTACAACAGTGCAGTTGTCTGTCTCAGACACAGAGTTGTTTATATCCGATGTAAACATGGTTTGTAAATTAACCAAGAATTGATGAAAACGATTCACTTTAACGAAAAAACTACATATACTGTGTCCTTGATAACTTGGTTCCATGCATAATGTGAAATGCATTAGTGCATTAGTGTGTTCTTATAGTGTGAAATGAACAACAACAAAAAATAAAATAACATGATCAATGGAATCAATACGTTTTACACGCTACATTTCTTCATGAAATACACAAAGACTATAACTTCTTTAACTTTACTACTGTCGGTATCCAGTTAGATAGAAAAAACTCTCAAATAAAGGATCCATCTGTGGTTTTGTATATGAATCAAATCTTGTCGTATGTAAGAAAATAATTTTCAGGTAATATTAAATATTTATTTATCTTAAAGGACGTTTTATTCAAGATTTTACCTTATGGATTGAGCTGTGGCTTTGAAAATATGTGTGGGTCTGCTCTTGTCTTTCTCCGGTCACAATTGGTGACATGAATGTGTACACAGTATTTAGAATGTGTAAATATATTTATTGTTTCCAAGTGTTAAGTACATGTTTTCGTTTATATTTTGAAACACCCATGCACTGCTTATTTTTTCAGAGCTGCTTAAGAAATGTGAAGGAGAAACAAGTTTAGCCTAAGTGCTTTTCATGATAAATATTGTCTTGAAAACCCCTATTGTTGTTGATTAAAACGATATATTATTGTTATTTGGAACCTTTAAAGTTTACTTGTTACATAGGTTATTCAAGTGTTTTATATATCTTACTAAGAGGTAAACAAGAATGATTTGATTGTAAATTAGTAACTGTAGCTTCGGTTGATATTTGAAATGAAAATGTCTTAATCATGCAGGGGAGTTTTTCTTTAAAACAATATGCTGACTTTCCCTTGCTTGTATATCTTGGAATGTTTAACATTTTTGGTAAAGAACAAGGAGTTATTTCAGTCTTGTAATCAAAATTCACATTATACCTTTAGAAACAATCTTTCCCCTTCCCATTCCACGCCATAACAAAGCTCATTTTGAAAAAAACATACTTATCATCTATAAAACTGTTCAATACTTTGCCCATACACCTAAAACAGGAAACAGATGTTACTATATTTAGACGTCAGGCAACGATTTTTCTCATAAATAAGGAATATTACAGTGTCCATGATTTTTTCAATGACAATTTTTTTATTTAATTTCAAATGTTTTTAGTTATTATTTCTGTTTAGATTTTGATTTTATTTTAAGCTGTTACACAATGTAACAAATTGTGACTTGTTGTCTATGCTATGTATAGAGTCTAATGGCAATAATAGTATATTTCGTCACTAGCATCAAAAATGGATCTTTTTAATACGAGCTCCAGTTTAACTGCCGAGGCGAAGCCGAGGCTGGGAAATGAGCGAGTATTAAAAATACACTTTTGATCCGAGTGACGAACTATATTTTTCGTCATACTGCCAAAAAACTTAAGGTTTAAACAAAAACAAAAGTAAAATTTACGTACTGTGTCTTCATAACCTCAAATGTTTCTTTCAGCTTGTCTCTTGAAACAATCAGCTGTTGCACATGCATAACTTCGGTTCATTCATATCTATCGGTTGTTGAGTCGATCATTCAAACCAATCATTGTGGTTCGAATCAATCGGTTGTTCCTCAAATAACAATACAACAATGAATGTTTCGATAATAACAATGAATGTTTCGATTATTTATAATCAAATGAATTTTAATCGATTTATGACGACCTCGAATCAAAAGTATCATCAACAATGATCTTTTTAGTCCTAGTACGATAATGATCATCAAAACATATGTTATTATCCAAAGACTAAAAAGAAGAACTTTTGAATCTCAACGCATCTGTCAAAAACAGATGTTTTTGAAGCAGTATGACGAAAAATTATTTTGATTTGATTGATTTGATTTGATATACACGATAATCAGCTAAGCATTGCTAATTAATTGAACTTTACAAAAGTGACTTAAAACAAAATTCCGATGAATTAAAATTACCACATAAATTGTACTGAATTAAAATGCCAAGAGGAAAGAAATAATTATATATTGGTTTAATTAATAAAGTTATTTTACACCTTTTTGTCTTTTGTCTTGTTACACGTGAGTGTGTAAAGTATGTTAACGTTTTACTTTGAAGGTTTTAGAATGTTATTCCTTTCGGTGGAAACCTGTAAAGATTACTTGTTACATCGGTTATTCAAGTGTTTTATATATCTTACTAAGATGGAGGTAAACAAGAATGATTTGATTGTTAATTACTAACTGTAGTTTGATAAGGCAGATTTCGTGTTGAACTTTGATGGAATGACAGGATCATAGGGTTCAAAGACGGTGACATTTGCATGTACTTATCCTAACTGTGCTATCAGGGCTCCAGGAGCTGACACTCTACTGATATAATGGATCAGTCATAGCTCTGGAGTTATCATGAACATGTCACTAACTATTATTGTCAAATCGTTCCGCTTAATTTGACATATTATTGCTCCATCATCAATATATATGTGATTTTCTCTTGTCACTTTTATTTGTGCATAAAACTTGATTTTAATTGTCTCTCTACAGCTAAGAATACGTCAAACCTTTCCAATAAAATACATATATGTTATGCATATAGTGTCAGTAAGTTATAATTTACCAATTTTAGAAATGGTTGTGTCCGCCTTTTTTTATATATTGCACATAGTAAACTGTCACCTGTATGGTATTAGAAGCAAACTTTAGGTCACTGAGATCGCCTAGTGTATATTATTTGTGCACTTCAAAGATAAACCAATATCAAAATCTAAAAATACAAAAATAATATACTTATTTAATGTACATTCAACCCTAATAATAATTTTATAATTAATAACTTTTAATCGTGCATTTTCCGATATAAACAATTTGGAATTTCGAGTAGTCTAATAAAAATGTTAGAGTTGTTTCCATAAACTAATAATCACATATCAACAATTTTAATTTGGTTATATTAATTCGTGTAAAATGTATATTTCCAGAACAGAATACAGTAATCGTAATACGTGTTGTAACGTCACTGATAATGGAACAAGTGTTCTGAAACAAACGTAGGTTATAATATACTTAGAATTGGAACTGTTGAATGAAGGTATTTAAATCTATATTTTAACTGTTAAAATATTTACATTATAGGTGTACAACGTAAAAATGGTGGTTGTAAAAAATAATCAGATACATTTCATTAAAACGTTTTGGTGTATGTGACATTTATTCTTTTAATTCAACTTATTATAAAACTGTGTTTCGCTCCAAATCATCTCGTAATGCTATTTCAACCTCGTACTTAAATGATAAATGTTTGCTAATTGTGAAATAAATGCAAGTTTGGGAATAAAATGTAGAGAGAGAGAGAAAGAGAAAGTGTAAATAAATCCGTATTGTTGGGAAGGTGTGCAACGAATAAGTCAGAGAAACTCGCCCCTCTCATTTCCGGAATTCTAAAGAAAAATACTTTAAATTGTACTTGATCCAAGCCTGTTTTACCAACCAAATTACCATTACAACATTTTCAAAATTTATTTTTACGGTTAAAATTAATTACTGTACGTTTTAGAAATGGTTTAATGTGCACTATGAGATAATTTGTGTGAGAACAACTACATCATGTTTTTGTTTTAATACTCACCTAAAACTATGTACTCGTATAAATAATATTTGTACGTTCATAGTTTAGAGATTTTTATAAAATGATTAATATGGAATACCAAAATATGCAACAATAATATATCTTCATTGAACAGCATGCAAAAATGACGCCACCCGAATTTCTGTAAAAATTCAGGCTCAGGTATTACAAGACTTAGGATATCAAAAATTCAGTTTTTGGGATTTTTCATAAAAATCATAAATACAAAAAATATTACCATCCACCATTAAAAATAGCTCAAAATATTAAATAATTTATTATTTTGAATTACTATTCTATGATTACCGGTTGCGGAGAAAATTTAAATTTTCATTTTGCGGTAAACGCAGTACGTTGTCCAATATTATTCTAATGGGGAATACAAAAATGACTTTTTCTCTCTTATTTAGTGATAAATTTAATTCAAACTTGATATGCTTTTCAAGTTAGCATTGACCAATAAAGGAAATTCGAAATATGTTGCCCCTTAACAACCCTGATAGGGGGGAATAGGGGCATTTCCCCTCTTAAAACCACGTGTGTAGCGATGGATTCTGCAATGCCTCCTAAACAGCACAGCACAGGGATTTGGGTGGATATTTTTGAAAAGAACTTGTTTACAAGATTTTCTGTACATTCGACCGTGCTTTGCATTCAATATTTAGTAAAGAAAAAGTAATTTATTCATTAAAGTTTGGCTAAAAGGGAGAAGGTATGTGTCAGTTTCCTGATACCGTTTATTTATAGCTTTTCTTGTATCATTCTGAGTCTGCTTCTGATCAGTTCTATCATAACACTTTATGTAGCCAGTCCCCTTTTATGGTCTCTTAATCTAACTTCTCATACATATTTATCATCCTTTAATTTAGCTTTTTAAGCCTATATAAAGCAAATTCGGGATCATATGTTAGTTAGTTACACCAAACAGCTGTTATAAGAGTTATATCTCAGCGATCATAAAAGCATAAAAGTGACCAATAGATGGAGCATATTATTGCCCAAAATGTGAAGCCAGTTGTTAAGTGACAAAACCCACAACAATGTAATGGCGGTCGAAGATGATTCATCATCTGACGCTCCTGTTTAACATGAGAAAAATAATGAATAGCTGGATTAGAATTTTTGAAAAGATAATGAGTTTCTGACCAAATGACATTTTGATTGTGTCATGATCTCATGTCCGACCACCGGCGCCGCCATCTTGTTGAGGCTTCTCCCGTGTTACATTCGTGTCAGATGTGCTCCATCTATTGGTCTTATATGATCGCTGTTATATTTAAATATACTTGAAAGACTTAAACGTAGGTTCATTATGGAAGTAACAAACCTACTTGAATGACAACTCAATCTCATTTCGATTCCGAAGTTCGCTCTATATAAAAATAGGCGAGCTTAACAAACAAGCTCATCCTAGAGGCGAGTGAGCGAAGCGAACAAGAAAGAACACGAAAGACCATTTGACATAAAACAAATTCAGTGACTATAGGACAGAACGTCTGTTGGGCCAGCTATTTATCGTGTAAATGTTGATGAATGGGTATAATATACTTAAAGTGAAATATTTATACTTAAATCTATTTAATATAAATGTTATGGACGTAAATGAGATTTTTTATAGTTTTTAAACATATTTTATTATTATGCATAATATACAAATTACAATTAACTGAGTTTATACAAATGATATACAAATAAAATTAATTTTGTATAACAAATATTTAGTTTCCATAACTGTAGAGTTGAAAGTGTTGAATGGGAATACGCTAACGAGGCCCTGGAGGTCGTTGGAGGTTCAGTCAAAGACACCGCGCTCATTGTAAACACTATTCACGTTACCACAACAGGAAGCTTGTTACTCATTGACGACGTCATATTGTATACATATAACGTATCTGAGGCTTTACTTTGCCTTTAAAATATCACAATATTGTTATTCCAGCGAATAACCATTTTCATGGCACAACTTTCTATCAACTTGTAATTTTTTTTTAATGACTTTGATTCTAATCAAGTGTTTCCTCATGTTCATCATTCAAAGAACCATTATTATTTCGAGTGCTCTTTAATTATTATACTTAAGAAGGCGCTCCAGTCACTCAACATTCCGTGTTTCTACCAGCTTCAACGTAAGGCCAATGTTAACTTTCAACGCCCGTCCCTCCTCAACGGATTATTCGAAAACGTCGATTTATACCTCAACTTAAATAACACAATAATACCTAGCGATTTTAGTGAGCTAAATTTCAAAATCGCAAATAATAATCTTCGTCTACAAATTTATGATATGTTATTTGGAAAACTATTTGTGATATTGATTATCTGCTCGCAAAAATCCCTAGGTATTTTGTTAACTTTGTAGAATGTACTATAGATCACCAATCTCGGACAATCCGTTGAAGAGGGACGGACGTTAAAAGGTTAAAATTGGTCTTATGGGGGAAGCAGGTAGACGAAGATGAATGGACCCGCCCCTTCATGTAGTGTGAAAATATCAGAACAAATTGTACTCAACGAGCTTTTTTACGATGAGTGAGAGACATGATTAATTTATAAAAACCATCTACAAATCATATGTTGATGGATCATCAAATGCCTTAATGTATATTTATTTTTAAATTGTTTGTGTATTATATAAAAGAGCTTAAATAAACATATGAAATAGTTAACATTATTGTATCTTTGTTAATATCTGTCACTAGTTATGTAACCGACCATTTGCCCGAGGGTGAGAAATGACCCTTGAAATAACAGCTTGTCGCCGCCTCAGCTGGGCGGTCTTGTTAGGCCCACCATCAATCACGTGACTGTTATCGCCGACTAATTGGAGGGGAGGGGCGATTGGCAGGAAATAAATGTTATATCTGTGAGCTTTGGGTTATGAAGAAACTATAACAAACAAATTTACGAATACACGAAATGGAAAGTTGCAAGAAGTGATTGAATTGAAAATGCATAAAGTGTAAAACCTCAGCATGTTGGTAGGTACAGGCCTCTGAGACAAAAGCAGCGAGAAAGCAACGTGGTTAAATTCGTTGCGATCAAGAACAATTTCATGAGTAATGTTTAAAGCAAACGGTGACTGCCTCCCTTCTCCCCCTTTGCCTTACTGGTTACGTCCCTCGAACTCGCATGGTAAATCGGTTTCACTCCATGATGATCCCATAAGTTCCCCGTAGTAAGGCATTGCGGGGTTAAAAGATATACTAACATATTAGATTGCATAACTTTAATTTAATGCTGCGTTGTAAATGTTTTCAGTGTTTTTTCCCTATTTAAAAAAATAAGTTTTATTTTGTTTGGGCTTACTTAAATCTAAATGGGAAGGTTAAGTCCTTTTAAAAAGTTAATAAATTACTTATACCATTTAGAAATAACTAGGGTTCCCAACAGCTTTGCTTGTTCACCTGAATTCAGTTGTATGGTAAAATAAAATTGTACAGCTGATTGAATTTCAATATTCCAATATTTAAAATGGGTTTTAACTTTTAACAATAAGTAAAAACCTTCGAAATAGGAGGGTGAGTAAGAAGTATTAGTCGAACAAGCCAATCCTTGATTAATTATTATACTTATATCCCCTTCCCACACAGCAACGTACGTCACTAGCGCACAACACAGTTGATCCGTGGTGCGTGCCTTGTTAAATATTCGATTAATAGAGTTGTGTTCGGTTTTGTTAATTATGAATATAAAGTTAAAACAACCAAATATGATAATTTATATCTGCTTCCGAATTCAAATATAGCCTAACCACCGCAGTACGCAGTAAATATTGATACTCTATACGTATGTAACAAACTTCAACTTAATAATGGCAATCCCAAATCGAGTATTGTTTCAGGAAACCGAGTATTTCTAGACATTCCAAACAATGCCTAGAACTATATGATTATTGTAATTATTATGAGATATTAAGATATTAAATTACATATTCATTTTATATTATAGCTGTTTATATTTGGCTTTTTATTTAACTTTTGTCTCTTATCTGTCTCTATCATAATTAGTTTATATATATATATATATATCAATTATTCTATATTATTAATACGCTGCATGCAAACTTTGTAAACAATATGATTTTTTTGTTTTAAGATTCACGATCCATATATTATATTACAAGATTAACCCCCACATATTATACACTGATACTCGCGTCTAGGAAACAAGGCACGTGCAGATTTGCAAACTGGCCTTAGATTTTCGATTTGGGCCTCAAGGCTCTGCCCCATGGTACTTCCAAGTCCCTATGTCATTTATATCTGGAGGAGGGTTTTATTTGGTTTATGTCACATGTGTTTTTGTTAATTGAGTTCAATTAAATAAACAGATTTTATAAGGATTATGTCTAACTACAGACTGTCATTGTTTGTTTTTACTATTTAATTATTTAGTATTCCCGCTTCTCAAAACGGGATGCGCAAACTGCGCATAGGAAATCCTAGTATTAAAAAAAGACTGTAGTGTAAAAACTGTATTCGTAAATAGTTGTAGGGTATAGTTTGTAGCAACCTGACTGCACTATTTACTGTAGTCTATAGGATGACCAATATAATCCTGTTGTACATCCTGAGAAGGTTCTATGACTTTTTAATACGTTCATTTCTTATGGTCCCATAAATATCCCTAGATAATCCCCGTTGGACATCTAGGGGACGTTGTTTGGTGTTTATTATTAATATCCCCAGTAGGTCCAAGGGACATCCTATATTCATTATTTATGATTTTCCCAGAACTTCATTGAGAGAGGAAGTTTATTTATCCTGAGAATATATTGATGATAACCCCAGGATACAGTTGCCGGACACGATAGCTCAGAGGTATAGCTCATCGAGAGTCAGTTTCGATCCCGGCTGAATGCAACGATATTTTTTCACGAGCGGCCTCCACTGGCATGCCGGAATGAAATGACTAATGCCGAGAGGGTACCTCGCTGTCAGATCACCGCATAGGCCTATTGGTTTATGGCGACGGGTGGATGAGTTTATTTTATTTAAAACAAGTTAGGATGATCCTAGGATATCCTGCATAGCCACCTGCCATGTATATGGGATGTCCTGGAGACAACCTTGAGTCGTGTGGGTGCTCGCAGATAAAGTTCAAGATGGATCTGAAAAGGACCAGGATAACTGTTTATACCGTACGTGGTGAAATTAGTCGTATCTTCATTCTTTTCAGAACAAAACGTATGTATGATTTAAATTTTTAGATATAGATTTTAAATTACAGAGCTCAATTGTGAACATATCTTAGCTTTATAACTTTATATTTTTAGTAGGGATGGGTGCAAAATGGCCATAAATAAGTTCTAAAAACGTAAAGGCGGATGTTGGTGGTGGGAGACAATTGTTTAGTAACAATACGAAGTTTCGTTTGATCCAGTTGTAGTCTAACTGCTATTAACTTCGCTCTACTTGCTCTAGACATATAATTCTAGTTAAGAGTTGGCATCAAATGACTAGTTTAATTATGTATTAAAAATAAACGAATTCAAGATAAATACTCCAGCAGCAGCAAACATGCAATTTCGGACTTATAATTATAATTAGTAACAAATGATTTAATTTCAAACTGAAACAGATATAATAAGATTATAGCTCAAATTTGTTGAGATTTTTTCACCAGTTGAACAACAAAAATTGTATTTTGAATATTACGAAAGTCTAAATTAATTTGACTGAGTGATTTTGACTGAAAAAGTTAATTTTGCGTCAAACATTAAAATCGGTGCTTCTGTAGGACAAACTCTGAATTTAGTTATTTGAAAATATCTCTTTTTTCAGTGGTGGCAAACTTAATTCCCAGGGAATTTTAGATTTTTGTAAAGTTCCTGTAACTGTTCATGCCAATTGATTCGGTAGGTTTGAGTGATTGAGGAACAAAAAGCAGACAGACAGACGGACATACATCATCCCATTTTTATATATTAGTAAGGGTAAGAATTAGCAAATGTTAGGAAAATATATTATTACAAGCTGTTACCCGCTGCTTCGCTTGCGACAAGTTAAAACACATTAAAAATATCAACCTGACCAGCACCATCAAATCTTTGATTAGTTTTGCCACATGACTTCCTTAGCCCTAACTTAAAAACTACAGCTGGTAAATTGATAAATGATATCCTCCCTTAACATTTGCATTGGAAATTACAGGAACTATGGGGTAGAGCCCTAAGGTTGGATGTGGGCATTATTAGGTCTAAATGCTAATGTAATATGTAAGCTATGTTCATGCAAAATATTAACTTAATCGGTCCGGTAGTTTATGCTTGATGGAACTCCAAATATCCATACATACATCCAAGCTTTCACATTTATAATTTTAGTAGGATAGACTGAAGAAAATATATTGAGTTACCATGGCAGCGATTTCAATATAATTATAGGTATTTTAAAACCCAGGAAACGGTCTTTGGTTGGGACTTTGTTTACAGCTCCACTCAAGCAAATTTCCTCTCAAGATCTCAAGCTATTTATCTGCAATGTCTTGGCGTAGTCTTTTGTAAGTAATTACAGATATACTCTCTTTTAATTCAAAACACTTTAAATTAATTATAGTATTTTGTGACAATTCGTCGGGTTTTTATGGCAGTTTAAACTTCACTTAAGTATGAACACATGACAATACGCAAACGAAGTAGAAGATAAAATAGTTATACCTGATTTAAAATGTTTACATTGTATTGTGGTACATAAGAACATTTTAAAGAGGAGGGAAGAGCAACAAAGTAAAATTAAGTTTTTTGAGTTCTATCCTGTGCAATTTTCTATTTTGTATTTTGTATTTTGTAAATGTGCAATTTAGTATTTTGAATCATTAACCTAGGTTTTGTGGTTGTAGGGAAAAGTCAAAAAACGCGTCCATAAAATTGTCCATGTTAATCTTATGGGAAAAAGGTTTTTTGATTTTCCTCAGATAATTTTACTGAAAACTTGAGATTTGCTGATACCAATCAGCTTAGCTCTACAAAATAATCATTTTGGTATTTTAAGTGTTGTTCTACGTCCAACTGTTGCAGAGATATTCAAAGTGCTAAACACAGTACATTGTCCAATGTTATCCTTATGGAGAATAAATAAAATGTTTTATTTCGATTATATATGAATGTATATTGATGAAACTTGTTATGTGGCCTCGTGTAGTACTGGTATATTGATATTTGCACACTAAATGATTTTTTTGTTGATTATCCCCGTTGCAGCAAACCTGCATATTCGGCCCCTATATTATACATATGGAGAATAAGTCAAGTTTTATATCTCCCTTAGTTATGAACCTAAATTAATACAACTTGGTATGAAGCTTCACCTGGTTGAGTTATATTGATAATTGCAAAAATAAACTTTTTTTATCTTCCTCGTTGCAGCAAACCTGCGCAATCAGCTCTAATGTTATTCTTATGGAGAATAAATAAATGCAATATATCACTTATTTATAAATGGATTTTTGTGAAAATTGGTAAGTAGCTATATGTAGTAGTGAGACATATATATATGCATTGGAAATTCGCTGAGTACGCAGGTTTGCTGCGACGGGGGTATTTTCAGAAACGATGCCTTTTTCCAGTTCTGAGGGTGTTCAAATATGTAAATAGTTATCTTGTTGGCACTCCGACATACAATAATTTTGAAATTTGATACATTAGTTGACTGAAAAACTGTGAGATGTGAGCTCACAAATGCTAACTTAATAAGTTCGGACAGGGGTGAAGGAAATCAATTACATTTAATTCACACAGGGAGCAAAATGTATAATGGCGTGCACACCTATATCTTACAAGTGAATTTTAATACGTATTAAAGCCAATGGAATATCGCAAACGTAACAAAACAAATACCCCCGATGCAACAAACCTGCATAATCAGCGAATTTACAATGCATATTATATATATTAATACCACATAAAGCCGCAAACCGAGTTTCATAAAAAATATTCACAAATAAGCGATATATATACAATTTTAATTATTCTCCATAAGAATAACATTCGGGATGAGTAAATAGGTTTGTTAAAACAAGGAACATCAACAATTAATTGGTTTCTATGCACATATCAATATAACTCAACTAGGTGAAGCCACATACCTAGTTTCATCAATAAGCGGTATTTCCCATTTTGATTAATCTCCATAAGAATCAAATGGGGGATGAGCACGCAGGTTTGCTGCAACAAGGAACGAAAAAATGGGTGTTTAAGCAAATATAATACTAGGTATCAACTGAAGTCATATACAAGGTTTTATTAATTTTCGTTCATAATTAAGGCAGACATAGCATTTTAATTTTTCTCCATAAGAATATCATGGGGGCTGAGTAAGCTACGCAGATTTGCTGCTATTAGTGCTTTTAGGAAAAAAACTTTCTGAGCAAATATCAATAGACCACAACCAGATAAAGCCGTATACCAAGATTCATCAGTGTACGTTCATAAAAAAGCGAGATATAATTATTTTCATACTCTCCATAAGAATTGCATTGGATTGACGTTCTCTGTAAAAATATTCTTTACAATTTTTAAATAGTTTGTTTTTTATTACCTTTTGTATCAGGGTGGATTGTGTTCAGCATTGTCAATATCTCAGTAACTAATTGACGTAGAGGAATGATCAAAATACCGAATTGTGTGTTTTTTAAGCTGAGTCCAATGGTGAAAATTAAAATTTGATATTTCAAAAATTATATGTAAAATGTTCAAAAACCCCAACTTTGGGGTACAAAACCCCCCCAAAATACCCCTTTAGATAGAGCGATATGGCTGGTTTTAGAATGTAAAGTCATAAATGTTGCTTTACACGTTTGTACCAGATTTCATCAAAATCGGACCTTCTTTACGAGAGTTATCGCACCTACGGACGTTTAAGCATATATATATATATATATATATATATATATATATATATATATATATATGCTTACATGGCATATATATATACCATGTCGATTACGCAATTGAAGCTATGGTAATAGCTTCTTCCCTAGGGGGGAAATTCGTTAAAAACAAAATAGCTGGGTTTCTATGAATTAATTGAGAAATTACAATTTAATATATTTAGATATTCGAACCAAACCAAAACTAGTTATGGGTAAAAGGACGATAAATGTTTGCGATAATCTACTAAACTATTCTCATCCTTCGATTCTCACCTGACTCGCTCCATTGTGGGCACATGATTAATATTGTTTGTATTCCAGCAGTTGCTACTTTTAGGTTATATATGTAAACATTTGTATTAAGTGAAACAATACACAATATCGACCTTTAATGCGTTTCTCACTCTCTCTGGGATACACATACGTTTTTGGTAAGTAAACAATCAGACCTATCATAAACTAACCTTACTTCCACCGTGCATAGTTCCGAGTCAAACTAATACAGTAAATATCACATGCATTCGTTTCTTGATAACATTTTGTTGATGTTGAGTATAAGTTTAATAGTGCTGTGGTGATTAGGTTATGTTATGTTTCGTTAATGATGGAAAAATAAATCTATCTATATAACACCGACGTCAGCAGGATGTACTTTAAGAGGAATAAGAAATAATTGTGAGTGTAAAATGAATAAGATGCCTTACATGTTATTGATCGACGCCATCAGCCAGAATAGTAAATCAATAGCCGATAACCAAATGCTTAAACGTCGATACAGTTTTAGGGTGGTTTATATTCCTGAAGTTATTACAAAATTCAAGCAGTGATGTAAGTCTACATCATCCTTTGTATCTTCCTATTATTATACATCAACACCCTGAATATACTTGTCCATATAAACAAAGACCACTAAACTATGGCCTAGCATGCTTTAAAGCTAAGAACAATAGTTACGTTATAAAACAGTAACTTTTAATAAGCTGAACAACTCTCACCCAACGTTTCAGAGAATGGTTTTATTGTATTTTTCAAGAATTATTTATGTATACCTTTTTTAGATGCCCTCTAACGGATTTTAATCAAACCGTAGTAAACCGGCAAAATGGTATAGATATTAAAGTCAAAAAGGTGACAAAATGCATACCGTCAAACTGTAAACATGTATCACGCGTTTTTCCTCGATGATGAACACTATAAAAGAAAACCTAGAAGTTTCAGGTAAATGGCCAGTAAATCACTTAGAAAGCGTAGAATGTAAACCTTAATAAAAGGAATCAGAATTATTCTTCGGCATATAACTAACAAAAATAAATGTTCAAAAATAACTAAAACTGTTGAAAATTTAGACAGTTTTTTAGTAAAATCAATTGTTTAGGTTTTGTGTATTTTATTATTTACTCACACTCTAAAATACCTTTAGAAATACATGACACCCTCAACCGGTCTCGTAAAGCCAATTCGGAAAAGGATTTTTAAAATAAATTAAAAACTGAAAATTCCCTTAAACTCATTACATTGGGATATGTTCAATTTCATTCTTTGTACGTTAGCTCGAAGTAAGTTTAAAATATGGAACAATCAAGGGTGAATTTGTTTTACAGCTGTTAATGAATCTGTATTGCGAAGGATGGCACGACTCTTGAGGTGGAGACATACAGAGTGTGTAATACGAGAGGGCGAGTTTTTGTCGGTCACGCTATCGTTATTCAGACCCAGAAACACTTATCGGGTTTTGTCGATCATTAGTTTAACTGAATGAAAGTGTAACTCATGTATAAATACATTTGTTACGGTTTTTGTAGAGATACTTCTCCAACTATAAGATGCTCACCTCTAATATCTGTTAATTTTGTTTTTGTTGCAGATGCGTTCAGAACCACGTAGATGTAGCATTACAACAAAATGCCTATGGAGATTTGCAAGGATCGAGCCTGGATCCTCTCAGATCAAAGTAAAATGTTCTAATAGAACACACATTGCGAGTTACGATGCCAAATTTGCCTACAAATCTACAGCAAACTGCTCTATAAATATAAACCAATCTATTAAACAAAGGTTTATCTTAAATTCATCCAATTTATCCTTATCTTAAGTCACCATAAATAAGCTTTCCCAAACATAAAAAGTCAGGTGAGAATGTAAGGTAGTGGTGGTTGGTTCGGTAGCCACATGGGTCAAAATACGAACCAACTGAGGAGATCTCTATATACGCTACTATGTCAAAAGAGACATACTGGTGACGTGAAACCGATATCAGAAAACTAGAAAACTAGAAAAAAAGGCTCAGGTTTGCTCTCTGTGTTGTTTACTCAACATATGACAGCTTTTGTACAACCAATTGCTAATGTTTTGTTTTGACTCTCAAACCAAAAAAGATTAAATTTTTTATTTTAGCAGCTTCCATCTATAAGCTTTTAAAATCCTTCTTAAGCTTTACAAGTTATTCTTGCACATAAAAATATCATTAACATTAATGTTAAAATATTTGGCGTTATCTAGAGTCTAATGGATCCATCGTATATCACCGTCACATCAATCCTGCGTACATAGCGAATTTTAAATGCAACTGCACATACCTATTCATTCACACAAAAAAAGCCACGTTCCAAATTGTATTAACAATGCTTTAATAAACTATATATAAAATGTTATCAATTTTCTCTAAGAAAAGCAATCAGCTGACGACGCAGGTTTTCTGCAACATGGACCACAAATATTACCACTTGAGACAATAAGTGCTTTGTTCTACACTCAACAAACACGTTTTTCTTAATGGTCGGAGAGCGGCTATAATGTATATTCTCCTCCTTAAGAATAATGTCAATGTCAACCTAAAAATATACTTGGTAATCATATTAAACAGTAGTCTTTAAAAGAACTCACTTACTTACCCAATACTTGGATCGAATAAAAAATACAGTACTCAATAAAAGTGAAATAAAACTGTTTAAAAAGTTCTTTGTTCTCTTGAGAGACACAACGTTAAGTTTATTTCAATGCGGCGTCCAATTAGAAGCGAAGACCCCTGCCTGTGCTTTGTGAGTGATGCAAACGATTGCTTTTGACTAAACAAAACAGTGTAAAACTCCTTTTTTTTAACACAGAGAAGTATTCAGTTTTGTGTGCCAATTACGAGATTTTTTTAACTTCTTACTTTGATTTTGATAACTTGTTAACATCTAATATATTTAAAAAAATAATGGATTGAAACTTTAATGATAGTTTAATGACTTTTGACGGTTGAAATATATTTTAATTTATTTTAAGGTTTTCCTACCAATATCTCCACAATAATTGGCATCTACCATACAATTATTCGGTTCTAAAATAACCTTAACTATAATATATTGTGAAAAATCTACTTCAGTTGGGTTGAAAGTTATAAACTCGGTCAAGCGGTACTCTGCACATTCATCTCACTATTGTTGTAAAACTATGGCCAATCGCAGGTTTAATATCCAAACATTTGTTAATGTTAGTGATTATGTATGAGCCACTCGAGCCACAGCCACAGTCAAGAGCCACAACTCGACAGCTGTGCCGCTGACAGGGTCCACTTGCTGGCGAAACAACCGTTCTCATTTATACTTTAGAGCTACTTCACTGGATTTGATATTTTAGGAATATTTTTAAGTATAAATTGTTGCATTCTCTGTAACGTTGTGGAAAGAAACTATTTGCGACGAAACTACAGAAAACAAATTATACGAGTAACTATTCTCTTGTTACTACTGGATTGTAATATATTTACAAACTGAGATAAGTAGATTAGTTGGAAATGGAGGCTAAAAAATAGTTATACTTACTGGAAAGAAAAAAAGAATAATTTTATTTCCATATAGGGTATGTGTCTGAGCATTTTACTCATAGAATTGGAAGTTGCTATATTGGTATTAATAGCAAACGTAGCTGGTAATGAAGATTTTATGTGATAAACTACTAACATTTGGTATTAATTTATTTATTTTATTGTATCCTCATATCCAAAAGGAAAGGGAGCCTCTGGCCAGATTCTCTCCTGATTTCGACTTGTCGTCAAGTTGAGCTTCCACCCAACAAAGTTTCATTCAAGTTTGGCAACTGTCTTGGTTAACAATTGTCTCCTCTTGGCTTTTGCAGTGCACGTCATATATACAGTCAAATAACCCCTCACTTTAGTTAAGAAGGTCAACAAGATATGTATTGATACCTCAAATTGAATACATCCCTGTAGAACAGGTTTTATCTTTTATAGCAACAGAGCAGAACCTTTATATTACTGGTTGCAGATCTATTAAATATTGATCAAATATTTACAATTTTAACTGAGTGAAGCAATAACAAATAAATCGCTAACTAATAATGCTCGACAAGTCAATCCATCCGAGAACAATATGCGACAGTAAAACTTCTAAATAATATGAGTAAAGACATTTACAAGTTACTTAATGAATCACAGTCGAGCATGGAAAATTGATTAGTATAACGAGAGGACATCCGTATGTTGTTGTATGATGAGTAATCCTTAGCTTATTGCAATCCCCTGTCTTATTTTACTAAAGCGTGTGTCCAAAGTATTTAATTTTATTAGGCACTCCTCACCTTCAGGTTATGCGGCGTTAGTCCTACGTTAATAGTGACGATTTTAATAAACAAATTATCTTGTCATTATAAAAGTGGTAAAAAATACACTCAAAAAGTTAACTCGAAATGTACAAACACACACCGAAACGCCAGACATATCCACCAGGGTTTCGAAAAATCGAAAACTTGTTTGTCATTCAGGAACTTCTCACGTTCAGGTTATGCGGAGTTAGTCAACATACAGGTGACGATTTTAATAGTGAATTCTCTTGTCATTATAAATACCCCCGTATCAGCAAACCTGCATACTCAGCGAATTTCCAATGCATATAAATTTATCTTAATACCACATAAAGCCACATACCAAGTTTCATCACTATACATTCATAAATAAACGATTTATGACATTGTAATTATTCTCCATAAGAATAACATGGCGGCTGAGTATGCAGGTTTGCTGAAATAAGGAACACTAAAATTGGGTTTTTATACAAATATCAATATAACTCAACTAGGTAAAGCCACATACCAAGTTCTATTAATTTATGTTGTTAATTAAAGGAGATAACACGTTAATTATTCTCCATAAGAATAACATGGGATCTGAGTATGCAGATTTGCTGCTACGGGGACTATAGGCCAAAAAATGGGTTTTTGTGCAAATATCAATAGACCACAAGTAAATGGAGCAATATACCAAGTTTCCTCAGGATAAGTTGATAAATAAGCGAGATATACAATTTTTCTTATCCTCCTTAAGAATAGCATTGGACAACATAACTGTGTTTAGCACTTTCAATATCTCAGTAACCAATTGACGTAGACCAATGATTAAAACACCAAATATTGCGTCTCTTTAAGCTGATTCCAATGTAAAAAAATAATTTTCTTTTCAAAAATTATATGTAAGAAACTAAAAAAACCCATTTCGGGGTACAAAAGCACCCCAAAATACCCCTTCGGATAGACCGATCTGTCTGGTTTTCGAACTTGACTTTCGAAGAGAAAAGTCATGAATGCCACTTTACACGTTTGTACCAAATTTCGTCAAAATCGTACCTTTTTTACGACAGTTATCGCACCCACGGACACACACACACACACACACAAACACACACACACACACACACACACACACACACACACACACACACACACACACACACATATATATATATATATATAAGATGTATCTTCATATTTTAACAAAGTACCCTTTTTTTATAAAAAACATTTTTATTTCAGACTGACATGTTTCGTGCGCTTAGGCCATTATCAAAGTCTATAAAAATATAACCTCACATTTAAAATAAAATAAATATTAATCATATGTTAAAATTAAGTATTTTAAAGTTGCATATGAATTTTTGTTGTTGTCATAATCCATAATATATTTTATTTTCTCTTGTTATTTTCTTTAAATACTATATAACATTATTTGAACACGTTCTTGTTCTTATTTTTTCGATTTTATCAAACATCGGGTTTGATTGTTTAGGTAAAACTGTATTTAATATGTTTGTAGGGTCTTTTTTTTAAATTAAAGTAAATATTCCTTTCTTCTTTGACAAATAGCTTCTCTCTTTCTCGTTCAAACTCTAATATTGTTAGATGTTCTTTTAGATCTGTAAATTTGTGTTTCGACTTTATCAAGTGTTCTGCAAAGTTAGATTTCATCATTGTTTTGTTATTCGATTTAAAGGCTTGTAGATGTTCATTGAATCTAACTTTGAAGTTTCGAGAAGTTTGTCCGATATAATAACTATTACACTCGTTGCAGTTTATTTTATATAATCCAGATTTGTTATATGTGTCGTCTTTATTATCTTGATGATTTGCTATTTTGTTGTTTAACATTTTAAAAATATTGTTCCTAGTTTTATAGCTTAGACTAATTTGAGAATTTTTAAATGTGTTTCTTATAGCTTTGTTCATACAATTGTTGTACGGTATGCACATATATTTATTTTTCTCTCTGGTTTCTATATTTCCTTGTAGTCTTTCTTCTCTTTGTTTTTTAAGTTTTTTATTAATCATGTTGTCAATCATTTTTCTTTTATATCCATTGTTTTCGGCTAAATATTTGATCACATTGGTTTCTTTTACAAAATTATTCTTTTTCAGTTGGATGTTTATTAATCTATGAATTAGGGAATGGAAAGTTGCCATTTTATGGGACCATGGATGATTTGAGTGAAATGGAATGATTGTGTCTGATGTTGTGGGTTTTCTAAAAATATTAAATGATGGTTTTCTGTCTTCTTTAGAAATTGTTACATCTAGGAAATTAATTTCTTCTTTCTGGATTTCACTAGGAAATTTAATTTCGGTAGATAAGTTATTTATGTATGTTAATAATTGTCTGGCTTCGTCTTCATTGCCTTCGAAAAGACATAAAATATCATCCAAATATCTGTGCCAATAACATATTTTCTTTCTGTAGGGATTAATGTCATTCATTATTTTATTAGTTTCCATTTCCAATGGGATCCCCCCTATCAGGACTTATTGCAGATATTTACATGACAGAAGTGGAAACTAATAAAATAATGAATGACATTAATCCCTACAGATAGAAAATATGTTATTGGCACAGATATGTAGATGATATTTTATGTATTTTCGAAGGCAATGAAGACGAAGCCAGACAATTATTAACATACATAAATAACTTATCTACCGAAATTAAATTTCCTAGTGAAATCCAGAAAGAAGAAATTAATTTCCTAGATGTAACAATTTATAAAAAAGACAGAAAACCATCATTTAATATTTTTAGAAAACCCACAACATCAGACACAATCATTCCATTTCACTCAAATCATCCATGGTCCCATAAAATGGCAACTTTCCATTCCCTAATTCATAGATTAATAAACATCCAACTGAAAAAGAATAATTTTGTAAAAGAAACCAATGTGATCAAATATTTAGCCGAAAAATGGATATAAAAGAAAAATGATTGACAACATGATTAATAAAAGAACTTAAAAAACAAAGAGAAGAAAGACTACAAGGAAATATAGAAACCAGAGAGAAAAATAAATATATGTGCATACCGTACAACAATTGTATGAACAAAGCTATAAGAAACACATTTAAAAATTCTCAAATTAGTCTAAGCTATAAAACTAGGAACAATATTTTTAAAATGTTAAACAACAAAATAGCAAATCATCAAGATAATAAAGACGACACATATAACAAATCTGGATTATATAAAATAAACTGCAACGAGTGTAATAGTTATTATATCGGACAAACTTCTCGAAACTTCAAAGTTAGATTCAATGAACATCTACAAGCCTTTAAATCGAATAACAAAACAACGATGAAATCTAACTTTGCAGAACACTTGATAAAGTCGAAACACAAATTTACAGATCTAAAACAACATCTAACAATATTAGAGTTTGAACGAGAAAGAGAGAAGCTATTTGTCAAAGAAGAAAGGAATATTTACTTTAATTTAAAAAAAAGACCCTACAAACATATTAAATACAGTTTTACCTAAACAATCAAACCCGATGTTTGATAAAATCGAAAAAATAAGAACAAGAACGTGTTCAAATAATGTTATATAGTATTTAAAGAAAATAACAAGAGAAAATAAAACATATTATGGATTATGAAAACAACAAAAATTCATATGCAACTTTAAAATACTTAATTTTAACATATGATTAATATTTATTTTATTTTAAATGTGAGGTTATATTTGTATAGACTTTGATAATGGCCTAAGCGCACGAAACATGTCAGTCTGAAATAAAAATGTTTTTATAAAAAAAGGTACTTTGTTAAAATATGAAGATACATCTTATAATATTAGTAGCCCTACTCAATCATTATAACATAATATATATAATATATATATATATATATATATATATATATATATATATATATATATATATATATATATATATATATACAGTTTCGAACGAATGGTGTTTTTGGGGTCTGGGGACCTTAAAACGAAAAGTTATCATGGTCCCGGGCCTAGGTCTTTCCATGCCTACTACGGTAATAGCTTCTTCCCTATAGGGGAAATTCGCTAAAATAAAAAACTAACACACGCACACCAAAACGACATGTTCAAAGACACAACGAAACGCCAAATAAAAATTCCCGAACGCTTCGGAAAACCACGAAAACGTTTTCCGTTCTTTAGGGTTGCTTGAGAAAACAAACTTTTATTTATTTGTTGTTGTAATAGAGCCGAGTGCCTAACCAAGACAGCCGAAAGAACTTAAAGGTGTATGACATACATTTATCATAACTGCTGGAAAGTTTCCGCAGAAAGGTTTAAGGTAGTATGCAGGTATTTTACTACTTTAAAACAAATCTTATACGTATATAACTATTTTTCATATTTTAAACATGGAAGATTAATCCATTCTGTTTGGCTTAGAACAAACTATCACGTACGTGGTAGTCTATAATATTACACCGTTGTCTGTACGTTTTATCTCCAGCTGTCTGCCTCCTGTATACTTGTCCAACACACGATTACCACACAGATGAGGACAGCAGCTGTGGCCAATGAGGTGATGCCTGATATGGTTATTGGGTGCGGCTTGGCGAAGAACACGACCCAGCTTGTAAGTTGAGGTGAACTTCTTAACACTCTCATTACAATGTTTTAGTCGATTTATGAATACTACCTATGGTCTTTTCAAACGTAATATACCTAAAATATGCCTATTATTGATATTGTCATGTATGAACCAAATTACGAGTTGTGTTAGGTTTTTCTTAATAAAGTAGTGTTTCAGAAATAATTAATTTTCTTTAGTTTTAGTTGATGGTGGTCTCAAGTTCATAGAAATTTATTTTAGCCACAGCGACCTATTTTTTCACAAAAAAATTTCAGTGGCAACTAGTTTTGACTTTTTTGTTATATTATCTTTCATCTTCCCAAGGATGGGTCTTCATTAGAAGAAGGTCCATAAAATAACACATAGTTTTTTATAGTTTTGTGTTTGTATATATGAAAATATAATACAAACCACAGGGCCACTAAGTTATCCAAATGTTAAAGCAATCTGTGTGGTACTGAAATAAATCCCACACTTGCCAGACCTATGTATGTATTATATCAAGTTCAGTTTCTTCCAGTAAAAGAACGGATTAACTAATACATTTTTTTAATGAAATTTCATATAAAGTGAAAATAGCTACAGTCTAAAAGCTGTTATATTATTTTAAATCCCAAAACTCCCTTAGTGTAGTTAACTTTAAAAAAAATATATTACTAAGAATGTTGTTAAATAATAAATGTTAACAACAAATAATAATGTTAGTGCAATATAAAACATAGCCCGATATTAATAAACAAACATTACTAATGACATATAAAAACATTAAATATCTATTACGGTGTGTAAAACAACATAAAGTTTTCATTGTAATAATAAACATAATAATTACGATTTTGAGGATAATAATTTGTAAATTGACTCTTGATAACCACACCAACATATTATATATAGTATTTTTAATTACTTATAATGTCAGTCAAATTAATATCGTACCACTTTGTCCCCAATAACTTAAAGCAACATACATATACAACATAAATGAGTTATGTATGTATAAACAAATGAAAAACAAATTTAAATACGAGAAATATTACATTTAGGATTAATTTTAATTACTTAAAGTTAAATCTACATCGGAAACATAACATTAGACTGATATATTCAGCATAATGTTGTTTGATAGCTGTCAGTCACAGGACATTGTTATTATAAGGCTCGTTTATCAGTGACTAATAGTGATGTAAATAAATAGCGCTTTTTGCTACGTGTTTATGTTTGTAAATATTACCAGATTTGTTATATTTATTTAATTTAATGTTCATTGTTTGTTTGAGTTGGTCAAGATCAATATATAAGCTTATATAATATTCATCCGGGATGTTCAATTCAAAATACTTGTTAACCAATGTAATCTGATAAATATTGACTTAAACAATATTTTTTCTACAAAACCAATTCCCCACTCAACTTAAAGTTTTAATATTTATTTAATTAAAATTAGGCAAGCAATATCAATGTCAATAAAATTAGCAAGTCAGGAACATTTACTTAACACCCACTCACCCTACTGGTAATACAACTTTGTTATTGTTATTATATTAATAGAAATGTTATCAGTTTATATTTTATAGAAGTTATTAGTTTAAAATTGTGTAAAACATCTGATATCATGGGAGGCTGGATTTGCTCACCATTTCCATTTTTGTTGAATGCCCAGTACACATTTTGAACTGATATGCTTCGCAAACAAGATGTTACTAGTTTGTTACTATCTTTAAACCACATTAACTAGCAGTGTAAATCACAATTTTAATATTGTTTGGATGTATGTCCTGCATAAACTTATGCTTTTATTATGTAGAAAAATACATTACTTACAATAATTTCTGGTGTAATGGGTATAAAATCGGTTATAGGTTTTACAATATGGACACCTTAAAATGAGTTTGGTTGATGTAAATTAAACTCTATTGTGTTTATAACGTTGATGGTGAGACATTGTCTAATATTCCGAGACAAAGCGTGTCCAGACACTGACGCTCTTATCATTGACGTGCAGCAGCAAGTGTGCCTGACACTCGTTATCACACCAACCTGTATTGACATGGTAACTTGTGTTGGTCTACTTCACTACCTTGTGTCGAGTGATAAATAATAATGTGAGAAATATGGTCAATTTAAGTGTTTTAAATGACTTATTATCAAGATTTTATTGCAATTTACCTAGATCACGGTTTTTATTGAGAATTATTTTGAACAAAAAGTTCAGAGAATTTTCCGCTAAATTCGATATATAAGCGGAAATTTCTATTCCCACAATTGAACATATGAAATGCGTTCATATTAGATTATTATATTTAATAGAATGAAAGCCAATCACATTGAAGTACCTCTTGAAAAATAAAAAAATATTTGTTAGTATTTATAGTTTCTCCAAATAAAATGTTATCACTACGATTTTGAATATAACAAACATTTCTGTACATCACATCAAATAGCTCATGATATTTAATTTTATTGCAAAAATATACTTTACTGAAATAATAAAGGAAAGGGAATGATCGAAGTTGTAGGGAAAGTTTTGAATGCGGTTGCGGTGGTATCAGGAAGGTGAGGATATTTCCGGTTTTGATATTTACCGACAGTTTCCGTTTCCGGAGGCGATGGATTTATTTGAGTTAAACCTGTCCTATCAATAAAATATAATGTTAAGTGGATTATTTTGTGTAATTTCGCGAATAATATTTATGGTGAAGGAGTTTATGTTGTTACATAAACTGTGATTTTCACAGTAACATTTAACAAATTAGAAGCTCTTTTCATAAAAAAATAATATATTTAAAATAAAAAAACTTAAATTATTAAACTTATTACTGAACTTATTATGGATTGGTGCTTCTTATTATTTGTTAATGCACAAAGAGGGATTATATAAACCTTCATACGTTTTACGTAACTTTTTTTGCCATCAGCTATATTCAGCTAAACCAATTGAATTTATATTTACTTTCAGCATTTTAAAAAGTTTCTAATATGTGTATTTTATTGTAATTTTTTTAAATTCGACGATTTAGTTCGATATTCTCTCATCCGTAAATATATAATATATTGTAATAGGTGATTTAATGGCACAATAGTTGCTTTTAGACAAAAAATTTCAGTGAATGTTAACAATTTTGATAATAATAAAATAGAAACGAGTATAGTTTTGAAATTAAATCTTCCTTTAAGATTTGAATAATAAATACAACAAGGAATATCATAGAATTAATGCTTAATACATTGCACTGCTTATTTTAGCTGACGCAACACTTCAGATAAAAACAAAACAAGGTTATTTGAAGGTTAAAAACAACAACTTATTAACAAGTTAAAATTATGCCTTCTATAATACTAAGGAGCATATTCACAACACATATGGAATATTCATTCTATTCTTTAACTTCAATTTATATATCTCGTCCCGAGCTTTCAGATAACAATGTTTCTTTTGAAAGGGAAACTAATGGTGGAAGCCCGCGCGGTTTAATATATCTTCTTGACTCACATTTCACCCTATACAAAGTGACTCAGGGTATTTCCTTGATATATTTTTGACAAGATATAGTAATACTTAAGCTTGCGTAAAACTCGCAGTGATCTTAAACGGTTGTATGGTACAAACGAGGTACAATATTGTATCAAGTAAAATTTGATGTTCTTATTCAATGTTTTGAGGATTTGGGAAACTTATAATTAAACAAAATAACTATCGATCCACTAAATTGTACAAATGAGTTGAAAAGAATATTTACATTTTAAATGCAGTTGATGTAGTAAAGTTATCTCAACAAATATATGAGCTCGAGAGAAGATGTTTTGGGGGAGAACCTTGATGATAAAAAATATGAGTTACACAGTAAACTGCCCTTTTAAGTAGTCAAATTATTTATTTACTAAATATAACTTTTCTGTATTAATTACTTAAAATTCAAGAAGATCAGATTACACATAGTATTTTATTGAATTATACTGGATGGTAAAGCCTTAGCTGATTATTTAAAAATTTTTAAACTATTGTTACTTAGGAGTTTTATATTTTTGAGATTCAGATTAACGTGAATTTGAATATTCCTAAAAACCTTTAGGTATATGAGATTGTAAAATAACGATATTTCCCATTAAGCACATCACTTATTTGTTCTAAAATACTATCTTATTTTGTAGTAATCCATCAGTTCTCTTCTTGATAACTATTACAAACTAATTTAACAGTATACAAATTTAATTAAACTATTTTAACAGTGTAATTTTTACTTTCTCCCCCTATACATAGTATATGGAGAAAGTATTGTTTTCGTCAAAATTTTCGAATTTGAGTTGTTAGTGGAAATATTCGTTTTGGTGCTCCCTGAACTCAAAAAAGTGGTTTCTACGTGATGCCTGTCTGTGTGTATGTGTGTCCGTGTGTGTGTGTGTGTGTGTGTGTCTGTGTGGATGTTTACAGAGCTAGAGCCCTAACCAATGGGCCGATTTTGATGAAATTTGGTATGTAGGTACTAATCCACGATATCTCAAGGCGATTTTTTCATTTTTTTGAATTTTTGATTTTTAATGGTAATTATCCCCCAAAAACCGCCAAAAAACATCAAAAATCAAAATTTCTCAAAAACGGCTCTAACGATTTTGATTAAACCTTAGTCGTTTGTAGAACATTAGTTTTCCAACAAAATTACACCACCCGCATTCCTGTAAAAATTCGGGTTCAGAAATTACAGGACTTAAAACATCAAAAATCCAGTTTTTTGGATTTTTCATAAAAAAAATAAATATAAAAAAATATTTCTATTCACAATTAAAAAGAGCTCAAAAAACTAAATAATTTAGTATTTTGAATTACTACTCTACGATTGCTGGTTTCGGAGAAAATTGAAATATTCTTTTTGCGGTAAACGCAGTACGTTGTCCAATGTTATTCTTATGGGGAATACAGAAATTACTATTTCTCTCTTATTTACTGATCAATTTAATTCAAACTTGATATGCTTGTCAAGTTAGCATTGACCAACATAGAAAATTCGAAATATGATGCCCCTTAATAACCCTGGGGGGGAATAGAGGGCATTTCCCCTCTTAAAACCACGAGTGTAGCAATGGATTCTGTAGTGCCTCCAAAGCAGGGATTTGGGTGGATGTTTTTTAAAACAACTTATTTACAAGATTTTCTGTACATTCGACCGTGCTTTGTATTCTTTATTTAGTAAATAAAAAGTAATTTATTCGTTAAAGTTGGGCTAAAAGGGAGAAAGTATGTGTCAGTTTCCTGATACCGTTTATTTAATATATTATGGAAAGAGATGGAGATAATGGCAGATTGTACGTTAGACGACGACGACCATTTTAGCAGATTTTTGAATGCAACTTTTTCATTGCATATGTTTGTCTGTAGGTTTGTTTTGGTGATTTGGAAGGTGCGAATTTTCATATATGTTCCCCATTAACCATTATTGATAAAAAATAATACATCAGACCCAAAAAAAATTTCTCACCAAAGGAGAATGAATAGTGAAAAAGATAACACTTCCGCTCACCACTCTCTTCATTTTTCCTCGCTATACAATGTGGTCGGTGTCTACCCTCTTTTCCCCTACATACGATAACAATGTTAATGTAGTCCACCATTAAAATAATAAAAATTTAAATAATTTACAAGTGAAGAAGTTTCTTTTGTTATAACTATGTCACATTAAATGTGTGTCATGACAGACGTATTTTTAATGAGCGTCACTCCATTGAGCGCTAATGAAGCCGGACGTTTGACTCGCGCCTGAATCACCTCAGGGAACAACAAAGTGGCGTTAAGGTGGAAAACGAACAATGACTACGCTTCAAACGTATTTTAATTATGTTCCATAGATATGGTAGCAAAATACGATGTTTTAGTTAATGAAAATTAAGATGTTTTACAAATACGATG
Source organism: Allygus modestus (assembly GCA_963675035.1). Taxonomy (NCBI): domain Eukaryota; kingdom Metazoa; phylum Arthropoda; class Insecta; order Hemiptera; family Cicadellidae; genus Allygus; species Allygus modestus. The sequence continues at coordinate 485,875,671 of OY776112.1, read as the reverse complement.
GTTCTATTTTTTTATAAATATTTTGAATTGTTTCATTCTCTTTAAATATTTTTGTTAAAAGTACTTTATTAGTTTTTATTTTTATTATATAACTATTACCACGTTGTGTGGTAATTAATAAAGTTATTGAATTTAAATATTTATTATTGTCAGCATTTAAATTTGTTGTGTTTATAATATCAATCACAGAGGTAGATTTAGTTTTACAAAAGTTACAATCTTAATCTTTAATTACATTTTTAACTGACATTGTGTGAACGAGGATAGCAAATGACGAATCTGCGTGCCTTTTGTTTTCCCCCATGTATTTTTATTTTGCTTACTAATTTTTCACTAGTGGAAACTCTTTCATGCAAAACCAAATTTAAACTGAAAAGTCACAACGAAAGGGAAAGTCACATTGTTGTGGAGGCAACGAAATGGAAAATTGCAACTTCCGCAAGAGAGGGTGCCACCCTAGATAGAAGACTGTGTGTTTGAATTTTGGTGGCCCAGAAGGACTTAGCATATTGAGGGGGGAGACACTGGGGATATGTATATTGATACTAAGGGGTTTCACCCCTACTCACTTCGCGTCTTCGCCACTTTTGCAGTATTTTGTCCAAGGTTTAGCAATCGTGATGAGGTTTCCATGGTGTTGGTTAACTTATGTGATAATAGGGTGACAAATAATGAATTAAATGTTCGAATTTCGTTGTGCTATTATGCTGTATTCTAAATATTATTATAAACAAAGGTAAGTTTAAAATAGTATTTTAAATGGTTTGTTATATTTTATATACTTAAAAAGTCAATAAAATATTAATTTTGGTTTCTAAATTTTCAGAATAGAGTCATTAACTTTGTGGAAGGCTTAAAAAGCCAAGTTTACTTTGAAAATGATTTAAGGCGTAGAGCCGTGGTGACTCTTCACAGAGTAAGTTAAATTAGATTTCCAAATTACAAAAAAAATTAGGGCTATTTCCAGTTTTAGATTTAAGGAAAACTGCTGCGAAGCCTTCCCTAAAGTCTGCTTTATCAGATAAACGTCCATACAGTTCCTAGTTTGATTATTTTTAAGTCGTTAACCATACAAAGTCAATATTCAATCTGTTCCAGTTCCCCGTAAATATAGCGCTAGGAAAACGAACTAAAATAATCTAACATTAAAATTAAAATCTATTCAAACAAATCCAAAATATCTTCGTCAATATTTTTGTAACATTTTTCATCTAAAATTAGATTAGCTAAGACCCAGTTAAATACAAAAAGGTTTTAAAAATTTGTTTATTTACAATTGTTTTTATTTGTTTGAGGAATTCCTCTTTTCGAATTGTAAATGGGATGGTCATTAGTCCAAAATCAATTTACTTTGTAAAGTAAGAAGAAATGACACTATACCCTAACCTAATTCCACCTATACCCGAAGCCTGAAGCGTGAGTGCAATTTGACGAACCCCATATCCATTGAGTGGTCAACGTGTAGAGTTTTTTTTTGGGGGGGGGGGGTGGTGAAGGGAGACTGCAAGTAACGTAAGACACTCTGAATAAATTGTACATATTTTATACTGTGTTAGCGCAACTCCTAAATGTAGGTAATACCACCATGCCACAATGACCATACTGGATCGGCAATCAATATCCGTTCAGTGCAGGTTGAGCTGACAGTAACTAATGCGCTCACAAAAAAAAAAAAAAAAAAAAAAAAAAAAAAACTAGTCGACCCGTGCAGAATTCCGCACTGCGAATTAAATCTTGTCAGCTGATCAGATGTTCTTTTGTTTACATTTTCGCCCCTGTAAAAACAAACTATTCTCTTTATTTATCTTTCATATTATTCAAATTTCAGAGAAGCGGTACATTTTTAGCCCGTGGGTCTATTTTTCGTCAATATGATAAGCTTTAAAATGAGGGGTAAATCATGTAGTTTGATAAAAGAATAAGTAAGATCTTGCGAACTGACAGAAAATCAGGCTGGAAAAATAATATATAAGATACGGTTTTGTTTTTTATTATCATAGAAACACTTTGGGATAACAGATTACATTTTTACTGTAAAATAAATATTAACCCACAAAGGGATGGATAAAGAGTGTTTACTAGATATTTTCTTTATGCATAATTACTCTTAAATATAGTATATTTTACTGTGTTAATATTAATGCATGGAGACTTCAATATTCTCTAGTTTGCCCCTTATGATACTTAGAGATTGGTATCATAGTACTATTACTACTCCATTACAGCTATAGAGTCCCCAATTCTATATTAGTGTCCACTGCCTCTCCATACTATTGCAGTCAGTTCAGAGTGCCACTCAATGTTTCTACAGTCAGAGTCCCAACACAAGGAGCGTTTCCCTGATCCTCTTTGTCAAGAGTCCTCGAGTGTCCTTGTCACTCACTCCTGCCTCTCGTTGATTTATAATCCCTCCTTTTTATTTCATTTTTGTAATGTATTTTTATCACCGGGTTAAAAGAGGTTTATAACTTTAGTTCTGTAATGGTTCACGTAATGTCGTCTCACTTCTGCCTTTTGAAATATTAGGTAACCCGTTAACTTTACTTATTAAAAATATCCTAATAAATTATTACACTAGACAATTGGTGAAAGTGATATATAATACGTTTGAAAATAATTTCCGAGCCGATCTCAAAAATGGCAATTAAAAGTTTAAACATAATAAATTGTTTGTTTCATCAAGTCCACAAGTAAATGTAATATTTCCCTTGAACTTGTTACATAATGTCTGGAATTTGTACTCGTAAAATTTATAGAAACAATTTGATTATAGTGTGTGACAAATTAAATGAATAAGTTGAAATTTCTCATTATAATTCTACTTGATATTAACAATCGATAGTTATACGTGTGTTGTGAAGTAGACGGACAGATGCATGTTATAGGAGCAATGGTGCATGGTCTTTTTAGCCACGTTTTAAATTAATCAAAAACAGAGTGGTGGTGGAGAGTATTTTACTTTACAACTAAGTTTTAAAAGCTAATATCTTTTTCTTAGTTCCGTAGCTTATTTTAGTGCCACATCTACCACTAGAGAAAATCTAAAGCAATTTTACAAATCAATATTTTAAAGTAGATTAACAATTGATGTAAAGTGTAATAGTTTTTAAAATATATTTGTTTACCACATAAGCGTGCGTTTTCCTTTAAGTCCAACATTTATTTCTATTTGGAATCAAATAACAAATTTACATACGTTCTTGTTTAAATACCTTTCAATTTGTTTCCTTTACAATCTTTACATTTACAAAACAGAGTCCTAACTGGGGTGCGTATGATGATGAGTATGAGTAAGAACTTACGAATTTAAGCCCGAACGAATGTGAATCATTTCATAAAAAAAAAAACTATAAAAGGGAATCATTGTAATCATTATTATTAATATAGTTCACTTGACTTGATTTACTGGTACATTACTTGATCAAAGGGGGTTCAAAACCCACAGTCAAGTACAAAACCCTCTTATAACGTTGGTGTATTTATGGCATATTGTTGGGAAACTTACGGAGCCATAAATCTTTAACGATTGTGTTATCATAGTAAGGCGTATCATTAGATGCATAGATAATTTTTTAAATTGCAACTATACTTCGTTTCTCCTTTCATGGGTAGCAAAATCTAATTGGTAAAAGCATACGATTACAATCCTACATAATTTCTATTTAATATTCAAAGTAAGCTAATTTAACTGGATGTTCTGTATAACCTCCGAAGTAACTTTATTTTAAATTGTTGACACAATTTTCCAATCAAAATTCAAACGTAGCCAAAACCAATTCCAAGTAGTTAAATAAATGTAATCACAACGAAACTAAACTATTTTAAAAAGTCTTCAAAATTCATGAGAAGTCTTTATCTTTATGAAATGGGTTCCTGTAACTTTTGAGTAGTTGAAATATTTAAAAGACAAAAATTTGGAGACAAGGTATTCAAATACAGGGTTTAATTCCTACCGTTTCAATAGTGTTTATGTGTCAGCCACTAGAGCCACAGCCGTGGTGGGTGAGGGCCATAACTCGACACTTGTGTCTGCCGCAGTGTCTGTCCACTTGCCGTTGAAAACTGTCCGTGTTGGCTTGTAGCTTAGTACAACTTTAATGTTCACGTTTTATTTTTAATCTATGTATTTTGTAACGGAACGTATTTCATTCTATGTATCAATTATGCTATCCAAATATTTTGTTAAATATATAATCATCATGGATTTGAGAGTTGGCACTACAATAGATACTTTAACAATAGCTGAAGCAGTCCACATTACCTATTGTGAAATAAAAAAAGTTTGCTATAGTATCCAAAACAATTATACCCATTTTTTTAACTATGCAGAATGTTACATATAAACAAATTTATTATTTTGTATTTATGTTTTTAAGATATATTGGGTGTTAGTTAAAAAAAAAAACACTTCTGGGGAAGTTACATGAATGTGGTAATCATATAAAGAGTATAGATTGTTATTCGAACTGTTACAGTTTTAAATTTTTACGATTATTTTACCTGACGTTTATTAGCGAAATTCCCCTATAGGGAAGAGGCTATAACCGTAGTCGGAATGGCAAGACCTAGGCCCGGGACCATGATACTTTTCGTTTTGAGGTCCCCAGATGTCAAAAACATCATTCGTTCAAAACTGTATATATATATATATATATATATATATATATATGTGTGTGTGTGTGTGTGTGTGTGTGTGTGTGTGTGTGTCTGAGCACGATAACTCTCGTAAATGTGGTCCGATTTTGATGAAATTTGGTACAAACGTGTAAAGCAACACTTATGACTTTCACTTCGAACACCAGTCAGATCGACCTATCCGAAGGGGTATCCTCGGGGGATTTTGTACTTCAAATCTTTTTTAGTTTTTACATAAAATCTTTGAATTTATGAAGTTTTTATTTTAATCATTGGATTCAGCTTGAAAAACAAACAATTTGGTGTTTTGATCATTGTTCGATGTAAACTGGTTCTAGAGATATTAAAAGTTGTCCAAATTTATCCTTATGGAGAATATGAAATATTTCATATCTTGCTTATTTATGAACGTAAACAAACCAAACTTTGTTTATGGCTTCATCTGGTTGTGGTCTATTGGTATTTGCACAAAAACATGTTTACTGAGATAGTTCCTGTAGTAGCAAACCTGTGTACTCAGCCCCCATTTTATTCTTATGGAGAATAAGTGAAATATGATGACCTCAATTACTAACATAAATTAATAAAACTAGGTATTTGGCTTCACCTAGTTGAGTTATATTCATATTTGCATAAAAATCTATATTATCTATTCCTTGTTGCAGCAAACCTGCGTACTCAGCTCCCATGTTATTCTTATGGAGAATAATTAAAATGTTATATTATATCGCTTATTTGTGAACTTGGGAAGTGGCTCTATGCGGTATAAGATAAATAGCCAATGGGAATTCGATGAGTACGCAGGTTTGCTGTGACGGGAAAATTTTGTTAACTTATCCACTTTGCATATTATTATTAAAAATAAAATAAGAAACCCCCTATTTAAAGTTTCTAATTAAAAACTGTATGACATACCATACACAGTTATGTGTCAATGGATAGCAGCAAAAATGTTTAGAACTATGGCGACTGTGGTTAAATTTGCTCAGTACTGAGTGTAATAAAATAAATACATACTCTTCAAATATCCTAAATAGGCGTTTACATTTTTAAACATTATAACTGATTATTTATCACTATTTCGAAATAAACTGTAGATTGTTTCCCAATGGCTAACTTCTAACGTTATTCGTCTATGTGCTTTCAGTTTAAAATAACACCTGTTATTTTTCGAAAAATTTTTATAATTTAATAATAGGGGAAAACAAACAACTTTTGTTATAAAGTCTATCTCGCTTGGTATTCTGTCTGTCTCTCTGCATGTGTTTGAAATCACATATTTATATTTTATGTTTCACTTGTATTTTACTTATTATATCGTGTAATTAGAGTTGTTTGTTTTTACCAATGGAACAACGTGGTGAAGGTTGTGACAATTTTTTCTGAACACCCTGTATTTAAATGCCAATATAACATGATATTTATTTGTTTTTGTTTTGTAGCCACTATCATGTTCCAATTTATTAGTACTAGATCATAAAGTAAAACACAAACTTACATGTTTTCTTATTACTTAATTAGATATTTTGTTAATACCTCTCGCACTCTGTTTTATATATTTACAAGCAAAAAGTTATTTGTATTCTTTTACTGCTATGATACTCGAAATTCATTTAAAATAAGGATTTAGAATATTAACTTAGCCATCAGATGAATAACATATTATGAGCAATATGTTTGATTTATCTATTATCATAAACATTTCCCAGTAATGTTATAACTGAAGTAGCAGTTTTCCCAAACTGCAGTACAACAGCTGCTCTGCATGTCCATAGCCACTTCAACCTCGGTCTGGGTTTAATGTGTCAGTCTGCCCCACTTGATGTTGGAACAGAACAGCTTTTACAGTAGACTTAATTTCCAGAGTTTTAAGTCAGCATTATTTTATAATTTGATTAACAACTTTTTCTTAATGTTTCTTAAAGTCTTTTATGCATTCTACCTGTTAGGCATTGGGTATGAGTATAGTACCCAATGGAAGAGAGGGTATTGCAGTTACAAAAGCATAAAAATCTATTGAACTCTATTTTACCTTTAACCAATTAATTACTTCTTAAAAAAAGTTAAACCTTAATGTAAGATTTAAACAGAAATAATCTATCCTCTGAAAATATAAAAACTTACTTTGACTTAAATGTTACTTAATTTTCCAGAATTGAAATCATTGAACATGTCGTATTACATGAAATAATGAAGAATCCAGTTGAAGAGAGGATTTTCGAAGATGATTATCCACAAAAAAGAATCAAGCCATCAACCGTTTTGGAAGTATGACTACTATAATTAAAGTAATGCTTGCATTTCCTTAATTTATCTTTATATTATACCCTTAGAGAAATATTCAATGTTCTAAAACACAACCATATATTGTTAAAAAATATATGTTGCTTTTCCGACATGACGTACATAAATGCAAGGTTTGTTTGTATGGTCAATAAAGATAATTTCGTAAACAGTCGTCACCCTATTGTGGACCATATCTGAAGAAAGATCAGACTGATTTGTATGTGAGTACGAAGCCTTTCCAATATTTTTAGTTCCACATCAAATTACTTTTTCCTTATAAGGTTAAAAAGGGGATTAAATTTAGTTAAATTATTAAATCAGCTTCAATAGAAATATCAGTTTTGTACTAACAATAAATGTATTACTAAAAAACAACTAAACATTTTGTTAAAGTAAAGCAGTCTTGAAAATATTATGGCTGGAAGGCGAAAAAGTTGCATATTAATAAAGGCGTGAGAAACATATTTCCTCAGTTCTGAGTAAAACATGATCCCAAATTATTTCAGATTAACCTTTTTTATTTAAATATTTCACTCAATATGAATGACACAAAGTCAAATGCTTGGCCAGGAGAAATGTGAATAGCCCGCATAGTCTAATGTGCACTTCAACCTAAGAATTCCACATATCTCTGAGGAGTATGTCACTATGAGGTCGCCCACTTATGTTAGGTATGTGCGGTGGTTTTACGTTTTATACTCACCCTTCATTCTGACATTTCGTTGCTAAGGGCAAACAAGATTTGTACAGTGTAAAGTATATAGTTTAGATTTAATTCATAATATACTTTTTATATTATGCCTGACGTAATGAGATAGTGACAGATTTTCACTAACTCAAGCGAAATGTAAAATGAATATTAGTTAATTTTGTTATTTAATTAAAACAGATACGCATTTCAAAACAAGCGCTAACCCTCTTTAAGTTTATTTAAGAATTGAATGAACCAATTAATTTACGTTGACCACAATAAAACTGCCCAACAAACATGTTACATTATTACTTTGAAAGTTTTAAAAGAGTGCACAACGTATACCAGAGTTTGGTTATGTTGAAAATGAAAATAAAGGTTAACCAAATTGTATACCAACATCTACATAACATTTTATTGATTTATAAAAAGGATTGCTAAAAAAGAATGTATCGGATAAATAGAACGACTTAAAAATACGTAAAGCTTAAAAATACTTTTTCGCTCGTGTGTACAAGTAATTTTTTCCTAGTATTTAAAAAGTTATATTTGAAAAGGTTTAGGCTGAATATTGTCTGACAATTCAAACAAAGGCATGTCCAAAGACGGAACCTGTTATCAGTACCATGCAGGGCAAGTGTTTCCGACGCGGCGGCTGTCACATGAGTTATCAAACAGACCTGTCCGTATGAAACTTGTGACTATATAATAATCTAAAGCTTTAAGTGTTATACGTAAATGAAGACTAGTCGTTTTTTGAACACTGCACACATGTGTATGGTGTAATTGTGTTATATAATATTAGTTTTTGTTAAATGTACACATATTTTATATGTATTATTCAAATGCAAATAGGGACCAGGATTGCAGCTTTGAAATATTTCTGGATTTAAAGGTTAACCACCAAAACTTTGATTTAGTTATTATTTCCAGACCATTAATCTTGTAGAAGGCAACTGAAGACCGCACGGTCAATAATCATTTGTGGCCGGCTTCAGTGTAAAACCTCTGCACTCTAAATAGTCCCATATAACCAAACATGTTTTACATTATATCAGATTTGTGGTTATATTGGTAATAAAAAAAAATAAAACCAAACCAAAACTTTTTCAAACTCGTGTTTCTGTAATCAGAAAAAGCAAAGGGCTTAAAAGACTGACAAAGTTCTTAAAATTATAAATGTAGGCAATAATAAATGTTTGTTTGTAAAACAATACGAAATGCGAAGGATAAGGGAAAAAACATATCAATAAGGATTAAAATTTGAATATTTTTTCACTTTTTCATCGGTAACATAGAATATAAAGTGTAACATACGTAAGATTCTACTTGTACTACCACCCATACGGGCCACATCACTGTTAACACGTGACTCTTATGAAAAAGTTCGTTTTGTTTAACTTGCCGATTAACGTAGCAAAGTTGTACCCTCTCTTTTTATTGGGAAGCCTTAGCTTTTTACAAATAATATCTTAAGATAAAATAAATAAATATAAAAAATTATTAATTATGATATTGGTGACGTGTAATTGTGTTATTAAAAATGTAAAGGAAATAGTTTAAAAAATAATATCCACGTCTAGAGAACTATCTCAACTGACTGAGGGGATAATATTGGTTAACTAAGGGTGGATTGATAGGGCGGTTCCTATCGCTCCTGCGCAGTAGCCGTTCCCTAAAAAACATTATAGGAACGAGGTACGTTTTGAGTTGCATCGAATAAAGTATTAGTGTAAGTAAAGTATCTAACGAATTGTTGAATTAGATTTTATTTAATAATTTAAAAATGAAAATCAATCAAATAAATAAATAATTGTATAGAACTACTATAACATTATTACAGGAATTTATGAACAGGACAAAATAAAATTGACATTGAAAATTTTATTGAAATTGTAAAACTGTTAAAAACTACTTTTTCAGTGGTTCTTTTTCATTAGCGACCACTGTAGTGCTCCGGATATTTTATAGGTTTTATCAACCTTTAACAATTTGTTTTTTTATTATTGCCTCCCAAGTTAACGTGACTGACTATGATTTCTGTATTTTTGCAATTTTTTCCTAATTATTGATTTATATGATTATAATATTAGACCAAATAATTTCAATGTAATTTTAAAATAAATACTGACCAATTGTTTGATGTATGTTAAAAATGAGCTGTATATGTAAGTAAATACAACCAAATTTCAATATAGTCTAAAGTCTTAAATGCAAACATGCAACATTTGCATCCGTAAGGTGTCAGTGACCTTTTTATGGAAATACATTTATTTTGCATCCATACATAGCAAGGAAAGATACATATTCGAAAATGCATTAAAAAACCTACCATGATAGTAAAGGGAATAGTTAAAATAGTTGTTATTGGATTACTCCATGCATTAAACCAAATAAAAAAGGAAATTAAACAAAAGTTATTATTACTTTTCAGTTATTACTTATTAAATCTCTCGAATACTCATTGACGGTTGAAAAGGTCCTTTTAAAAGTGTATATTTACAAAATTAGAGGACTTGGACTGGTCATAATAAAGTACAATAGTTGCAATATTGCTGAAAAGGTAGTTTAGAAACAAAAGAACCAATACAAAGCCCAACTTTTATAGTCCTGTGATCCTTAATTTACGGTACACAAAACACTAATGTGATTCTGACCACCGGCGACCATATCCTTTGCCAAAGTTGCTTTAATTACACTGAATTGGAATTAAATACTTCATCACTTCTTAGTATAAACATTAGAAAAATAAATATATTACCCTGGTATAATTTTTAGAATTCGTAATTCTTCACGGTCGTAAATACATAGTGTTGGGCGAGTTACAACGTGTTTTTAACAATTCAAAACAAAAATTAAGGTACGATTTATGGATTATATTGTTATACCAGTTAACTGGTCAACTGCAAAGGTATTCATAGTGTAAATAAAATTTAAATTTAAAACTTACATTAATTATTTCAATAGTGAATGGTATGTTATGTGAGAATAAATATTATTTTACTTGCTGGTTTCACTACATAATACTACTCCTAAATTTGTGAAAAATTTCCAAATCACAAATTTTTTCAATCGACGTCAGGAAATGTTAATCGTTTGAACAAAAAGAGAAACCGTTATATCTTATATTATCTCAGTTAGTGTATTTAACTAGTGATATGTATTATTCTACTACCAATCCCTAGCTCTGCAGTAAACCCAAATTCTTGTTCTAGATATCAATTTGACAGGAATCTATGTGTGTCCGCTGGCAACTTCCCCATGCCCCATGCCTCATATATACGGTGACACAAAGCAAATTCCGCACAAGTCTTACCCCCATCTCTGTCGGATATTATCCCAAATATTCACCAACTATGGGCCAAAGACACGTTATTAACCTTATTCTAAGAGTGTCAATGTTTTGTCCTGGCGGTAAATGATAAAAGGGGTGAATGCTGGGACATCTAAAATAGTATAAAGTTTAACTTTCATATTAACTATCCTCACCATAAGTTTGTAAGTAAAGGTGTTCATTCTATTGTTACTACACAACTTGTTAGGTACATTGTTGTAAACCGCTCCAACCCACCGGCAATTGTATACAAAACTAAAAAAAGACGTAATGTAAGCCTTGTACTACCAGATAAGGAATTCTACAGGATTCTAAGAAATTTATCATGATGTCTATGATAAAGCCATTCTTATAGTTTTACATAAATATAAAGGCTTAGCTGTTATTAAATTCCTTAAACAAATCAAGATTTGTTATATATATAACAATCAGTTCATTAACTGAAGGCTTATATGGATATCATCGGGATTTATTAAATTATAAATTAATTTATGGGTTACAATTCCAATCTTACTTAGCACACTTCCTCTAACTGTTTAGTTTTATGGCTAGCTCGTATTAAACGGTGACGATTATAGGGCACTGGCTTATCGGCGATGAAAGAAAACGTTCCTAATATGTAGAGAACTGACTCGCATTGGTTGCTTTTGAGCTGCAGTTTGTGGAAAAATGTTCTAAAACCCATGATCAAATTTTTTACTTCAAAAAATTATCCTGAACAGTATTATCAAAACCGTGTTTAAATTTTAACAAATGACCTCATTTGCAGTAACTATCAAACATCTTCACTGCAAAGCTTTTAATTTTGTAAACGATTTCCTCCCATTATATTTGCATTGGAGTGAAACCCTAAGGGTGGAAGAAGAAATTTTCAGGTCTATATAGTAATGTAAAACATTTCAGGTTAATCGGTCAAGTGGTTTTTGCGTAAAGGAAGTCTAAACATCCACCCATCCATACATACATCCAATATTTCACGTTTATAATATTGGTATTATTACATATTTTTTTAATGTAAACAATGTTATGCAGTAAGCTTTGCATATTACATTGTTAAATTGTTCAATGTCCTAAATAATGGCTGAATCTAATATTGACAAAGCAGGATTATCAACAAGCTCCACCTCGGTTACCACTGTTAAGAGTTATTGACAAAGTGTGCCATTTAACTATTGTTTGGTTTGATACAAACTAACAATAATGTCAACGCACAACAACATTCTTGGAAACGATTTCAATAATAACTCTTAGTTATTCCGTTTAGTAACCAATTATTTTCAATTGAACCATAAAACATGTTTTTGACAGCGCTTGTTGGCGGTTTAACTTTTCTCCCTTATCTCACAATACACAATTTTACGCAAAATGCTTGTATAATACTGAAAAAAATAGCGATATTAGTGAATAACACAGGGTTAAACAAATGTATAAATTTATACAAATATTGGAAATATTAACTTGTTTTTTATCAACATAATACAGCTTAGTAACTTTTATTTGGTATAAAATAAAAATGAGTAATATTAACATTAGTTGTATAATATTTTAAGGAGTTGTATCAAAGGGCCAATGGCATTTACAACGGTATACCAATAAAATATGTATTTTCTTTTTATCATGTACTAGCCGACCCGTTGCAGCTTCGCCCGCGTAAACCATGATAGTTGTGTGTGTTTCAACCTGTGGATTGCCCGTGGAACTCATACGAATCAAGATCAGCTGTTTGAGTTTCCATCTGCTCAGACCAAAGTGAATGTCCATAACGAATACATGGGACCTTTGGGATCCAGAGGGGCGGAACACAGGGGGAATTTCGTAATACCGTTTTTTAGCAAGCACCTAGGGCCAAAGAGGAACCAATATGTCAAATTTCAACTCTGTAGGCCTTATAGTTATGAATATTTCCGGATAGGTCAGTCAGTGGTATTTTGATTTTATATATTAAGATTTAGTATCATGTAAAAACTGAAACCCCTAACATATTCTCATTTGATACAGTGTCAATAAGTGGCCATGACCTGAAAGCTATATTTACGGGTGATTTCCTGCACCAAAACTCCTGGATCAACTTTCCTTCTTGAAATACTTAGCGGTGTAGAAGTAATTAATTCACGTACACACAGTTCATAAAATGTAACATTCTTTTGTAATGATATAACCGATTCTGAATAATTATAGGTTTCTGTTTGTTTTTCTCACAAAGTCTATTTGATTCTGTTTGACAAATTAGTTGAGAAATTTACATAAGAAGCTAAAAAAAGAAAAGAAAATTGGATTTATCTATGCCAGCCACAAACTGTAATCACAGATAGTACAACCATTAAATGGGGTTTCACAAGAGTTAACCTAAGAGGGGAATTCCTCAAGCAACATTATTATGCACAACTAAGCAAGAACAAGAAGATATAGTGTTATTTAAGACACCTTGTCAAAAACTACTACCGGTATATAAAATTAACTAATAAACAGGCTGCTAGTTTTAAGAAAAAAGATTCAGTATACGTCCGCATTCGGGTAATGCAAATTATTTACTTAAATTGTAATATTTTTATGGGATAAATGCACTTTTTGCAATTAAACCTTAATTTCAAAATGGTAAGTTGAGATGTTGAATTATGCATGCTGTTTTAGTCTCGTCATAATGGAGAGAGGTGATTGTACACCAACATTCACGTCCAGTCAAACTCAAATCAGCGCTTCACAACAAACGATTGTTTTGTTGCGAACTGAAAGAATGTATTACCACAAACATTAGTGTTTCCAACAAAACGTGTGTGGCTTACGTTCTAACTGAAGCCTTAAACATGTTAGCATGGATATTCACTGCATACTAATTAGTAGTATTCGTATACCGTAGCTAACTGTTTAATGTAATCAATTATATTTTACCATCGAAATAATTCTACTTCAAACATTACTCAAGAAGTAAATAATTTCCAAAAAGGGTAAAAATGTTACTAACTTTTCATACCTAATGATCAGGTAAATTTAGTTATTTACAGCTTCACTAACTTAAACTACGTTTAAAATAAAATACAAATGATTCCATGAAGTACGGGGACTTACAAGTATAAGTTTTTATATAAATCGAAACGATATTTTTAACGATATCTATCTTGTGTCGTACTTTGTCTAAACATGCATTTTATTTTCAAAGATCTATATAAAACTATATTCAATGATATCGTATCCATAAAATACCCCCGTCGCAGCAAACCTGCGGACTCAGCGAATTTCCAATGCATAATATTTGTCTGAATTCCACATAAAGTCGCAAACCAAGTTTCATAAAAATATATTCACATATAAGCGATTTTAATTATTCTCCATAAGAATAACATTGGTAATGAGTATGTAGGTTTGCTGAAACAAGGAACAGAAACAATTGGTTTTTATGCAAATATAAATAGAATTTAACTATGCGAAGCCACATACTAAGTTTCATCAATATTCAATCATAAATAAGCGATATATGACATTCTAGTTATTCTCCATAAGAATAACATGGGGGCTGAGAAAGCAGGTTTGCTGCAACAAGGAACAGAAAAATGTGTTTTTATATAATTATTAATATAACTCAACCAATTGAAGCTACATACCAAGTTTTATTAATTTATGTTCATAATTAAGGGAGTCAGTACATTTTACTTATTCTCCATAAGAATAACATGGGGGCTGAGTACGGAGGTTTGCTGCTACGGGAATAATAAAAAAAAATCAATTTTTTGTGTAAATATCAATATACCAGTACTACTTGAAGCCACATACCAAGTTTCAACAACATACATTAATAAATAATCGAGATATCAAATTTTATTTATTCTCCATAAGGATAACATTGGACAACGTACTGTGTTTAGCACTTCGAATATCTCTGCAACGGTTGGGCGTAGAATCACAATTTAAACACCAAAATGATTGTTTTGTGGAACTGAACAGATTTCTAAAAGCAAATGTGAAGTTTACATTAAAATAAAGTGAGGAAAAGCCAAAAACCTTTTTCCCATAAGATTAACATGGGAGATTTTATGAGCAGGTTTTTTTGGATTTTCTCCGCAACTACTTAACCTAGGTTAATAATTCAAAATACTAAATTATTTGTTTTTTTAAGCTCCATAACATGGTCAAAACCAAAATTAAGTTTTTTAAAAATTTTAGGGTGAAAAATGCAAAAAACAGATTTTTGGACAATTTAAAACCCCCATAACACCCCCTTCCCATGGTCCGATTTTTCTGGTTTTCGAACTTAAAGTCATGAATGTCATTTTACACATTTGAGCCAAATTTCATCAAAATCGGACGTTTTTTACTCAAGTTATCGTGTTAACGGACACATATATATATATATATATATATATATATATATATATATATACATATATATAAATCTGAACGAATAGTGTTTTTGGCATCTGGGGACCTCAAAACAAAAAGTTATCATGGTCTCGGGCTTAAGTCTTACCATGAGACCTACGGTAATAGCATCTTTCCTATAGGGGAAATTCGCTAAAACATAAGAACATGTAGACAAAGCACAGGTTTGTAATTTACATTATTTAACACTCGATTTCAAAATGCTAAATATCGTTAAAACATAAATTAATTTATGGGTTATAATTCCAATCTTACTTTGCACACTTTCACTAACTGTTTAGTTTTATGGCTAGCTCGAATTAAACTGTGGCGATTATAGGTCAATGGCTTATCAGCGCTTGATTGTTTACAATGTTTTCAATGTGTTTTAATAGGTGGTCATTGTGACAACTTGACTAAAAAAAAATGTTAAGAAATTCCTTAAGAATGTATACCCAATTTGAATTCAAATGAAAAACTTAATAAGATAATAATCAAATAAAGCAGGAACAAAACTATAAACGGGTTATAATTTAACACAATAAACAGTTTAGGTTCCCCATTAATATGTTAAAACGATATTTACAGTAATCTAAGGAACTATATTTTATCCTGCCTACAAATTGTAGTACATACATATTTTGAGTATTTATATTTCAGTGGCAGTTGCTATTTATTGTTAACGTTTCTCTCTCACCAACATATGACAACACGCAGCCTCCTCTGTGGTGACTATGGCATGGTGAGGTCTCCGTTCCAATTACTGGTGACAGAACATTTTTCAATGGTGAAAAGCAGATTGAGTCATTGCCACCACTTAATTTCCTCATAGTGTTTTACCTCTTATGAATTTACCTTTTAAAACTTCGTAAAATAATAAATCAGGATTTTGTGTTTCCGATTATATGTAACGAATTTTTCCAGATCCTGTTCATTGCGCAGTGATTTACAGACTAGATAAAAGGTAGACAAATTAGAAAATCAATTTATTATTACTGTATTTTATTTTAATATATTTTTTAATATATTATCAGATAGTTTTTGAACCACCCAGTTTGATTCAATTTTGTAATGTTTAAAAAACAATAAATAAACCTGGCTTGACGGGGTTAGTTTTTAGACCTCCCAGTTTGATTCAATTTTTTAATGTTTAAAGAACAATAAATAAACCTGGCTTGACGGGGTTAATGTACTAATTAAATATAGTTTACCGTGATTAGATTTTTCAACTACTTTAGAAGTAAAACCTACATAAAATTAATTCAATTTGTATATAATTTTTTTTTATAGCACTTTAGGTCCCTAAATAAGGTGTGACCCTCATGCCCGAAACAAATTAGGGACAGAGGATGTGAAGACCAAAAGCTTTAAATCATGATTGTGCCCAATTCTACTTATTTCGATTAAAATGTAACTTAAAACACTGCCCATTACTATTACAAAAGAGCGTACATGTATTACAATCCTTAACTTTTATTCTACTGCAGTTACTTGTGGAAAAAACCGGGTTTATAATCTTTTGAAAACGTATTACATTGTACACTTCCTCGTAACTTGTTTCGAAACTTGTGATATAGCTAACATTGACTAATGAAGAATATTCAGAATGTTCATAAAACATTCAACAACAACAAAATTACAAAACACTGTGGTGCCTTTAATGAGTATTCGGTGAATATATTGAAAAAAGCCTTTTCCCAAAGACTTTGAACAGATCACGTCGTAATTTATATTTTATTTAGGCTATAGTAAATAAATAGGATAGAAGTGATAGCGTATGTGTCAGTTTTCTGATAACTTTATTTTACTGCGAAACAATATCATTACACATCCTAAAATATACAATGAGCCAAATGAGTATTATTTTAGAAAGTACAACAATTTGGTTTTTAAGCGAAATTGCGTTTTACATTATCTTAAATATAAATATTGTTTACAAGTATAAACACATATTTTCTGTTCATTCTCTCACAAGTGTTTTCGAGAGTTTGGCTTAAAAACCCGAACCCTTTAATCTCGCGCTTTCAGACCCTTAAGAGTGTGAAAACATTTGACTTCACCTATCGCGTTTACTTTGTATATTAAGAGTATCTAACAAACTTTCACCTTGATGTAGACATATTTTTCATTTTACCAACCGAATGACTATTGTTCCTAAATATTCCTATTGAATGCAGAAAATATATTTTAAAAATGTTACGAAATAAAATTATTAAACTAATAACACTATAAAGTATTGCATAGAAGAAGAAGCTATAAAAATATGTCTTTTTTAGCGAATTTCCCCTATAGGGAAGAAGCTATTACCGTAGGTCTCGTGGTAAGACTTAAGCCCAAGACCATGTTAACTTTTCATTTTGAGGTCCCCAGATGCCAAAATTACCATTCGTTTAAATTTTTATATACGTATATATATATATATATATATATATATATATATATATATATATATATATATATGTGTGTGTGTCCGTAAGCACGATAACTCTCGTAAAAATGGTCCGATCTTAATGAAATTTTGTACAAATGTGTAAAGCACCATTTATTTGAACGAGCTCGAAAACCAGACAAATCACACAATCCGAAGGGGGTTTTTTGGGGGGTTTTGAAAGTGTTAAACACAGTACGTTGTCTAATGTTATTCTTATGGAGAAAACAAATGTTATATCTCGCTTATTTATGAACATAAACTGACGAAATTTGGTATACGGTTTCATTCGGTTATGGTTCATGGTTGTTTGCACCAAAAAAAATTTTTCACCTATGGTTCCCGTAGCAGCAAACCTAGGTACTTGGTCCCCATGTTATTCTTATGGAAAATAATTAAAATGGTATATATCGCTTATTTATGAATGTATATGGATGAAACTTGGTATGTGACTTCATTAAGATAAGTTCTATTGCTATTTGCATCAAAACCCATTATTTTGTGTTCCTTGTCGCAGCAAACCTGCGTACTCATCCCTAATGTTATTCTTATGGAGAATAACTAATATTTTAAATATCGCTTGTTAAATATATTATTTATGAATCCTGTTAAGCGTTTTACTGTTTTATTTTATATATTAATTGGAAATTCGCTGAGTATGCAGGTTTGCTGCGACGGGGGTATTAAATCATAAAACTCCCTCTTAGCAAGAGAATCAAATTATAAAACTTATTATTCAGATCACAATTTTGCGCCATATAGGTATCTACATTTAAAATAATTTATGTCCAATTTAAACCTTAGATATGCTCCAGCAACGAAGTCACCATCATTTTCTTTTAAACAAATAATTAATTCGTTATGATGTATTACGAAATATGTGTTATGTGTTATACAATAGAAATTGTCAGTTATTATTTTTTTTCTTATGTGTTTAGAAAACTATAGTTTTCACATTTGACACATGTGACTTTTCTCACATATACCTATTCCAAGTAGAGGTAATGTAGCCCGCCAAACAACAATACGTTTGAGAAATCTGTCTGTGTGACCATACGACTGTAAATAAATTCATACCACTTGTATTTGTATATTCTACTCTCTGTGAATTCTTGCCTTCCCCCATTTTAAAATAAAGTTATGACATTTTTTAGGCTTCCAGTATAGAAAACAGAAGCTGAGGTTCTTCCAAATTTACCCACACACATTAATATAATATTAACATATATTTTTCCCCCTTATAGTTAGTGTTGATTTTCTTGGATTATAAGTTATGTTAAATATAACAATAACACTATTACATAATAATATAGTTGTGAAATTGTGTTGCATTATTTTGTTTGGAACAAAAAACAATCTTTAAACAACAGCTGAAATAAGTTTAGATTTATTTATTGAATATATATATATTTTAAAGCTGTTTATACCTGCCGCCCTATGAATTATAGAAGAATGCTGTTGATAACTTTGTCATTTTACCCAAGAAACTAATTAAAAGTAAACAAAACTGACTGAAAGCAAACACCATCAATCACGGAAGTGGGGCAAAGCTGCCATTGAATGCTGATAAAGTTCTGTTTATTCCTTCATTGATTCAGTAATCAATGAAAGCATAATGGTGATACCTTGGCTGGTCAACTAAAATTTTAAAGCTTACGAGCTGCTGATTGCGGCTCCACTCGCGTAAACTAATGTTGAAAGGTGATCTCCAAACCAATACGGATAATATTTCCTCATTCGACGGGTATCGGCCAACAGGTTTATTTCCCTTGATTCATCCTCGTTAAGGGATCCTCTCCATTATAAATGGAAAGCAAATTTTCTTTGTTCATTATGCTTGTATCAGCAAAAACATGAGAGAAAGAGAAATAATATCGCTAGGTTCATTCTCATATGTACACTCTTCCGTCATAACCAATAAAACTTGATTAGCACCCTTTATTTACTGATATTGAAGTTGTCTTAGAATACGAAACAAAATGTATATTCAATTTCACCATTTTCTTTGAGTATTACAGGTTAAAATATGCAATAGCTTTAAATAAACTATTAATGTTTGCATGTATAACACCAATGCATGTATCTCTCTTAATCATTATCACAGTTAGTTACTGAAGTAAATGGAAAAATACAATTATTTATATTTGATTTATTGTTATAAACCTAATTAAAATGAACATTTCAGAATTATTTGTTCACAGATTCAATATTGTTTCAAAATTCTCCTTCAAAATAAAACTTTTAAACTATATTGTAGCTGCTGAATATGAAAAAAATTATAATAAAATGTTAACAAATTAATTAAATATAAACATACCGTCTGTTTGAATTAAATTTATTCCAATTACTAAAATCATTTACGTCCCAACATCTTAAAATAAAAAACTAAATAAAGTAAATTTTAATACCGGTACACACGTTTGATTATCACTCCACATCCTACACTATGGTTACTAACAAACCTCACTCAACTCCACGCTTATGCTCACTTCACAGTATAATTTGAAATAGCTTTTTCGTCACACTGCACCCAAAGTGACTATTGTTTGGTATCAACTGTACATACCGAAAGTGATACTTTCCCATTATAGCTCCAGAAAAACAGCTCAAGATTTTTCCCGCAATAATATTAATTATGCATTCTGATACTAGATGCTAGAAGTATGTTGTTTCTTCCAATAATAGTGATGCACTGAAACTCAGCTGTTCTTATTCATTTGGTTAGCAGTATAGACTGAAACGCATTCAAAATCAGCTGTACTTGCGTGCAGTTGAAATCGACGAGGTTAATATATCTAGAGCTCTCGTCTCGTGTACAAGGTGTAGCCTACATGGTCTGTCGTCATTTGCCCCTCTGTTAACTCTGCTCCCATGGCAACCAACACGGGAAGCAATAACAAGTTCTCTTCGCGAGCTATATGACAGTCAGCTGACAAACATTTAATTTGTAAATAGAGGATTTGGTTGATTACCAGAAGAAAATAAGGTCCGCCATGTAGGCTTCACTTTTTTACCCCAGACAAGACCTCTAGATAAATAAACCTAGTTCGTCTGAATCAGCTGTTCTTATTAATCTAGTTAGCGGATAAACGTACAAAAATTTAAACATTATTTTGGTCATGTTTTGAGGAATATTAATCAGCAAACCTGATACAAATGTTCGAACAAGCTGTTTCATTATTATGACTATAATTATTAATGTTTTCGGATGTTAAACGTTTTGAAAACTAAAATATATACAAAACAACTGTAAACTTATTGTGATTTCTTCTAACCTGAACACGGGTGCATATTGTAGATTCCGAAACTCGCGAATCTTGTTTTTCTCAACTAGTGATAACAAATTGTCCAGAGTAATTTCTTAAATAACATAGTCATGCTTGTTGAAATTCTTACTTAGACATTTCAATCTATTAAAAATGTTTTTAGTTTGTTTATTCTAAAACGAAACGGATATATAAAAGAATGTTAAGTGATTGACTCAGAGTCGTAGGATAACAATCACAAATAATTTTAATTTATAGTTTTAATTTTAATTATGTACTGTTTTGACATATAAAACCCTTAAACTATTTGTGATGGATATATGATAAGAAATAAGAATTTATAGTCTGCATGTTTTAATTTTAAATATAATGATACTTCAGTAACAAGAGGTACACATGTTATAAGACTGATTTAAGAATCTTCTTTCTTTACAATATTCATTAAGTAAACGTAAGTCATACAATTAAAGATTATCCAAAGCAGCGCACCATGCTGTCACATGAACGACGCTTTTTATATTTGTAAGAATTCAAGGTATAAACGAACTCTTTTTTTGAAATAAACATTAAATATAGACGCCAAATTATAAGTCATATGCCAAAATTGACATACATTTAAAGTAATATTTCATTCTAAAAAAGTCTTCCTTTCATAAGAAATTAAACTAACAATTAGTTATGCGTTAATGTTTAACTGTATGTAAGACAAAATATATATTTACGATAACAATCTGCTATTATCTAGCACAAAAACCCGTAGTTTTTACGTATGATTGATATATATAGCCTTTAAAATATCTTCCTATACATATATTTTCCCCGAAAGTTATTGCTTATTGAACGTTAAGTATTAAAGAATATTTTTGTTTTAGTTTAATTTTATAAAAAAAATCCAAAGCTACATTATATAGAGGTTGGTGTTGTCAAAACTATACAGTGATTATTTAAACCGTCTATCTTGCAAATATATCGCTACTCAACTCATTAATCAAAAGTCTTGTTAAAAGTTTCCTCTTTACAGAGTGAAATGGTAAACACCATTCACATGTCACACCATGATGAAGTACTTGGACTGTTTACTTTACTCTTAATTTCAACTCAGACTTTATACCGGAGTATTTTAAACATTTTGCTTTTATCTAGAACTAAGCAGACTTTCAATCAAATCTTATAATAAGTGAAGAACGTTTTATATTACATTTTTAAAATTTTATTGACCTTCGACTATTACATTTATTAGTCCCACATGAATAATAGTAGATATTACACATTACCGTCTGTATGTACCTTGATACACTAAGAAGGTTTAGGTTATTTACATAACATTTGGATTATTTAGGGATTATCTCGATAGATAAAATCGTTATTTTATCTGATCAGTAAATCATGTCATAAACAGAGATTTTCATTTTATATCTACGAAAAACATTGTGATGACATAGCTTTGAAGCTATTTTTCATTTTTAAATTTTAACTATCAGTTAATACGTAGCTTTTTGCCAAATTTCGATCACAAATACTAATATTTATTAATCGGGGTTGGGTAATAAACATGGTTGCTTATTTTCAGAAAAATAATTTTACTTATTTATTAGTTGTTATTTATATACAATTTTCTCCTTGTATTTAACGTTGTTTTGATTCAAAATATATGTAAACAAAAATTGTCACAATGATATTATTCTTACCACATTGGTGTACAGGAACCTTATTCTTGGGGCTTTAAGGGATAAAGTAAATATATCGGGTATTCGTATTGGAATTCTTGTTTATGTTTATATCTCACACCTTTTTCTCATACTATATTATAACAATTTTTGTAGTAAATAAATAATAATAAATACATATGAAACTAATAAGTTATAATGATACATCAATAACATAATAATATTTAAAACATAGTTTAACAAACACATTTAGTAAATATGGTTAATTTCAGTTTCAATAAAAGAATTTTAACTAATACAAAATAACTTTTTTCAACCACAAGCATTTAAGTGTCTAAAACTAACTACCAATTGGTAATAATAAACCGAATTCAACTGTTCATGCTGAATTACTGTTCGTACGCCTCGGAAGCATTTTTTATGTTCTAAGAGGTTAAAATTAATAATAGATATTCTATGATAATAATTCAGATTTTTTAAACTTCACCTATCTTTAAAATATGTGGTTTTAAAGTGTTTGACTTTCAGTTCTATGTAGAGTTCTGGGTAGGGTCACGTGTTATTGATATACATCAGTAAGGGCATATTTTAAAATAATTAGAGGTAAATAATCATATATGACTAATATATATTTCTAGTTGTCATAGAACACTATACAAAGTTTTAGACTCGTAAATGCAAACCATTTTAAAGGTTTTACTTTTAATTTCCCGTACGTAATTAATTTATAAATATTTTCGTGATTGTAACAGTAGACATGTTTTTGGAATTTTAAGTAACACTTAATAATCAACATGCAAATGACACTGTACAATGCTGAGGCCTTGTTGGGTTTGAGTGGCCAAGGAGGTAAGGTATTAGTTATTGATATTCTTTAAGAAAATACCAAGCTTTGAACGTAACACGACCAAGAAATAGACTCTGCCCTTTCATAATGTTTACACTTGTGAAACGCTTAAAGGAATTAACAGCAAAAATAAAACATTAATAGCAATTATAATAATCGAAAACCAAAGTGCACATAACAATAAGGAATACTCAAGTTTAATTTTAATTTCAGACAAAGTTACGTCCGGGCTGAAGTTTAGGCACAGTTGACCTGCGTTCAAAACAGGAATGTAATGAAATGTTTAATATCATGGGAACGACAGTGCGAGTTTTGGCGTTGGATAATGAAACATGAAAACGGAGCGGAGGTTGAGAGCGGGTTATGGGGCTGTTGTTTACCCAAACAAGGAAAATATTGAGAGATATGATGATACAATTAGATTTTATTGGATAAAATATAAATCAGTAGCTAAAATTTTTAAATATATAGTATATTTCGTCACTAGGATCAAAAGTGGATCTTTTTAATACGAGCTCCAGTTTAACTGCCGAGGCGAAGCCGAGGCTGGGAAATGAGCGAGTATTAAAAAGGCACTTTTGATCCGAGTGACGAACTATATTTTTCGTCATACTGCCAAAAAACTTAAGGTTTAAACAAAAACAAAAGTAAAATTTACGTACTGTGTCTTCATAACCTCAAATGTTTCTTTCAGCTTGTCTCTTGAAACAATCAGCTGTTGCACATGCATAACTTCGGTTCATTCATATCTATCGGTTGTTGAGTCGATCATTCAAACCAATCATTGTGGTTCGAATCAATCGGTTGTTCTTCAAATAACAATACAACAATGAATGTTTCGATAATAACAATGAATGTTTCGATTATTTATAATCGAATGAATTTTAATCGATTTATGACGACCTCGAATCAAAAGTATCATCAACAATGATCTTTTTAGTCCTAGTACGATAATGATCATCAAAACATATGTTATTATCCAAAGACTAAAAAGAAGAACTTTTGAATCTCAACGCATCTGTCAAAAACAGATGTTTTTGAAGCAGTATGACGAAAAAGTATTTATGTAATTCAATCTGAAATAAAAACTGATTAATATAATTGTATAGACATACAATAAGAGTTACGGGCACTAATAAAATGTTAAGTTTGGATTCGGTTAATTCCTTTACAAATAACTAAACACAATAATACAATTAAATATATTTGTACTTATTGTGTTTTAATTAGATTATAAACAAAAATATAGTGAAGGGCATGACGGAAACAAATACGTAGTTATTTTTATTACTTACAGGTATTATAACAGTATGTTTTAGAATTTTTTTAATTATTAGTTTATTTATTTCAAATAACCTATTTTAAATTCACGCGATTTTATATTTATACTACATTATTTACCGGCTTCTTTAATAACCTTTCCATCTCCTTTAATCTTTTTAAATATTAATTTTTTATAAGGTAGTATAGAACTTTAACTTCTAACAAAAGTTCTAAAAAATGTTTATGTTAAAAGTACTCAAAATCAAATCTATAAAGTCATTGATATTTTAATTTTGGTACTTAAACATTATGTATCATCTATTGATTTTACACTATAAAGTAACGGTACGTACAGTATACTTTAAACTAAATGAATATTTATTTGGAAAGAGTATTTGCACACAGTAATCTACTGTAATAATTAAATATTTGTTAAAACAGGAAGAAATTAAAAAGATAATCTACTTATTTACCATTCAAAGATAGATATTTGCAATCTGTTTCTTCTTATGTTCTTTTTAATTTAATTTTCAAACAGTGTGGAAACACAATCCAAGCCTTGTTGGGAGTAATGGCAAAGTTAATATTATCATATTTGTCTTATACAACTACATTTAAAATTATGATAAGATTTCAATATAAGATTTCTTTGATCATAAAATGTTTCTTTTCAGTTACCAACATTTGACAGCCTTTTCAGAATTAGTAAGCTCGTATTCAATAGATATAGTTTCAACACGTCAATTCCCAAAATCGGATTAAGTGTCAATATATAATACAACAACCGTAACCCCAAGCCTCTTAGCTCTTCATTTGTTGGCAGTGTTGGCGTAATTAGTGTAATATCATCTGACGTAATATTATTACAATCACAAATACCCCCGTCGCAGCAAACCTGCATACTCAGCGAATTTCCAATGGAGATATAAATGTCTTAATACTACATAAAGCCACTTACCAAGTTTCATAAAAATATATTCACAAATAAGCGATATATATATACAATTTTAATTATTCTCCATAAGAATAACATTGGGGCTGAGTACGCAGGTTTGCTGCAACAAGGAACACAAAAAATGGGTTTTTATGCTAATATCAATATAACTCAACTAGGTGAAGTCGTATACCAGTTTTTATTCATTTATGTTCATAATTAAGGGAGACAGAGCATTTAATTAATATCCATAAGAATAACATGGGGGCTGAGTACGCAGGTTTGCTGCTACGGGAGAATTATGCAAAAACAATTTTTTGGAGCAAATATCAATAGACCTCAATGAGATGAAGCTGTATACCAAGTTCCGTCAGTATACGTTCATAAATAAGCGAGATAAAAAAATTTTCTTTTCCTCCATAAGAATAACATTAGACAACGTACTGTGTTTAGCACTTTCAATATCTCGGTAACCAATTGACGTAGAGGAATGATCGAAATACCAAATTGTGTGTTTTTTTAAGCTAAATCGAATGGTCAAAACTAAAAATTGACTTTTTCAAAAATTATATGTAAAAAATTCAAAAAACCCATTTTTGGGGTACAAAACCCCCCCAAAATACCCCTTCGGATAGGTTGATCTGTCTAGTTTTCGAACTTAAAGTCATAAATGCTGTTTTACATGTTTATACCAAATTTCGTCAAAATCGGATCATTTTTACGAGAGTTATCGTGCTCACGGACACATATATATATATATATACAGTATCGAACGAATGGTGTTTTTGGGGTCTGAGGACCTCAAAACGAAAAGTTATCATGGTCCCAGGCCTAGGTCTTACCATGCCGACTACGGTAATAGCTTCTTCCCTATAGGGGAAATTCGCTAAAAGAAGTATCGTAATGAACTCAGTAATATAATTACGGTAAGATATATCAATGTCAATGTTATTTTAACCGATATTCATGACAATGATTACAAGAAAGTTTTTTATAACATAACATGTCAAAATAGAGATTTGTTTTCAACACGAAAACATGCCTAAAAGTTTACTAAACTAGTAGACTTTGAGCCAAAAGTGATATAAAGACAAATATTTCATAATGTGTATGTGTTATTTATTTATCTATTATTATATATTTGTATGTAACAGAAGAGGAAATGGTTGAAACTAACACCACAAATGGTTGAAATTAACAAGTATCACAAGTTACTGTATAAATACGACCAAATTCTTTAAAGTCGACAGAACACAATTTTCCTCTCCACTGACTTCCATGGCCTCAAGTTGTGTTCTTGTTTTGACATTGACTTACCATTTTCAATACTATTCCTTGTTCCGTATTTGTTATGTATATTTTAAGCTTAGTCTCGAGTGTTTGTACTTACCTAAATATCTAATCTTAGTAATTAACTAATCAATATAGTAAACTAGCATGTTACAAAATTAAAAGCAGTCGAATAAACATAGAAGTAATAGGTTTTGTATATAATATTGAAATTTAATTTATAAAATTAGTATTACTTTTGAATATCAATCAGTAATAAAAATAAATGATTTATTAACTAAAAATAAAACTATTCCACCAGTTACCAAGGGTTTTTGTTGGGAACGCACCATTTATTTTAGCAGGAGAGGAAATGAGAAAGGGCAGAATTGCCGTCGACTTATTAAATGAATACTTTCCCAGCCTCACTGATCTATTTGCTCTTCTTCATCTTTCATTCGAAATTAGTTATGAAACTTGAAAATTGTTCCAAAATACTTCCTTAATTAGTTTCAAAATAGTTTTTCACTGTTACTTTGGTATGGTAATTATTATTGTTTAAGCTAGATATGTATTATTAGAAATATTTGTACAAGTTTAAGATAGTTTGGATTATCGCTTGTCTGTTATATAGTTTATCACTTTGTCTTATTTATAAAACTATTGAGTAGTCTGTTATTTATCCTTTACAACTAACTTTTATACTACTATGAACTGTCATTTATATTTAGAGCATTACATCTTTGCTAAAATATGTATTAAGCTATTTGATGATGCTTTAAATTCACATAGAGCCATTTAAATTAGCTTGATAAGAGTCAAAGCGTTAGCCAAATGTGTCAAAGATTTTAAATTATGATTAACTATTAAATATCTAAACGAAACTAGTTTATAATTGTACGTAACTAAATCAAATAGATTCATAAGATATACTTTAGAATTTTAAATGCTACAAGGCGGATCCTTGAGTCCTTAACCCTCACAGGAACATCGAGAGGGCAAGTGAGGTTGATTGATTTCAAACATGTTATCAAAATTAAATTTCTAGAGATAAAAATCCACGAACAAAATAAAACAAGTCCGCACACAGAACAATAACATGAGAGGAACGAATTTCCGTATTTAAAACTCGAATTATCAAATAGTGTGTTAATACAAACAATTGTGTGAATATTTGTAAAAATTAGACGATACTTAAATTTTTGTTTTTATGATGTTCCTGGTTCGATTCATCTTAAGAGAAAAGATCGTTATGATGTAGTTAAAAGGATGTTCAGCCAAGTGTAAGATTAGGTATTGCTAACGTTAAACTATTCCGAGTAGTGAAAATGGCTTTCCCAATGTTAAAACGCCCTAATACAATATCGATTGTCAATGTACAGGAAATTGACCAATTCGTTTATGATGTAATCAGGTGTGGTCATAAAAATATCATTGTTTTGAAGTGTTTATGGTAAAAACCTCAATGTTTTAGTCCCGGTTGCACCGAACCTTTTGACTGTGTTCTAATGTTATTAGGTCTAAATGGAAATATTTAAAAATTTAGTAAATTCTTTGAGAGTAGTGAAGAAGTCCAGTAGACCAGCCAACCATTGTAAATATCCTAATGTACGCTTGAATTGTAATTTTTAATGGATATTCAATAAGATATTTTGATTAGTTTTAATTTGATTCTTATAGGAAATACATACAATTCCATATCTCGCTAATTTGTGAATACGTTAACTTGGTAAGTGGCCTCTTTTTGGTAACCATATTCATATAAATGGGCATTTGTTGAGTAAGGAGGTTTTCTGCGACAAAGAAAACTTCGTACTTTTTTAAACCTCTCTGAATGTAGGTAGATATTTTTACTTGTCCACGCCAGTGGCATATTGTATTTAACGTATTTAAATAACAAATTTTGAACCTCTAACGATTCTTGTGGCCACCCCTGGAGTAGAACCCGCGATCTCTCTTACCCATGTCCACACTAACTGTTGACTAGTGAGGATGTTTCCCTTTATTAAATAAATATATAAGGTTTAAATTAATTTTGATCAATGATTCGGATTCATTTCACTTATAAACCGTGAGGCTAAACTAACACCAGATGGTTCTTTGTTAACTCTATAAGGAACGATACTGAAAGTATCAGTTATTCAAATAGATACAAAAGTCTCCTCAAGTCCCCCCTCCTGAATTATTTATGAGAGTGTGAATGGTTGCCAAACAACGGCTGTTTTGAATAATTTTACCTCAAGGAATAAAATGCCGTTGTGCTCTTTATCCTGTAAGCCTAATATAAAATATGACCACTAACGTATGTTTTTAAGCTTAAGAAGCCCACTACTATTTTCTTTCCGAATAGTTTAAGTTAAATATCTATGGTAGTAAACTTCATTTTGTATCTATTGTTGTTTCAAACAATTTTTTGTAAATAACTGTTAAGACATTGTTTACATATCGGTTACAAGTTTTAATTAATTTGCATACAAACAGCTTGGTATATTGAATTTGAAAAAAAACCGCGTAGGTCCGTAGATTCAGCTATAAACGATGTATAAATATGTATATATTATATATCTGCTCTTAGCCCAAAAGTCAATAACCCTATCTTAATGCGAATAAACTTCTAGAATACGGATAAGGATACAGAAATAAAGACATTCTATTTCAAATTAAATTTCCAAATAAAGGAAATCGAGCAGTTCAATTAAGAAAAGGTCACAAAAGTAAGCCTTTCTCGGAGTAAATGGTGCTACGTTCCTAGAATGGTTGCACCATCGGAGATCTACAACGCTTTCGTAGTCCCGCATAAACAGTTTTAAATAAAAATGTTAAATAAATAATGTCCTTAGAATAGAACTGTGACTGACGATATGTAATCTTATAAGCGAATTTCCCCTAAAGGGAAGAAGCTATTACCGTAGTTCTCATGGTGAGACTTAAGCCCGAGACCATGATACCTTTTTGTTTTGAGGTCCCCAGAAGCCAAAAACACTATTAGTTCAAATTTATATATATATATATATATATATATATATATATATATATATATATATATGTGTGTGTGTGTCCGTGAATGCGATAACTTGATTAAAAAACGTCCGATTTCAATGAATTTTGGCTCAAATGTGTAAAGTGACATTTATGACTTTAAGTTCGAAAACCAGAAAAATCGCACCATGGGAAGTGGGGTTTATGGGGGTTTTAAATTTTCCAAAAATCTGTTTTTTGCATTTTTCACCCACACATTTTTAAAACACTTACTTTTGGTTTTGACCATGATATAGAGCTTAAAAAATATAGTATTTTGAATTATTAACCTAGTTTAAGTGGTTGCGGAAAAAATCCAAAAAACCTGCTCATAAAATCTCCCATGTTAATCTTAAGGGAAAAAGGTTTTTGGCTTTTCCTCAGTTAATTTTACTTTAATCTTTATAACATTTGCTTTTACCAATTATTCAGCTCCACAAAACAATCATTTTGGTGTTTAAATTGTGATCCTACGTCCAACCGTTGCAGAGATATTCAAAGTGCTTAACACAGTACGTTGTTCAATGTTATCCTTATGGAGAATAAATAAAATTTGATATCTCGATTATTTATGAATGTATATTGATGAAACTTGGTATGTGGCTTCATGTTGTACTTTTATATTGATATTTGCACAAAAAGTAAATTTGTTGTTGATTATCCCCGTAGCAGCTAACCTGCATTCTCAGCCCTAATGTTATTCTTATGGAGAATATGTAAAGTTTTATCTCCCTTAATTATGAACATAAATTAATAAAACTTCGTAATGTAGCTTCACTTGGTTCAGTTATATTAATAATTGCATAAAAACTAATTTCTTATCTTCCTTGTTGCAGCAAACCTCCGTACTCAGTCGTAATGTTATTCTTATGGAGAATAAATAAAATGTTATAAATCACTCATTTATAAATGTAATTTTGTGAAACTCTGTAAGTGGCTTTATGTAGGAGTGAGAAACATATAAATGCATTGGAAATTCGCTGAGTACGCAGGTTTCTGCGACGGGGGTATTTTTCAATAGTCATATAACATTTCAGGAAGCATTCAACTATAAATATATATTTCAAAGATTTACAGTTCTCAAGATAAAGCAGTATATCATATTCTTCTGCTTTATAACTTAGAACACGGTATACAAATTGTCCGAGATAGCCAATGTTAAGTAAATTATAAGGATGTGCACTAGATTCTGTATAATTGTAAATATTTAAGTCTATAAACCGCAACAAGATAATTTGTATGTATACAGGGTGTCTCAAAAGTCGACGACCAAACTTCACAGGCTTGTTATATGGACGATTTTCAACAACAAATGTCAAATATGTCCATATAATATCCTTGATAGTTAACAAGCTATCTACGGTTTTACTACTTTTTATAATCTAAATATTGCAGTCTCATAAATAATTTTTAGACAATAACATATATGCACGTATGACCATAGGTACAAATGTTACAGTTTGTAAAAATAAAAATTAATTATAAATAAATGCATCTATGAGGAGTTTAATAAGATTAAAAAATAAATTAACGCAATTTTTGTTATTATTCATATTTCCTTTGACTTGAAATTAATGGCTAATTTCAGGAAAAATGTATTAATTTTAATAAAATCGCCTTTACATAAATTAGGTAATTTTTTTTTATTAGATAATTTTATTATCTGCAATAAATGGGAAATATTTTAGGATATAGTATCACGCTATAAGGCAAAAACAATACACGACAACACTGTTTGAAAGTAAAAAGTTTGTTTGAATTGTAAAATGTTAATTAATTTGTGTTTTTAATTTTATAAAACTCCTAAAACTGATTTTTTTTACAAACACTGTTCAATTGTATACAGTGTAAAAGTTGTATGGTCCTACGTGTTTATTTTATTGCTTGAAAATAATTTATAACATTGTAATACACAGATTTAAAAACATCAATAGCTCGTGAATTATAAAGGAAATAGTCCATATACTACAAGCCATATATAAAAAGCCTGAGGAGTTTAGTTGTCGACTTTTGAGACACCCTGTATACTTTTAGATTTAATTAATTGATCGTGGACTAATGATGTAATTGAATATATTAAAATGAGAAGGACTATCGTCTAGTTGCTCTAGCTTGAATCGATAACCATACCGCCCAAACACAGAGGACGAGGTCCTGTAATCGATACCCATATCGCCCAAACACAGAGGACGAGGTCCTGTAATCGATACCCATATCGCCCAAACACAGAGGACGAGGTCCTGTAATCGATACCCATATCGCCCAAACACAGAGGACGAGGTCCTGTAATCGATACCCATATCGCCCAAACACAGAGGACGAGGTCCTGTAATCGATACCCATATCGCCCAAACACAGAGGACGAGGTCCTGTAATCGATACCCATATCACCCAAACACAGAGGACGAGGTCCTGTAATCGATACCCATATCGCCCAAACACAGAGGACGAGGTCCTGTAATCGATACCCATATCGCCCAAACACAGAGGACGAGGTCCTGTAATCGATACCCATATCGCCCAAACACAGAGGACGAGGTCCTGTAATCGATACCCATATCGCCCAAACACAGAGGACGAGGTCCTGCAATCGATTAGTTTGAAAGACAATGAGTCCATTTGTTTCAGCCTTCGTCCTCTACTTCAACATTAACAGACTGTCAGTGGTGTTCTTACGATTCCCGTACAACTCCTCGATGTTTATCTGATATTGATAGGGTCTAATATTACGTTACCTAATATCTCACACAGCAAAAATACGAGTAGCTGTAAATAATTACTAAACAGAGGGAACCAATTTAGGTTTTTGTGCTGCATTTTATGTTACTATTATGATTAATAAATAATGAATTATATGTTAACATGAATAGGTAATGATTCCATCACACTTTACTCCTACGCGTTTGTATATTTAGACGTTAGATTGAGTCTTAAAGAACTTAGGGAATCGGAACTTCCTATTTGAGTTATTGTCTATTTTACTACCGAATTCAATGTCAACTACACCAGCTAGTTCTTGTCTATTTTACTATTTTACTACCGAATTCAATGTCAACTACACCAGCTAGTTCTTGTCTATTTTACTATTTTACTACCGAATTCAATGTCAACTACACCAGCTAGTTCTTGTCTATTTTACTATTTTACTACCGAATTCAATGTCAACTACACCAGCTAGTTCTTGTCTATTTTACTATTTTACTACCGAATTCAATGTCAACTACACCAGCTAGTTCTTGTCTATTTTTGCACAGGAGGCTTACTATGTACAAATATGTTATTTAGTAATATTGTGTTTCTTTAAGAAAAGTTTTAATAATTATATTACTGCAAGTTATTTAACTATTTTACTACCTAGTTCAAGCTTAAAAGCTCCAGGTTTTTCTTATTATTCTTACAATTATATAATTATATCTTATATATAACATTAGTAAAATTATGTTTCTTAAAGAAAACGTTTAACAATTGCATCAATATAACCATGACGTAAAATTTAAATGTTTAGTTAACAGTCACAATCCCAGAGCACGAGTTGATAAATAGACGGGTAATGTAGTTTTACTGCAGCAGATAATCCTATCTCACTGAGCGCATCGACACTGACTGCGTCACAAAATACGTTCGTTTTTAAACTATCCTGACTTGAAACGTTACTCTGCTAGAATATTTAAAACACGCATTATTAAAGAATAGGGATTTCAAATTAATAACCAGGATCAATTGTATACTTTAAAATAATTACAGAATCTCCGTAAAAGACTAATGCTTACGATAAGTTCCTGAATAGGCGGTGCTTACTAGTTTTAAGAACAGTGAGGAATTTGTTGCTGTTTAATTTTTTATGTGGAAAGTACGTTGCGAATTTGAACACAAGATAACATATTTAAAATAATACATCGGCTCATAACCATTCTAATTTGTATTTTAGTAATATTATAAAACGTATATCCTTCAGGCAACTGATATAATTTAATTAAACTCCTATTTATTTCGACAGTACAGTTACATTTTTACAATTGCATTAATATAGTCAAAGTTTCGTAAACCTAAAATTTACTACGGAAATAATTGAATCCGTAGAATTAATCACAAAACCTATTGAAACTTGGATGTCGTATGGGTAAATATTTAGGAACAGTTTTATGACAATGTTAGCGTTCCTGTGTGTAATCCTTATATTGAAATACATTGTCACATGGGGTCGCCGCTGTCAGGCATTCTCAGTCTCAGTTGAGGCCTCCGTAATTTGCAGCATCATTTCTCATCTTGTCCGCTTATAATTAGACCTTCGAGTGAGTTCTATTCATCTCTGAGACTATGTTGAACATGTTTGAAGGTTCAAACATCGCTGAGCGAAACAAAATAAAAGGTGTTATGGAATTATATACAAGAACAATCTAAAGCATTATTAAATGTTACTGTTTAAATTTGACCATAAAGTTTTTATTTAGGTATTTGGACTAAAATGTTGAATACTCAAAAACTCAGTAAGGTACACATTGGCCTTAAAAGATTACCTTTAATATATCGTATTATTAGTTATATAAGTTTAAATGTAATTTTAAAACTAGTTATTATTGTTAATAAAACTAATTTTGATTTATATTTTAACTTATAAGTGTAACGTATAAATTGTAATACAAATTTTCATTTTTTTATAAATATGTAATAACAATAAGCAAAAAATAATTTTTTGTGGTTTTTGTTTGTTTTGATCCGGCCCGTGGAATGGAATAAAAAATTGTTATGTTTGTTTCATTCTGTTGATTTCTATACTTATAGAATCGTTAGTATTACTTTAATTTTTCCAAAGACCTCTGATAAAAACATAAATATGACACCAATTAGCAATATTCTAGAATGGAAGGTCTCAGGTAGAAAATTAGAGGACAAATATAATGTTTTTCTGCAAAACCTTTCTTAAGGACAAAAATTAAATTAAAGTTACATATTAAAACATATTTTTAAACATTTTAATTTGATCAGCTGTGGGGTTTTCTTCGACTACAAAACTTAAATCAGGCGAACGAGTTAAGCTGTTGGTATGAGGCAGTGTTGTAATAAGATAAGCCAAGATAAGGAAATTGCCGTTTTAGAACTATGTTTAAATAAAATACAAAATTGTAATAGTTATCAAGCGTAGTCGTTAAAGATACACAACAACAAACTCAATGCAATTCCGAAGACGTTGGAAACTGTACAGCTGAGGTTTCAGTAATCATCACATTCTTCCCTTCTACTTCACATGAGCTTAGATAAACAAACATCCAATATAAGAGTTCAACCAACTACCACGCGCGTGGTCACCATTCTTTACTGCTGGACACCGTGTCTCCCTTGCTTTTAATATTACCTGAGGTATTTCAGTATTAAATACGTATGAACATTCTTGTTTGTGTATAGTTTCTTGTATAAAAGT
Organism: Allygus modestus; assembly: GCA_963675035.1. NCBI lineage: Eukaryota > Metazoa > Arthropoda > Insecta > Hemiptera > Cicadellidae > Allygus > Allygus modestus. The sequence goes on along the minus strand of OY776112.1, from coordinate 485,840,261 downwards.
GAGTTCTTTTCCTGGGTTTAAATTTAGAAAAACTGAAATTTCGTTAAATATAGCAATAGACAAAATTGCTTTGAAATCGATAACATTAGAAGAAAATCTTGACTCCCCAATTATAATTTAATTATTCGTTATTTGTTTATTTGTTAATGAAAAAATATTCATTATGAATGTTTAGTAAATTGAGTTGTAGGATCTTTTGAGATTGTTAAACATTTCAAGGGTCCCTCACAAATGGAGGATGTTGGGGGCAACTAAAAACGTTTAAATTATAAATCCCCTTTGACTGATCCCTTGCTTTAAAAATCTTTAAAAGGTTGTACGAATGGTGACAATGATAACAGATTGCTATCTCTTTCCTTAAAAAATTTGAATTTACACCAAATTTAATTTAGTTCGAGAATTTGCTCTCCATGTATTCCTTGCAAAGCAAAATTGAGTATAAAAATTATTATTTAACTTTTTATTAGTAGGAAACTGATAGTAATTAGCAATAAATTATAAAATTATTGAAATAACTAACAATACATAATTATAATAACAATAAAAGTTTAAAATCAATTAGATTTTTTTGTAATTCCAAGGAAAGCAGAACTTAAAAAAATACACTTTATTTTGTTACGAGCAGTAACATTTAAATAGCCTAATGTATAAAATAGTTAAACTAAACCAGCATTTTTATTATATAGCAATTGAAAACATCTAAAATTTAAATGTAAACACGTAATTTGAATTTACGTTGCTCAAATTTCCTGTTTAACTTTGGCGACGGGTTTTGACTGGCCACTGTTTTCGTTTGGGATGAGATAGGTATCTCTAGTTTTTACTATTCCTCTATATGTTTAGGTCTTTTAAATTTTTCAGGTTTACATTTAAACATTTTGGAATGCCCTCAAATTTCCCACAATAAGAAAATCTTTAAACAATGTCAAAGGATACTACACCTTAACTTAGTATTACTATCTAAAGAGTGTTTGTTTAATAAAATAAATAAAACAAGTTTAAATAGAGGCCTGAACTTTTTTACACCCGGTATAAGTCTTAATAGTGTGTTGATTATAACGATTTTTCACAAGATGTACAAAGGCAACTTCAATGCAATTATATATTCCTAGATCAAAATGAACAGTCGAAAAACCCCCTAGATATTTTACCAGGAAACCCCTTTTAGATGTCACACTCTTTTACCTGGCATTCCACCTAATTTAATGCTTAAAACTGACACACCAGACACAAATTTAGAACAATTCTACGATAGGAAAGTGTGGATGAAGCGTTTCTAAAATTGAAATTTCAGAATTGAACGGTTTGGAAATAAGTTGAATGCGTTTGACTTTGAGAATGAGCTTAACATAAACACCACTCAATGTTACATCCCCCTCTATTTGAATTGGGATTCTGTCCAGTGGATTTTTCCCTGATAAACCCGCGGCTATGGCGCATTAATACGGTTGCTATGACCGAGACTCACCCTGACAACAAATAACATCACAAAACCCAACCCCATTGTCATTCACCCCTCTGTTTACATGGCCACAAACCTGTTGATTCACCTCTTCACCTGCCTAAAACTAAACTTGAATCATGAAAATGTTCAGATTCTTTTGGTTATAAATTAACACCAATACAACAGTTTATGAATATTTTAATCCGTTTTTCTTGGTTTTCAGTTTAAAATCTCTTTGCACAAGCTTTTGTACGTTGTCTATATTATAACGAGGATTTCAGTCGTATGTTTAGAACAATTATACACTTGGGTAACTATCAATATAACTAAAAATTTATGTAAAACTTTCTATTGAGTAGAGGAGAACTAGCAAAGAGAAGCCACAATCGGCACTTTTTTCCCATGTTATTCTTATGGGGAGCCGTTTTTGAACATTTGCCAGCTCCCGCCTTACACAAGTTTCCTTGTTAGCCCATATTAATACCCAACCCTTGCCTATATTAAATATATTTTCCCAATCCCCATCCCTCCTCTATATTTTTTAAAATTAATTTTCAAATTCAGGCTAAAAAACTATCTTTAGTGTTTATGGTCCGATTTGTCTGCAATTTGGATATGTTATTGTCCTAGGCAAGTGTTTTAATAAATTCCACTTACATTTCCCAAATTCACTATAACGGTCAAATTAAAAAATATTTTTTGAAAAATACTATAGTGCCAATTGCCACCTTCTTTATTAACTGTCCAATTTGTCTTCAATTTGGATATGTTATTGTCCTAGGCAAGTGTTTTAATAAATTACACTTACATTTCCCAAATTCACTATTACGGTCAAATTAAAAAATATTTTTGAAAAATACTGCCAATTGCCAACTTCTTTATTTACTGTCCGATTTATTTAAAATTTGGATATGTGATTGTCCTAGGCAAGTGTTTTAATAAATTCCACTTACATTTCCCAAATTCACTATTACGGTCAAATTAAAAAATATTTTTGAAAAATACTGCCAATTGCCAACTTCTTTATTTACTGTCCGATTTGTTTAAAATTTAGATATGTTATTGTTATAGGCAAGTGTTTTAATAAATTAGCCTTACATTTCCCAAATTCACTATTACAGTCAAATTAAAAAATATTTTTGAAAAATACTGCCAATTGCCAACTTCTTTATTTACTGTCCGATTTGTTTAAAATTTGGATATGTTATTGTTGTAGGCTAATGTATATGCACCATACACATTTTACAAATATTACAGTCAAATTAAAAAATATTTTTGAAAAATACTGCCAATTGCCAACTTCTTTATTTACTGTCCGATTTGTTTACAATTTGGATATGTTATTGTTGTAGGCTAGTGTATATGCACCATCCACATTTTACAAATATTGCGGTTAAATTTTAAAAAATTTGGAAAAAAACTGCCAATTGGCAACTTCTTTATTTATGGTCTGATTTGTTTAAAATTTATATATGTCATTATTCTAGGCTAGTGTATATGTACACACCATCCACATTTGACAAATTAACTATAATGGTCAAATTAAAAAAATATTTTGAAAAATATACAATTTCAAACTTCTTTATTTACTGTCTGATTTATTTTCGGATATGTTATAGCTCTTATATAGGTAACAAGACCACACTACCACACGTTCCATTACCCCCTACAATACAGTATTTTGTCTTTTTTGTTTGTTTATTTTGCTGTTATCCCAAAACTGACTTTGCTGTTTATTGTCCGATTTGCCTACACTTTGGATATTGTCCTAAGCATTTATTGTCTGATTTATTTTTGGATATGTTATAGCCCCCAACTATTATATCTAAAATTACAATATTATTTCCACCTATAATACAGTTGTTTGTTTTACCGCAACCTAAAAACTAACATTGGTATTTGTGTTTTTACAAAACTATATTTTGCGGTTGGATTAAAAAAAAAATAAATGCAAGCTTATTATATTTGCCACAAGCTTATTATATACATCCAGCTGTTATATTTGCCACATTTCCAATATTGTTGTGACCCTCTCAACTACCTCTCATTGTAATATAATAAGTAATATATATCTACAAAATATTTATGGTCAGAACTGCCTAAATTTTGGATATGTTTTAAGCCAATGCGATAGCAAAAAATAAATTTTTAAAACCCAAAACAACTAAACACAAAATACTAATCTTTCTTTGTGCTTGTTTGGAGTAGTCTTTATTTTATCCAACTTAATTTTAATTTTGTAGTTAAAATCAAACTTCCCACATTCTAGCTCCCTTTCCAGCCAGTGGTTGGAGACATAAAGGTTACGAATATTTTCAAACTGTACAATATATCTTTTTCTACCCCTATGTTGGACTTGTTTAATAGCGCTTATTAATAATTCCGCACCATATTCCAAATCCTCCAGTCTACTACATTCTTTAAATTTAACATTGCCTTTAATATCTTGCATCTCTATGTCTTCTTGTCCAACATCATCCCACTCATTGTTACGGAAACTTAGGTTTTCTATTTTTGGAAAGGAATTGCCATAAAATGTTGCGGTTCCGTTAGTGTTAAAGCCTGCAAGTGGCTCGTTGGTAGGTAGATAAATAATGTCCAAATCACCACCGTATGGCAACACGCTATAACCTTGCCTATTCTTATTTATCTCTATAAATACAGTTTTACAGACACCTTTAACATAGTATACACCCCTCCGTCCATCCTTTTCTGCCAACACTCCCACAAACTTGTTGTTTACTACAAACGCATACACTATATAATGTCCATAATGCTCTAGATCCTCCCAACGTCGCAGGAAGTAATCTTTTAATTTATCCTCTCTTTCCCTTCTTTCTTGTTCTTTAGCCAACTGTGCTTTGTATTCCTCTGCAACAGTATTTTCCACATATTCCAATTTACGCTTATTACTGTCAATGTCTTCTAATTCCAATTTCCTCTTTTTGGAACAACTCTCTAAGAAAGGCTTGGAAAGTGGCTCTATTTCTTTAATAGTGTATGGGTACAGTTTATTGGTCCGCCTTCTTAAAACGTAGGGAGTAAGGTTAGGACTTTCCACTAAGCCTAATTCTTCTAAATTGATGTGTTTAGGTATAGTGGAGAAAGGTGTATTTGATTTTGTAAAACATGTGCCCCCAGATTTGATGTAACACTTATGCTTTACACTTATGGCATCAGGAAACTCCTCTATTACCTCTACATAGTTAGTTGGTAAACAGTTAAAGCTAAATGCAGATAGAGAATACTTTATTAACTTTTCCCTTTGTGTACTATCTTTTGGCAGTTTTAGTTGTACTCCAGTTATCTTCTTCGTATTACTATTACCCCAATATGCGTATTGTAATAAATCGTTAAACACTAAACAACAACTGTTTTGTAATTGATTGGCAACTTTCACCCACATCTTATGCAGAGGCACAGCATAGAATGGAGCTTTTTGGAAGTACCGTTTGTTGTCTTCTATTAGACTTAAACAATCTCTTAAAGGTTCAAACCCTTTACCAAAACCTCTACAATAGTTATAGATTGTTGCCTCTAACCTTGTTATTCCATTCTCTCTAGCTAGTTTAGACGAGAACGTTTCTTTTAGTCTCGCATCTGGACAGTTTACAAAGTTTATTATATGGTTTCCTATACTTTTAATTACTCCAGGGCTTGTAATCTGGCATATAAATTTATTATATATTTTTACCCTGCTATTTACATTAAACCATGTTAAACAGTCTTTACTAACATTATCTACAATAACATTATATCCATTCTTGTACGCCCCTTGGTAGCAAAAGTTAAAGTTTTCTGTAAGATATTGGCACATTTCCTCTTTATTAAATATTCCAGCCAAATCTAGTGTTATATCGAAATCCATAAGATAGTACATTTCTTTTTCCAAATCTTGCAGTATCTTTGGAAGATCTTCCAACAAATCCTTAATTTTAACATTTGCAAGCTCTATTTTATAGGGAATTGCTATAGGATCATCATACTTTTGTTTAATTTGGTCAATATCTTTCTTTATTATTTGTAACACACCCTCGCTTTGGACCCCAGAGGACCTCTCCAAGGAGAATGGTAGTTTGGCCACAACACCATGTCGAGCTAAAGAGAACTTTTTAAATATTCCTCGTAAGTAGCTATTAAACGAGCCACATATTTCCTTCTTAACTTTAAATTTATTCCGAACGTCCCCATCACAATCCGTAACATTGGTTATCTTAACTAACATTATGTTATCACAAAACGCATCTGTTATAGATGTTAAGTTATTTAATTTTGGTTCGCCCTCGCAATAGTTTATATTACCTATGTCTGTAAGAAGGTTATTATTACGTAGATTTTCTAATAAAAACCATATACCGAATCTTTCGTTAGTAGGTTTAATACAATTTCCCAATAAATGGCTAACAGAGTACATTTCTTTTATACAAAAAAAGTAGCGGAAACATGTAAACAGGACAGATTACACTATAGGTATATATGTGTTGTAAATATATGGATATTGTATATAAACACAGGCGAGCGGTAAGTGTAACATGTAAGTGGACACCCACATGCAAATATGGAATACCCACTATTAATATAATTCCAAATTCGACTAAATAAGTTTATAGTCTCAATATAATTAACATATTAACTAACGGTGCCATCCCGCATTAGTACCCAAATTGTCGAAATTCTATAATTCTATTCTTAGTCCTTGTATTAGGTTTTGTACTATTAAACCCTACATTCTTATCCTGTGCAGTAGAGTAATATATGTATATTTAATACAGATACGCACATTCTACAAGACCTGTACATCTGTTGTATAAGCAGCAGAATAGACGTCTCATTGTGTTGTTGTAAAGTAAAACATAAATGTAAATTGTGCTGGATACAACCGGCCAGATATTAGACAGGAAATGTGTTGGAAGTGTATTGCCAAAGACAAATCACATAGTGCAGCATGTAATCAATCCATTACTATTTAGACAAATGTATAAGGTCAGTATTGGTACAACATCCGATATATTAGCCAAACCCACAATCATACTTGGAAAACAAACAGTAAAAAATTAATATTATAGTAACAGAAATAGTAAGAGTATAAGGACATAGTAATATTTAAAGTTTATAAAACAACACAAATGCAGAGACACAATAAATGACACACTCCAACACATTACGACACAGGCACAGATACTGGTTTACAGCCATTTTACACAACTTTACAGGTTCTGTCAACCGACACAAAAAATAGTTTGTAAATTGTGTAAGAAATATATGTAATATAAACAAATTTAACACAATCATAACATTTTGAGGACACAATGTTATGATTGTGTTAAATTTGTTTATATTACATATATTTCTTACACAATTTACAAACTATTTTTTGTGTCGGTTTACAGAACCTGTAAAGTTGTGTAAAATGGCTGTAAACCAGTATCTGTGCCTGTGTCGTAATGTGTTGGAGTGTGTCATTTATTGTGTCTCTGCATTTGTGTTTTTTTATAAACTTTAAATATTACTATGTCCTTATACTCTTACTATTTCTGTTACTATAATATTAATTTTTTACTGTTTGTTTTCCAAGTATGATTGTGGGTTTGGCTAATATATCGGATGTTGTACCAATACTGACCTTATACATTTGTCTAAATAGTAATGGATTGATTACATGCTGCACTATGTGATTTGTCTTTGGCAATACACTTCCAACACATTTCCTGTCTAATATCTGGCCGGTTGTATCCAGCACAATTTACATTTATGTTTTACTTTACAACAACACAATGAGACGTCTATTCTGCTGCTTATACAACAGATGTACAGGTCTTGTAGAATGTGCGTATCTGTATTAAATACATATATTACTCTACTGCACAGGATAAGAATGTAGGGTTTAATAGTACAAAACCTAATACAAGGACTAAGAATAGAATTATAGAATTTCGACAATTTGGGTACTAATGCGGGATGGCACCGTTAGTTAATATGTTAATTATATTGAGACTATAAACTTATTTAGTCGAATTTGGAATTATATTAATAGTGGGTATTCCATATTTGCATGTGGGTGTCCACTTACATGTTACACTTACCGCTCGCCTGTGTTTATATACAATATCCATATATTTACAACACATATATACCTATAGTGTAATCTGTCCTGTTTACATGTTTCCGCTACTTTTTTTGTATAAAAGAAATGTACTCTGTTAGCCATTTATTGGGAAATTGTATTAAACCTACTAACGAAAGATTCGGTATATGGTTTTTATTAGAAAATCTACGTAATAATAACCTTCTTACAGACATAGGTAATATAAACTATTGCGAGGGCGAACCAAAATTAAATAACTTAACATCTATAACAGATGCGTTTTGTGATAACATAATGTTAGTTAAGATAACCAATGTTACGGATTGTGATGGGGACGTTCGGAATAAATTTAAAGTTAAGAAGGAAATATGTGGCTCGTTTAATAGCTACTTACGAGGAATATTTAAAAAGTTCTCTTTAGCTCGACATGGTGTTGTGGCCAAACTACCATTCTCCTTGGAGAGGTCCTCTGGGGTCCAAAGCGAGGGTGTGTTACAAATAATAAAGAAAGATATTGACCAAATTAAACAAAAGTATGATGATCCTATAGCAATTCCCTATAAAATAGAGCTTGCAAATGTTAAAATTAAGGATTTGTTGGAAGATCTTCCAAAGATACTGCAAGATTTGGAAAAAGAAATGTACTATCTTATGGATTTCGATATAACACTAGATTTGGCTGGAATATTTAATAAAGAGGAAATGTGCCAATATCTTACAGAAAACTTTAACTTTTGCTACCAAGGGGCGTACAAGAATGGATATAATGTTATTGTAGATAATGTTAGTAAAGACTGTTTAACATGGTTTAATGTAAATAGCAGGGTAAAAATATATAATAAATTTATATGCCAGATTACAAGCCCTGGAGTAATTAAAAGTATAGGAAACCATATAATAAACTTTGTAAACTGTCCAGATGCGAGACTAAAAGAAACGTTCTCGTCTAAACTAGCTAGAGAGAATGGAATAACAAGGTTAGAGGCAACAATCTATAACTATTGTAGAGGTTTTGGTAAAGGGTTTGAACCTTTAAGAGATTGTTTAAGTCTAATAGAAGACAACAAACGGTACTTCCAAAAAGCTCCATTCTATGCTGTGCCTCTGCATAAGATGTGGGTGAAAGTTGCCAATCAATTACAAAACAGTTGTTGTTTAGTGTTTAACGATTTATTACAATACGCATATTGGGGTAATAGTAATACGAAGAAGATAACTGGAGTACAACTAAAACTGCCAAAAGATAGTACACAAAGGGAAAAGTTAATAAAGTATTCTCTATCTGCATTTAGCTTTAACTGTTTACCAACTAACTATGTAGAGGTAATAGAGGAGTTTCCTGATGCCATAAGTGTAAAGCATAAGTGTTACATCAAATCTGGGGGCACATGTTTTACAAAATCAAATACACCTTTCTCCACTATACCTAAACACATCAATTTAGAAGAATTAGGCTTAGTGGAAAGTCCTAACCTTACTCCCTACGTTTTAAGAAGGCGGACCAATAAACTGTACCCATACACTATTAAAGAAATAGAGCCACTTTCCAAGCCTTTCTTAGAGAGTTGTTCCAAAAAGAGGAAATTGGAATTAGAAGACATTGACAGTAATAAGCGTAAATTGGAATATGTGGAAAATACTGTTGCAGAGGAATACAAAGCACAGTTGGCTAAAGAACAAGAAAGAAGGGAAAGAGAGGATAAATTAAAAGATTACTTCCTGCGACGTTGGGAGGATCTAGAGCATTATGGACATTATATAGTGTATGCGTTTGTAGTAAACAACAAGTTTGTGGGAGTGTTGGCAGAAAAGGATGGACGGAGGGGTGTATACTATGTTAAAGGTGTCTGTAAAACTGTATTTATAGAGATAAATAAGAATAGGCAAGGTTATAGCGTGTTGCCATACGGTGGTGATTTGGACATTATTTATCTACCTACCAACGAGCCACTTGCAGGCTTTAACACTAACGGAACCGCAACATTTTATGGCAATTCCTTTCCAAAAATAGAAAACCTAAGTTTCCGTAACAATGAGTGGGATGATGTTGGACAAGAAGACATAGAGATGCAAGATATTAAAGGCAATGTTAAATTTAAAGAATGTAGTAGACTGGAGGATTTGGAATATGGTGCGGAATTATTAATAAGCGCTATTAAACAAGTCCAACATAGGGGTAGAAAAAGATATATTGTACAGTTTGAAAATATTCGTAACCTTTATGTCTCCAACCACTGGCTGGAAAGGGAGCTAGAATGTGGGAAGTTTGATTTTAACTACAAAATTAAAATTAAGTTGGATAAAATAAAGACTACTCCAAACAAGCACAAAGAAAGATTAGTATTTTGTGTTTAGTTGTTTTGGGTTTTAAAAATTTATTTTTTGCTATCGCATTGGCTTAAAACATATCCAAAATTTAGGCAGTTCTGACCATAAATATTTTGTAGATATATATTACTTATTATATTACAATGAGAGGTAGTTGAGAGGGTCACAACAATATTGGAAATGTGGCAAATATAACAGCTGGATGTATATAATAAGCTTGTGGCAAATATAATAAGCTTGCATTTATTTTTTTTTTAATCCAACCGCAAAATATAGTTTTGTAAAAACACAAATACCAATGTTAGTTTTTAGGTTGCGGTAAAACAAACAACTGTATTATAGGTGGAAATAATATTGTAATTTTAGATATAATAGTTGGGGGCTATAACATATCCAAAAATAAATCAGACAATAAATGCTTAGGACAATATCCAAAGTGTAGGCAAATCGGACAATAAACAGCAAAGTCAGTTTTGGGATAACAGCAAAATAAACAAACAAAAAAGACAAAATACTGTATTGTAGGGGGTAATGGAACGTGTGGTAGTGTGGTCTTGTTACCTATATAAGAGCTATAACATATCCGAAAATAAATCAGACAGTAAATAAAGAAGTTTGAAATTGTATATTTTTCAAAATATTTTTTTAATTTGACCATTATAGTTAATTTGTCAAATGTGGATGGTGTGTACATATACACTAGCCTAGAATAATGACATATATAAATTTTAAACAAATCAGACCATAAATAAAGAAGTTGCCAATTGGCAGTATTTTTCCAAATTTTTTAAAATTTAACCGCAATATTTGTAAAATGTGGATGGTGCATATACACTAGCCTACAACAATAACATATCCAAATTTTAAACAAATCGGACAGTAAATAAAGAAGTTGGCAATTGGCAGTATTTTTCAAAAATATTTTTTAATTTGACTGTAATATTTGTAAAATGTGTATGGTGCATATACATTAGCCTACAACAATAACATATCCAAATTTTAAACAAATCGGACAGTAAATAAAGAAGTTGGCAATTGGCAGTATTTTTCAAAAATATTTTTTAATTTGACTGTAATAGTGAATTTGGGAAATGTAAGGCTAATTTATTAAAACACTTGCCTATAACAATAACATATCTAAATTTTAAACAAATCGGACAGTAAATAAAGAAGTTGGCAATTGGCAGTATTTTTCAAAAATATTTTTTAATTTGACCGTAATAGTGAATTTGGGAAATGTAAGTGGAATTTATTAAAACACTTGCCTAGGACAATCACATATCCAAATTTTAAATAAATCGGACAGTAAATAAAGAAGTTGGCAATTGGCAGTATTTTTCAAAAATATTTTTTAATTTGACCGTAATAGTGAATTTGGGAAATGTAAGTGTAATTTATTAAAACACTTGCCTAGGACAATAACATATCCAAATTGAAGACAAATTGGACAGTTAATAAAGAAGGTGGCAATTGGCACTATAGTATTTTTCAAAAAATATTTTTTAATTTGACCGTTATAATGAATTTGGGAAATGTAAGTGGAATTTATTAAAACACTTGCCTAGGACAATAACATATCCAAATTGCAGACAAATCGGACCATAAACACTAAAGATAGTTTTTTAGCCTGAATTTGAAAATTAATTTTAAAAAATATAGAGGAGGGATGGGGATTGGGAAAATATATTTAATATAGGCAAGGGTTGGGTATTAATATGGGCTAACAAGGAAACTTGTGTAAGGCGGGAGCTGGCAAATGTTCAAAAACGGCTCCCCATAAGAATAACATGGGAAAAAAACCCCGATTGTGGCTTCTCTTTGCTAGTTCTCCTCTACTCTATTGAAGCAATTCAGATAACGTTTACATTCATTTATTATAAAAATCTTTGTCAGTTTTACAAGACCACAAAAGTTAAATTACCACTTACAATTTATAAGTGGATTTGGTTAACCAATATTCTTTTACTGATCATTGAAATAACTTTTATCTATAGTATATTTATAAATTAATTTCTTAAACAAAATGTTATTTTCTATTTAAGTACCTTAATTACCGTAAGTCTAACAATACATGTGTCCTTATTTTCAACATCCTAATATAACATTTTTTTTAGATAAAAAGGCAACAATTTATAATACAAATTATTTACAGGTTACCTATCAATACATCAGTAAATACAAACATTACAATAAAATTATAAATCAATAAATATATTAACAAAAAATGCATTCCTCTTTTTCCTTGGTCAGTACAAAATAATATAATAACTTTCGCACCACAGACCTCGACGCCGCCGCTGTGGCTGTTTTGATTATTCATTCCTGGCCTTCATGCCTTACGGCGTGGTTTTGCCATATCAAACATTTTATAAAATTCTTTTTCCTACGGAATTTAACCTGGGATGATTCGGATTTCTTGGAACTATCGTTATATAAAATAGTCGTGTAAACAGTCGTGTTTGATATTGGAAACAAAATAAAAGATTTGTTACACAAACACTGCAGCGTTAAAAACAAAATTAATTCATTTTATGAAAGCATTTCATACAACCGTATGACAAAAAAATTTTTTAAATGATAGTATAAACCGTAAAAGAATGTCAGCTAAAAATGTTTAGTGTACAAAATTGGTACACGGACTGCTACATTCTGTGGTGGTTTGTTGAATAACACACTGTGTTTGGAAGGGTTCATTGTTAATTCGTTCCTAAAATATAATTTTAATAACAAAACAAATAAATGAATGTAGACGTCTAACGGGTGAACCATATTATTAATCTAGTTTTAATACTGATTGCAATTGATTATTTTACTTAAATAGATTTTTAGTAGTTTTTCAAATGTGCTTCAAAGTGTTCGGTAGGTATTGAAGGGGCTTTATTATATGGAAATGTTTCAGATGTATCTTAGAGGTAAACTTCGTTGAACACTGCGGCTTCAGACTCTAGGCTTGTATGAGAACATTGGTAGATCATAGTAAGGTAATTATCAACCTTAATTCTTAAAATAATAATGATTAACACAAGTTTGTTTTACATTTTACTACAAAAGTAAAACGATAGAAGATGTTGTAAAAATACCTCCGTTGCTTTAAACCTAGTACTACTGTTCCATAATAGCTGAACTAAAACCACGTTTAACATTCGTTTTCTTACAATATGTTATTACACCTGCGGGTGACCCACCTTAAACATATTTCCAACACTCAGATGTTATTGGTTCAGAATTTTAAAGGAAACTCTTAGAGGCATTGTTGAGCTAATCGTGCAATCGTAATCACTCAATCGAATAAGCAAGAAACCTTTTATACTATCGTATAGGTCACAAAACAAAATTGTAAATTGGAAAAAATTTAGTTTTAAATTCAAATAAAACCATAATACCTAAATTCAGGGCACAGTTGACCTACTTCAAAAGAGGAATATAATAAAATGTTTAACACCCTCTGAGTTACAGCGTGAGATATGGTGTCAGTGAACGAATTATGAATACAGCGTGGCGGTTAGTTGACAGAGGTATTGGATTGTTCTTTGATTCAACAAGTAAAAGGTCGAGTGACATTGAGGAAATGTAAATTGAATGTATAATTAGTTTAAACATACATAAGTCTCTCAAACGCAATATGTTATTAAATTAATTGAAGTTTATATAATTTATCTGAAAATGACTTTATATAAATTATAATTAGTTTTTCCTTATAACATATTTTTAGTACTCTGATTACTATGTTTATTTAGAACAAGATACCATTTCAAACGTTATTTCAACCAACCCAATTTAACGTTTCATACAGATACAACCGTGGCCACAATCTTCTTACCCCAAAATTCGGTAAATGCCTCGTCTCACTTAATTAACGTAAAATCTCCTTATTTAATATTATTTCAGTCACAAGTAATGGAATCGCAATCACCACACGGTTTAAAGCAAATATGACACTGCATATATACATAACATTAATGAAATGAGTTAAAGTAGACTTGATATGTATAAGGGTGTAGTTGTTAAATAGTTTTTATAACAATGTACTAAACAAAGTTGTATTTGTAACATCGTAGTTTTTTTAATGGTGTATATTTTTAAAAAATTAAAATTCTGAGAAATAATTTATAAAAATAATATTTTTAAGGACGCGATCCACCTAAAGTAAAATTGTTGATGATATTTCTAGTGTGTGATATTTTTATTTAAGAGATTTATATTTATCAGGAAAAACTACTTTTATTTAACTAATATGTTTTCCTAAATTTTACTAAATTACATTTTAGTTAAATTTTCTTTTTAACAATGTCACAAAATGTTCTTTAATAGGAATTATCAAGCCAAAGTAATAAGTTTTGTATGAGAAATATTATGTTGTCATTATGTGTAGTTATTTGATGTATGAGATTTTACTTCCGAAAATACTTTTGATTAATAATGGACATAAATCAATTAGTTTAAAAGTCCGATACGAAAATTTAGGGAAATTTTGCATATTAAATCGTGACTAAAATTAAACAAAAATAACAGTTAAATTATCTGTAACGGCTTTAATAAGGCTGGGATTACCAGAGGAAAGCCAAATCAAGGGACGGAGTGACGCGGATAACCCAGGGTTGCTCCTCTAAGCTCTCGTAATCTCTCTGAAGTTATTATCACCCGGTCACTTACCTCGCTGCTCTAGAACTGGCTGTACTAAACTTTTGTACGGAAACAAAAGTTATTAACCTCACATAACATTATGATTGGCAATAAATTATTTAGTTATAATTTTATTTTATTTATATTTAACGTGTAAAAGGTAACGTTGAAATATTCAAAATTATGTAATGGACTTTAATAAACCTGTCAAAATAATTTTTAATGATGGTTATTGTAAATTGCGTGAAGAAACAAATATTATTAAAAAACATATTTTTTAAACAGCCCGTAAACCTTCAATCTGGTCCTTCAATATCTTTGTAATTAACTTTGTTGGTTCTATTAACTGTGACAAAAAATTACAACAGTATTTTACCAATTAATATATTTGATCCCTATAGTCTTCATTCCTTCATTTACCGGTGCAAAAAATTGATGCCTAGAAATATTTGCTTTTGATATGTAATCTTGAATCATTATAAAATTAATTTATGTTGGGTAGAAATTTCTGATTCAAGCCAAAGTGAGAGTTTTGGTTTTTTTTTACCCTAAGAATGTTTTGTTTATCTTCACATTTAATTTTTTTTGTGACCAAATTTTAGTTATCACCTTGAGATTCATCTTAAAAAAAATTCGGTGCTTTGATCATTGATCTCTGTCATTTGGTTACTGAGACCTTAAAATTGCTTAACACAGTACATAGTCTAATGCTATAATGTTATTCTTATTGAGAAAACAAATCTATACGTAAATTATTTTTTAACGTACGCTGAAACAACCTGGTATATGGCTTCATCTAGTTGTGGTTTATTGTAGTTTGCACATTAAAAACAATTTTTCCCGATGGTTCCCGTGCGAGCTTATTTAAATATACTAAGCCTCTAAACCGTTAAGTTGTTTTGGTAACAGTTCTATTCTTTGTTTGTTTTTACTAATCAGTGATGGAAAATGTGGGAAAAAATTTCTAAAATAACTTAACAGTTTTAATCATGTTAAAACTTAATAGATTTTAAACCTATAAAACCTAAATTAAGATTTCTTCATTAAGAAACATTTATTGGTCTATGATTAGACATGGTAAATCATGAAAAATCTAAATTAATGTATCAATACAATGTGAATATATTATTTTCATGGACTTCTTTTTTGTCAGTAGGCTATATTTCCTTTAAATCTTCATCAAAACAAAAAATTGAACCATGATTTAGAAGACCACCTTCACAATTAAATGCGAAAAGTAAATAAGTAAATTAAAACCATTTAAATTACAGTTTAATGGATGATTCAAATTTATTATTTGTCAGCGTACTGGTAGCTCCATCTTGCAGCGATAATTTCAACTATCTCAAAACAAGTGGTTTCATGGTAAAGATGAGCATAAGCAATTCTAATACATATATCCATGCAATTTTCAATGTGTAACATAAAACCCTCCCGCGAATAGTTTACTGATAACCTTATCACTCAAAGACAGGTTGGAGTTCTGTAATCGGCTCATTTGAAAGACAACGAGTTCGCACGCAGCACGCTGGCGTGAGGGAAGTGAATTTCCATATAAAAACTTTTAAAACTTAAAATCAATGTAAAAACAAACATTTGTCCAATTTTTATTGAAATCTGAAAACATTGATTTTTTGGCTGTTCTGATACACCTGGTTTCATTTACTTGCAAAGCTGGGAATACAATTTTGTGCATTATAAGGTTAGGAGAAGGTCCAGACAGGCTTGAAAGTAGGCGTGAGGTTGCTGGGAATAATAAAAGTACTTTAACAAAGGAATAACAGGCTTTTCTAGTGTAAAACCCCCATAAGACAACGTACTGTGTTTAGCCGATACACATTTTCTTTAATAACTCGGTAAATATTTATGCTAGAATGACGAGATAGGGCTTAACACTTTCGCCTCTCCAATCCCCATCTTTCTACATGCATTAATTTTACATATGGAGCTTTTCTGACCCTTTTTGGGCCCAAAAACTCAAAATTTGAATGATTAATCCCCAAAAAATGGGTTTAGAGTTTTCCGATTGTTTTGCCCAACGAACTTGTCTAACAGATTATAGAAAGAAACTTCCCTACCAAATTTTAAGTAAATTGGACAAAAAATGCGACCGCTAGAGTGCATACATATATATATATATATATATATATATATATATATATATATATATGTCTATATATATATATACATATATATATATATATACAATTTTGAACGACCCCCCAAAACGTGTTCAGGGGGTCACGTTAGGAACTTCTATGGTGGTCCCGGGCTTAAGTTTCACCGTGCGGGTCATACTAATAGTTCACTTTCCAAAGGAAATTCACTAATAATCTATCTGCACCTCCCTATGTCCGCAGCTTTGGCATCAATAGCCTGTCAGCGCTGCGTCCTAGCAGATACTGTGTAACTTCTCATTGTGTATCTTACTATGATATTCGCAGACCTTCACTGTAAATATGACGAAAATAGTAAAGACTAAAATCACGAGAAATTACATAAAACTACTTTGTATAATTCGTTTGTTTTACATTTTTAGGTGAACGGCTTTCACTGTTATAATTACTGAACACTGAAGCATATCCTTCAATAATGATGGTATTCAAGAAACTGTATATGGACAATTGGAGTTATGGTTAAGGAGAACTTTAAATGTGAATGTAAAATGAGAACAATTTTCAATTTTCTTCAGAGTCTTAGCTATGCCATAGCTACATCATTATCAGTCCGATGTTTTGTTTTGTTAGACTTTTATACACAGATATATTGATACTATTACTCGAATAAAAAAATAATAATAATAAAAACTAAAAAATTTTACAAAATAATACATTATCTTTCTATATATGAACACATTGTAATACATTATGAATGCATATTTCTTTTAACTTGGTCAAAGTCAACGTCCATATTCCTGGGTAGAAGCAGATAAATGCATAGGTCATGTAGGTTTCTTTCGTGCGGATAATCCTATTGGACTGAGCGCATCGTCACTGGCTTTATCTGCACTGATCACTGCATTGTAAAATACCTTGATACCGAAACTGTCAGTGCATTTCCCAACAATATCAGCATCATTCAACACTATTCACTAACGAGCACTTTTCCAATCCATATTGCCTAGCGATTGAATGTTTTTTTTGTATGTGATTTGCATAAATATTTTTTAATATCTAACAATGCACATACATATTTTGAGGCAAATTTAAAATATGAATTAACAAAATTCCTTAACAGTAGCTATGATTCTTGTTAAAATTTAAAAAGGCCATTACATATTTAATTTATTTTTAACTATATTATTTTTCTACTTAATGATCAGATGACGTATTATTTCCAAAGTTACATTCTGAAAAGTTTATATATAATTCTCAGAAAACTTTCCACATAGTAATAGTCTATACTTCGGCATTTATGAGCACCAATATTCCCCCTTAGTATTCAAACGAGGGGAAAATTTGACGCTTGTTTTAGAAAATGAGGTTGGTACAAGGCCTGCCTAAGTTGAAGTTGTTGAAGTGAAATCACTTGAAAAGAACAGTTTCTAAAACATTCTTTACAGTCCCAGCTTCCTCTTCTTTTTGTATTTTTTTAAGTTTGTTGTACAGTTCGATGAAGTCGGACTTTATTTTATCAGTTGTCTTTACCTAAATTTGTAATATTTTGTATATAATGTTTGTCACCTCCTGGATTCACCTTCAATATGGTATTACAAATACTAAAATTATATCAATAATTGCAATGTTAATTAAATTTAAATGAAATATCTCATTTGTAAGTACGAAACTTCTGTAATATGCCTATTTAATCAATACACCTGCAAATTAATAAACTATTAAACAAGTGTTGAGACTCTATATTCTGTGACTTTTGTTTAAACAAATATAGCTGTAACTTAATTATGCAACAAGAATGCAATATTTGTTTTGTATTATTTACTATCCTACATTAAAAAATTTTCAAAGGTGATGTTTTTAGGCACGAAATTGTCTGACATCTCCCTGTCCTCAGTAACTGAAGGTTTTTTTTTAAATTTATTTAATACAGCAATTTTACAGTCATACAACTCAAAACTACTTAAAACTAATAAACAATACGTTAAATAACTCGTAGGGTAAAAGGGAATTTGTTACTTATGCCAAAGCTGCCTATAAACATAGCCTGACCCAGTACAAAGCTTCCATGGCTTTAGAATTGTCTTCAGCTGCCAAATTTCTTCATGAAAATAAGCCTATCATTTTACCAGGAACTAGTAATACTCATATACCGTTTAGGATAATGGCTGAGAGATTATCTTTCGTCAAAATCATAGAGACACAATATAGTGATAGTTCCTTTAACAATCGGTTATTTAGTCTCGATAACAAATATTTTTTGAGAATTCAAATCCCTTTGAATCTCTCATTACGACTTATCTAAACATGTGATGTTCTAGTTTAACTGAATAAATTACCTTATAAAAACTCTGCAAGAAATTGTCTCACTACAGTTTTACATATCTCAATTTATTGTTTTCATATAACAGTAATACCTTCTTATGAATTAGTTATTTGTGCAACTAGTGAGCAAAGTGAGCAATTGCCTCACTCGAGAGAAATCCTTACTCACGAGCCGTAGGCGAGTGAGGAATGGTTTCTCAAGTGAGGCGATTGCACTTTGCACTCGAGTTGCACATTATATTTTTCCTACAGTTACCATAAAACAAATAAATTGGTAAAGAAACGTAACATATTTTTTCCGTTGGGCTTTTTACATTCTTACTTTCACACCAGGAAGTTTCACACCCTGACTAAACTTACCTGCCAGAAGGCATCAATATTATTTTGTCCTTCCGTTGACAGGTTGATCACCCATTCAACGCAACAGTCCTTGTAATAATATTAAAGGTGGGCTGACTTGTTAATCATAATTAGCGTTGCGATAAACAGGTGGCCAAGCTGTCTGCGGAAGGGCAAAAACATACAAAGTGTCGGAATTGCAACGGATTTATGAAATAAAACCTAAGAGTCCTGATAACAACAAACTGGCCCCAAATGAATGAGATGAAAAGGATGTTTGTGATTGCAAATTAATAGGAATTTGTGAATATACAATATTATTAAAAAACATAGCGTTACTTATTCCATATTTTATCACTAAGATTCCTGGTAACTTCAAACCGGCTCCAAAGGCAAGAGGCGTTAAAATGAAGTATCCAATTGAAATCTATACAGAGTTTTTAATCAAAAATGCGATTCCATCAAAAAGAATTGCGTTAATCATTCTACATTTAATCTCTATTAAACTGTAAAGATCGTTTTAACCAAATATTGTTAATTTCCCGGGTTATAAGAGGTACGGCAACATTTTAGGGTTATATAAAGACTTTGAACTAGTTTTGATATGTGTTTTTAGGTTGCATATGGTTTCGATTAATCGGTGAAATTTATTTACACAAACCTTTCTGCATTTGCAAGTATTTGTCTTTGGGGAAATCAAATAAATAATTAAAAAAATCTATTTAAAAAATACGTCACATCACAACAGAAAAGCGTGTGTCTAGTTATGCAGGCTGGAAGATTTCCAATATGGCGGCCATCCAAACATAACCGGCAGATGTTTTGATGAAGAGACGATGAATCATAAAACGTCATTATTGGACACGGAATTTATTTGTCCAAGGGTTTTATAGCGAATGCGATTCCATGAACTACATTCATATGTTTTATACGATACTTATTGTTATGGTTTGAACATTTTGTAATGTAGCTTTTATTTTATTAGTTTTGGTTATTATTAATTATTTAGTTATTTTTTAGTTACCTTTAAATTTTTTCTTAAATATAAATAATTCTTCCCATGCAATAATTTAATTTACTTTTTTACAATTCTTATGGTTGCTGAGGATTTCTTCTATACTTATAAGTGTAATAATTTAATTATTTAAAATAATAACTTAAATAAAATATTCTTGATATAATTAATATTGGGACTTCAAACGAAAGTAGAAATCACTGGTGTAAATATTGTTCTACAAGACATTATTGGCCACAATTACAAATTAATTTAGAAAATTAGGCATACCAACTGAATAGAAGGCGTTTCAGGTCCTTTTATTGGGAAGGAATTAACCAAATAAATTAACCAACTTATCTTGGGCTTGACAAATAACAAATAAATAGAATAGAAGATTGTTTGTAAGTATTACAAATAAATGAATTTTTTCATCTATATTTCAACTAACCTGTGGTCAAAGTTATAAGAGAATTAAAAGAGCATTATTTACATTAGTGATTCCCACATTCGCTTGCAGTCCCAATATTAATGATGTGAAGAATATTTAAATTTTTATTAAAATTATACTCTTTTAATTGTTATAAAAAATAACTTCTATATAAAAAAAGAAAAGGGCAGTTTAAATTGCATTTAACTATATTAACTGAGGTAATTTCAAAAGTTTGCTTATTAGTATAATTTTTACTGAGTCGGATTAAACAATCCTATGAAATGTTAACAACTCCAAGCCTTGACGCTAGATTCATTATTTATTCTCAGGAAGCCAGCCAGCCTCATGTTGATATTTTTGCGATGGTGAGCATTTTATTACATTCCTGATTCTACGGAATATTTCATGTTTGTTACGTGTTTCTGAATTTTAGGCATTATCCTTCCAGAAAATAATATTATCACATCATTGGTATCATATAGTCATTAATTTCAAAGCAAAACACTTAAAAATAATAATGTATTAATAACTCTTCTATTTATCAACATAATTGTCGGATTAAGTTAGGATGTTCGGCTACTTAATTTTAACTTTGACCATTCAAATCTAGGTCGATTTTTTTTGTAAAATGTAATATTTTCAGTACATTTTTGTTTTTGTTTTTCGTCTTAATTATTTACCATGCTTGGTCATTTTACAAAATTAGTTGAAGGTGATTACTTGTAAATTAAAACTAAACCTATGGCAGTGCCAGTTATTTTAATTCAATTTAATTTTCATCAACTGTAAAATAATAACTATTTAAAACGGTTAGAATTTGAAAAAACTTGGAGCAAATTTAGGCTATATAATTTTATTCTTTATATTTTTGAAGTAATCTATCACAGTATTTTGCACTTACGAAAAAATGTTAAACCCCTCTCGTAAAATATAAAATTTGAATGAAATTTAAAACGTATAATTTTTCCAAATACATACCTTGTTTCATTCTTTTAAGCCAGTATAAAAGATCGTAAACATATAAAATAAAATAATTACAAAGGAATTTGTCAGGGATGTTTCGATATTTTACAATTTTATAATACAACAGTTGTATATATCCCGCCCGCCAAGCATATAATTATTTGGGCTGATGGAGTAAATTAACATGGATTAAGACGGGTTAAAAGCTTCTCTAAGATAAATGCAGGAGTATTTTAAGTTTACTAAATATTTAACCCCTCTTTTGTTCTTTGGCTCATGTCAATGTTTGTTTTAAAACGAAAATTGTGTTTATCTTCTTTAAATGACATTCGCTCCTATGCAGTATAGTTATTGTTTTTCTTAATGTGTAAATAGTTGTAATTATTTAAATATTATGATGGGGGTAACGGAAATTTAAATTGATTTTTATCATACATTTAAATAAAAATAGCATTAACATAGATGCCTTGTCTTGAATATAAATATACTATTTTAGCAACAAAACTTTGATATACTATAAATAAACAAAAGTTATTTGCTATAGCCAATGTTTTAGCGAATTTCCCCTTTAGGGAAGAAGCTATTACCGTAGGTCTCATGGTAAGATTTAAGCCCGAGACCATGGCAAATTTTTTGTTTAGGTCCCCAGATGACTAAAACTCTATTCGTTCAAATTGATATATATATATATAAATATATATATATATATATATATATATGTGTGTGTGTGTGTGTGTGTGTGTGTCCGTGAATGCAATAACTTGAGTAAAAAACGTCCGATTTCGATGAAATTTGGCTCAAATCTGTAAAGTGAGATTTATGACTTTAAGTTCGAAAACCAGAAAAATCGGGCCATGGGAAGGGGGGTTTATGGGGGTTTTAAATTGTCCAAAAATCAGTTTTTTTGCATTTTTTACCCTACAATTTTTAAAAAACTTAATTTTGGTTTAGACCATGTTATAGAGCTTAAGAACAAATAATATGGTATTTTGAATTATTAAGCTAGGTTAAGTGGTTGCGGAGAAAATCCAAAAAAACCTGCTCATAACCTGCTCCTATGTTAATCTTATGGGAAAAAGGTTTTTGGCTTTTCCTAAGTTAATTTTAATGTAAACTTCACATTTGCTTTAACCAATCAACTCAGCTCCACAAAACAATCATTTTAGTGTTTAAATTGTGATTCTACGTCCAACCGTTGCAGAGATATTCAAAGTGCTAAAGACAGTACGTTTCCAATGTTATCCTTATTTAGAATAAATAAAATTTGATATCTCCATGAATGCATATTGATGAAACTTGGCACGTAGTACTGTGGTTGATATTCGCACAAAAAATTGGTTTTTTGTTGATTATCCCCGTAGCAGCGAACCTGCGTACTCAGCCTCCATGTTATTCTTAAGGAGGATAAGTAAAATGTAATGACTCCCTTAATTATGAACATAAATTAAAAAAACTTGGTATGTGGCTTCACCTTGTTGAGTTATATTGATATTTGCATAAAACCCCATTTTTTTAGTTCCTTGTTGCAGCAAACCTGCTTACTCAGCTCCCATGTTATTCTTATGGAGAATAATTAAAATGTTATATAGTGCTTACTTATGATTGAATATTGATTAATCTTGGTATGTGGCTTCACCTAGTTAAATTATATTTATATTTGCATAAAAACCAATTGTTAGTTTTCCTTTTTTCAGCAAACCTATGTACTCATCACCAATGTTATTCTTATTGAGAATAATTAAAATTGTATATATCGCTTATATATGAATATATTTTTATGAAACTTGGTATGCGGCTTTATAAGGTATTAACACCTATATTATGCATTGGAAATTCGCTGAGTACGCAGGTTTGATGCGACGGGGGTATTTCTATTTTTTATATCTTGCGAATTGTTCATAAATCTATATTTTTTATAATACTTACTTGTATTAAAATATGAAAAAGAGTTATAACAAATATGAAAATGTAAAACAGGGGTACACAAACACTACTAATGTTTAAATGTCTTGAATAAATCAAATTAATCGTTACCCAATGTAGTAATCGTCTTGTTATAAGAAGCCATCTAAGTAACATCCCAGCAGTGTTGAGCTCAGCTCCATTATATACTATCAAGAACAACGTTTAATACCTTTACATAAACCACAGTGGATAAACAATTTCTGGTTACTATGATGGTTGATTTAATTATAGATACATTTTTGTCCATAGAAAGATACCCACGAGTTCATTTAAAACCAAGTAAAAAGGGAAAACATGTCAAGCATGGGCCGATAAATATAACTAATAGGATATTTTATAACAAGAGTGGAAAGTGGGATTTTGCATGTTCAAGAACATATGTTTGGATTGTGAGACTCTTCGAGCACTTCAAATGGTCGAGAACATGCAAATCACTTGAGTTTTGAACAATATTTTTCACTAAACTACTTTGAGATCAGCTGTTTTCGTTATGTGTTTATCATATGAGTTCTTGCTAATATAAGATTTTCCACAGTAAACATTACTTTACACTGTAAACATTAGCCATCTGAATGTAAATATGAAGTTTCGAAAGTAATAAACATAACGAAAACAGCTGATCTCAAAGTAGTGAAGTGGAAAAGCCTTTTCATAATGATTTCATTGAAATAAGAATTTTTAGTTTTATATACACTTCACCACTTACTTGACACATAGTGGGATGGTGGCAAACTGCTAAAGAACACAACCCATAAAAAACTCAAATTTCAGACGAATGAATGTGTAAATAATAAAACAGTGTAAAACCCTCTGAATAGGTGTTTTTAAACTACACGCGTATTAATTAGAGTATATAAATATAATTCTTATTTTATGACTGAACATGAAACATACTTGAGGTGAATGAAAATAAATAAGTCTCTTTTAAAGCCGTCCAGTACGTTTTAATGTTACAAAGAAGAGTGGGGACACCGTTTACACGTTCATTTGACCCTTAGCCTTTGAATTTATCTTCAGTGTTTCTGTTACGAATCCGCGCTAAAAGTTCATTTGTAGTCAAATTGTGACACCAACTTTCACCCATTCAGAATACCCTTTAACGTTCAATACAGTTTCAAAACAACCCCTATAGCCTTATAGACCCTTACAGCGCTAAGGGTTTGTAATATTAAAGTCTGACCACTGAAATCACAATTTTAAATCTTAAAAACAATTCATCGATCAAAGATTGCAGATAATCCGATATCAAGGAAAGAATACTAATAATTAAAATTTGTCTTATTTAAGTATCAGGTCAAAACGTGAAATGTTTCGTTACTGCAGCCTCCTCTTAAATAGTAGGAAGAATATATATTACTTATTAAATCTGCCATATGCCACATTTACTAAATGCGTACGAGTTACGTGCTGTAGAGCCCCAAGTGAACTGTTGGTGCTCTATATACAATATAAACTAGTTACAGAGATGAAGATGTTTGTAAAGTTATAGTCGTAATCTAAACAAATCCGTTACGATAACAGTTACAGATCTAAAATCTAAGAGTGATCATCTAAAATGTAACGTACATTAGGTTTAAAATGTAATAAAAATAAGTAATTAAAGTCAGTATCCCACGAATACTTTATATAATTACAAAATAAAACCATAAAGTAGTACATAAAATATTAATTCAACTAGTCAAAGAAAAATACCTAGAATAACTAATATTCCTCTCTCTCCTTCAGATACGATAATTTCAAAGACGTAAATCAATTGAATCGTGTCGTACAGCAGACAAGATTCAATTTATGGAGAGCTCATCCAGTAAAATATCAATTAAAACATCTTGCACTTTTAATGTTTCTTAAATAACTCCTGTTTAAAAATGGAGACAAGAACATCACAACAATACAACAAGCCATGTTCAAATATCGTTGACACAGCACGATGCCATATTAGCAGCATCTTCCAGAAACTAGACACATTGATACCTTAATATTAAACACTTTATGCACTCCAGTTTTGTAAATATTTTTTCGAGCGTGAATTTAAGTATTAAAAATGCATACTCGTCACAATGACATGGTATCAAAGATTATTGTTAGTTTTTCATGGAATAAAACCGTGTCTATAAAATAAAAATTCGTTTTCAACTGTAAAATTTCTTTTGTGAATTTATAAAGGTTTTCAGTAAGTATCTCCTAATAAAAAATTTCGCTCACTTTGAGGCAATAGAGAGTTTTAGTTAGACAGACTGTTTATTGAAAATTGTAACCATGCGTAATTGAACCAACATTTTTTTCACTCACTAATATTCCAATAACTAGCTCATTTTATTTTAAACCTAAAAAAAAACTACATGAGTAATAAGATTTTAAATGAGTTATGTTAAAAATGTAATTAGTTATTATTATTTATCCTTGGGTTTTGTTATATTGTCTAGTTATCAATGGTAACTAATAACATATTATAACTAAGAACTGTTAAAATTAAAAAAAATATAGTCTACATTTTTTAAACTCACGTTAGTAAATCAAGATATAGTTTAGATTTTTAAGACAGGAATCTATTAATGAACCATTTTCTATTTCTTAAAGTAAACCTGCAGGACTACATAGAAACTCTTATCTAATGGGACAGAGTAAACGATACAACTTCTTCAGTAAGAAAGTCTAAAGTATCGTGACGTCTGATTACATAACACTGTACTTTGATTTATTTCTCGTATAAATCTTCAAAACTTGCACAATTTAGGTATAATAACAATTGTATAATTGGTATTATTGTTGAAATACATGTTTTATACAGTAATAGCTTGGTAACTTCTTTATTTAATTTTATGAGGAATATGAAATTATAGAAGAGGGGCCATAAGAAATAAAGTGACGATCATAATAAAAGAAAATATGAAAGTTTAAATTCGCTGAAAGATCTTGGGTGTACTGTTGGTAAGGAATGTGACATATTCCAGCGGTGAAAATAAAATAAAGTTCAAACGGATGCAGAGGTCAGGCGTCCTTATATGTAATATAGTCTTATTGGATTAGTTTTTATTTTACAGCAAGATATAAAATATTATCCAAACCAAATAAAACTTTTATCCCCAAAAACCTTTTACAGTAAAAGTCTGAATTAAATTTGCACGTTTACATGAGGCTGTGGAAACGTCTTCCGAATTTAAATCAAAATTAAAATAAATTTAAAACAAATGAATATCATAAACCTGATAAATTACTATTTAAAAAATGGAATCTGTGAAGTGTGTTGAACAGGAAGAATCGGAAATTATGTATTCCCAATTACTATTACCCTTAGATTATTTTGTTATTTCTTAACAATTACCATTAATTTGCATATTTATATCTCAGCATTGAACAGTTTTTGCTCAGTCCCATTTTATCATTTATCTACCAACTTCTAAATTATTTATCTTCTAAATAATTACAATTTATTTTTACTCATAATTACTACTCATTTAAAGTAAAATCACCACAACATTATATATATCGTATAGCATATGCTTTGCATCCGTTATGAAAAAATAATAAATAAATGAAAAACTCTATGAATTGAGTCCGTTAACTTACAGGAAAATAACTAGTTATTAAATTAAATTTAAGGCCAACTTTAAAATAATAAAAAATTTTCTAAAATGTTTTACGTTTTTCCAAAATATTCTATTCTACGCTTAGTATTTTGTTTCCTTCCACTTTGATTAAATAAAATAAGTAAATAGCGGGAAAAATTAACAAATATTAAAATTAATAATTTTGTTATAGTTTGATATATTAATACAAAAGTGTCAACACGTCAATTTCAGAGTGATGACAGACAGAGGAGCACCTGTTCTCTTGCAATGTTTGTGTTTCCTCAATAAGAGTCATTGAGGGGTTGGAATCTTCTGTTCACTGACACCTTCGCTGCTTCTGTCTCTCTCTTTCCCCCCCCCCCCTAAATTTGTATTGTCGGTGTCTTAAACTTCCAGTTTAATTTGATTTAGTTTTGTTATTAATTTTGATTTTTATCTTTTTTTCTGCGATAAAAAGCTTCATATAAAACTAAAAATATTCTAAATTCACTATCTATGCTTGATTTATTACTCACACAGTGTTAAAAATAAATTATAGAATCGAAATTGTAATTTACAAACACTGTTATGTTTTAGTCCATAACCGAGTCTGGTTACAAACCTAACGTTCACTTACAAATTTTGAAGAATAATACATACGCAAACATAATACAGTATTTACTTAATAAATAATATAGGAATATTTTATTATGATTATTACATAAGTATGACTAAATTTGATTTTTGATATTTATTTGATTTTGATTTTTAATAAACTTATAACAATAAATAAGAACGTGTTTTATTTTAATGCTAATTCAAATAGTGTAACTAAAGTGTTTACTAAATGTGGCTTTTAAAAAAGAGATGATATTAAACAAATTGAATACGCAACAATATCTTAATTCTTTTATAAAATAAACAAAAACTTATTGTCTTCCTTTGGTCAGTATTAATTTTCTAAAATTAAAATGTTGGAAATATAGTATAATGAATATAAATGGTAACGTGAAATAAAAATCTATAATTCTGAACTGAATATAGAAAATAACACTTTGCTGTAAGATTTTATTTAAATTCGCTTGAAACACAACAATAACTGGTGCATTACGTCCCGCCAACTTTAAACGACCCCGCCTTATCTTGTACAGTATCTGAGCGCCTCTAATCCCTGTTAAATTGACTCAATCAGCCCAGATAATTCAACTTTTCGCTCAAGATTTTGTTGAAACAGTTTGTTGTCTGAACGTGTTCAGTATTTAACTTGTCTGCCTTATTACTTCCTTATAGAAGCACTTAACATGCTAATCAATTTGGTGTTTTAGCTATGATAAACCGCCATTATTATCTCTAAACTTTCTAATTATAAAACTGTGGAGTAATTTTACTGTTATTCATGATCATTTCAAAACATAAAAACATGAATGACATAATTTTTTTAAAGTATAGAATTATGAAAGATTATGTTGTATATTGTTTTTTATGCATAGAATTCTCGCCTACCTTGTGTTTACTTACTACAATTACTTATTTTTGTGAAATACAACCCCTCAGTAGATTATCCCACGAGACAAGGGTGAGGTGTCATTCCCTACCCACAGAACAGCCTCCTATGAACAATCTTGCCTTTATGGGATTCACTGATTATTAGGTTCCCCATTTACAAATAATAATGGAAGCTTTCATAGAAAGATTTTATCATTTTTATGGGAGGTTAGGATTTTGCTTTTGGGTATGTTTTATTCCCTGGTCTCGTATCTACTATGACGTTTTTAGTGTTTCATATTCACACGAAGACAAAAATATCATCAAAACCTAAAGTAATTTTATGATAAGATGTAATATTTTACATGTTAAATTACGATATAACCGTACAAAATAATCAGTAATAGGTAAAAAGGGTGAATTCGACGTGAATATTAAATAACAAGTAAATTCTATGGATATACCTCTATTTTCAATGATTTTTAAATGTTTTAAAGCTCTCGGAATAAAATCTGTTTAAGAGACAGATTAAAATAATTTGTTTGCTTGATTTTTATGGAAATGTTAAGGAAGGAATATTTTCCATAAAAATTGCAATTTTTAATTTAAAATACTCCTTGATTCTATTTGTGGGGGGTAAAACTTTAAAATCTCAGTAAAAAAGTTCAACTTTGAGGTCTGATATTAATAAACTCAAATAGCATTTGATTTGATTCAGCAACAATAAATTTACTACATAAAATAGTGTGTCATCACCAAATTTAAAAGTTTCATTTATGTTCAACTCTTATAAAAATTAAACCAAGTATCTTGATACATCAACGTCATTAAGTACTATAAAATATACACTCTCACAATATTAAGGGCCGTAGGTTTGAATCATGGGGAAGAAAAAACCACCAATGTATCTCGCCGGATGGAAATTAAATTTAAGATGAAGGTTTTATTTAATTCTGAGATAGATTTATTTTTGATCAAGATATATTCCTGAGATTCCTAAAAGACGACACTATATTTTGCTTCGTACAAAAATTTCAAGAAAATTTGACTAAAAATAACATTAACTCTGTAGATGAGCTACGGAAATTTTCAGTCACTTCACTCTCGGATGTCAACTTAGAAAGTCAGCAACTTTGACAAATAATTAGATTCTGGCACAATCGCTAAGATGCTCCTAATATGCAGTTAAGTCCGGTTCTGGAAGAAAACACAAATCAATTAATATGTTTAAAGTAACTAATAAAACAAATCTTTGCTCGTCCTTCATGCAGGCAATTCTATCTCTCATAGCAAACACTTTCTTTACTTTTACTCTCTTACTCTATTTAACCAGTTAAAAAAAATATAATTAGTAATTTTAGTTAGAAATAGTTAGACACTTTAAAGAATGCTGAAAATGTATTGCTGTAATAGAGAGTTATGTTTAAACAAATTGTAGCTGAAGTAAAATAAAGTAACTATAACTTGTTATGGTTAATCCGCATTATAAAAGGTTAGTTCGCTATCCTTGTGACGCAGCCTAAAGCTGTTCTGATGAGTGAGGCCCTGAGTGCTGTCTGATGATAAGTCTGGTGAGGGGATTGTGGCTCTGATATCTGATGACACTGGTTGCTACTCAAAAGGCACCACGAAACTTAAGAGCTTAATACTTGACACTTTCTGCCAGTGACTGTAGAACTTAGAAAATATTCTTTAACAATGTTAGTTTTTATAAAATCAGATTTCCAAGTGTAATTCTTTCCTTATAAAGCTTTTACTCGACTAAGTCTATTATTGGGTTATCTCTGCATTTGAAAAGCATAAGTTTTCAATAACTCTACAACTAAATAGCTAATTTAAATAAAAGTTTCAAATAGTAAATCAACTTTCTATAGAGTGGACTCTCTTTATACTTTTATCGTACAAATAGCCTGAAGGCGCGTATGACGTATCCAGTAAAGCAATGGGCTCACTCATTGCAGTACAAAATCGAGAGTACTGATAAAATATGATGCCCAGGTCTGAGATTAGAACCCACCACAAGGACGGCCAGAAAACGACATGGTTACGTGGTACATCATATTGAACAAATAATTTACAACTAACTGGTCCTACGTTTTTGTACAAATACCCTAGGGGACATAAAAATCAAATGACAAATATTTTCTTTAATTTACTTTACAAATGTTTCCTCAATCTACGAAAACTCAACTATGAATATTATGTCAAGATTTACCTTTAGGTTTCTACAAAAATGTCCCTTTAGTCATTGTTATGACTGTTGTAAGAGTGAGAAGCAACTGGTAGACAGGCAGAGGCTAATTAGTGTAGATAGATTTATAAATTGAGAAATTTATAATTTAATTTGAAAACAAACTGATAAAACGATTGGTGTGATATATTCAATGTGATATTTATAATAAACCCTACTTCCTTCGCAATACGTTAGTTGAATTGTTTTTTTTTTTACCTGGAGTT
Organism: Allygus modestus; assembly: GCA_963675035.1. NCBI lineage: Eukaryota > Metazoa > Arthropoda > Insecta > Hemiptera > Cicadellidae > Allygus > Allygus modestus. The sequence continues at coordinate 485,809,158 of OY776112.1, read as the reverse complement.
CGTAAAATTTACTTCAAGTATTATTTAAATATAGACATTTTACTATACTCTTTTGATACTTCGATTCTAACATGTTCCACTGTATTGAATTATTTGCCTTTACGGGCATAATTCGCGGTGTTATTAAATATAAAAATGTACAAGAAAATATTGTATTGAGCGGAGTAGAATATTTTACAATTGTTATAAACCCGTTTAATTTAATACAAGCTAATTTATTTAATTTGTTAAATATCTCGATTCATCAGCATAATGTGGCGTAAAAACTGGTTTAAAAAATTATTGCATTACTAATTTATCCAAAATTTTGTTATATACATTTGTCCGACGACAGTTCAAACTGTTACAATAACAATAAATGTTATTACAAGTGTAAATGTGAACTGTTTTTTTTTAAAAGGTATTTACCCTTTAGGGGCAGTTCAGGGGCAAAATAAATGCAAATTATAATGTCTACTTGAGATTGGTATGCTATTAACTGTTTCTTCCAACCATAGAATACCTAAATATTGAAAGAAGAGGAATAATTCATCTATAGAAAATAAACACAGATAATGCAAAATAAGCCCCTTTTTATGTGATATTGTGTGGAATATTTCAAAATAACTCGGGTAATTTACTCACAAAACTCCCTTTATTTCACTGTAGAGGAAATGAAAGAGAGTCAAACGGCCCCCGACTCATTGAAGGCCTACATTTCCAGTCTCGCTGATTTATTTTCGCTGCTTTATCTTCCCCTTAAATGGGTTTAGACACTTGCAATTTGTTCCTAATTACTTTCTTCATTAACTTTAATATTAACTATCACCCTGAAATTTGCTTAAGCAAATGATATTGTTTTGTTTTATTTTGTTCACATTTGTTCACACGCATCGTGTGTAAATGAATACGTTACTATTAATTTATATCTTGTTATTGCATGTTACGTTATATTATATTTAAATTAATAAATAAAAAAATATCGTTTAGGGTTTGAAATGGAGACGTTTATTTAATATTGTTGGATGAATAACTAAAAGCAACTTTATTAAAGTATCATTAACGCACATTTGTTATGTATTTAATTTTCCAAAGGAGTGAAAACTAATATTTAATCCATCAATAAAAATCTCAAAAGTCTACATTTTGGTACTTTCATAATAGGGCTTGTAGAATAATATACAACTGTATATAGCAGAACCCCTTTAAATAAAGGCCACACGTCACTAAACTTTTATAAAAATCGATCAATACTAAATTACATCAATATAAATGGATAGCTATATTTAGTGGTTGTGTGCTCATCTCACCTCCACTAAGGGCTCATCAACTCAACTCATCCAGGACATTAAAACTTTTCAGTAGTGTGGGTTTGCGGGTTTTGCGCCGGAAGTGACGTCATCCGGTCACGTGACCGGAAGTGCTGAGTCATGAAAGATGTTATCTGGGGCTGAGCCAGTGACGTAGGCGGTTTTGTGACGAAATGAGTTAAAGTTCAAAGTTCAAGGTCACGGGGAGGTAATTTTAAAAAAGTACTACCTCGCACGCGTAAAATCCGATTGTGATTCGATAGTTTTAATTCGATAAAATATCGAATGAAAATTATCGAATGAAGCAATCGAATGATACGAGTGCGAGGTAGTACTAATACAAATATTACTTTATTTTTATTTACAATAAGTTATGTTTACAATAATTCATGTTTACAATAGTTCCCCGTTGTTGGTTGTCATCGATGTTGTTGATCCGGACGAGTTGCGGCCATCACTTCGCTTTCTGAAGAAAGACGGTATATACTTCGATTCCTGCGCAGAGTCCATGTTGTTTTTTGATGCGTAAAGTTCCAAAGATAAATCGTAACCGGACGCAATGAGAAGTCTTAACTCTTCATTAAAAACCTCGAGGTCTTGGAAAGTCGCCAGATGAATAGAGTCATAATGAATACACCTAATTTTAATGGACATTTTAATACAATGTTTTACGTTTGTGAAGAGCACTCGATGTTCACCAGTCGAGAGCCGGAGGTGTACTGACTATTCGCTAGCTAGCGTTCTGGTATCAAACAAAATGGTGGGGCGGAGAAGATGGCGGACAGCAGATGGCAGGCGGCAGGTGGCAGCTGGTTGCTACTACATTCGCCGCCACAGTAATGCAATCCTTCGGCGTAATTCTTGTAGTTTATCTTGTCGGTTCATTTGATACGTTTTACATCTACATATGCAATAGCTGAAACACTTGCACTTACGACAAGCTTTCCCGTCAACTTGATCGCCTGGTATTTTAAAACATTGTAACTCGCAACAATATGTCTTCAAATTGTTATCGAAAAATAAATTTTTCATAGGTGACACCGACATGTTAGCTGCAGCGTGTGTTAGACAAGACTGAGACTAACTTCACTGCTCCCTCTCTTTTATACCTCTTCATAAGTTAACCCTGAATGAAAGTTCAAGGTCATCCATTTGAATTTTAAAAAAAGCAACACAGCAGTATATAAAATAATATACTGCTGTGTTGCTGTTTTTATTTTTTTATTTTATTTTATTTATTTATTTTTTTTTATTTTCTTTATTAAACAAACATCTTACAATACAATAAACTTAAGTTTAACATTGATAACTAGAAATACAAACAATAAAATACAAACAGAGACATTATGTACAAGGATGCGTGATGTGCAGAGTGAGTTCCGTCGAGTTGTTGCCGCTTACACCGTGTGATACCAAATACAACGTCCCCGGTTGAATATCTCGCAAATCTTCATTTTGTAGCAGTTGAACAAATCGTTTTGGAAGAAATACTTGAAACTTCGGCTCATCTCCTGGAGAGAAAGGTCCTTCGCTCAATGAAACTAGAATTGCTTCTCCATGTGTGGTTTCCACTTTCTTGATGTTATGAATAATGTAGTGTTTTTGTTCTTTTAGTTCTGAACACTTTTTAGTTAGCAGAAGGTCAGATTTTGAATGAGTGTTGAATTGATCAACCAGTGTTTGTAGAAACTGTTGTGATGTCATCTTCGTCAGTGGTGGTTGTGGTGTCTTCTGTGATGTTGCCTCTTCGGAGTCTCGAATAATACTCGTGCCGGAGCGGTGTTGGCTCCTCGTATTTATAGGCCCCGCTACCCCCACCACATTCCGGTTCTTTGCTACCCCCACCACATTTCTGCGTTTGTTCCAAGTAAGCAGCCAAACGATATGCGTTGTGCAATGCGCAGTTTAATTGTCCGTGTTTAGGATCTTTTGCAGCAACACAAATATTACCGAGATTAATGTTAAAGTCCTTACCGATGGTTATATCGAAAACATCACCGTGCGTGTACTTTTGTATCCAGTTCCTTTTTTCTAATCCTCTTGTGTATATATGTGAATATTGTTTGCAAAAGTTAAACATAATACTGTGCAAATTACTGTAGCTTATAAATCCTTCATACCAATGTATGTGATGAAAGTAATTTGTTATCCATTTGTTTGTACTTTTTGCTTTGGCGTTAAGGTTGTTAAAAGAAAAAGGAGCTTCAAACGTGAATGGGTAAACTACAAATGTAAGCAAGTCTAAAATTACTAATTCCTTGATAATAAACCTATCATCATTATTTCGAAATGCTTGAAATTCTATTACACAAGGCTTTACACTCACTTCTTCATCCCCTCCGCTCATCATGGCACCTAGCGATCAACTAAACTGTTTTCCACACCACGGTAGGTTAAATACCAGGCCGTACAGTTGCAGGCGCGTTGGTGTATATTTAACGTGGGCACCGTCCCCAATAGGCCTACCCCACGTGTGTTCTTCTTTACTAAGTCAAACTTTAGTCTTTTTTAACTTCTTCTTGTGTTTCGTTTTCTTCTTCTTCTTGTTTCTCCGTTTCTTCTTCCTGTGTTGTTTCTTCTGTAGCTTCTGTAGCGATTTCTACAAGTGGTTCAAAATCCTTTAACTTTCTCCACATGCAAACTTCATGAGGTATTCTATTAAAAATAGATGTATCCACAGGTCCGTACACGATGGTGCTATCAGGTTGTTTTTCCAAAGTATCGACCAAATATTCTTTAATAATAGCGCTTGCAAATACCAACTGTCTCATGTACCTTGTAATAGGTTCTGTTGCGTAGTTTAAAACGTAGAATTCTTCACGTGACAGTAGAATCTTATTTTCATGTTGAGTCAAGTCTCTAATTCGCACTTGTAGTTGTCCACGATGTTTAACAATATCGATTTCATTGTCACAATCCAAAAGTCGAATATGTGTTTTCCTTCCACACAAACTGTTAGTTAAATAACATTCTATTAAATGTACATGTTTCAAAAATGACTCCCAAGCATTTTGCGAAAATAAAACCTTTTTTGTTCCATGGTGTAGTATTACTGTAGGGGAATAATCCAATGACTTCATCAATCCAACTGATACACTTTTACTGATGCATGCTGAGATGGGGTAAAAGATTCGCAAAAAAACTTCAGTTAAAATGTGAGGAGGAATATTTTCTTCAACTTTCTTCTTCCTCTTTGGTACTACCTTTGATGGGTCTGCATTACTTTCCTCCTCTCTATCTCTTTTACCAAACTTTAAAAATGCAGTTATTTCCTTGATGATTTCTTCTTCACTAGTATTATCACGTTCCAATAACGGTGCTACCTCTGCATCACCTTGTACAACAGATGGAGAACTCATTTTGTAGAAGATGTTGCCCATGCGACGATAGACGATCAACTGAAGACCTGCATTGTTGCTCCGCTATTTATAGGTTAGCGACAGTGGCGGTGCCGGTGGTGGTACAACGTTTTACAATACCGTCTTTACGATACCAGTCAACGGTGTGTATGTAACAATTTTATCGTGCAAAATTAAACAATACGCAGATGTATTTGCAGGTACGTTTTCTTGAAATTCCATTTCTATTTTTATATCAACACTAGACGATTTTACAGATTCGTTTTGTTTGGAGCAATCAATTACAACAATCGGAGCTTTCGATTCAAACTGTACGGGAGATAGTAGAGGTGTGTTTGTTTTGCCGTAATATGAATTTTGGAACCTAGCGTACATATCGTATAAAACACTGTACCTTTTTTTATCAAAAGAGATATTAAAGTTGTCATAGGGAAAGAATTGTGAATTCAGGAACACTTTACAGTTTGTTAATTTACAATGGTCAAATTCACCAGCATTTTCAGTTAATATACTTTTTTTCTTTGTTTGTAATCCAAAGATTACATATCTCGCTTTTTCCAAATGAGTAGAAGTTTTTACAGTCCATGTATGCCGTTGTGTTGAAGGTAAAACGGGGTATTCATGAAACTCCCAGCTTCTGAATGGTATTACAATGTCTCGATCTGATTTTAACTTTCTTAATAATGTAATCCTGTGTTCATCATTTAGTCGCACATGTGGTACTCTCCAAACAATCTTGTCTAATGTTAGTTTCCAGTCTAAATTGGCTTCAGTTGTTCCAGCAGATGCTTTAATAATATCATTATCGTTTGATGACCTTAATAAAACTAGTTCTTGTTTTACATTTATTATTATTCTTCTGTAATCTTCAGCAAATCCTAAAAGTAATCTTAAAGGTACGTAAAAATCAAAGTTTCCTGAAGCGTCAGGAGTAATTATACTTTTGTCTGGTGCAACCCATCCTGCAACAGCTAACAGATTCTTCTCATTTGGTGTTAAAGACGCTAATCCTTTTAATGTACTGGAAATTCCAACCTTTTTTGTTGAATCGACTGTAACTCCTGAAATTTCATATCTAATCTCGTCAAACAAAAATGCCATAGGATTATTTATGAACGGAACAGTGGTTCCAACAGTACCGTCAGCTTTTGTTACTTTTCCTTCAATATATAAATAACTTTCGCATGGAAGAGTATAAATGTCTTGTTGTTGTATAGGAATCCTAATTTCATCGTTATTGTTTAATTTGGACGAAGCGTAAGGGTTGTGCGTGTGATATTCCTTTTCCCATAAGGTCTCGTCGAATGTTGGGCCCTGCGCTATATCCAGTATATCCATTGTTAATGACCTTTAATCCAATTTCTTCTAGAAAACGAATGTTGTCACTTGTTAATCCTTCTACAGCTGATGAGCTACTGACCTCTTTGCTGGTTGGCTCTCTCTTTTTAAATGATAACCCCATTATCTAAGCGGATGATTTTATATGTATTCTTACAGTAATAGCTTCTCCTCGAAAGTCAATAAGGTTTCCGTCTTGATCCACTATGTTCAGCACGATGTCTGAAATGAAACTGGTGTTTAACGGTAGGTACACAAGGTTTTGAGGCTTTTCTACTATCTTGAAACCCGGTGCGACTGATGGGTAGAATGTGTGTAATATATGCCGATTTTCTCCATCTCTGTAGGATCCTTGTATAATGTTACATGTAATGTCTATGCTGTTTACTTTAATGATCGTCACAGTTCTATTCCCAGAATGAGTTGTATTAGGTTCTAGTACCTTTGTTTCCTTAGAAAACCCCAATAAACTACCAATTGAACGTTCTTGGCCAAAATCAATATAATACTTAGAAGTAATTTCGGCTTTCATTGTATTGTTATTGCCTTTTATCGTTATATTTTCTTTTCCCATATGTTTTTGTATAACTTCATTTATATTATCAATTTCATAAGCTCCTGTTGGTAAACTGAATTCTTCCAAAGCTGAATATTTTCCTTTATTATCTTTTGTCTTGTAATAATGTATTTTGTTATTAATTCCTTCACTAACGTTTGGAATAGAGTTATATGTTGTTAAATCCAATAATGCGGCTTCCCATAGTCTTCCTTTTTGCAAACGTAGCGCTGGAAACAGAATACTGCGCAAAGTACATGAGTTACCGGTTAATGACACTGTATACGAAGACATCTTAAAGTTGACTAACACTTTTAGCTAAAAAGTCTAAACATAAATGACCGCAAATGGATGTATCATCAGGTTGTTTTCTTGTATAATTGTAAAAAACATTTTCTGCCGCACGAAAGTATTGTTGAAGTTCTTTCGGTGGTGGAAGGTTTCCAAAACTGTCGAAATAATAAATCGTTTCACCAAGTTTCTTGTAACACACCCAATGAGTGCCTAATCCTTCACTATTATCCAAATTTACTATACCAGTCTCATTTTTCCACATTTTAACCGGTAATTCATCTTTCATAAATACTCCTCTAAAAAATGGGATTTTCAAACAAGAAGCATATGTAATCAGTTCTTCATTGGTTAATTCTTTGTTTTTAATTATTAATTGCTCTTTCTTATTTAATACACACGATACGGTCTTAGGTATAGTCCTCCTCCCTTTTTTATCATTGACCATATTGTTGGTTTCTTTTTACCTTTACCACTAGTAGATCGACGTTTTCTTCTGATATTACCTCCTTGTTTCTTAGCGGGTCTTTTCCCACGCCTTCTTCTCTTTCCTCCTCCAAACGTAGTTTTTGCTTTCATTGCTGCTGTTACTGCTAAAGACGATGCTTTTTCACCAATACTCGCGTCACTAGATTTTACTCTTTGCCAAGCTTTCTCAGAAAGTGCTCTATCTGCTATTGATCTATTTTTTGTATCACCAAATTTGGAATACGCTATATCGTGCTGTTTACAAGCCTGATCAAGCTTATTTATTCCAGGATCTCCTCTAGCAAGCCGTTTCTCTAATTTGGTTCCAGGACCACAATATTGATATCCTCCAGGTAAATGTAATTCCACAGGTAATAAATCAATCGCCTTGTTAACTATAGCTCCAACCGGTTTACTTAATAGAGAAAATGCTGTTGATGCTATTCCCCTTCCTCTCTGTAATCTCTCTCGATTATGACTGATGCGTTTAGCCCTCGGCATGACTATTTATAGCCAAACTTACAGTCAGTAGGTGCAATCTATAAATGTTTTACAATGAATGTAATATTAGTCTTGGCTTCTTGTATTATATATACTGTTTAAAATCCATTTATTATATAGAAATGGATTAATTAATTAAATGTAGACATAATAAATAAAAGTAGTAAAATAGAAATAAGGTGTAATTGAAGATGTTTCAAATGTTTCTCCGCTGGTGATGGTATCGTTGTTTTCGGTAAAATGAATAAAATCTAAATAGTTGTCATGTTCCCTTAGAAACTTGCCACTTAATCGTTGGTAATTAAATAACACATTCCAGTCTAGTTTATCTTTAAAATTGTCAATGTAATTTTCAGAGAGATTTTGATATTTACTTATTACTTCCCAACAGTTATTAAAATGTGATGTCATCTCTACAAGGAAGTTTTCTGAAAACTGTTGTCTTTGTAAAATATGAATCCAGTTAACTCTGTGAAAATAAATTCTTAACATAGTCATTGTGAAGAGGTAGTGTATGGAAAGTTGTTCCCAATCCATATATCTATCAAACCGTTGAACAAAACCATCTGTCAGCACTCCTTGGGGAAATCTCGGCTCTTGAGATATTAAACTCCACGCAGTAATATTGGATTCCATCATCCTCTCTGTATCATCTCTCGAATATAACTGATGCTTTATCCCTTATCATGGGTATTTAAATTCTTTTTTCTCTTATATAATCTTCATCGTTTTCTGTTGGTTCATTAATCACATTCACTTTATCCCCCTTTCCTAATGTCTTGACTTTAGAAGGCTCAGACGGTTTATCTAATTGATTAGGTTTTTCTGGATTGTGTATCTTTTTCCAGTCTAAATAATTGTGGCTGTCAACATCTGAAGCTACAGCTCTTCCTGAAGCCCGATGGATATAATTAAATAAAGCTGCACCAAACCTTTCCATATGTTTTTCATATTCTGTAGTCCATTTCTTGTGTACTATATCAAATATTTTCTTATTTACAGCGTCTCCATCCTGCTCACAATCACCTACATTTGACAATTTTAATTTTTTTACATCATAGCTTGTATCAGTTTCATTCTTTTTGTAAATCGTTAACAATTTTAAAGTCGCTAAATTTACTGCTTCACCATCATAAATGGGATGTTTTATATTGCTTAACCTTTTACCGGAAAATCCCCAATGGTCTTCGTGTACAATCGGGGTTCTTTTATCCATGTATTGTACCGTAACCGCATCAGAAGACAAAAGCGGATCACCAACATTTTGAATTACTTTTCCTTCAAAATTATAATTACCATCAGGTGTTAACGGAAACCCAGCTCTTTTTTCACTATATCCAGATTTTACTCCAAACTCGGAATACCGTCCAAACTTGTCCACACTCATGATGTAACTGAATCGCTATCGTTTAGGTTCTTACTATATATATATATATATATATATATATATATATATATATACGTCTACTGAACAATTATTTCTCGTTTTCGCAGTTCATCAACCAAAGCTACCCATTCGTTTTCTAAACCAGTGTGCCCGGCTTCCATAGCTTCATGTAATAACCTCATTCGATCAACTAACTTATTTATATCGTTGTAATATATTATATTGGTTTTATACAAATTTTTTAATAATCCCCTTCCAGATGTAGTAGGATCAGTTGTTTTTCTTTTTTTATGCAAAACATTTAATTCAGCAGAAGATAAAGCTCTTCTTTTAATTGGAGCTTTATTTGATTTCGAGGGGAAAAGACTAGATATAATGTTTGTGTATTTTATTGACCTGTTTCTATGAATAGGTAGTTCTTTGGAATATTTTTTTCTATGTGCATTTGTATACTCTAGTATATTTTTAAACAATTGTAAATCCTTTTTAGTATATTTACCAGGATTATTTTTAAAGATGAGTTCAAACAAACCTGTTGTACCTTTATATTTCTTATCACCAATAACTATATCATCATTTTCGTTTATATCTAACTTTCTATCTCCAATCATTAATCCTTTATCCTCTATTCTAGCTCCATATGTATGATAATTTCGATTAGCATGTGTGCCATGTAACATTTTTAATGTATATTTTCTTCCAAGTGTTCCTTTAAACATAATATCTGTGCCTAATTTGCTTAAGTTGGATGGGTTGATATCCTCTTCTTCTGCTCTTGTATCTTCCGCACTTGTATCTTCTGTACTTGTATCTCCTGCAATGTTCTTTTCCCTTAAATCTCCTATATCTCCGCTTTCTTCATACTCGTCGCTTTCTTCAGATGTTTGTAACTGGTCAGAACTTTCATCATTCTGAAATTCTTCTTCATATTTGGAAATTGGTAGCATTTTGTCTCCTTCGAAGCGAATTGAAGGTCTTTCCATATTTTGTGCTAATCGCTTTAAAGGTTCAGTAACAGGTTTGAATGTTGTTTCTAAAAATTGCTCTCTTTCATTTATACCTGATTTTAAAGCTCGGTTTTTTTGTCTAATAGAATCACTAAGTGATTTTATTTCCTTTAATAGCTTTTCCTGGTTAACCATCTTCACACCTTGACGACTTGTACAGTAATACCGCTAATCAGTGTATTAAAACGAATTTATCAAAACCTATTCTATAACGACCATCTTTTATAGCTTGATCTTTCATAATAACCAAAAATCCATACTTTTCCGCCCATGCTTTTCCGCAAAGCTCTTTAAACTTCTCAAATGGCATATCCGCATTCACATGATCGTTATATATATGTTTTAGGTTAGTATCATCTTGTTTGAATACAATTAGAATATTTGCATTATCTCTGATAAGTTGTTTTGGGATTTTGCTATAAGTTTGTCCTATATATATGCTGTCGATGTTATTATGTCTTCCCATGGCAAAGTAGTTTCTAATAGTATCCTGATTTTCACAAGATACATCGTCAAATATAAATACAGAATACGGTTTCGCTTCGTTTGGTTGCATAATGCTATCACTAGCGTTAAATTTGTAAAAATTAACATCAGACACATCAGATAGGATTTTATCCAGCAATTGATACTTTGGTTGATGTAGAGACTTTGAAAAAATATATAGGTTACTAAACCTTAATCCCTGCGGATTAGTGATCAAATTAAAGACAACATTGGTCTTTCCACAGTTTGAGGGGCCACTTACTATACATCGAACAGTGTTTGGAAGTAAACTACCGTGTTTACCATTGTTGATTTTAACGTTATCCACAGTTAAATCATCTATGTTATTAATATTGAATCGATCTTTATGGTGAATAATCTCCATCCTGCTCAAAGGTTAACGATGAAATGAGTTGCTTGTATTAAACCAAGTCCTTTATAGGTATCCATGAATCCTCAGTTTTGTTAAACCCTAACCACCGCACTTTAACTGCGTCCTTTTTTCTTTGTAACACTTTTTCAACAAGATATACATCACCTACTGTTGACTTTAACATTTCATGTCCATAAAATGCACCTTGCAACAAATCTCCTTTGTTATCTTTTAGGATATACGTTTCAGGTACAGTCGGTTGCACTTTATACACTGTAAAAACTTCATTCGTCCAATTGGGAAGGTATTTTTTGGTAAACACTCCCTTATATTTACTAATCCGTACTTTATCACTTACATTAAATTTTCTTGGCTGCATTTTTTCTACTTTAGGCTTTGTATTTTTCTTTATGCGTTTTAATACATCTTTTGCATTTCTTCTATTTACTTTGTTAGGTTTCATACCAATAGTTCTATGAAACCTGTTGTTATAATCATTTATTAATTGTGGTAAAACATCATACCATACGTAAGAACCTCTTTTTGAAAATTGTTTATACAGTGCTCCTTTCAAGGTTCTATTGAATCTTTCTACAATAGCTGCTTTTTTCTCTGAATTTGTAGAATAATGATTTATTTTATATTTATTCATTAACTGTGCAAAGTTTGTATTAAAGTATTCTGTTCCATCATCAGTTTGTAAATGTTTAATTTTGTTTTTATCTCTTTTTATGGCTATTTCCATGGCTTCTGTTACGCTTTTACCAGTCTTGTCCTTTAGAGGCAAAGCGTCTGCAACTTTTGTAAAACAATTAATAATTGTGAGTATATATTTAAATCCTTTGTTTATTCTGCTATGCGGTCGCATTTCAATTAGATCCGCTTGATATAGATCATTTATCCCTTTTATAACAGTATTTCTTCTTGGAAACTTTATTCTTGCAGGTTTGTGTAGTTCATTAATAATCTTCTCCTTCAGGTCTGACATGATGGTTTCACGAAGGCAGCTGATATGGTATTAAATATTCTTTGGTATAAATCTGCTTATATATATATATATACATATAGTTCAAGGTCATTTAAAACTTGTGTAAAAAAAGGGGAAACACAGCTTAACATTGCTGTGTTTCCCCTTTTTTTACGGAAAGGAAAAGGATAAAGGATCTAGGACGATGAAAAGGTTACTCGTCAATAGGGTTGAGGGAGTAGTGGCCGAATGGTAATGTGTTGATTTTGTCTGGAAGTGTTTGTCTTTTGTCGTCATTACAGGATAGCGCCTTTTTAACTTCAGTCACGCTGTACAGCTGATGGTTAAAACTTCTGATGGTGTTGAATTTAGCTGTAATGATGTTATCCTCAAATAAGCATTGCTTGTAGTGTTCAAAATGCACTTTCTTCTTTAAATATAAACTCTTTACACCTTTAGCTTTCTTAATATAGCTATTCTTCTTTTCTTCTTCTTCTTCTTTTTCATTATAGAGTTTCAAAGAATATAGTTTAGACATCAATGCAACAATCTCTTCAAGCAGAACACCATTAGCCTCATCCTTGAATTTGCCTAGTACTTTTTTGTGTCTGTCATTGTCGTAGTTTGGATGATCTTTTGGATAATCGGAGAAATCAAAGTCGTTCTTGTAAATAAATGTACGCAAATCTTTATACATGTCCAATGTTACTATGCGATATATGAAAGCGTCAGTGTCCATATATGTAATAGATATATTTTCTCTTCCGTAGAACGCCACCATTTTGTTGTAGTGAAAATCGTACATGTGTGTTTTTGAGATGTCCAAGATTGACATGCCTATATACAAAGGACGATCCATCTTCACACTCGTCTTCTTCATGGACACTGCTACAAGTTTTTCATTAATAATTATAGATGTTCCAAAATTTGGCTGCTGTACTAGTTTCTGTAATTTTTTTGCGTCGGTAACAAGTTTAACATTTTTGTGTCTTCTTTTGTTTTCCAATGTTTTTCCAAATATCGCATTATTCATTAATTTAAAGAAATCTTTTTGAAAGTCTGATGTAGCTGCTGCTCTTCTGATGGTATTTGAATCAATGTAGGGTTTCAACCAGCATGATTGAGAAAATTCCAAAACTCTATTAATTTTTGTTAGACGTAGTCCTAATTCGATAGCTTGTTGAACCACCCAAAAGTGAGCCACGTAGCGTTGTTTATTATTTAATGTCATCATTAATTTGGGGTGTTTTCCAATTGGTGAAATTTCTGTTTTAGCAAGAAGTGGAAGGTCATAATGAAGATCATGTAAATTTTCTGGGTATTCAAAATCGCAATCCAAAATATATCCAGTGTCACCATGTTTCGGAATTTGTAAAATATCGCCAATAGAGTCGGGATTAATCCATTTAAAGTTATCAAAAGGAAGTGGGTTTGACATTGCCCATCCGTACAGGTTATTTGCATCGAAATATCCTAAATAGGTTGACGGTTTGGTTTCATCGTAATCGGGTAGGTATTTGTTGTTGGCTTTGACATGTCTGGTAACACTTTGGGTCAATCCGCCTCTTACTCCAGCTTCAACCATTAAAACCATGTCAATGTCTGTTAAAAGTTGGAGTTTGCATTTTGTTTCTTTTAACATGGCTTGCCAAGCTAATCCTGGTGAAGTATACGAATGTAGAGGGTCCAAACCGTATGCAGCAAAACAGGTGTTTCGGAATTCTTCCATTACATCACAAAGAAGAGTTACATCTAGTTTGACATAAAAGTCCGAGTAATCTCCTAAGGTCTTCATATCTAACTCGTTCCATACTCGACGTGCGTGTTGATAGTCCTCAAGTGATATTTCCGAATCATTAAGTTTGTTTTTGAAGTGTTCTGGTGAAGGTAGTGATGTTTCATCAAATCTATGCAGTCCATCGATGTAATCATAGGGGAAGACTCCTTTTCGAAGAACCAAATCCATTTTACTATTGGGTACAATTTTGCTTGTTTCTATCAAATCTGTTCTTCTTAGATTTTCAGATAATTTCATGAGGCTTGAAGGCATAAATCTAAATGAATCAACAAACCTTAATTTAATTTTACCCACCTTTTTTGAAAAGCTTATAAATTTTTCCATTGTAGTAGCCAAAACGTCTATTGCTCCATTATCTCTTCCTAGTTCGGGGATTATGAAGTGCGAATCATAACCACTCAGATTGTGCAGAACTACGGGGATAAAATATGGTAGTTTGTAGTTCAAGTTGCAAGCGTTACAGGCTGCACCTCTGTACGCTCCCGTAAGATGATCGTGGTCACGAACTTTAACGTTATCCAGTGTAAAGGTGTTATTACACAAATAACACGTTGTTGTTGAATCATAATGTTGAAGTTCTTCTTCTTCCATAGGTGACATGGGTACCTTTGTTCCATACAGTTCTTCTACCTTTGCAGCTATGTCATACAAATCATCGACAAAGTATTTGGCTGCTTCTTCACCGCGATAAATCTTTGGAGAAGATGATAGTCCATATTTTTGAAGATGGTCTTCAGTCAACGTGGATTTAATTAGTATGCAATAACTGTTTGGTGAATGAAGTTGGTATTTGCTTCTTCTTGTAACGTTCTCTTCTTGTTGTTCAAGCGGATGTAAAGAAGACTCGAAATCAGCGTAAACAACAACAGGTACACGGTATTGTTGTATTACTTTGTCAAATTTTATCTGCGCTCTGCTAGGATGCGGCAATTTAATTCTTACTTCATAGTTTCCATTACATAACCGTTGGTGTTCTACTAACCAATCAGACCCTCCCCTTCTTAGTTCTTTGTTCACGTGACAAAAACATCTTTTGCAAATTGTCATCTTTCTTTTATGCTTAGATAATTGATTAGAAACAAGACTTTCAAATTTTTTGATATACACAAAGTGTGAAATATCACCTTTAGTAATTAATAACAAATCGGTATGATCTCTGCGCTCATTTGGTGTTATACGCAAGGGGTACAAATTGTTTGTCGAATCCAATCCGAAGAGGTTGACAGAAGCTGAAGGATTTTGTTTTTCAAATTTTGAAACGTCTGTTATAGCAACAGGGTAAGTCATCCCTTGGAAATTATATCTATGTTGTACTTCTTCATAATAGTGACTTGGTCTTTCCGGATGAATTGTTACATATTTGGCCAACATAGCATATTTAAAACACTCCGTATCTTGATTTTGTACGTTGACGCAGGATAAGGTATTTCTAATCTTTGTTGGTAGAGGAATGTAGCTACTTCCTCGAATTCCATAGCCGTGTTTGTGTACTCTTAAGTCTAGCCCTGTGATGCTTAACAAATTCCATCCAGAGCCTCTTCCTTCATGTTCTTGTATTTTAGTCATTAGCTCTTCAAAACATTCAGATACGATTGAATCAATATCTGACGAAAACATAATAGTTCGGTTTTTTGTTAAAAACCCTCTCGGTGAAGTTTCATTTTGAATGTTTGTAAATAAAGCATCCATTAATAGTCCAAATTTAATAAAATTTAATCTTTTTAATTCATTTTGCAAAGTGTTGCTTACCAATCCTTTTGCGTTATTTAAAAACTCTTTGAGTTGTAATTTTGCATTGTCAATTTTGAAGTGGGTTACTACATTACCCGGAAGTGCTCGGGCATGTAGTTCTACATTTACTGCTGTTGATGCTGAAGGACGGTGAAGTGTAGACAGAGCATGCGTAGAAGTCGATGCAGCTGATGATGTTGAAGGATGATGAAGTGTAGACAGAACAGGCGTAGAAGTCGATGCAGATGATGATGATGTTGAAGGACGGTGAAGTGTAGACATAGCAGAGGTAGAAGTCGATGTTGATGGTGCATATTGAATAACACTAGGTCTGGAATTTTGGTGTTGAGCTAACATTTGATCTATTTCTTTCAATTCTTCTTCTTCATATTCTTCATTTTGGTTTTTGTTATGTTTCAGTTCTTTATGTATCATTAAAATAAATTCATCCTTAAATGAAGACTTGCAAATATCGCAGCGATGCATAATGTAGGTGCGATCTCCACAAGGGTCTAGGCAATAATGAACAACACTGCAAATACCCCTCTATTTATATTCTAGCAAAAGTAATGGGGGTACGTATTACGTTAAGTTTACTATTTTTTTTTTTGCATTTTATATTTACTATTGTAGCTGGAGGCTACAAATTTCTGTATTTAGGTCAAGGTCATTGAACAAATTTGCCAAAACGGGGAATAGATCAGTAAATGATTTCATATTAAACCATAAACTGATCTATTCCCCGCTCTGTATTTAACTAAGACAATTTTCTCCAACAAAAACATTTGATAAATTTTAAACTCGGATGTGAAGTTGGATTGTACACATTGCATCTTGATCAACTAAAAATTTCATAAAACAATAGGGATCTTCAGTTGTAGATTCATCTTTAACATATTTAATAGTCAACATTGCCGAACGAAGATCTTGTGGAATTACGTCGACTTTTATGAGTCGCCTTTCGAGTTCGAACCGTTTTGTTATTATGAGGGGAAAGCTGTAGCAAACGGAGTTTCCTGGTGGGTTCATTATGCCTATATGATAAATATACACTGTTGCATCGTCTTTAAATAGACGTTCCCCCACCATTAAATGTATAAGTTACCCCACTTTTTTAATCATGTAAATGGGTCAAGGTCATACAACGATATTACCAAAACGGGGAATAGAGCAGTAAGTGATTCTCACTATAACCACAAACTGATCTATTCCCCGCTTTGTATTTAAAGTAAACTATTTGAAGACAACAAAAAACTTATTCAGATTCTTCCGATGATGATGATGATGAGCTCGTATCACTAAATAAGCGACGACGAACACAAAAGTTCCCTGTGACTGGATCTAGAACTACATCATCGATATTAATACTGCTTGGAGGGGTTTCACTATCAACAAGGTCCATTTCCTCCAAGCAAAGCAACTGATGATGAAATTCCGGTTCATTATTATCGACATCGTCGTCGTCAGTCAACAGCTCCAACAGCTCCATCTCTCCAAGATATGGTTCACTGCTAGCATACTCACTCAGTAGTTCAAGATCACTAAATAGTTCAAGATCACTAAATAGTTCACCTTCCATCTCTGAATCGTCTTCGTCTTCATCTTCGTTTAAATTTAATGGAATATTTTTAATCAATTCTAGTATAGTCTTCTTAGAAGGGAAAATGTTATCTCTGGCCGACATGATTCCAAGTAGCAGACTGATTTACCACTAATACTAAACCACCTTTTATACATGATTTCGGTGGTGGTGGGGGTAAGTGTTGAAAGTGCAAGTGGTAGGGAAAAGTGATAGGGAAGAGGTATTATTGTAACACAAATGATTAAGTCCTGTAAGTGGGTCAAGGTCACCTTATCCTATTACCAGAACGGGGAATAGAGCAGTAAGAGATTCTTATTCAAACCTCAAACTGATCTATTCCCCGTTCTGTATTCCCCCCCCCCTCCCTTTGGCGTTTTATTTAGTTTATGAGGTTGTGTAATAAAGGCACAGTGTGTAGCCTTCTTGTAATAATTGGTCAATTTTTTTCTTCAAAGGGATTGGTTTTACATCTATTTTTACTTCTTCTGTTCCACGAATACCCAATCCTTTGACCTGAACATGATGGTACTCCGTTAACAGTTGGTAAACACGCTGGATAAAAGTATCCGCTTTAGCAGTAGAGTCAATATAGTGGAGGTATACCATGGTAGGTGCTCTCTTGACGCAATTCAGAACCAAAGTGATAATTGTCTCTGTAACATCGGGCTTATATACCCATCGTTTTTTTTTTTTTTTTTTTTGCTTTAATTACAGGTTTGGAACAATATAAAATGTTATATTAATGTTCCATCCATTATTGACTAACCTTACCATATTACCAAAGATTTTATATAACTTTCTACTGTAGTTTATTTCAAATGCTTCATTTTCACTACTATAAACTTCACCTGTTGGTCTCCACATGCACAATTGACAACTAACCTCTATATCAAGATACCGTAGCAGTAATCTCCTTACAGCAAGCAACTGATCAATGTTTTCGACCCGTCTGCTAACTATTATAGTTGCTGCAGAGATAGAAGTAGTGGATGCATTCATTTTCAGCAGAGTACTAATTTTTACCAGCGATGGAGAACCTCCTTTATACTTAGTTTAGGTAGTGGTGGGGGTTAGGAAAAGATATTGTTGTTGTGAGAAATAAGAAGATCTTTCATTATTTTTTATCAAACGAATATTTTCTAAGTCCCAAGGTCATTTACACCAGTTGCCAAAACGGGGAATAGAGCAATAAGAGGTTCTCACTTTGACCTCAAACTGATCTATTCCCCGCTTTGTATTTCAAAGGACTTTAGTTTTTTAAGATAGTTACTCGTCCTGATCTTCATCCATGAGGAAGATTTGTTTGTAAGCTGAAGGTTCTTCAGCGAAGAAATGTTGGTCCGCTAACTCATCCTCTTTAAGAAAAACAGCTTCAAAAGGTGGAGGGTTGTGTAAATCTTCTTTGTGAATTAAGGACGGTTCTTGAAGCTGCGACTGAAGGTTTGAAATGTATTTTATTGACTTTTGTATAGTGGTTAATTTAGAATCATACGGATTGGAGGATGGTAATATGCGTCTTAATACTTTATAACAATCAGCGATCCTTGTTCTCATTTTTCTAGAACTAGCATTGTTTCTCTCGGTTTTGAGAGATCTCGAGTTTAAGTTTGGCGAAGTATTACTAGTCTCTGAAAAAATGTTGGATAGAATCATAGCCTGGACAAGTATCGATGGGGCAGCAGAAGATGAAACAGTACAAGAAGAGGCGTCAGAAGTTGGTTTTCTGATGTGCTCCATGGTGTCTGAGGTGGGCGAATACAAGCAGCAGACTAATTTTACCATCGATAAGGTGTCTCTTTTATACCCAATGGAAGTGGTGGGAGTGCAAGTTTTAGGGAGGGGATGTTTTTGTAAGAAATATATATTTCAATATTTTTTTTTTTTTTTTTTTTTTACCAAACAAAATTTTCTAAGTCCCAAGGTCATCTGAACAAATTGCCAAAACGGGGAATAGAGCAGTAAGTGGTTCTCACTTGGACCTCAAACTGATCTATTCCCCGCTCTGTATTTCTTAAAGTAAACAATAAATCTTCACACTATTGAGCAGCCTTTGCTCTTTGAAGCTCAAGTTCTAAGTCTGCAACCAGGCGAAAGTCTGCATCGTGCTCCTCCCATTGTTCAGGAGAACGCGGTTGTCCACACCACTTTGTAAAGGCGTACCTCATTGCCTCATTATACTCCTCCAGGATAACATGATAGGGTCTTGGTTGCTGCGTTGTAGACCGCATCGATGATGTAGTTTGTTGCGGTTGTGACTGGGCATCATTCTCCGCAACCTTATCAATCTTAGAAACCTCGGTAATTTCAGCAGCCTCAGCAATCGCGTACAACTCCTCTTCGCTAATTTCCTTTCCCCATGTGTTGCTGTTGACGCTCATGATGATACAACTAATAATTATATTCCGAATCGCTTGCTTAAATACCCGCTTACCCCCTCCCTTCTTCACTGTTGAATAATATCTTTAGTATAATATTTCTCCTTTTTCCTTTTACGTTTATCTTTGTCTTAGTGTAAAATATCTAAGTCCGTTATCTAGGTCAAGGTCGTTGTAACATTGTAAAAAAAAAGTGTGGACAACCTATTTACACTCTGCAGCATATGCTACAATTTGTAAATAGGTTGTCCACACTTTTTTTTTTTTAATTTGGAAAAACTTTATTTAATTTGGAAAGAATGTTTTTTTTTTTTTTTTTTTTACAATTTATTCCACACAGTGGTTCCTGAATCGGCTCGGATTAGATAGTGCTTTTTTGTAGGGTTTTTGGGATGACGCATGCCTTTAGGTAATCTTAAAATGTAAAGGCGGTCTTCACATTTTAACATGACCTTCAGGAATCCCATTATTTTTACAAAGACGTATTGTTTGTTTTTAGCTAGCCTATTAATCCGAGTCTTAGCCGGTTTCACTGTTGGATGTGGTGAAGAAGGAGAAGCGGTATTTTTTAAATGAAGATTGCACAGTTCTTCATTTAAAGTACACTGTTTTGCACAGCGTTCGCCTTTCTTTGCACCTTTTTTGAAGATATAATTACATAGTTGTGCAGGACGTATGCACCTTCTATGCAATGACTTTAATTGATTAAATTTCTCTGAAGGAGATTGAATATTTGTGCAAATTACTGAAGGTCTGGTTGAACTAGTGGAAGGTGAAATTTCAATTGGGGGTCTTGTAGATATTTTAGAGCTTGATCTCGAGGTGGAGCTTGATCTTGAGGTGGATGATGAGGAGCTCGAAGAAGACCTTGATCTCGAGGTAGATGATGAGGAGGAGGAGCTCGACGAAAACCTTGATCTCGAGGATGATGGTGAAGGAGAAGTTGGTCGATCCATAATGGGTGGTGAAGTTGTCTTCTCAGGGATGATAAGAGACATTAAAAGAGCCTGACGAAGAATTGAACCAGCAGCCGAAGTCAAGGGTGATGCAGAAGTCGAGGGTGATGCAGAAGTCGAGGGTGATGCAGAAGTCGAGGGTGATGTAGAAGTAGAGGGTGATGCAGAAGTCGGTAGTGATATCGGGTGTGACTCCATAGTTCTGAGTTGAGCAAACACAAGCAGCAGAATGATCTTACCAGTAATGGGAAGCCTCTTTTATACCCAATATAAGTGGAAGGAGAAAGGGGAAAGGGGAAGGGGGATAGGCTATGGTTTAAAATATTAATTTTCCTATATGTAACCAGACAGAGGTTTTATAAGTCCTGTCAGTGGGTCAAGGTCATCTGAACTTGTTGCCAAAGCGGGGAATAAAGCACAAATTGGTGCTCTATTCCCCGCTCTGTATTAGGGGACAGGGAATTACAAGCAATGATTTTAATAACAAAAAATAAAGAAAAAAAACCCCCAAAAAAAAAGGAAAATCACAACAGTTTCTCAGGCTAAGAAAGGTAATGTCAACCGGTTTACATGGCCGTATTGACAAGTCCGGTAGAGCACAAATTGGTGCTCTATTCCCCGCTCTGTATTAGGGGACAGGGAATTACAAGCAATGATTTTAATAACAAAAAATAAAGAAAAAAACCCCCCCCCCCCCCCCAAAAAAAAAAAGGAAAATCACAACAGTTTCTCAGGCTAAGAAAGGTAATGTCAACCGGTTTACATGGCCGTATTGACAAGTCCGGTTTTCAGGGCCGAAACTTATTGTCAGGGGGTTAGGAAAGGGATGAGAAACAAATTACATTACTTTGAAACAAACTGGTCAGTTAGAGTTAACGTTAATTTTACAAAGAACAATCAGTATCACTGAAACCCGGACGGACGTAGATCACGAACGGGCGTCAGGATACTGCGGTCAGTTTAACAAGGTCACAACAGCAACACTGAAACCCGGACGGACGTAGATCAACGAACGGGCGTCAGGCTACTGCGAACCAATGTTTTGACCAAGGTAGTTTACAAAGACCGGCATTTAAATTACTTTGATAACAAACCCCACGGATATAAAGACTTTACCCAAGGATAAGGATCTGTAAGAAAGGTACATATTTCATCATTAAATATTTACAAAGACCGGCATTTAAATTACTTTGATAACAAACCCCACGGATATAAAGACTTTACCCAGGGATAAGGATCTGTAAGAAAGGTACATATTTCATCATTAAATAAAACACTTAAAACCAACACCAACATTCATTAAACTAACTACATTAATTAGCAGCAATCTACAAGCAATAATCTAACAAACAAACTACCATGCTTAACAAACTACCATGCACATGCAAAGGCGCGGATCTCTTAATTGCGCGTCGGGCCCAACGCACACTTAAAAGACCTACGCTGCAGCAGAATGCAACCCGGACGGACGTAGATCACGAACGGGCGGCAGCCTACTGCGAAGAGACTGCGGACTGCTCCCGCTTATAAAGGCGGCGGTCAGTGGTGGGAGGTGACTCCGCCCCGTGACATCGGGGGGGGGGGGAACATGACCCAAATAGGGGGGGGGGGGACATGACCTAAATGGGGGGGGGACATGACTCAAATAGGGGGGGGGGGACATGACCTAAATGGGGGGGGGGGGACGACATGATCCAAATGAGGGGGGGGGGGTGTCATGAAGGGAAGGGGAACCGGTTCTTAGCTTTCTACCCGTATATGGAAGTGTCAAGGTTACACTTGGCAAGCCGCCAAAAACCTAATCAACGAGATAAACCGTCTGACCCTTCAAAAGTCAAGACATTAGGACTCATTCCAGCTTTGTCTCTCGAACTAAAACTACGTGCCGATCAGCAGCGCTACGATGACTTCCCCTGTGAACCTTGAGAAACTGCGACGTCTGAAGGAATCCCTGAAGGAGACGGTTGAGAGAAGAAGTGGTTTTAAGAGACCAACTTCTTTCAAGGCCACAATAAGAAGAAATTTTAAGAACCATCCGCTCTACTTCAACCAACATCCGTCATCTGAGCATCGACCTTCGACTTCGACTACAAGTCAGCCTCGACCTTCAACTCCACCTCTCACCGTGGATGAGGTGATGGAGCGGACGAGGGTGTTGAAGGAAGAAGAATTAGTCACTCCTCTAAACTTCAAATCACTTAAATTTAGAAAACTAAAAACAAATATCAAATACAAGTTTGTGGCAAGGCTCAGCGGAAACAGCTATATTTTACAACATGAAGATTTTCACTTCAAGGTCCAACTGCCTCATTCCCTGCCGCAACCGCCTAGAATCCCATCCAAAAAGGAACTGTTTTTCGTCAGACAAGAGGGCAAGGCGCATTGGTTAATTAAATAAATTGTCACAGCCCTTGTCCATTTCCTCCACCTCGACTAACCGCAACTCCTTCAGGACTCCTCTTCATGGCATCAAAAACGGTCCTTTTCAGGACCACCCTAAGCATTTCAAGTTAGGGACTTGGCCTGTACATAGGCAGGAGACTGTTAGTCTTATGTTTGTGTGCAGCCCACTTTGTAAAAATTTCGAAGTCCCAAGGTCCTTGACCTTGACCATGACCCAAGGGGGGGGGGGGTATAAAGTTTGTGCAAAGTATGTCATGTGGGTACTCAAATTACGCGGAGTGATCGGACGAACAAGTTGGTGCAAACAGAATTCAGATCCGACAAAGGGTATAGAAGCAACAGCGAAAAAACTACTATTTTCAAGGATAAACCTAAATAACTTCTTTATTTACGGTTTAAAGTATATTAAGTGGGTACTCAAATTACGCGGATTGATCAGACGAACAAGTTGGTGCAAACAGAATTCAGATCCTACAACGGGTATAGCAGCAACAGCGAAAAAACACCTATTTTCAAGGACAAACCTAAATAACTTCTTTGTTTTTGGTTCAAAGTATAACATGTGGATACTTCAATTACGCGGCTTGCCAAGACAAACAAGAAGGTGCAATTTAAATTTAAATCTAACCAACAGTATAGCATCTGTAGCGTAAAAACGATGGTTTGAAGGACAAGGTAACGTTGTGGTGGGGGTTAGGTGCCTATCATACATGATAACGCTCCATCATTATTCTTCCAGCTCTTGACGGATGAACATCTACCTAGAGGGTCTGAAAAATGTCGCAGTTTTACAGGAACATGAGGAAGGTGACCTTCAGTAGTCCCCTTGACACTACTTTCTACTTCCCTGACAATGAAGACAGAAGGTCTACACTTTTAGTGGACAATGAGCGGTTTCGTCGAAGAATAATCGAGGTTGAAACACTTTTAGCTAGTTGTTTGCTTCGCAAAAAGAACCATATGAATACATGCACCGGTTTAGATCATAGTAGCTGTTATACTTATACAGAGTTGAAGCGCAAACATTATTGAAGTTTTTTGTTACGGAGCTAAGGTCTTGACAGTCTAAGAGCTAAACCCTAACTAACACATGTAAACTAGTTATTGTGCGATGTAAAACTCGGTGGGGAGACTGGTGTAGTGGGGGACTGGTGTAGTGGGGGGACTACCATCTGCCGCACACTTGCCACCTGCCGCCTGCCACCTGCCACCAGCCATCTGCTTCGTTCTACTACACTTTTACCCCCACCATTTTGTTTGATACCAGAACGCTAGCTAGCGAATAGTCAGTACACCTCCGGCTCTCGACCGGTGAACATCGAGCTCTCCGAGACGCTCTTCACAAAATAACAATATCATTTCACTCAAGGTCTGATAGATGTTTCTATTTCATTGCCGTCACGTATTATTTCCTCCTGACAGCAATGAAATGCAAACACCTAACAGAACAGATAGGTGTCAAAAACACAACATGGACTCTGCGCAGGGATCGAAGTATCTACCGTCTTTCTTCAGAAAACAAAGTGATGGCCGCAACTCGTCCGGATCAACAACATCGATGACAACCAACAACGGGGAACTATTGTAAACATGAATTATTGTAAATAAAGTAATATTTGTAATATGAATTATTGTAAATAAAATAAAGTAATATTTGTAATTGTTCTACCTCGCACTCGTATCATTCGATTGCTTCATTCGATAATTTTCATTCGATATTTTATCGAATTAAAACTATCGAATCACAATCGGATTTTACGCGTGCGAGGTAGTACTTTTTTAAAATTACCTCCCCGTGACCTTGAACTTTGAACTTTAACTCATTTCGTCACAAAACCGCCTACGTCACTGGCTCAGCCCCAGATAACATCTTTCATGACTCAGCACTTCCGGTCACGTGACCGGATGACGTCACTTCCGGCGCAAAACCCGCAAACCCACACTACTCTTTTCTAGTATTTTAATATGAATCCAGCAATCATTTTACATTGCACATTTTATTTCCAAGAGAAGATCCTCGATATTAACAATACCCTAGTGTTTCGTTCCCTATCAAATCAGCTAAAAGCCGCATGTGCGATACCTTGTTACCTAATATTTCTAGATGATATAAACAAAGAATCTGTGGGTAAAGTAAGTGAAAATAATGCAAGAATTAATAGGATCTTGCAGTTTAGGCTTGTGAATATTTTCCAGAGAGGGGAGAGAGAGTATGAGCCAGTCAGCAACAGTAACCGATTGAGACGGAGTGTAAATAAGCCTCCTACTGAAGCTGAGATTTATGCGCGTCTCAGTTTAATGTGGGAAGTGGGAGCAAAGAGGGAGCAGCTGGTCTGGGCTTTCATTATCAAGAGGTTCCTGACAACAAACGATTTAATTATAATGCATTTTGAGAGTCTCCATCTTCATACTTTTATAATCAAAAAGTATACAAAGAGATAATTACGTTTACAACCATTATGTTTATAACTAAAAATAGTTCTTTATCTTTAGTTAAATTTGATCCCATTCCTACCAGTCCGATATCAAGAATATTAGTTATAACAATAGTGAGTCGCGACGTTTAACCAGTTCCGGAGACAAAACTCCGAACGGAGTGGAGTCAGGTTGGTCTCAATAGGTTTCTCTTAGCCCAAAAATGATAAATATGTGAGATATATTACTATAATATCTTTTTAAATTCTAAAAATACGAACAAAACACAGATTCTTAGCAGTTGAATATCTGAAATCCTTTTTACCGTACCACATGTGTGTGTCCCCCTCTCTGTAATCAAAACTAATATAAACCAAAACTGATTTAATAACTTTTTTGAAGAAACCGATAGGAATTCATTTAATATTTGGTTTTGGATTAACATTTACAAAATGTGATCAGTAAAAACTGTATCATAATTAGGAATAGGGCTTATTATACTGCATATAAACAAGTTTAAGCGAGTTTAATGCTGAATTCATATTTACAAAATATTGTATATTATTGATTAATACTTGGAATGTGTTTAATCATGTTTTGTAGAGGCAATTGTTGTATTCATTCATTATTTACGGAGCATATTATTACTTTTTCCTTTGATGATATAGTTTATTTTAAACTGCAGAGTCTTTTAGAAATATAGTGAAACTTTAAATACATCCTCTAACCACATCAAAGAGAGATTTTAATATTTATCAATACCAATCAATTTCAATATTTTTCAATATTTTATTACTAAAATGATTCCTTTAAATGAAAAGAAATCGGTGTAACGAATGTAAACACTGTGTAATAATGAACTAAAATCAGTATTTCTAAGTAATTAAAAAAAATGTTTATGACACCTTAATGATTTCAGTGTAAGGTGCAATTTTGTATTTCACACCTAATAATACTATTTTTTGCATTTAATAAACATATGAATGAGGTTTTTTACTCCTAAAATAAATAAAAGTAGGTATAAATTAGTATCAGAAAAACATAATTGAAAACCTTGCTTAACGGTATAAAATTCCGTTAAAAATATATCTGTGAAAAATACGCCTATGATCTTTTTGTTTGTCTACCAGCCTACCTAGACGCGTTTCCGGGAGTCGATATTCACAATTGTAACTAACGTTCATGGTCAAACGAATCTTTTTAATACCCCAGGAATGAATAGTTTGTCAATGCCGCCTTTTGCAGCTGTTTGTTTATAATTTTTAACGAGAGGTTATATATATAAATAGTAGTTTACAGACTATCGCTTTTTGTCTAAATACACAGCACATTTTAAATAAAATACTTTCTTTTATATAATGTTACTTAACTAGAAATGTCCATTAAGCAAACAATATTCTTTCTGGCAATAATCTTTTATTTTTGAATATATAGAAATGTAATTACAAATTAAACGCAAATAGCTTATACTCTGCCAAGTATAATCTTATTTTTCAAGTTTTCACATAGATATACTCAAACGGTATTGGTATGATAGATATAGGTGGTGGCCTCTTTCAACCTTTGTTTTCCTATCTACAAGTAAGCTTGTGTGTGGTTTGTCCCCTATTACAGCTATTACAGAATGGAGATGGAGAGTAAATAAAAAAAAAACTTTCCAGAACTAAGATTTAAACCCATGCTTTGGCACCACTGCCATCTGTTAAGAGTCTGAAGCCTTGACCATTTTGGCTAATTTAAAAATGTGAAGAGTCCTTTTCAACAAATACCTCTAAAACATCAGACATATAAATTTTCCATAAACAGCTAAAGATAACTTGATAGTGTGAACTTGATTTGTTTATGTGTTGTGATATTTGCTTTAGGACCCTACTAAAATGTCACCATTCGCAGTTCTATAAAATATTAAGTTCAGAAATTATAAGCTTAAAACTTCGTTTTCCTTGGATAACAAAAAATATTTACTCATTGCTAAAAGAGCTAAAGATAATAAAGGATTTTGTATCCAGTGTTTTTATTCTATTACTAACAACTGTGGATAAAATCATTAATTTTCTGTAAACGTAGTATATTGTTCAATAATTTTGTTTGATTTAATATATTATTGCAGGTAATTACCATAGCGTGTACCATTGATTTTGACGTCATAAGCAAAATAAATTTAACTGTAATAAATACTTAAGTTGGAATACATCAAATAAATATTTTTGAATTTTAATATGTTTATGTATTGTTCATATATGTATTGTAATTTAATTATTGTCTTCCTTAATCATAGTTAGAAATGTTGTCGTATCTTTAATATAGATTTTTAACCCGTTTCTGTACAGGAAAACGTAGGTGCATAAACAGATTTAAAAATAAAACACTCTTTAAAGCAATATTTGAACTAATACTTTGCTATACCATTTAATTAGATTTTCGCTTGAAACACAACAATAACTAATGCATTACGTCCCGCCAACTTTAAACGACCCCGCCTTATCTTGTAAAGTATCCGAGCGCCTCTAATCCCTGTTAAATTGACTCCATCAGCCCAGATAATTCAACTCTTCGCTCAAGATTTTGTTTAATCAGTGTGAATGTGTACAGTATTTAACTTGTTTGTCTGATTTATTCTAAATCCCTGCTTAACGGTATCAAATTACAAATTTAAAATGTGAATACTTTTTTTATGCGATGTATTACATTGCTGACAAGATTTTAGGGATTTTCCAAAATATACCTTCATATTCGGAAAGGCTGATTTCCAGTTTACAAAAAATCCCTATTTTGAAAAGGCAGTTCCAAGTATTACAAGACTTAGCGTTTTAAAAACATATATGAAATTCATAAGTAATTAGACTTACCTGTGTCCAATTATTGTCACTACTTCATGAACAATTAGTTAAACTAATTTGAATTTTGATAAAGGAAAAATGGTTAAAGGAAAATCTGTATTGGGAAAAGTACAGTATATCATTGCATACTCTCTTTGAGCTACTACTAGATCCTCGACTAAACAAAGGACTACATTCAATTATATAGAAGCCTTGCCAGACATCAACATAGGACATACTATTAAAATATATTAGAGTAGGTTAGGTGTAAATAAAAAAGTAATGTAAAATAATTTATTTGTAATGTATATAAAAACTCAAATGGTGATAGTCATTTATAAATAAACATTTAATTTATAATTAAAGTGTTTGATATGTTAACATAAGGTTAAGTTTCTCTTACCTACTTTTTAAAGTTATTTTCTTTTATCCTGATAAAATAATCAATCTATTCTAATTATATATAATAGTTAAATAAATTATTTCATATCTTTCAAGGAGTTTCCTCACAAAACTCCCTTTATTCCGCTGTAGAGGAAATGAAAGAGATTCAAAACTGCCCCCGACTCACTGAAGGCATCCTTTCCCTGTTCCACTGATTTATTTACACCGCTTTATCTTCCTCCTTAAATGGGTTTAGAGACTGGCAATTTGTTCTTAATTACTTTCTTCATTAACTCTAATATTAATTATTACCCTGTAATATTTGTCTGGGTTGTTTATTGTTGACTTTAATCATATATTTTATTGACCCGTTTACATTTAATGTGTACATATAGTTTTTGCAATCTCAAATCATAATTTTAATTATTCAGGAATAATCCGTAAATTATTTAAATTTTCTTATAAGGTATTAGAAAGTTCTTATTCAACTATTATGTCCAGTATTACCTTTTTAGTTTATTAATAGTTGGATAATAGTGTAGGGAACATTTTCTCATTCCTTACTGTTAAATACGATATTTTTTAGCAATTTTTTTTAATAACAACTTGCACAACAATTATTAGAACATATAAAACTATAATTGCCTGGGTAGTGTAGAGTTAGGTTATAGTCCCTCATAGTCTAAGAATAAAAAAAATCAAACCTCAGCAAAATTTTAACACAATCTTGAACGTTCAAACCTAAATCGAAAGTAATTTTTCATAAAGATATGTAACAATTAGTTATTTATTTTGCTAAATACTATTGACTTTGACCTCTGAAAAAGTAACAGGTATGGACTAAATATTCCTATTAAAACGTAAACAAGTAAAATCAAATTCACACAAAAACTTATATTTTACGAAACTCAAAGTTAACATCATCATACAAGTGATGCATGGTATAAAGTATGAAATTCAATTACATATTACAATTTAGGCCTTTGAATATTTTATAGAGAGGGGAGAGAGAGTATTAAAATATGAGCCAGTCAGCAACAGTAACCGATTGAGACGAAATGTAATAAGTCTCCTACTCAAGCTGAGATTTATGCGCGTCTCAGTTTAATCCAGGAAGTGGGAGGAAAGAGGGAAACAGCTGGGCTGGGCTTCCATTAATAAGGGACTTTATGCAAATTATGCATTATGTGTGTTAACTTATACGGGAAATTAATAAATAATAATCTACTGGCAAACCTATGCCAACAACTTTGATGTTTATAAATATTTACAAACTATATTAAACTGTTTTTAATTCATAAAAGTCCGGTGTTAAAAACAAAATAATAAAACACAATGATAAGTTAATGTGCATTTAACGAAAGAAAAAACAGTACCGTACAAAATAAAGGTTGTTACGTTTACTGTTTTTGTAGAATATAATTACTTATTGTTGAACATGTTTAATTACACAATGGTTTTATTTATAAATGGTTTTGAGAAGTAACAAGGTGTACATTTTATTTTAAACCACTTTGATTTCCTTTAGATTTTACTAAAAAAAGTATTATATATTATACAGTTTTATTCGAACTATTTAAATCTGTATGTAGTTTTATATAAAATCTTACAATAAAGTATCAACTGTGTATTGGACTTAAGCTTCTGAACACACAACAATCCTACCACACGACTACTACAATCATAAACACTACTTTATTGTCACTTAGGAGACATCTGCTCTAACTGTTACTGGATAAAGGCTCAAGTGACATTGTTAGTCACATTAGCAATATTGTGACTTCCACTGGAGGGATTTTGAAGTTATAATCACACTCTTTAAACAATGCCAATATGGTTCTCAAATGTACGTTACAAATAAACCAGATTAAACCAATTCTTTAAATACAAATATTTAAAGGGATTTGGTTTGTTCTAGTCATTCGAACAAATTGTCTGGCTGTCAATAAAAATATTCCATACAAAATCTGAATTCTTTGCATTAATGTGTATTTCAAGTTATGTACAGATCTTTTAAATTTCTATCTATATTAAATTCTTGTTATTCTTAATGGCGGTACATTTTTCAATAATTTAGGTATGTAATTAAACATTCTTTTTGAATTTTGTGAATACATGAAAGAATGTTGAGTTTTTTGTACAAGAGTAAATGCAGGAGAGATTAGCCGTGTAAGATTATTCATAGTAATAAGTAAAAAAAACTAATAATGGCCGTTATTAATATGTAGAAATCAATGAGAAACAGAAAATTAATGTTATAGTTTTAATGAAAAATATTTCTAGACGAATATTAGAGGGTCGAAAATTAAAATCTGTAGATAATGTTCACGGTCGAACGGAAACTTTTAATAACCCCAGGAATGAAGAATTCCTTACAGCGCCTTTCGCAGCCTCTCTTGTTGATATTTTATGACGAGAGTTTATTTTAAACGGAGAGCTTTACTGACCGCTGTTCACTAAACGAGGTTTAGATAAATACCCTGAATTTTAAACCGAGAGTTTATTTTAAACGGAAAAGTTTACTGACCGCTGTTCACTAAAGGAGGTTTAGATAAATACACTGAATTTTAAACCGAGAGTTTATTTTAAACGGAGAGGTTTACTGACCGCTGTTCACTAAACGAGGTTTAGATAAATATACTGAATTTTAAACCAAGAGTTTATTTTAAACGGAGAGCTTTACTGACCGCTGTTCACTAAACGAGGTTTAGATAAATATACTGAATTTTAAACCAAGAGTTTATTTTAAACGGAGAGGTTTACTGACTGCTGTTCACTAAACGAGGTTTAGATAAATACACTGAATTTTAAACCGAGAGTTTATTTTAAAAGGAGAGGTTTACTGACTGCTGTTCACTAAACGAGGTTTAGATAAATACACTGAATTTTAAACCGAGAGTTTATTTTAAACGGAGAGGTTTACTGACCGCTGTTCACTAAACGAGGTTTAGATAAATACACTGAATTTTAAACCGAGAGTTTATTTTAAACGGAGAGGTTTACTGACCGCTGTTCACTAAACGAGGTTTAGATAAATATACTGAATTTTAAACCAAGAGTTTATTTTAAACGGAGAGGTTTACTGACCGCTGTTCACTAAACGAGGATTAGATAAATATACTGACTGTTAAACCGAGAGTTTTATTTTAAAGTGTGTTACTTAATAAAATATCCGTAATAGAACTTGGTCATAGCGGAAACGAAAATTATAGAAAAGCTAGCTGTTCTTCTAAAGTCTCGCGGGGTAAAACTATATATTTCAAAGACTTTCTATTACATTAACTGTTACGACAACAATCTTAAAAATCAATGTCAACATCATTACATTTTAAACTTATAAAGTCGATAGGATGATATCATAGAAGAATATATTTTAATTTCCTCCTGCAAGATTCCTCGCAATTTTTGCATAGAGTTTCATTAAATACACTATGGGAAGAAACATACCTTGTCATTCTAAATATATATTTTACCAGTAACATTAATTTCAATATAATCCACTAATAAACAATTTACTACAGTCAATTATATTGTAGCCAAGCCAGTCATACACTTAGCACATACTATTAAAATATATTAGATGAGGTTAGTAGTTGATGAAAAAGTAAAGCGTATCTCCCACTTTACTTCAATACTAATTGGACTATTTAGGACGGAGACAAAATACTTAAACAGATTAGTTTTTAATACCGCCAATATTTCGTGCCAAATCCCGGGATTTGGTGTTTGGCAAAGCTGCGAGCTGCATTATGCTTTGGTGTTATTTTTGTTTATAAATGTGGAATCCTCGAAAAAAGTTTGTTTAACGTTTAATTTTTTAACATAAAATAAATAAGTTTGCAGCTTCGTAAAACTTGTTATCATGAATAATTTTTAATGGATTTTCATATATCGTGTTTTGAATTCATCGATGTACTATTCGTAAACCCTTTATTTACTGAAAGGAACTCTTTGTCTAACTATAAATTACTCTCTAAAAACATAGATTATTGATTTTATTTACATCATTAATAACTGTGATGATTTGAGTTAGTTTTCTGACGTAGCCAATTTCTTCACTTTCCCTGTTAATTCATTGAAACAACTTTAACTTGTTTAAAATTGTAAACAAATAAATGCAGGAAATCATTTATCAGCACTTTTATTATTATATATTTGACATAGTACAATAACAGTATAGTAATTACAAAGGTATTCTTTCGTTTAGGTCGTAATTGTTATTAGAAATACATTACAATACATTCCTAAACTTGTTCATGTTTCTAGAAGATTTTGTAATCCAATGTTTCAACAATGGAGATTCGTTTTGTGTTTTTTGCCTTTGTGGTTTGGTTTTTGTCTTTGAAATAAGGAAACAATTTACTGAGGTTCATTTGTCCCATATACGTAGCGCCATGAACATCACCGTAACTTGTACAATGTCTGTAAGTTGTCAAAATGTGTGAACCTTTGAGCCACATTATAAAATATTTATTACAGGATAAAATCGGGCCATTCATATATATTTCTTTAAATTTGTAATAGATATATTATTAATATTATAACAGTCATAAAACAAGTTTGGACAACACACGGATTAATGAGAGAAGAGGAAAGAACAAAGGATTAAATCAGCTTTGTGAAGTGTTATTTTAGTGACTTAGCCAACCGATTACTGTAATTCCACTTGATTTATACTACATATATTTTTTAAGTAAATTTCCGATAGTTAACATAGTATTTTATTACAACAGTTTATAGGGAATATGTACAAAATGTGAAAACATTTAACATCAGCCAACAAAAAACAATGTAAATTTATAAATTGTATAAATATACTAAAATGTAATTTTTTAGTATGTGCGTTTGACAATATAAATTACCGTCATGGAGAAATTTGAAACTTAAACTCTGTTTTATTGAGGTTACTAGATGATCTTTAATAATTAAAGAAAAAATTAAAGTATTTATTTTCCTATAGGAATCTTCTAGTCACATATTGTTGTTCGAGGTTTTCCACCGACACTGCATGTTGAATAGCTATTTTTCTGAATGTTAATTATGTGTTAAGGAAAACATTATGCTATGAAAACAGTCCACGTGGTCCGTCCCAATTGTATTCCATTGATTGGATAACTTAAATGGTATTTTGTTAATATTTGATATCTGTAAATTGTTTAATCAAGACAGACCATAAGTCATATGTTCAAATACAAAGTGGACCTACATGAACAATTTATCAGGTCTGGTCTAGTTTGATAAAAATTGAGCACTGATCAAGTATATCAACCTTTATCAGGCTTAATCAACTACTGGATCAAGTTTGGCAAACTTGATCAGGCTTTGGATCAGGTTTATTAAACCCGATCAGACCTGACCAAATCACTCTATAAAGTTCAACAACTTATTTACCAGGTCAGATTAATTGTCTCCTTATTTAAATATTATATAAACTAAATTTGACTTAGATATCCTTAGTTTTAGCAAACTTCCCCTATAGGGAAGAAGCTATTACCGTAGTCAGCATGGTAAGGGAACATCGAGCACGTGTTGTAGCAGTTTGATTTATTCTCCAGTACAAATACTACATATAACCTTATACATAACTTGATATAAGAAATTTGTTACGCATATAGAACAAGAGGAAATTAAATTCATCCTCATTCATAAGATCGTCCAGTGATATGTCAATTTCCGTTGTCTCTCTTCGTATGTGAACTTCTTATGATGCGATAAATATAGTTTATCTATAAATTAAATACTAAGCATAAGAAGCAAAGTTAGATCAATAAAAAACTTACATAATGACTCTAATTAAAAAGTGGTAATCAAGGGGAATCAATGTAGTTAAGGATTCAATTATTATTATCCTGTATGAAACGCTTCTTGTTAGCGGAAACTCAGACCAGCTGATGCTCACTTCCTCGGATTGTACTGAGAAGTGTATAAATCTCGGCTTGGTGAAGGCAAATTGTCTGCCCTTCGTCTCAACCACTTCCCCATCCACCTAATAAATTATTGGTTAGCTACTTCAGGCATTTAGTTAAATACCATTATGTTTAATGGGTTGGTTTCAATTTAAAACAATTATTTGATCTTTACAAATGTGACAGTCATAGCTGAGCGGGTTGAGTACTGGTCTACCACTCAAAAGACCTGGTATCAATTCCCGGTGAAATCCGTTTGACTTAAAAACTAAATACAGTATTACCTTAAATCATTATTCTGTAATTAATATTGTGGGGTGAATTAATATTTTAAATTATCAGTAAACATAGTAAGATGACCGATGTTATTTATATATGGAATCAATTTGTTGTCATACTCTCGTCTCTTATTTATTGATCAATTTCATTAAAATCCAGTTTGTAGGTTAAGCTAACATTGACCATTGTAGAATATTGGAAGTATTTTACCACCTAACCCGGGGCGGTAGGAGGATTCCCTCCTTAAAACCACTGTGTAGCAAATTATTGTCAATTCCTTCTTTAATTTATATTGATAGAATTCGTGTTAATATTTAAGAAGAAGAATAAATAAATTAGAATATGTTCAAAATAAACAATTGTACTTTATCATATATTTATTAAATACAAAGACATATTTTTTATATAAAAAGGTTTAAATTTGAGAAAGTAAGTGTCAGTTTTATAATACTGTTTATTATCAAAGAGCTGAGGTAAAACAATACACCATAACCTTCTGTGTTGACCTGGGCACTAATTAATTTGTCATAAGAATAATTAAATATTCTTTAGAATTCAGAGACAAAATTAAAATTCAATAATATTGTAAACAATAATTTCGATTTAGTTTTATAAAGGTTCAACATTAATTGCAAGTGATTAGTTTAAATTTAAAACAATTTTCAATTTCAGGAATATTCTGGATGTTAAATAAAAGTTGTAAATCCAACACATTACTATCTCATTTTGCTACAGCCGGGTTTTCCGTAATTGGCTTTTGAATTGCCAGTTTTCCAAATTTGTTTGTGACACAAATTTACTTATTTTAAATACTTTGCAAACGTATCAGTATTTTAATAACCCCGCATCATTTGCTCACCTTGCATTATACCCGAATGATAATTAATCAATACACATATGCAAAATAAGATGAATAATAGCATTGGTATTTTAAACACGATTAAAATCATGCTTTAACATACGGTTTAACAAATCATTCATTAAAATATTGATGCAATAAAACTATAAATATTGACGGTTCGTCGTTATATAAGTATATGTTATAACACATAACATTGAATAAAATAAATGGAATTGTTTACTAAAATATTAGTTGAACTTAGATTAAATGCAAGCATACAAATCATATTGCCAAAAATAATCTAACAAAAGTATTTATCAAAAATCGATTTAATATAAGCATATCAGGTGTAATTGGATGGTAACAAAGTATACAAACCAGTGCCGATGTCATTCACAGAAGATGTCAAGCCCTCAGCGATGGTTATTGAGAAACACAAACATAATGAGTGAACAGACGTGCTTCTGAAATTTCTTGTAAGGAACTGTCTCTGATTAGTTTATCGTTTGTTCTAAACTGGCTAGAATTCCGCTCCTTGAATAAAAATAAAGTTAAGGGTATTATAGAAGGTGAGTGTAAAATCTCTTAATTCATTGGTACACACGACGTCTGGCCTACTATGCCATCACTGACATAACATAACTAAGGCCTGCCAGGTACAACAGGTGATGCAAGTAAAATAAACTATAAACTAATAAGTCATTATCTAAGAGTGAGCAAACAGGTGAGTAAGCTGGAACTAAAATAAAATTAAAATAAGGGACTAAATATAAAACTTAGACTAAGACTTACCATTCAGTGCAGTTCACTGATTAATAACATTTTCGGTGCGACGGTACTCAAACTTCTTGGAACATGGAAAAAATTGGGAATTAATAGATCTAAACATGTTTGCCGCACCCAACGTGTAATCTGTCGTAAAAGGTAACATGACATTTTCAAAGAACATTTAAAACACTTAATAGATACTAGGAACGAATCGACGATCGAGGGGTGTCCGTCCTCAAAATTCCTTTGAGAATTCTCAAAATTAGTTTTCTCCCACTGCATAGTGTTTCATCAATTAAGGAGGTGAGACGTCAAATGTGTTTAAGACAATCCTTGTGGAAGTTAAGACAAGCTGTATTTCTTCTCAGGGGTGATAAATATTGCCTTCTGCGTCACGCTTCAGCAAGTGGATACAGAGTTAGCAATACAATGCGTTGTGGCGCCGGGTTAGAATGAACAGACGGATATCGGTATCGGTTACAGTTGCTAGAACTAGGGATCGTCTTCGGAGAGGTTTTTGATAATAATCGATAACAGTGAGGATACAACTGTTTGGTTCGAGATAAATACATAGTGTACGTAGATACATCGTCGAATAAATATGCCACAACACTTTAATATAGGACTAAGCTTGTGCTGCCTTATGTCTTTTTGGGAAACATTGTTAACTGGTTGAACACAAAAATGTTATAGTAGCTTTTCAATTCATTATGATTTGAAAAGTAAATGTATAATTTAATTATAATAAATTTGATGTATCAATATTAAATTTTAAGTACGGGACTTTAAATTGATATATTTACTTTTTGTCAGTTGAAATTCTTCCTCTCACAATTCATTGGCTTATTCCGCGTGATTTATAAACGCTAGACTGTGGAGACGAGAGCAGACGGGGGTCCGAGATGTGCTAATATTGTCGGACTGTGAGTTATCGGTCGTCATTCTGTCCAGACGGTCCGTACCACCACCTCCCCCCTCCCGGAACCTTCCCCTACCCCCTCCCAGTCTGTAATCAACTGTCGATAAACTGTTACCGATGTATGACCTAGCTACATCGTCTTTTTGGATGACTGAACAAAGCTTATTTTGTTTGAGACAGATTTTACATTTATTCTAACAATGATTTCATTCATTATTCATTATTATTATTTACAGACTTATTAAAATTCTCTTGTACTTCATAATTTGATGTGAATTATAATGTTATTACTTTATGTAATAAAGTACGTATTTACACCATTAAAAGTATTTACAGCTGCATTTCATTTTTATACAACATGTAAGATCGTGTAAGATGGTGCGAGGAAGTTGGTTTTTAATGATCAGGCCCAATGAGAAAATGACTACGTGTATGTTTATTAATATATTTTCGCCATGCAATAAAATAATTAACAATTGAACAAGTTGCTAACCCTAGGAGCTTGTTTCGGTCCAAATTTCCGAGACCTAGCTGGATTATTTATTCGTACCAAAGATTTAATTTATTAATTTTATTACGAAATGACAAACATTTATCATACTAAAAATATTATTAAAAACAGTTTCAGTCTAAAGAGACGCGATTTATAGGAAATCTAGTTGAAGAACAGAGTGAACAGATTAAGAGCAAAGATGAAAACCGTTTCAAAGGTATTACGAGAGTTAGCGTTCTGTCATTCGTATTATTGTCCTTTTCAATACCTTTTGTTGGACAAACCCATGTGTTTTCACATCTAGTTAATATAAATAACATTCCTGTAAGCAGTAAACACATTTATAAGTAATAAAATATACTCATAATCTCGCATTTAGCTGGCACATTTTCAATAATAAATAAACACAATAAATAAACTCCGTCTCACAACAATCTTATTCTCTGAGGATTATTCTCTGATGGGCCTGAAGATGACCGGTGTGGCTGGTCTATATAGATCCCCTTGTACCATATATTTTGTACATTTACCGTCTTGTATGTGAGTACAGTATAAGTGTAAATATATTGTGTAGTGTTGTGAGACGTAGTTTATTTATCCTGCTTAGTTTCAATATCACGCATAATGATAATCAAGATATTAATAATAATAAATTAATAATCCAACATTGTATTTAATTATTTTATGAAATACCATCGTTTGTTAACAATATTAAAAAGTGAAATAGCTTAAAAGCTGTCATTAAAAGGTTGAGGTTTCAAGCTTATCTTCGCGGACGAACAGAAACTTGTAATGAACACGGGGAATGTGGTATTTTTCCAATATTGCCCTCGGTGGCCTCTTTAGCTTTATAGCTAAGATTTGTTCCATCCTACCGATATAGAAGTATCAAGGACAATCCCACATTAATTAACCTTTTAATTTATAAGCTACCACACAACTGCGCTTAATTAATACAAAATAATAGTTTTAATTGATTAAATACCCAGTATTAGCGGGTTTACAAATATATGTACTGATTTTCAATGCATAAACTATTAAAGTAAACCTAACGGGCAATTAAAGTAGAATATAACATTTTTTGCAGTTACAAAGACTGGTGCACTCATTATGGAACCAAATCAATTGGCAACCAATACATAACATCTTTATTTAGACCATTTAATGTTTGGTTTTTTTTGTAATCTTGTGTGATGATAAATATTTTAAACGAAAATTTTGTATACTACTTCCATCAACATTCGTAGGTAAGGTAATAGTAATATCAATGTTTTCTCATCTTTCAAGAAAGAATATTTAAATTCTCGATCACGTAAAAAATAACTAACGAGTAATGTCAACAAACTTTAAAACATTATTATTTGATATTAAATATGAAATGAAAGAGCCTACTAACAAAAACAATTGTTTACTATTGTATACTACGAGTTAATCACAAACAGTTAAACTATGAATAAGTGCTACACGATTGTACACAGACAACGTTATATAAAAAAACCTTTTAGTTTTACATTTAATTTTATTTTGGACAACACTCACCTTAGAAACCATTTAACCTATTCCGTAAAGGATTCTATCAAATAACTGGTAAAACACCTATCCAAACTAAACGCTGAGCTAGATGCTGCCCACCGCATTCAAACATTTTAATACTTCAGTTCCGCCAAGTGTTTCCATCTGGAAATCAAAGTTTCCTCAAGTGTACAGAGAGTGGGAAATCTTAACCTTCGTTTGAGACTGTAAAAGAAAATACTTTGTTTCCGAATTGTTTTTTATCAGCACTTACAAAAACATAATATATCGGGTGTACCAAAAAATTCTGGTGTATTCGGTGGAAGAAATAAATATATACAAAATGTTATTATTCCCTAGTGTAGGCACTGAAAGAAATATTATAGTAATCCAAACAATATTGCATAGTAAATGCAATTCTGGTAGTTTTTACAAGATTTATCTTAATTTACACAATAGTTATGGTAATGTCCTACCATCGCCTCTGTCAAAACTACTATAATATTCTTGCTAAATTATTTGCAATGAGGCTGGTAATTGCATCAACATATTATTGTTGCTAATACATTATAACGATAGTAGTATAGTAAGTGGAAATGCTTAGCGAGAATATTCTGATATATTATACCAGATTCTGTTTTTGATTACACGACAATGTCTCAAAGTGGAAATGAATCGTCTCCGGCCTGACCTTGTAGCGTGAATGCACCGCGACAAGCAATGTTATAGTTTATTGTGTGATCGGTATCGGAATGTGTTGTACTGCAATATGTGAATATGTATATGTTAAGTGTCTCACTGTCTCAGTAATGTTTTAATAATATGAAGAATCAACCTAAGGATCGAATCAGTCGGCAGTAAGCAGTGATGTGTCATTAGCCGACCCTCATTATTAGTACGGACCAGGGAGGTGAGGTACGGGTTTGAGAGGGAGCCACTGAAGATGTGGCTGTTGCCACAAAACATGCAATGGCATAACCTCAAAAAGTATATTGAACAGGTAAACCTTTTTATTTATTTGAAAATAAAAATCTAGCAGTTTCAACATGAATTCAGAATCTAATTTAGGCTTTCTACAGCCTAGGTTGAATATTAACACGGTAAAAGTAACAAAGAGACTGAGATTAAGTTACTAAGCCAAATAATCAAAATATATATTATCAAAACTACGATTAAAGCCAAGCGAACGGTGGTCTATTGACCCCATACGCTTCTGCAGCTTTCATGTAAGCAATTTTGTATAACTGATTTTGGTTAGTTTTCAGGTTATGTTCGTTAAACTGTAGGGTTGTACGTAACCACTCCACTGTAGTAACCACAAAAACAACCTATTGTAGGAATAAAAAAAAGGTAT
Source organism: Allygus modestus (assembly GCA_963675035.1). Lineage (NCBI taxonomy): Eukaryota > Metazoa > Arthropoda > Insecta > Hemiptera > Cicadellidae > Allygus > Allygus modestus. The sequence goes on along the minus strand of OY776112.1, from coordinate 485,768,601 downwards.
TGCCATAGCTACTATACATTCTGAGAGGAGAGTCAACCGAACTTATAGCTGCAACAATAACTTATTGTAAAAGTAAAAATAAGAGTTATTGTTAAAAATACTATAAACTCTAGTAACGACTCTCATAATGTTTAGTTTTATTAACAATAACTTATTGCTCTGGCAGCAAGATGTATTGCTTGGGCTCCAATTTCATTATTGTAATATTTACAATAATTTCTGTTGCACGCTACAATAAAATATTGACAATAACAGGTTTGTAGCTGCTACCAAACACTTTGCTGGGACCATATTTACAATAATTTATTGCTCCACATACCATATTCTGGTTCATATAACAATAATCTTTTTTCAGTGAGGGTTCTTTTGAGGTCCGGATTGTGACAGTGAATAAATTACGTAAGAATTTTTAAATTATTAATAATATACCATTCATTTTGCTAGGCTTCATGTAAAAGACGGCCCTTAAGGGGATTCTTCAACTTGTTATGGTAAGCATCGACCATATTATATATTCTTATCGTTTTAGTGTATTATATTTTGTTCTATTTAAGTTATTTCAAGAATTATTTCCGACCTACTTCAGCGCAAAACGTGTATTATTTTGATTTTTGCTAACACTATCAAAGAATGTCCAGGGAGCGAAATTATGTGCACTAATTGTAAACTGAATGCATAACAAATTTACATATTAGTGTTAATCCATTTAAACCAATTGATCCCTCGTTTGGGCAGCATGCAAAGATAAAATACGTAAATCTTCAATATCTATTTCAATAGTTTTAAACTATTAGTTGAATATTTAAAAGTACAAAATTACATGTATCTCAATTGTAAGATCCAAAAAACCATAAAGTTACGTTAGCAATTAAACTTAACTGAGCACAGCAGACCAACTGCAGACTACAATTTGTAGAGGGGATACAGGCCTACAGGCTTATAGGATCAGCCGTAACATATGCGTAGCACGTGTGTGTGTGAATTAAAACAGGTATAGATACAACTTTAGAGTAAAGCATTTACTGACATAATTTTTGCTATCGGAACATAACATTTAATAATGAGATCGTTAAGTAAATATTTGAAATACTAGAATTACTAAGAAAAAATTAATGTAAATTTAGGTAGTTATTATAGGTACCTGCAATTGCTTAAATCAAAACTTGTAATAAGAGATATGTGCAAAAACATCCTCTTGCCACTGTATACCAGTATTCAAGCAACTTGGTTTATTACCTCTAATCTGACTCTAAATTTATAAGAACTTAATAAATGTATTTAGAAATAACATCAACTTTAATCTTTATATATAATTCTGTAAGCTAAATTTTTAAGTCAGAATTGTGGGAGTTTGGCAAATCGCAGACTGATAGAAGAAAGCTCAAATTGATCTCAAGGACTCGGGAAAAATAGCCGAATTTCCAACAATTTAGCAGCAAACGATAAATAACGTAAAACATCTCCCATAAGAAAAGCATGTGAATTTACAAACGTCTGCTTTGTTTAAGATCTGACATGTGTTCCTAATTGGAGCAAGGTTAGGGGATGTCGCCCCTTAAAGCCACTAGTTGTAATAATAATTAACATATCTTTAATACTAAAATTCAATTTACAAATTGTCACTACCCTATCAATAGTATAAAGCTTTTATCAGAATTCTTCATGTTATATTAGGTTAAAATTATTTAGATATTACGGGTAAAAAGAAAACTTTTGGGAATATTAAGATATTTTTATAATAATCGAAGAAGTATATTAAAAAGGAATATTTTTCCTCATTGCAATTTTAAATTTTAAATATAATTACCGATCAATGAAATTCCAAATTACCTAAATAAAGGTATTCTTTTAGCGAATTTCCCCTATAGGGAAGAAGCTATTACCGTAGGTCTCATGGTAAGACTTAAGCCCGAGACCATGATAACTTTTTGTTTTGAGGTCCCCAGATGTCCAAAACACTATTCGTTCAAATTTATATATATGTATATATATATATATATATATATATATATATATATATATATATATATATATGTGTCCGTGAATGCGATAACTTGAGTAAAAAACGTCCGATTTCAATGAAATTTGGCTCAAATGTGTAAACTGACATTCATGACTTTAAGTTCGAAAACCAGAAAAATCGGATTATTGGAAAGGGGGTTTATGGGGGTTTTAAATTTTCCAAAAATCAGTTTTTTGCATTTTTTACCCAAAAATTTTTAAAACACTTAATTTAGGTTTAGACCATGTTATAGAGCTTAAAAAAACAAATAATATGGTATTTTCAATTATTAACCTAGGTTAAGTGGTTGCGGAAAAAATCCAAAAAACATGCTCATAAAATCTCCCATGTTAATCTTATGGGAAAAAGGTTTTTGGCTTTTCCTCAGTTAATTTTACTTTAAACTTCACATTTTCTTTTACCAATCACTTCAGCTCCACAAAACAATCATTTTGGTGTTTAAATTGTGATTCTACGTCAAACCGTTGCAGAGATATTCAAAGTGCTAAACACAGTACGTTGTCCAATGTTATCCTTATGGAGAATAAATAAAATTTGATATCTTCATTATTTATGAATGTATATTGATGAAATTTGGTATGTGGCTTCATGTTGTACTGGTATATTGATAATTGCACAAAAAATAAATGTTTTGTTGATTGTCCCCGTAGCAGCTAACCTGCATACTCAGCCCTAATGTTATTCTTATGGATAATAAGTAAAGTTTTATATCTCCCTTAATTATGAACATAAATTAATAAAACATAGTAAGTAGCTTCACCTGGTTCAGTTACATTGATAATTGCATAAAAACTCATTTCTTATCTTCCTCGTTGCAGCAAACCTGCGTACTCAGTCCTAATGTTATTCTTATGGGGAATAAATAAAATGTAATAAATCACTTATTTATGAATGTTTTTTTGTCAAACTTGGTGAGTGGCTTTATGTACTAGTGAGAAACATATCAATGCATTGGAAATTCGCTGAGTACGCAGGTTTGCTGCGACGGGGGGTATTATATTATTATAATTAGTCTCATGATTATAGTGACATGCTTTTCCAAACTTTAGCGATAGCCATTAATTATAGTGACTGATAATGATTTTGTTTTCCTTTGTAAAGTGGTACTGAACATAAATATTCAAAGGTTATCATGACTAAAAATCGCAGCTTGCTCCTTATATGTAACATTTTTATTTTCTCTTAGGATATGACATATATATTATTACGTTTGTTTTTAGTGAATTTCCCCTACAGGGAATAAGCTATTACCGTAGGTGGCATGGTAAAACTTAAGCCCGAGACCATGATAACTTTTTGTTTTGAGGTCCCCAGATGCCAAAAACACTATTCGTTCAAATTTATACATATATATATATATATATATATGTATATATATATATGTATATATATATGTGTGTGTGTGTATTTATATATATGGTAGGTACAATATATATGATATATATATATAATTTTTAAAAGGAAATTACCAGAGTACCCTTCAAAATAAATTTTTTATTCACTGACACGTGTTTCGAGGTTTACTCATGATCACAGTGCAGCTGTTAACATTAAACTTAAAATTTAATAATCTGTAAATAAACAAAACAGTATGATAACTTTGCTAACAAATGCTAAATTATCCATCTAAATACGATTAATTACTTTTGATTTTGTTATTGTTTCAAATATTGGATTTTGCTGTTTCGCCTGCATTGTATTTAGTATATTAGTTTTGCCTTCTGAATAAATCATGTAAACGTGAAGCTCTTCTTTGGCATTCATTTTGTCATCTTTCTTTATGCAAATGCATATTAAAGCTATAAAATAAAATAAACAAACTACACAAAAATCTAAATCGGCCGAACATATTTTAACTACAGATTACAGTTTTGCTAAACTGCAACAAAGCTTAGCAGTTTTGTCTATTGAAAAGAAAGGTGACAAAATGAATGCCAAAGAAGAGCTTCACATTTACATGAATTATTCAGAAGACAAAACTAATATACTAAATATAATGCGGGTGCAACAAAAAATCCAATCTTTGGAACAATAACAAATTAAAAGTAATTAATCATATTTAGATAGATAATTTAGCATATGTTAAAAAAATTATCATACTGTTATATTTATATAAAGATTATTTAATTTTAAGTTTAAGGTTATTAGCTGCAATGTGATCATGAGGTAAACCTCGAAACACGTGTCAGTGAATAACAAATGAATTTTGAAGGGTACTCTGGTAATTTTCTTTTTAAAATAATAATAATTATAGTAGCCCTATGCAGTGAACTAAATAATAATAATAATATGTATATATATTATTATTATTAATAATTATACTAATATATAATTATTAATAATAATTTATATATTATATATTATTAATAATATATACATATTATTATTATGAGTCCGTAACCGCGATATATTTGAAAAGAAACGCCCGATTTTTATTAAATTCAGCACGAACGTGTAGAGTAACATTTATGACTTTAAGTTCAAAAACCAGATCGATCGGACTGTGGGAAGGGGGTTTTATGGGGTTTTAAATTTTCCATAATTCTTTTCCCCTAAAATTTTAAAAGCACTCAACTTTGGTTATAGTCATTTTATAGAGCTTAAAAGAACAAATAATTTGGTATTTTTAATCATTAACCTAGGTTAAGTGGTTGTAGAGAAAATGCAAAAAACGCGCCCATAAAATTCACATGTTAATCTCTTAGGAAAAAGGTTTTTGAGATTCCTCAGATAATTTTAGTAAAAACTTAACATTTATTTTTACCAATCAGTTTAGCTCTATAAAATAATCATTTGTTCTACATCTAACCGTTGCAGAGATATTCAAAGTGCTAAACACAGGACGTTGTCCAATGTTATCCTTATGGAGGATAAATAAAATTTGATATCTCGATTATTTATGAATGTATATTGATGAAACTTGGTACGTGGCTTCAAATAGTTGTGGTATATTGATATTTGCAAAAAAAAGTGTTTTGTTGATTTTCCCCGCAGCAGCAAACCTGTATACTCGGTCCCACGTTATTCTTATGGGGAATAAGTAAAGTTGTAAATCTCCCTTAGTTATGCAGCTAAACTAATAAAACTTGGTATGTAGCTTTACCTGGTCGAGTTAAATTGATTATTGCAAAAATACGCAATTATTATCTTCATCATTACAGCAAACCTGCGTCCTCAGCCCAAATCTAATTCTTATGGAGAATAAATAAAATGCTATAAATCACTTATTTATGATTGTATTTATGAGAAACTTGGTAAGTGGCTCTAAGTAGTAGCAAGACACATATATAGGCATTGGAAATTTGTTGTGTACGCAGGTTTGCTATGACGGGGTATTTTCTATTTTTTAAATCTGTAGTGTAGGGTATGTAGTATAGTAATTGATGCAAACCTGTTATTAATTTATACCTATGCTGAAGTGTCATACGTTTCAATCCATAACTTATAATACTCTTTGTAATTAAACTTATTTACATTACAAGTGAAAGTTAATTGCTTTACGTTGTTCTTCATATTTTTATGAACACATTCTAAAACTAATTTGAGATTTAATCTGAAACCCAAGTAGGGTATCCACAGCGTAACAGTGGGGCTATTTAGATAATTTTTTGTTTTGCATATCTTTACCATTACGCGTTATGTGTAGGCCATTCCTAATAATACGATAACTTTACAGCAAATGTGACGCCATTAATCAGGAAAACACAATGAAACAAGATATTTAAAACCTTATATCGTTGTAACATTAAGGATTTGTATTTAAATATCATAGTTCTCATGTTATTCCCTGCTTACTTTCTTCTTAAATACTAATAAGTAAAAATTACATATTTATGTATAATATTTTAAACATTATTTATAATTAGAAATCGGATCGTTATATTGAACTAATCAGACAATTCGACACTGGTCACTTATCAACCGAACATTTAAAATCTTGAATTTCTGTTCATAGATGGCAGGATTGGTTTGTAGGGGTTTGTAGAGGTTGATAACTAGTTTATATTGCTTGCCCATTAAGTTTATTAAACATTTCTCCAGTAAATAAACGATTGGTTTTTTATATTTTTATTTTTGTCGTCGTCCCAAAAACATGTTATTTGATTCTTAAAAAATGTAAATTCAATATATTACTAGCGACAAAATTAAATTCAATTGTTATTATTAAAACCTGTACGTTTAAATACATAACAAGTTGTTTATATTATTAATACATGTGTTCGAATGCAATCAGTTAACAATGTTGTATATCTTTTCCTTCCAACTAAAATTATATTTAAATCAATTTTAACATGACATACTATAAATCCATGCACAAAATACGCCTTCAATACAATACATCTTGCAGTGTATTGTTGGGTTTATACCCAGATATACAGGGGTACAGCTGCTCGCTGTATATTAAATTAGTCCGCATTGATGCGCCCGCCTGCGCCTCTTCCTACAATAGAATTTGCTTCATAATGTGTTATTATATATTCCAGAAACTACTTTAACTTTTACCTGATAACATAAAAACAAACATTTCATCCATGGAATGGAATGAGTTTCATTTATAATATTTCGGCAATTCCACTAGCAACCATGAGTCAAATGAGGTATATGTATTTACTAAGCGATATATTGTTTCCTAAGACCGATCAAGTTTGATCTGCATTAGTCTGTAGATTGTTAAGTGCAGAATAAACTTTTTGATATGTAATATTTATCTTCATAATGTTATAAACCAAAGCGAAGCCAAAATCTTTATTATTAGTACTCTACACAGAAACTTTGTAAAAAAATAGGGCTTTTTTGTTTTAAGATTTAAAACCTTTCAAACCACACGTAAATAATCAAAATCGACCCAGTAGTTTGGCCACAATCTTCTGCACAAAAATCACCTTAATCTTTTAATATAATGATGGTGATATTTATTTATATGTTTAGTTATTACAAAAAGAAAAAGTCCAATTCACAATCAAAACAATTACAACCCTATTTGTAAACAAACGCCACGTGACAGTGCGAGCAAATTTTAAACAAGTACACCATGTGATTGAAAGTTTTGGTAATGCGACTAATATACAAAAAGTTATTGAAATGAATAGTACACTCGTCTGACAACTTATGTTCCTATTACTCTAATCAATAACATTAGTCCAGAAAATGTGGATAGTTATTTTAGTAGTAAAGTTTAAATTTTAGGTTTAAAGTAAGTGCTGCTACAAAATTCAAAATATCTGATAATCTGATATCTGAAAATATCTGATCTTTGGGTGGGGTACATCGAAAAGGGTGTAGAATGTTTAAGGCATGGAGCTGCAATTAGTGGGGGTAGAAGCAACAAGTGCCTACGTTTGTTGTCATTTCCACAGCAAAAACAGCCTGGATAGAAAGCGGCGGTTTATTCGTATATATTTCACTAATGGGGCAAACATTTCACTCTAAACGCTAAGCAGTCTAAATCCTTTTTTAATTCATCCAACATTATATTTCTGAAGTACTGCCATAAGTAAATGACGTAAACTAGATTAGATTCGATGAAAACTAGTCATACCCATATTAGCGGCCAGATAAACTGCCAGTTTAGGGCATGGTTTGCCTGGCTGTAAACCGAGATCAGCCAATAGTAGACGCAGCATTGCCAAAACTCCACAACAGCTTATAGGAATAACATTCGAGTGATATTTTTCTATGGGAAAATGGTAACACAGTTTCAGCTAACAACCACTCTGTTAGCTACAGCCCAGCTGTCTATTTATTTGACCGCTATTATAACTCGATAAGATAAAAAATAATATCTAAATTTATTGAATATAAAAAATACCATTTTATTAAATGTATGTAATTTATAAAATATACCGTACTAAATTTCTATTAACTAAACTAAATCGATCAGTAGTCCTAGAACCATTACCTATATGTACCACGTACATATGCGTAATTAGGACTTTTATACGCGTAATATGTATCATCCCTGTTGTTTCACTGTAGAAACGAAATAAAACGCTGCCACTTGTTGCCTCACCACTAACTGCCGCCTCCCCCAACAGTTATTTGACCTTCCCTACCCTAAAAACAACCCTCATTCCCTAATTTTACCCTCATTTAGTTTCTAATTACATCAGCAATATCCGTGGTTAAATTCTCGAAAAACAAAAACTGAATACAGAAATTGTTTAATATAATCGACAATTTAACTAAATCAATCCTTATAAATATAAACAGTTTATTTTATAGATTTACTCGAATATTTTTTTAATACAAATTTGTTTACACCATATCTAATATCTTGTCCTTTTTATAAATTGTAATTTATTTATAAATTGCATTAATTCGTTTTTAAGTTACACTGTTAAATTAAATAAATAGCAATAATTTGTTTTCATCATCCAGTAGTTGGTGAAAAGTCTTTAGAGAATTAAAGGTCATAATATCACTAAACCATCGTAAAAAAATATGTAAACGCTAATTTGAACCATTTATTTATATATTACATTTATACAGGGTGAATCTCGTAAGTTGTCCAGTATTGATTTCAGACAAACCGTTGGTCCTACGATGATGAAATAAAATTATTTCCCACTAAACCAACCCCAAGGAATAACGTAAAAATATTTTTAACGATTTTTAAATACAGGGTGTACCAGAAACTGAGGGTCACTAGTCCGAATCTACGAAATATCAAATACAAACGTATATCATGATATACATCAAATTAAAGCTCTTTTCAATCCAAACCATTTGGCGGAATCGGATTTTGATTATTATTGATTCATTTCAAAATGGCGGCTGTTTTTGTGAAAAAATTAGTATTTTTTTGAATACCCTGTATTTTTCTTAAAAATGCAGATATCTTGATTCTGATTCAAATATCGCATTCCTTATGAGCTAAGCTTTATTTTGATATGCAACACTTCAATATTATCTCAAAAACAAAAAGTTTCAAAAATATCAGTTTTTGAAAATATATACATAGCCAAAACTCAAAAATTTCAAATAGCACTATATGTCAAATAGCATATCATTTTAAAGGTATTGCAATTCTAAGAAACTTTCAAATTTAAACCTTATGCGTATCTATTTTGGTTTTCGAGTTATCAACAAAAAACATGTTTTTCCACATTAAAATGCATGTTATTTGTTAAACATGGTGGTAATAGAACTATGGTCCAGCCTTTACCACCATGTTTAACAAATAACATGTGTTTTAATGTGGGAAAACATGTTTTTTGTTGATAACTCGAAAACCAAAATAGATACGCATAAGGTTTAAATTTGAAAGTTTCTTAGAATTGCAATACCTTTAAAATGATATGCTATTTGACATATGGTGCTATTTGAAATTTTTGAGTTTTGGCTATGTACATATTTTCAAAAACTGATATTTTTGAAACTTTTTGTTTTTGAGATAATATTGAAGTGTTACATATCAAAATAAAGCTTAGCTCATAAGGAATGCGATATTTGAATCAGAATCAAGATATCTGCATTTTTAAGAAAAATACAGGGTATTCAAAAAAATACTAATTTTTTCACAAAAACAGCCGCCATTTTGAAATGAATCAATAATAATCAAAATCCGATTCCGCCAAATGGTTTGGATTGAAAAGAGCTTTAATTTGATGTATATCATGATATAAGTTTGTATTTGATATTTCGTAGATTCGGACTAGTGACCCTCAGTTTCTGGTACACCCTGTATTTAAAAATCGTTAAAAATATTTTTACGTTATTCCTTGGGGTTGGTTTAGTGGGAAATAATTTTATTTCATCATCGTAGGACCAACGGTTTGTCTGAAATCAATACTGGACAACTTACGAGATTCACCCTGTATATTAATTAATTAAACTCTTGCAAAGTAATTATTTTCAGTTATAATTTGACAAAAATATGAAAGTAGTAGAATATAATGAAAAGATGCTTATCTAAAAATAAAACAATACATTTTGCGATGTATGACCGTATGTCTCTCTTTGTGCAACATCGTATTAAAAATATATAAACAAGACAATTAATACTAAGGAATCGATTACTATATCAGTCTTTAACATTATATAAGGAATGTTAGGTATACATGACACAATCTCTTGTTTGTTGACGCAAAGTTCTTAAATAGATTAAGGTGAAAGTTGCATGATTTTATATAAAATATAAAATATTGTGTTAATTCAATAACACATTACCTACTTAGTAAAACAATCCCTTAGAGCAATCCAATGATTCTATAAAGCTATAATGTTATTCATATCCGTTTTTTGAACTCTCAAAATATTCGCGAATCCGTCCGAACCCCCTAAGCTTCGCCAAACATTCGTTATCAATACATTCGGACGTATTCGCGAATAGTAAGGGGCCGACTATAGATGTAGACGTTTTAAATTGTACATAATCTTGCAAAACCTTTCTTGATAGTTTTTTCTGAATTCAAAAAACTTGTAATTCAAAGTACATATTTAAATGGACAATGATAATATTACAGTCGTCGATACATTTTCCATGAGTACAGATGTGTTCTATTTTAAAATGTATTTACCACTAAATTTAAATTACACACTGAAATAAGATTAAAAAAATTGAGAAAGTATTCTGAAGTAATATTTTATAAATTGAGTATTTGTTTTAACTTAATCTTGATGTCAGTGTAGTTGATCTGGTGTAGTTGGTGTTGGAAGAATAAAGTGCAATATTGAACAAGTAACAGCGTTGACGGACATCCACCTGTTGATTGTGGACCTTCACTCTCACGACCTAAAACAGTTATTATTTACATTCGAACCTAACATATCTGGCAACAGTCTTTTTAACAATCAGATTTATTTTTTGTATCGAAATTTAGAATACTATAGAGTATAAATATATATACAATACCCCCGTCACAACAAACCTGCGTACTCAGCGAATTTACAATGCACATGTGTATCTTAATAACACTTAAAGCCACTTATAAAGATTCCTAAAAAATATATCCACAACTAAGCGATATATAAAATAATAATTATTCTCCTTATGAATAACATTGGCGATGAGTACGCAGGTTTGCTGCAAAAAGGAACCCAAAATAATGGGTTTTTACGCAAATCAATAGAACTCAACTAAGTGCAGTCACATCCCAAGTTTCGTCCATATTCATTCGTAAGTAAGCGATATATAAGATTCTACCTATCCTCCATAAGAATAACATAGGGGCTGAGTACTCAGGTTTGCTGCTACGAGATTCATCGGAAAAAAAATTGTTTTCGATGCAAATATCAATGGAGCTCAACTAAGTAAAGCCATATACAGTACCAAGTTTGAATAATTTATTTTCATACTTAAGGGATATTTGACATTTTACATTTTATCCATAAGAATAACATGGGGACTGAGTATGCAGGTTTGCTGCTACGGGAGTCATCGGTAAATTATTTTTTTTTGTTCCAATTACAATAGACAACAATCAGATGAAGCCATATACCAAGTTTCGTCAGTGTATGTTCACAAATAAGCGAAATATAAATTTTATCTTTTTTCCAGAAGAATAACAATAGACAACGTACTGTGTTTAGCACTTTCTATATCCCGGTAACTAATTGACGTAGAGCAATGATAAAAACTCCAAATTGTTTTTTTTTAGGTAAATTCAATGGTGTAAATTAAAATTTGATTTCAATAAAAATTACATGTGAAAACTCCATAAAACCCGTTTTGGGGTACAGAATACCCCTTCGGATCGTCCGATGCGTCTGGATTTCGAACTCGTTCAAATAAATGCTACTTTACACGTCTGTACAAAATTTCATCAAGATTGGACCTTTTTCCAAGAGTTATCGTGTTTATGGACACATAAATATATATGTACATAAATATATATATATGTATATATATATGTATATATATATATATATACATATATACAACATTTTAACAAATGGTGTTTTTGGCATCTGGAGGCCTCAAAATGAAAAGTTATCATGGTCGTGGGCTTAGGTCTTACCATGCCACCTACGGTAATTCCTTCTTCCCTATATGGGAAATTCGCTAAAAAGAAATCAAATCAAGTAAAAATATACATAAACAAATAAACTTGTAAAATTTTTTTCAATTACAACTTAAAATTTCTAGTAAATTGCCTTATTTTAATTTGACTCAAAGTAACAAAAGAGGGTTTAATTTTAAATGCGCATAAATTTGTGTTTAAATGATTTACATACAATAGTTTTACTATTCTATAAACACCACCATATGATATACTTGGCTTCCTTTGTTGATTTTGTTGTCAGTTTACGAAATAATTTACTGCATGTGTTTAAACTATTGCTAACATTAAACTGGCATTTTAAACGATAGTGCATTAATTTCATAATGCCTCTTGGTGATTACGATCATTTTAGTTTCATGAAAAGTTCAAATTGAGTTTCCAAAATAACTTAATATTTCAATAAATTAGTGGTTCAAAAATTATATCATAAAACTCTCTGTTCTATAAATTGTTAATATAACAATTAACTAACTATTGTTTTATAACAACTATATGTTGTCATAAAAGGTCTTACTACATAACTTAGTACCATAGTTTTGCTTTCTGAAAAGTATGTACATATGTAAGGTCTCTCTGGACCCAAAATAAGAATGTGTACAGTAATTTCCACCAACTACCATGCCAGGCAACAACATCTGGGTAGCTGTTGCGCTATCAATTAATTAGATCAATCCACAATTGTCCTCCTCCGGTCGTAATTATCTTCACAGTCACCATTTCTGTTATCCCCTTGCGAACTTGAGCTATTCTGTTGCCTTGTATTGTAAGTAATCTAAACAATTATCATATAAACATATATTTATAAAATTAATTTAACATTTTTTACACGAGTTTTTTACGTTATGATTTAAGGAAAATACTTGCTCTTTCCCCGTTTATTTTTAAAAAATTAAAATTAAATCATTGAAACTTGTTCCTTATTTTTTAATTAAATTTACAAACAATTACAATTGATGTATAAAGATATCAATTGCTGTATTGGTTAATTCAATATCTACAGGTTGTTTGTTAGTCAGTGTCAACAATTTCAAGGCGTTATTATGCATGCAAATTGCAACAAAACTACGCAGTTTGGACAGTTCTATCTTACTCTACCTTCCAGAAACATCCATTTTTCTATTTTTTTCAAATTTCTTGAGTTGCCCATAAAAACTCATTTTTCTCAACTTTTACGTCTTTTTTATTAATTTTTTTTATCCAGCCCAAAATGCCAGGTGATTTATATTTTAACTTAATAATGGTGTTATAGTCAGAGATTCTTTTTCAACACTATAGATCTGCGAGCGGGTCGCGTAGATTATAATCGTGGTGAAGGAGGTGTTTTACTATTCCTTTTGGTAATAGGGGATGGTAGGCCTGTATTGGAGGATAACTGTTTCTAGGTAATTATATAATTTTCTGTTTTAAAAACCGCTCGTCTAGCGTATTTTAATTAATTTTTGAGTTTGCTTAATCATGTGTTTTAATTTCACGAAGGGTTTGTATTGTACAATCTAATCGTCACTATGCTCTGGTTTATTTTGTTTTGATTTATTGTTAAATTTGGTCAATTACGGTAGAATAAATTCCCACACATATTACGGTACACTCCACACATATTTGATCAAATAATATAATTAAAGAGTTATTAGTTTAAACTGAAGAAATTTTTATAATATTGCATTGTAACTTTGTTATGTAAAAGATATGTATAATTTTAATGTTTTTGCTAAATAATTAAATTCACATGTCTGCCCCCCCCTTCTCTATCAAATCGTCTTCTCTCTCCCTCTCTCTCTCTCTCTCTCTCTCTCTCTCTCTCTCTCCCCCCCTCCCCCATTGGTTGACCTAACTTTCCAGAAGAAGCCATAAGTTAGCCACTCCCATTTCTGCAGCCATCGGCCCACTAAAAGTAAAAAGTTTGCAATTGATGTCAAAATAAGGTCCACTACCTCAATAGTCAGCAGACCACCGGAGCATGGCCGAAATATCTTCTTATATGTAAATTACCAATTGGTCGACTGAAACAATGTCCTGACTACATTTTACACTCAGGGCCAGTTACCAATGAATGCGATGAAAGTGTCATCTTAAGAAATTGAATGACCCCATCTGATTCTACAAAATGTAGATGTTTATATCATTTAGTGAAGAATTAACAAAACCTAACTCCTATAAAACCGCTTTGCCCGTTTGACTGATTTAGAACCTAGTTATTTTCCAAGTTCTGTATTGCCTACGATAATCACTCTGAGGATTCAATTGTATTATATATTAATTCTAGGAAAGATTAAAGCATTTTCAATTTGCGGCCTGTTGTTGCTTGACTTTTCCCGTCCACATGGTTTATATATCTATGCGTGGATAGTATCCAGGAAAACAAGGAATAAATCCGACACCCTAACCTTGTTCCATGAAGATAGTGAATTGAAAACGTACGTTAGCATTGTTATTTAAGGCTTTATTCAGAATATCTTTTTTCATAACATCAGTCGATCGAAAATGTTACTAATCAGTGATGGAAAATGTTCGCAATAATTTCATAAGTAAGATAAACTCACCATCACAAATAATTAACTCTAAACAAAAGAATATCAGTGGGTTGAATGTAGAAGAATTGGATATTTCATTACAGATATAACTAGACCCAATGATCCTGTACCTATTCCAGGAATATTGTAAGCCTATTTATCATTGGGTAGCAGGAATCACTAATTGGCTTAACTCGTTCGCCTTATCAATCAATGAATATTGCACTTTGTGGTGAACCTTATAAACTGTCCCAATGAAAGTTGAAATGTAATAATAACATTTATCAAAATGGATTTGGACCTTCAAAGGCCAAAATATGTAATACTCTTAACGAACTTAGGAATATTAGTGAACACAGTGGCATTATGGAGTTGTTGGACAGACAACTTTAAATTTTGCTTAAGGATATTTAATTTGATTAAGTGTTTTTAAAAATTATAATTTAGAGGACGTCGGAGTCACAGTTGGTTGCTAGTCAGGAATAAGTTGCGCTGAAACTGCAAACCTGTCGAATAGTATGATGCGCCGCCAAATATGTTACACCCTAATGTACTAAAAAAGTAGTGCCAATCTATAATTTACTAAACGATTCCTACAGAGGTCGGGCTTTGATTTTCATATAAACTACCCCCAAAGGGCTATCAACGTAAGTGGCACAAACTTTGTTGTTGGAATAATGTGCCTGAATAATTTATTTTGATTAATTTTAAGCGTCCGTAAGTAAATTCTTTCATCCTTCACACCGAAAAGATGGACCGTTTTTCGTAACAGTCTAACAAATTATTTTACAATTTTAATCACTATTTACGCTTGACATGTCTTCACTAATCAAGTCAAACGCTGTTTCTCCAATACCTGAAATACGACGACCTCCAAATTTTGCTATTACAAAATTTATCAAATTGTGGATTATTTTAGCATTTGTAACGTTAATAACAAAAAACAGTTTAACGACGTATGCATTTAAAACAGTAAACAATATGCATAAATTGTGCAATTCATTATATTCTTGTTGTTATCGGTTAATGCCATGATCCAAGGCCCTACTCCTCCATTTACGAAACCTGTATATGGACCCCTAAGACTTGAAAGAAATAGTATATCTTATTTGGAAACTTGTGGTGTACGATCTCAATAAAACTATTTAATTATCCTACAAGTTTTTATACAAATTCAACACTTCCTATCGCAAAATTGTAAATAGCAATTGAATCCAAATTTTGTTACATTAGTTGGTAACACAGTGTTTAGCGTGATAGCAAAATCTGGGAACTTTGAAGGTTTGATTCTGGACCCAGCTATCAGTCGCAATTGGTAATAATTAATAACCCTGACAAATGAAACAGCTGGTCTTTGTCAGTAACAATTAGGCTACACATGTAATCTCAGTATTTATACACTTATATATAATTCATATCCGTCATAAACTACGCAGCTAAGATCTGCAGGTGTCTTAGATGCTACTAGTTTAAGATGATTATCGTTTCATTTTTCTTTGACATTTATATAGTTGGGGCCAAAACGTTAGCGACCTTAAAACTACTTTTTCATATGCTTCGGGATGTTTGTAGAGCACGTAAAGAAGAGGCAGCAGAGAAAGTATTAGCTTAATACAGGAATGTTTAATAGTATAAATATTGTTGGCCGATAAGTCAAACTTAGAAACGATCTGACAACACGTTTTCACCGTTTTATAACTTTTATTTTCACTAATCTGGTTACAACAAACCTTAAGAGTTTTTCAAAGACTTTCTCCTCAGAAAAAGCCGTTTTCAGTTTATTAAAAGACCAACTATTCCCATTTTAGGCTCTGATCGGGTTTATTCTCTTAAACTTTTTTGAATCAGCTACACATTATTTGACTGTACACACCACCTTTTCATGTCACCGTTCCTTCCAAAATGGCAATACAATGTGTTTACTGAAATGATATTTTAATTGACTTAAGCTATTGCAAGGCTTAATCTGTAACAAATATTATATAACGTTAAGAATAACTAAGGTAAAAAATAACTAAGGTATTGTGTAGTTAACAGATATACCATCGTATCTTGGAGCAAACACTATAATACGTGCAGTAAAAATAAATTGTTTATAACATTAATTACCTATTAATTAATTACATTTTACGACCGTGTGCTTAAGTAAGTGTACAAACCATATCAGATACTAGGTTTTCTTGGATATGGATACTTGGTTTTCTTAGTTCAAGCAGACAAGACTTTAGAAGTTCGATTGTCAATGCAGTATCGTCGGTGTCGATAAGCCTAGCATAATGAGCTTAGCATGATTGTACCAGACTATACCCTGCATTTCCCTATAACTCCAGGCTTTGACTATTATATTCCACAGTGCACCCATATAGTGCAGTTGTATGAAATAGTGTGACATAAAACCTTTCAAGGAAGTACTATTTAGTTCGAATTTGAAAACATTAACCTCTTACAGGGTACTAAATATTATTAACTATTTCTAGTTTGATAAGTGTTATTTTACTAATCTAGAAAGGTACGTGAAATTTTGTACGAGAGACGGATGAACACTTGGCCTTGCTGGGGCTAACTACTTTAACTGCCACGGTAGACATATGTGTGTTATTAATATGACTTTACCCAGTTGCAAATCGTTTAAAATATACCTAACCATATATGGGCAAGTGTTAACAATCTTGTGACAGGTGTACTAGTATATATGTAGTGCAATGTCCCATCGAGTTTTGTAAGGATTTTACCTATAAATAAAATGTATGTATAAAAGAGTTATAACGACACAAAAAACACACAATCTGCGGATTTATATAATCATTTTATTCTCTGTATGTGAGATAATATTTCCTGGAATCCTGGAATAATTTTTACTTTTGAAGTTCACTATTGTTTTATAACAATGCTGCATGCCTTTACAATCTATAAAATACATGTTTGTAAAGTCAATATAATGAAAACCCCTTTAAGTTAATTTTCGACTAATATCGAAATATACCAACATTGGAACAGATGCAGAGCAGTGGAAACATCCGTAAATGAATTCCGTGGCTGACGGTTGTATACAGGATTAACAGAACACAGTAAGATTCTCAATTCTTCTTCACCAAACTTTATATATAGAGTAACTTTAAGTTCCTCATAAAATTAAATGAGTCGATAATGAAGTTTTAACGTTAAACAGATAAGATTATAACTAATTAGTGGATTGAAGGGGCCAAAGCCCCATTACATTGGTCCAAAACTCTGACTCATCTGATTTTTTAACTCTATGCTGAGGAAAACAGAACAATATAAGAAGGAACACATGTCAGATCGTAAAACGAGTTCGCACGCAGCACGCTGACGTGAGGTAAGTGAATTTCCACATAAAAAACTATAATAACTCAAAATCAGTTAAAAACATCCATTTATTCCAACTTTTATTCAAATCTGAAAACATTGATTTGTTGGCTGCTCTGATGCTCCTGGTTCTATTTACCTGCAATGATGGGAATACAATTTTGCACATTATAAGGTTAGGAGAAGGTTCAGTCAGGCGTTAAGGAGTCAGGGTTTAAAGTAGGCGTGATGTTGTTGGGGGATGATAAAAGTACACCAAAAAATGAATAACAGGCTTTTATAATGTAAAATCCCCATAAGACAACGTACTGTGTTTGGTCAATACACATTTTCTTTAATAACTCGGTAAATATTTATGCTAGAATGACGAGAGAGGGCTTAAAACTTTCGGCTATCTAATTCCCATCTTTTTACATGCATTCATTTTACATATGGGGCTTTTCTGACCCTTTTTGGGCCCAAAAACTCAAAATTTGAAAGATTAATCCCCAAAAAAGGGGTTTAGAGTTTTCCGATTGTTTTGCCCTACAAACATGTACAATTGATTACAGAAAGGAACGTCACTACCAAATTTGAAGTAAATCGGACAAAAATGCGACCGCTAGAGTGCAAACACACATATATATATATATATATATATATGTATGTATATGTATATATATATATATATTATATTTTTGGTTTATTATTTTTTTGGTGTAATTGTATATATATATATATATATACAATTTTGAACGACCCCCCAAAATGTATTCAGGGGGTCACGTTAGGAACTTCTTTGGTGGTCCCGGGCTTAAGTTTGACCGTGTGGGTCATGCTAATAGTTCACTTTCCAAAGGAAATTTACTAAAAATACTAAATGATTAAATTAAATATGTTATACTGATTGTAACAATACAACTAGTAGCTTATAAGTTTATAAGCTAAGCTACCAACAAGTTATCTTAATAGGCCCTTGTTTGTATCAAGTTATATTTAAAAACACGTATTAATATCAAGGTGCAAGTTATAGGATGTTAGTTATTATCAGTTGTGCGGGAAAATCCCAAGTGCTTCACTATCAACTACTACACCCTCAGGCGTTACTCAAAGTGTGATTGAGAAAATGTTATTCTTCAGCAGATCTTGGTGTATCACTACTTACACAGACAATATTAACCCTTTATTCATCAAATCGATGCAGATCATTCAAGTCTGGTGACAAGTGGACCAATAGTAGTAGGGGCGGCCCCCCTTTAGAACCGGAAATGGCATAGTGGTTAGAGCGCGTTATTCCGGAAAGAGTAAGAAGAAAATTTTCCCACCAAAACTTTCCCGCCAGATTTCCTAACCTCACTTTTCTCCCGCCAGAGTTCCCTCCAGATTTTTTTCTGTAGTGTTGCCAACTTAGCAGTGCTGCCAACCTATGTTCTACATTATTATATATATATATGCTCCACGGTTAGACTATTATATGCTCTATGCTATTATATATGCTCAAAGTATACTTTTAATTATTGCTACATTATATGTATATGCTCTATGCTATTATACTATCATATTCTCTACTATTATATATGATATATGGCTAGCGGTTATTACTATACTCTATGGTACATACACTCTATGCTATTATATGGTACATAATTATACATATACTGTATGGCTACATTATATGTACATGCTCTATGGCTAAGGGGTATTTATATTTTAAGCTGATTATGACCCATGTTTCCACACCACCCAGGGGGTAGGGTCTCGGCGCGTTTTTTATTAAAGTGAGTATCCCCAGTAGGCCTATTCTCACTGTTTTTAACCACTGCCCCAACCAACGCAGTGATTCGTGGCAGCCACTCCATTACAAAAATGCTGCCTCCGGTAAATATTTTTTTCTTCTCTGTTTCTAGGCTATTTACTAAGACTGTGTCCGTTCATTTTAGCCTAGAAAATAGACAGAGAATTTTACTTTTATATTTTTTATTTGGTTTTTAATTTTTATACTTTTTTTGTTGCGCCTTTCAATTCGCAATTCCCTGACAGTCGGAGGATTACAACAAACGGTTTCACGGTTTTTTAGGCCAACCTCCCCACACCCCTGGACTTACAAAGGGTTTAGCCCTGCCTGCTGGGTGAGCGACTGCCGGGCCTTATTTTTATTAGGCCCCACTCGAAAATATTTTTCGAGCGCAGTACTGTGCGGACCTCAAGGCACAAGTTTCGTTTTTATTTTTATGTATAATGCAGGCTACTGTAAAATCATCATCATCTATATACAAACTTTCATTTATTTCTTTAACATTAGAATGAAATGCCCGAAGGAATTGAGCCTTCTCCAGGCCTTTTGTGTGTATGGCCTCGAAGGGTTTACACAGTGAGCGTAAAAGCTCTTCGCTGTAATGTACCTCACCTTCATCCCACTTTATGTGGTGAAAGTGACGAGTCAGCCAGCGGGCTGTTCTTTTCATCTTGCTATTCAAAAAATTAAAACAGTAAGGAGGTCGGAATACTAGCTGAGTTCTGTAAGACTTTCCGACTATAGCAAACTCCTTTACAATAAATTTATTATTATTGTCTTTGAACCCGTGGAACTCAACTACAGCTTCCATAGTGAGACTTCGCTAAAAAGACGGTCAGCTACTTGAGATGGTAGTTGATCAGTACGAGTTTCAGCGCCCGATAAAACTTGACCAATAAAAACTTTAATAATATCCTCCAAGTAAAACAATTCCAATAGAGAGCGGCCAATTAAAGGAATATTAATTACAAGCTGATTCCACTCGTTTCGATTGAGACCGAGCGTGTGTTCACCATCAGAGATACAAGCGTACTGTTGACCAAAGATACTGTTAACTTTAATTTCTGCCCCCGTATCGGTATTCACAAAACATTGATGCTTGCCTTCGAAAGCTAAAGTAATTTCATTGAACCTGTCAACCAGCTGACAGTAAGAATCGTAAGACCAAAATACAACACCTTTCCTCCCCTTAATTAATACTCCGAGGCTGTTGTCCCTGTTTTTAAAAATACCCGATACTACGCACTTGGTGAGCTCAGGGTCCAAGAAGTGAACTGACTTTAGAAAAACTTCGGTCATTAAATTTATAGGCTCTGTACCCTTAGGGATGGGTATAGCTTGCGTACTTACCTCCGTCTCGGCTGATGTCATCTCTGCTACTGATGCTCCGTTGATAAACACCCAACCTCATATACCCTATCCCCTTTATCTCCGTTCCCCTCCCCCTCCTCCTCAGAATCTGAAGAGGATTCTTCACTGTTGTCAAAATCTGTACGCCATTTTACTATAATGCTATCGATCCCACGCATTAATTTAAACTCCTTTTCAACACTAGCAAACTTGTAACTGTCTACGTAATCTGTTTTCATCAAAACCTTCTTGTAGTAATATTCAATTTTAATCCAACCGTAGTAACCCATTTTTACTCACTGACTGTTAACCTCAGACTAACAAAATCTCTTAACCCACAACATCTATACCCTCCTCATCATCATCACTGCTAAAGTCTCCGTCGTCTCTGAGTTTAACAACTACGGTGGTGGTACCCTCAGGAATATCAGATATTTCCTTCTCACAGTATATCTTGTAACAATCCATTTTTGCTGTACCTATTAAAACATTATCGGCGTTATAAAACTGAATAATAACCCACTCGCCCATGTTTACACGCTGAGTGCTAGCAAGAGACTAAACCTCTGAATATTATATGTATCTTTTACCCCTTCCCCACCCCGCCCCAAGGGGGGTCAGTTGACTGACCCCCCTTTGTACATACATTCCAAGTGTTGGACCCGGAGGGTCCACTGCTTAGAAATTACATTGGAGATTTTCTCTTCTGTTAATTTGATTCGTCTCAAAAACCTGGCCCTATCCCTTGCTAACTGTTCCCAATCTGATTTTCTATCTTCAGCGGGCAAACTGTATATTTTTGTTACTACCGGGCTGGAGAAACTAACTCGATATTTTCCTGACATCTCCCGTGATCGGTGTGTATGTGTAGTGACAGTCGTGAATTATAAGACAGTATGCCCAAGTATTAGTCGGGATTGCTGTTTTAGTTTGAATCTCAAGCCTTACATCTACGGGTCCGGTCTTAATAGTATCGTCCTGTTTTGAACAGTCAATTACATACAGAGGACACTTCGTTTTAAAATCATCATAATTTAATATCGGTGAGCCGATTCTGCCGTAATACGAGTTTTGAAAGTTCTTATACATATCATAAAACAAGGTGGTGTTCCCACGAAGGTTATCGTACGGATAGAAACTTGAGTTTAAATACAGTTTAACATCAAGCAAATCACAGGCGTCGAACCGTGACATGTCCTTTGTTAAGTCATTCTTTCTGCCTGTCTGGAAGGCCAGAACAACATACCGGGGTTTTTCCGTTTGGTTAGATGTTTTAAGTGTCCAAGATAATGTGTCCGTACTAGGGAGGTTCGGGTATTCAATCATTTCCCATTGACGGAAAGGAAGATGTATTGCGGGGTCTTTTTCAATAAAGTTGTATAATTTTAGTTTTTCAGTGTCGTTTACTGTAACGTGAGGTACTCGCCAGTAGATTTTGTCAATTGTTAATGTTAAAGTTCCAGCAGATATTTTTACAGCGTTACTATCCGTACCCGAACGTAATAGTATCAGTTCCTGTTTAACATTTACCAACACCCGCCTGTAGTCTTCAGCGAAACCTAGCAAGAGTTTTAGAGGGATTGAATATACAAAATCTGTCACTTTTTCAGTACTACCGGGGCCAAGCCAGCAAGCGACCTTTAGAGCATTTTTCTCTTCGTCCCGAATTGAAAGAATATTTTTTAAAGTAGCACTAATACCGACATTTTTCGTTCTGTCAATTTCTTTGCCACAAATCTCGTAGCGAATTTCTTCAAACAAGAAAGACATAGCATTATTAATAAAGGAAACATCCTGAGGAGTCCCGTCTGCTTTTGTAGCGTTGGTCTTGCCATGAATCACGATAAAGCTTTCAAAAGGGGCAGTTATTATATCCTGCTGTAATAACGGTATTCTTATTTCATCATTATTGTTATAAGTAGTGGACACGTATGGTTGATGTGTGTGAAACTCCATCCCTGTTATTAAGTCATCATACTCAGCGTGGCTGTCTATCGCCAATAGCGCCATTCTGTATTACCTTAAAACCGAGAGAGCGAAGAAACTTTATATTTTTACAAGTTAACACCTTGGCTTTCTGAACACTACTGACTTGTTGCCCTTCTGGTATATGCCTAAATAGTAGCCCCATTACTGCGCCTGAGATGTAGTCTCACCGAGATCCTTTCTCCGCGAAAGTTAACAAGATTACCGTTTTGGTCTTTTAGAGACACTGTCAAGTTGTTGATCCTCTGACTGATCACCGGTAAATAAATGACATTCCTCGGTAATTCTATTATTTTATAGCCCGGTGGTTCAGCCGGGTAGAACTCGTGTATGACATGGCCCTCAACCCCGTTCAAGTATGACCCACGCGTGACATTACATTCCACCCGTATAGAGTTAACTTTTATTATATCTACAGGCAGTTCCGATACATGCTCATTTTTGGCCCCGTATATTTGTTTTTTGTAGCCCAAGAGTGTTCCCAATGAATGTTCTTTAGTAAAGTCAATTTTCTCAGAACAACATATCGTAGCTTTCAAAGTGTTATTATTAGGTTTCAAAGTAAATTGTACTTCTTTTGGCAGTTGCGATTGTATATATTTTTCAATGTCCTCAATTTCGTAAGACCCTTCAGGGATTGTAATACTTTTATCATCACCGTAGTAAAACGTATCATTTATGTCTTTTTCAATGTTCGGTATAGAGTTATAAGTGGTCAGTTCAATTAAACCAAGTTCCCATGTACCCTCGCTAACATCAATAGGAAACGCTAGCTCGTGGGATAGAACACTAGTTACCCCTGTTAGACAGAACATTACTACAGAGAAACTTTAAACACAAATGGCCACAAACAACTGAGTCAAAATTCTGTTGTCTCTCGTAGTTATAGTACATCTCACATTCACCCAAGTACTTAGAAATTTCCGGTGGTGGTCTTAGGTTTCCAAAACTGTCATAATAATAGACCTTTTTATCAATCTTCCTGTAACATACCCAGTGCGTGCCTGGACCGGTTGTACTGTCCAAGTTTACTATAGCAGATTCGTACTTTCTCGGGCGTTTTGGTAGTCCGTCTCTCATGTAAACCCCTCTAAAGTTTGGAATTTTCAATAACCTCGCGTATTTGATCAAATCGTAATTTGTAAGCGGCTTTATCGGTATTGAGATGCTTTTTTTTTCTTCTTACATATGCCCCTTTTCTTTCTTCTGCCTGCGCCCGCCTTTGTACCCGAACCTTCCTTTCTATAGGGTCTAAGATACAATCCTTTACCTTTTGGAGGCGGACGTTTCTTCTTACGGCCTCCCCCCAATTTTGATTTTGCTTTCATGGCTGTTGTGACTGCCCAAGCAGCGGCTTTCTCACCAACACTAGCGTTACTGGACTTGAATCTTTGCCAAGCACGTTCTGCCAACTCCTTGTCCGCTTGCCTTCGCTTTTCTGAATCTTTGTAACGAGAGTATGCTATGTCGTGGACCTTACAGGCCGCGTCTAGCCCGTTTATTCCTTTGTCACCTCTAGCCAATCTCTCTTTTAACTTCGTGCCAGGTCCGCAGTACTGATAACCGGGGAGATGTAATTCGACAGGTAGTAAGTCTATGGCCTTATTAAGAACAGATGAAACAATACCTCCGCCTCGCACAACCGCTATCTTACGTCTGAGAGTTTTCCTTCTTGTGTTAGCCATTTATTGCAAGCGCTAGTATCATCCGTTGTAATGTCGTTGCACTCCAACACATTAATGTCAGTTATAAAGTAAACTTGCCCCTTTTATACCTAAACTGGCTCGGAGTTAGCTGAGGAGATTGGGGAAAGGAACAGTATCATCAAATATCCCCGTTGGCTCAAGACGAAAATTCTCTTTAATTTGTTTCAAAAGAAGCTCCACTCAGTCCCTCTTCAGTCATAAAGAGATCATAAGTATCAGGCGGAAGAGGTTTGACGTCTTCTTCTTCAGGCTCTTCACCACCTTCCAACCCGTCAGCAAACAAAACTTCCCAGTCTAAGTAATCGTTTTCACCCGGCGTGAGTAGAATGGCAGACCTCCCAGTTTGTTTTTTGTTAATATAATTAAAGACCATGGTACCGAATTTCCTCAACCGTTTCTCGTGAAAATCTTTATGACTACTTATTAGACCTTCACACTTCACCAGTCGGGTCTTAATACTCGTTAATTCCGATTGCAATTGGTCTATGTTAGTGGTTATAGGTCCAAGCTTTGATTCACAAGTGTTTTCCACATATTCCTTTGTCACTGCATCGCTGGGGTCTGTTGGTAAAGCTAAATTATTTATTCGTTTATTGTTAGCGTCATAATTATCTTTGGAGATAGTCATACTCAGTTTTTTTAGTGTGCCCAAGTTAACTGCGTCCGAGGATTCTACAGGGTTAGCTACACTCCATAGTCTTTTGTTTTGCATATTGAACCTCTTAACGTCAGAAGGTATAGATTTATGGTCAACATAATTCTTTGTAGCAGCGTCGAGTGGCTGTACCGGTGTAGCCAATTTACATAACCGTTTATTTTGCATATCATAGTCACCGTCCGGCGTCAAGTTAAAGCCATCGCCCTTGGGACCTTTGACAGCCTCATCTCGGGACTTTAGACTACGTCCAAACTTGTCAATCGTCATTTTAATAATGCTTTAAACCTACTGTTACCAGCTCCTTTTATGTAGCCGGCCTCCCTTAGTTCCTCCACGATACTCAGTTTTTCACTGCCATGGACTCTGTTTCCAGTCTCTGTTGACATGGATATGTGTCGTAATCTGTCCACCAATTCGTTGGCGTCATCCCAGTGTATTATATCACGGGACTTTGCATTCTTCCACGCTAGACCCTTGCCCACTCTGGCAGGGAACAAATCTTTTATAATTCTTCTGTACTTTAGATTGTTGTCCCTTCTAATTTGATTGTGGAATTTGTAGCCTCTCTTGTGAGCGTTGGTGGCGATAATAATACTCTTATAGGTATTAAGATCGTCTTTATTGTATATATCCTCGTCAGGGGTTCTCTTAAATATGAGCTCATACAAACCTTCGGTAGGACTATATCTTGTGTTGTTTATTAGTATAGTTCCATCGTTGTCAAAGTCTAACACCTTATCTCCCATCATTAAAGTACTGCCTTCGTATCTAGGACCGTAGTCATGATCAATAACTCGGACCTTACCGCTAGCATCTTTTAAAAGAAGTGTCATATACCTCACCGTAATGGGGTTACTAAACTGACTTTCCATATATTGGGACGCAGTTTCCAGTCCCGAAGGGGTCGATACAATTTGCTTTAACCCGCTGGTTTCAGGTGTAGATACACTCTGCGGAATAAATTCAGCTTCTCCTTCATCATCTGTCGTATTGTAGTCCATTGGTTCTTCTTTAAAGGTTTCGGGTTCTGTTTTTATGTCAGGGCTAACTGTGGTTGATTTTCTAAGTTCTTGGATAATTGGTTTATACTGTTTCTCAAGCATAATATCACTTTCCTCGGATCCTTCCTTAAACATTTTATACTTTCTCTTAATAGCATTACGTAGCTCTATGAGTCGGCTTGTCATTTGCTGTTTACTGCTTCGCTTCATAGTCATAAATGATAGATTTCAATCATCGCATCTAGATTTAAGGCATTTCGACTTGTCTAAAAAACAGGGCACGCTTCTTATGCCTCCGTATGTACTTGATAATATCCAACAGTGAAATACCAGCGCTAAAGTCCATACCTCTGTAGTACCTCTGTTCTCTAGCATTGAACCTGGGGATCACATAACGACCGGTAAAACTCCTGAATACAAAAGTACGTTTCCACCCGTCTCTCCATTCAGGTATTTCTGCCACGGTGTATTTATCACTTTCAATTGTTTTTTGCATGAATCCCTTGAGTAGCTCCATAGGTCTAGGTTCGTTGAGGTGTTGCAGTAAATAAGAATTTAAAAGCCAGAATTCATCAGGATTAGCCCCTGTAAACGCTTTCCATTGGTCAAATAGCACTCTGTTTGTTACACTGTACACACCGTTGTTTAGACTTATACCGAATCTCTCGCACTGTAACGGGAGTGTGGGCAAGGCCAGTTTGAGAAACTCTGTAGTATACAATCCCTGGCACAAATTATTAACCCCGTTATAAGGTTTATTTCTACTTCCCCCTGGTATACTGTCAGGAACATTTGCGTATCCAACGTTATAACTAATATCGATGTGACATTTTAACCTTAAAGCTCTTTTATAGACTGTCATTGGTGATCTTATAGGAATACTGCGTTCTGTCAGGAGTATACATCGTTTAGCGAAGGGAATCTTACACCCGTATTGCAGCATTTCATTACAGATTTGTGTAAAATTAACACTACCGTGAAGGTTACGTAAAGGCAATACTTTACCAAAAAATTCGGGGAACGGCCTGAATCTAGATATCATGTTTTGAGGGTCTCGCACGGTACAGTTGTACATATCTTCGTGATATATTACAAGTTCCAACGGTACGTTCTTTTTTTCACACTTGTTCATAAAACTAAGCCAAGTATCTCGGTTATAAGTTCTATCACTCGCTGAAATCATTAGCAGAATTACTGGCGGTATCACAGCGGATCTTTTTAGTTTTTTATGTCTCCAGCATCTTTTGCTATATTCATATCCATGAGGGTCTTTCTTACTGCAGTAGTTTCCACAGAATTTCTTCTTGTCCTTGTAATAAAAAGAACATAGGTTTGATTTGACGATACGCTGTCTTGTGTTGAAGCCTCTTAAATCGTTGTACGTGTAGATGCGCACCATTATAGCTCTGTTACAAAACTGTCCATACCTACTCTGTACCTTCCCTTATAAGGATCTAGAGTCTTGTCAATCACCAGAAACCCAAAGTTGTCTCGCCACGCTTGAGCGCACAACTCTCTAAATTTGTCAAATGACATGTCGGTAGTGACATGATCACTGTACACATGCCTTAGATTCATATCGTCTTGTTTGAATAAAATAACAAAGTTACAGTTGTCCCTCACCAGTTGCTTGGGTATAGCGCTGTATGTTTGCCCTAAATAAAATGTATCTATATTTTTATGTCTACCCATAGTGAAATAACTGCGTATATTGTCATGTTTTTCGCAGGAAATATCGTCAAAGATCATTATAGAGTTTGGTTTAGCTTCATTTGGGTGTACAACTAGACTGTTGTCATCATACGCGAAATAACCGACCTCCTTAGGCATTACCTTCTTTAGAAATTCGTACTTTGGCTGATGGAGGGACTTTGAAAAAACATAGACATTTTCAAACCTTAACCCATTCTGATCAAATAATAAATTAAATAAAACGTTGGTCTTCCCAGAGGAACTTGGCCCGCATATTATACAACGTATTGAATCAGGTAATAAAATACAGTGTTTGTTCTTTTTAACCATGCCCGACCCGATATATTCATCAAAGTTTTGGACGGGAAGCTCGACTTCCTGCTTCTCAACCCGCATCCTGACTGATTACTCACTACTGATTACAACTGATATATACTTCCCGGACGTGGTCTTGATAAGCACATACCGAGCGGATGCAGCGGCCAACCGCTATCACACCAAGTCCTTGGCGTCAATCCAACTGTCATGGCTGCTATCATATCCCTTCCAGCGTACAAATAGTCTGTCTCCTTTCCTTTTTAAAACTCTTTCAACTAAATAAATGTCACCGGTTTCTGACTTGCTAATTTCTTCTGCATAAAACCCGCCTTTTAATATTTCCCCTCTGTTGTCTTGTAATATGTATGTTACTGGTCTTGTTGGTTTAATCACGTATACTGTAAACGTCTCATTTGTCCAATTTGGCAAATAGCCTTTTTTAAACACTCTTTTAGCTTTACTGATTCTAACACTGTCACCTAATTTTAATTTTTGCTTAAGGATTTTATGTTTGGGTTTTTTAACTTTATTTATTTTATTTAGAATGTCTTTGACATGTTTCTGTCTCACATCCTTGGGTTTCATACCTATAGTCCTGTGCTTTGTGTTGTTGTAAGATTTTATGATTTCTGGCAATAGACTTACCCACTCATAACTACCTCTGGCAGTAAATAACTTGTACATTTTTGTCTTAATCGTTCTGTTCAGTCTTTCTACAATACTAGCCTTAAGTTCAGAAAATGTATGGTAATGGTTGATTTTGTATTTCTTCATTAAAGCGTTTACATGTTTATTGAAAAAGTCGGTACCCTGGTCTGTGTGAAAGTTTTTCATTTTATATTTAGCTAAGATAGGAGCGAGTGCCTTTGCCACTTCTGGCCCTGACTTGTCTTTTAGAGGTACGGCAAAAGCTAGTTTTGACAAACAGTTAATCATGGTAAGAATATATTTGTAGCCTTTGTTAGTTTTCGCATAAGGCTTCATTTCAACGAGATCAGCCTGATAAAGGTCCCTTAAACCCTTAAGGGTGACTTTACGCCTGGAATAATTTCTCCTGGCAGGTCTGTGCAGCTCCTCAGCTATAGCTGTCTTACCGTCCATTTTACTAATGATAACTTTATTCTGAGGACACTAGTTTTATACTTACATCAGTGATTCTCATTATATAAATAAATATTAAGCTCGTAACAAATATAGCAAAGACAAATAGCTTGTCCGCTAAAGAGCCTATTAGACACCACGCCATACTTTCTCTTGATAACCCTCACCGCAGTAACGCTCGGTCAGTACTGAGGGAAATGTCTTATCGTGTTGGTGCCTCCTAGACACCCGGTGTACGATGTGTTCGACCCCGTATACTCCTCCATACTTTCTAATGGAAGGCAAGACTTCTTCAAAAACCCAGTCTTGAAATTTCTCAGCAATGGGCAAGTTTGATTTCATAATTAATGAATAAAGACCTGGCTCATTGATGTAAACTGTGTTTGATTGGAAGTTAAAGGGGAGTGTATCGATACACCCCCCTTTAGAGAGTATATTTACAGCCTTACACTTGTCTTCCTCATCAACATTTATCCGCAATGCCTGTTTTGAATCTTGATAACCCAAGATTTTAGCAACATCTTTTCCTTTGAACCAAGGATTGACTAAGTATCTGTTTGCTTGAGTGGGGTTTGAGACCACCCGTGCATGTGCACCCAGGTTAAACATTATTCCGTGCGTGAGCCAATCCAGATTACCTGGTTGACGCTCAGTACGAACTAATGCCCTCTCCCTTTTTAGCAAACAAAGGATAGAGTATGTTTTTAAAAAGATAAACCATGGCTCCTCCACCGCCATGGCCCGTGGAGGCCTTCCAAAAACAAACTAGCTGCCTCCCCCGTTTTTCTTTTTGTATTTTACTTTTTAATTTTACAAGTCCCCACCGTACGGACTGTTCCAAGGAGTAGTCTAGACTGCTCGATGTACAAAGTCCTTCATTCACTCCGGGCAGTTACAAGGAGTAGCCTAGGTGTTAGCTAGACGCCTCAAAGTACAAGACCCCCTTTCAGGTTTACGGGGCTTTTTGTCACCCGCGCCAGTGACCTTCATTCAGGTTTACGGGGCTTTTCGTCACCCATGCCAGGGACCTTCATTCACACACACACACACATTCATACAGTGGGAACTTATGCATTGTCCAAGACATGCTCAACTATATTTACAAAATTGTGAGAAGTTAGGATATTGTTGTATGCAGAGTCAAAGTGCATACCATAACTCTTCATTACTTCTTTCGCTTTGTTAAGTACATTAATCCCGTTAGGAACAGGAGACTTGACGAAACAAGGTACGAAACCTTCCTTCTTTGCTTTATTTAAAGCTTCGTTAAATTTTCTTTTTTGTATGCGAATACATTTGTACTCGCAGACTCCGTACAGCTCCAGAAGAGTTTCTTTAATAAGGACACATAAAACATGTTTTAGTCCATCGTCGTCTGACATCACAGCAACCTTCGGTGCCTGTTCAGTCAGCAACTCATTCAGTGACTGGTTTTCTTTACACATTATATCGTTTGTAGTTTTAAATTCTGAGTTAATTTGAGTGAGCTGTTGGTTAATTTCCAGTGATTTTGTAAGTGATTGTAACAACTGATTATTCTCTTGTTGGATTTTATACATTCCATATTTTCTAATGGAAGGCAGGACTTCTTCAAAAACCCAGTACTTGAAATATTTAGCAATTGGTAGTTTGGAGGAAAATATCAATTCATACAAGCCGGGCTCGCATATGAAAATAACCTTAGAATCATTGTAGGATAGGTCTACCCCACTTTGGGGTAGACCTACTTCCGGTTGAGTTTTCTTATATTTTTCACTTACATGCGTTGAAAGAGCTTTATGTAACTTAGAATATCCCAGTACTTTTGCGACATCTTTTGCTTTGAACCAAGGATTATTTTCACTGTCAAACAGTACAGCAACAGATTGATCATTAAATATATAAGAAGTTAAGTGAGACATTTTATATCAAGTATTGTGCAATAGTACAGATCAGAGCTACGTAAGGACACGTCTTACCTCGGCAGGAGCAGCGGCAAAAGTGACCGAGGCAGAGCGATTCACGGGAGGGGAAAGTATGACTCATTATGGGTTAGGGGGGCGTTTCGCCCCCCTTGCACTTCCAGTGTTGTTTTACTCAAGTCTTTGAATTTTGTAGCCGTAAGGTAGGGTGTCGTACTCTCCCTCAAACTTCCTCTTTGGTCCAGTAATTTTGAAAACTTTAGTTTCGCTTACAGTTACAATATCGCGGTCTTTAGTCCTCCTGATTCTAGATTCGTTAATTTCCAGTTTTTCTACACTTTCACTAAGGACCATTTGTTTCAGAGCTTCAAAGTTTAAAGTTTCGGAAGTCTTCATATTGAGGGTGAGGCCCTTGATTTTGCACACAGTTTGTAGTTTTTGTTTTTTGGTTGACCAGACAAGGTACGCGTAAGTTTTTGGTCCCCCAGAAACGAACTCTACGATGAAAGAGCCAGGCCCGTAGTCACCCGCCAATTCATCTGTCATTTCCCCGAGGTAATCTCCCGTAGGAACCTTATACAAACCTCCCTTATAAATGTAGAGAACCGAGTCGGTGTCGTAGTAGAGGACCTGACCTCCCAGGGCCTCCAGATGTTCATAGAGTTTAAGTCTCGCTTGGGCTGTAGTGTAGGCAGCGATCACAACATTTACGTTTCGCAGGGGCTCCCCTACTTCCTCCAGGTACTCCCAGCTAACTACTACAACCTCCTCATTAACAGTCTGGATTCTATTGACTTGAATTTCGGGGCTTGTCAGCATTTCAAAGAGAGTCTTTGAGTCTCTGACAATCATTGCCTTGGTTTGGTTCTCCCTCTGCCCGAATTTTCCCCAAAATGAATTTAACATTAATTTAGCCAATTGTCTCAAACCCCCGTTTTTACAAATTTTGTCTTTCTCCAATTTGATTCCTTCATGATTGAAGTAGTCCCGCACGTACCGGTCTTTGTCTTCCTCAGTTTCACACCAGCTAGGATAGCCTGAGGCTTCCTGCTTCATTTTCAAGAATTTATTGATAAAATCGGTGAAAAGCCCCCCTTTTTCATAAGTGGCTACCTCGTACTCCCACAGCTCGTACATGTCCAACACAACGTAACCTTTCTCTACAGCCTTCCTCACCTCGTCCATAGTCCAAGTCCCTACCAATGCCCTTTCCTCACTCTCATGATCGCAATCCCCCTGATTTTGAGTTTCCCCGCAAGTCCTACACAAGGAAAACATGAGTTTCTTGTTCATTTTGGCTGGGAGTACCGGGTGGTAGAGATCCCGAGGTGGCAGGACTTTACACTTGAGCAGACCATCTACACCAAGCCCTCTCTGTCTGCACTCCCTGTCACCCACGTAAATCGTAGGATGACCAAGGGGATACTTACCGTACTTACACACATACGGATAGAGAGAGCACACGTCCACATACTCGATTTGTTCTCCCTCTCCACATTTGTGGTAAGTCTTGGAGTTGCCCGTTCTGCCCCCAAAGAAAGCTTGTCTAGGGTCTAGAGGAAGGGTGTTCAATATGGGGAGAGAGTCCAAGTGTGCGAGCTTTTGTTCTTTCTTTACTTTACGAAACTCACACTCCCACATCTCGACTACTTCGTAGTCATTAAATTTTGCCATTTTGGACTTGGTTCTCTCGTATCTTAAGTGAAGTGAGTCCGAGGGATCCTCCTTCAGAGGAGCCTCTCGATTGTAAGGGAAGCATTTGGGGCAGCCGTGCCAGTAGCACCCGTGAAACTCATAGATGTTTTCCCCGTCAAACCCATCTACTTTCATTCCGTTAATCTTTACTTCTTTACCCCGGCCCGCATGCTCAATCCTCACTTCACGCTTCTCTTCTTCCCAGCTGAGCCACTGAATGGCTATAGCTGACTGGTTTTCTACTAAACGGTAGCCGTTCTTTGGGATGAGGCCGATCGTATTTGGTTTCAAAAAGTTGCGGCGGAAGGCCAAATTGCAAGCGCTAGCGATCGTTACAGCCTCTAGGAAAGGATCGACATTACATTCTTTCAGGAAAATACGCCTGAACTTAAGACAGGCCTGAGCTAGGATCTCTACATCAGAGATGCAGTACTCTAAGATTTCCTTTTTTAAGTCAAAAACGTAGTTTTCAGCCACTCTCGCATCGTACCAGCTTTCAAAGGCCTTGTGGGGCTTTTCAAACATTGATCCCGGACAATAGAACTTTTTGTCGGGCATGGGGCCTACATAATCTTGGTTTGCCAGAGTGTTAAACAAGTGGGGAAAGTAGCCCTTCTTTCTCTCGGGAGGCAGATCGAAGGCTTGAGGGAGCGCTGCGAGGGCCATGGGGAAATAGTTGAGTGAGTCCACAAACCTCACATTGTCCATTTCCATGAGAATAATTTTGGTTCCCCTCATGACCAGATCAGGGGTGAATTTAGTTTCTTCCAACACATACTTTAACAAAAACTGAAAATCAAAGCCTTGGCCGTTGTGGGCAATCACACAGACATTTTTGAACTGTTTTCGAATTTCCATGACATATTCCATAAAATCTTTAACCGGGTCAGAGTTGAAGACTCTTGTACGGTTTCTACATGTCATACAGAATCTAGACTCGATGCAATTAAAGCAAAACTGTTGAGAAACGCACAAGTTTACTTTATGTAATTTTTGCTCGGGGTCAGAGGAGAGAGACTCGTCTTGGCGAGTCTCCAGATCAAAGAAAATGAATAGGTAGTCCTTGTTTTTAGGCTTACCCTCGTTTCGCTGCATGAAACATTTATGATTAGGATCCTGGAAGGATCCGCAAGGTTTGCAATAGACTTCACCGCACTTGTGGGGTGTGGATCTGTCTCTAATCCAAATTAATTTACCGCAGTCAAGGCATTTTTTAACTTCTTTACATCTATCAACTTGGTGAGCAGTGAAACATCGCTGGTTTCTCAAAGTCATGTTACATTTTGGACAAACTATTCCCCCATGCTCCTCTTTACAGGGAGGTGAGATGGTCTGACACTGAGAGCAGATGTTTGAACATCTGTGTTTAGCTTTGTGATCGTAAGGGACGTGGCACGCTTCGCAAAAATATTTACAAACAAAAGCAGCGGTCAAACTGTTGATTACGTTATAGTGGCCGTTATGAAAGAGCAAGTTAATTTTGAATTTTGGATTTTCAACACGACCCTCAAAATAAACGTCCCGGCCTTTTCTGTCAAAGTTGTAGACGGTGATTTTGAAATTAGTTAGCAAGTCCTGAAATTTTTCCAATTGGGGGATACCGGCCCCTTCCTCGGGGATCTCTACCCTTGCCTTCTGCATCAATATTTGGGCCCTCACTGTCTGTCGTTTACCCTTGTCCATACGTACAAGATTATACTCTGGGTCGTTTGTCACTTTAGCCATGGCCACCACCAAAGCCCTGGGGAGACACAAGTTGTCTTTGTTGTTAACAACTACGATTCCCTTCCTCGCCTTACACTCCTCATCAAAGCTGTTGTATAGGCCAGGTCTTACCCTCCCGGAACCTACAGGGAGATTAACTCGGGTACACTCCACTTTGAAAGTGTCAGTGGACTTGATGGATTCAGAATTTGATTGAACGATCCCCCCAAAAATTTGCCAAAGGATGTCTTCATTAATTTCGCCAGCAGGCCGAAAAGCTACAAAACCAGGTTCTTTTGATTTTAAATTTAGACTCTGCAAAGTAAAGCCGAGCTGGTCGTGTTCATGGGCCTGGCCCTTCATCTCATTCACAATTTTGGCGAAACCTTGTCTGAGCCAATCAATTTCGGTAGTTTCAGGAGGAGGGTTAGTAAATTTGAAAATAGTTTTTGTCCCGTACAAGCGGAATTTCTTTACATACGCCTGCTCGTCACTGAGGACTTCAACAGGCTCAACAACACCGGCCATTACTACTTAAGTCAAAATAAATGTTAAATAATAAATCAAAACAATAAAGTGAGGCTAGGGAAAAGTGAGGTTATGTAAAACCTCGACTTGAGTAAATACAACACTAGGGCTAGAAAATTAAACTAATAAAGTGAGGTTATGTTAAACGCGCAAAAGTAGGGTTATGTCTGACTCTCAAAAGTGAGGTTATGTTAAGCAAAAGTGAGGTTATGTAAAACCTCGACTTGAGTAAATGAAAAACTGAAATTAAACTAATATTAGACTCAAAGAGTGATGTTATATTAGACACGCAAAATAGGGTTATGTTATGCAATAAATTTGAGGTTAGCCCCGGTACACTAAATAAAATATAATACGCGTTAAATACTAACGGTAAATTATAGCTAGCACTTACTGCAATTGCACAATACTATCACAAACTCACTATACCACAATAGCAAAGAACGGAGCAGCGCAGAGACCTCTGACCAACACGAAAGCCGGGAACAGAGTGAACGAGGCAAGCCGGCAGCGGTGGAGGTATATGGATGGACCAATCAGAGCGCAGGACGCCTAATTACAGCCAATGGGGTGCGAGCTTATTCCGGCCAATCACAGAGCAGTATTTTAACGGGTTGAAACTGGATATTTTAGCTGACTAACGATGTTTGATGAGTATGGCACAGAGTAAGAAGAAGAAGAGGGAGGCAAGGAGGAAGAAGATGATATATCATTATATAAATAATAAATGGTGTAGCTATATGTATAATTATGTATCATATAATAGCATAGAGTGTATGTACCATAGAGTATAAACCAGTAGCCGTAGATCATATATAATAGTAGAGAATATGATAGTATAGTAGCATAGAGCATAATAGCGTAGAGCATATATATATAATGTAGTTATAGAGCATATAATAGTCTAACCGTGGAGCATATATATATAATAATGTAGAACATAGGTTGGCAGCACTGCTAAGTTGGCAACACTGCACAATCTGGAGGGAACTCTGGCGGGAGAAAAGTGAGGTTAGGAAATCTGGCGGGAAAAGTGAGGTTAGGAAATCTGGCGGGAAAGTTTTGGCGGGAAAATTTTCTTCTTACTCTTTCCGGAATAACGCGCTCTAACCACTATGCCATTTCCGGTTCTAAAGGGGGGCCGCCCCTACTAATGGTCAGCTACAAGAACCGTAAATTTACCTTTACTGTGTCCACTGACCGCATTATTGGAGTTGTAAGGATATAGCTATCTCAAAGGTTTATATCTAAAAGCTTTATTTACTAAATATTTCGATGTGTTGCCAAATCAATTGTTTAAATTAATTTTTACAAGGGTAAGTGAAAAGGTGTTAAGGGTATATAAAATATTAGTACCTAAGAGATAATTAAACACTTACTTTAAATTAGTGATTTAGGCATTCGTCAGTACTATCGATGCTGTGTAAAATGATACATCATTATTTGATCAAATTTTATAATTTTCAATGAAAGGGAAAGAAAACCTTTCCAACATTCACGAAATGTTAATTCATTTAATTTAACTGTAACAGTTAAAATACTGTAATTATTCACCAGTCTTTATCCAGAAGTAGATATTTTTTTATGGAATATAGCATTTAAAAGGTAAGGGAATACTATGCAATTACATGCAGATTACTTGTAGCATATTTACTTACTGGCAGATTATATTTAACATGGAAGGGAGCTGATGATACACATAACTGATTGAGCCTGCCATGGTACGATTTTACATTAATCAATATATATCGTAACAAAGATAAACAGCTTATAAAGTGTCATTATTTACATGATTTTTGCAGGTATTGATTGTAAATTGTTTCAGAAAGATTAAAAGTTGACTATTTACACTATTAAAATATTCCTCGAAACTACAGGACAGTTCTAAGCTAGGAGCAGTTGTAGTCATTAATAAACTTAGCAGTATGTGCAAGTAAACGAGGGGTTTAACCATATAAGAGAAACAAATTTAATGGGCCAAACAGTTTAGTGACTGCAAATACATTCAGAAAACCCAAAACTAGTTGCACCCAAGTTTAGTTATAAAATAATATAGCGAATATAATGAAGTTTTATGTTGTTTTGTCAAGCTGGAAATTTAATCAGAAGAAACGATCCAGAGACATTAGTTTTCCGTCTTGCATTAAAGCAGCTCAGCTGTGTACCAGCCAAGTTGATAGCCTACGATAAATCTGTGCATTATGCTGTAGTCAGCTGAAATGCTTGGCATATCTGGATACAACATGCGGTTTATTAATTTATCCTCTTTTAGAATTTTAAAAACTGATGCCGTTGGTAAATTACAGTCAATAACTAACAATTTTTTCTCCTGTTATATTTATCTAACATATATTTTCCAGCGGTTGTTTATATATATTAACATATTGATCTACATAAATAGTTTATGTAACTAAAAGCTACAACAAAATAAATATTATGCACTTTTTAAAAACAATATGCTAAAGTAGTTTCATGTTTTCATTTTACTATCAAACATAATTAATTTCAATAACAACCTCAAATAACAGTATTGATGACTAGCTTATCTATTTTTGTTTGAGTCAACGTTTAGTTTAATTGTTAATAATCTGTTTCATTACTTCTACTGTACTTAGTTTACTCCTCACTGCACAAATGCCTAAAATTCTTAAAATAACTAAAACTTATTATAAATTATTAAAGCTAAATTTTAATTGTAAAAAAAACTTTCTTTGAATCACATACTTTTGAAAAGCAGGTGATTACCCATTAGAGTTTATATATTCTGGAAGTTCGGGAATTCTGGAAATATAGTTTGTTGTTCTGGAATCAACTGTGCGGTTCCTTGGTGTCACTTAAGTCATCAGTCACTCAATTACCAGGAGCAGGAGAGAAGACAGTTGACGGCGTAGCTTACAGGACTCATAAACGTGGACGTCTATACACGACGACGAAGACAGGCAATGACAGAGAGATAGACGATGATAGATGAGGACGTGGACTCAGGACTCAGTTGGGGGCGTGGCGATTATAGACGTGCTGCATTGTCAAACTGTTCACCTGCTGGATAGGTATTAGAATTAACGTGGTTCTTACAATTTAACCTTGGCACTAGGGGAAAAAACAAAAACAAAACAGCTTTCATACCAAACAGCTTTCACCTTAATGCTAAATAAAAACAGCTAAACATTTTAGCAATTTCGTTAGTAAATTATCTTCAAGGCTAAGCAATATCTTAACAGCAAGAGAATGTTGGCCACCAACTCAACTTTCTTCTTTCCTGTTTCTTCCTAGAGTAGGTGATACATTTTAGTAGTTGTGTTAGAATGTTGATAATATAAATAAAATTCAAAAGTTGTTAAAAACATAACTAGACTTATTTCTTGGAAAAAATTTACAACAGATTACTTCTTGAATCAATTACTGAAAAGCAAAGTGATATCATTAATTAATAACCACATTATAAATTTCAACTAATAATAAATTAGTAGGGGGCATTGGATGGTTCAAAACCAGCAAAGGCGCGGTGAGGAGCAAGTGAGGAGCCCCCCCCCCCGGCTGGCAGCAGCACGCAGGTGAGGAGCCCCCCCCCCGTCACGTGACCCATTAACCTAACTTAAACCTGGCACCTGGCGTGAGGAGCCCCCCCCCCCGGCCGCCAACGGCACTTTTCGTGATGACCTTGAACATGAGGAAAAAACTTTCGAAAATTAATAACCAGCCTATTTATCCACCGATTCCCACGGGACTTTTTCCAGAGTGTAGGCCTATCCCCAAGGAAGCGAATGACGTAAGAACCCCATAGATCCACCTTTAAACAAGGCCGCTATTAATTTAAAACCGCGTTTTCCTTATGGGATCTCAGCTGTTTACCAACCGATTTTGACGAAACCTCACCACATGTCGGGCCGTGACCTAAGAAAACCATCGCTTAAAGAAAATTGAAAATCCACTGTTAAACGGGCCCGCTATTAATTTTCAAACGCGTTTTCCTCATGGGATCTCGGCTGCTTGCCGACCGAATTTGATGTGACTTCGTTACACGTTGTATGCCGGCTTGACTAAACCAAACTGCGAGTGGCTCCGCGATGTCACGTGTCGAGGCGCGCGCTAGGGCCTACGTGACTGTCCCAGCCTGTTTACTCATTAGCGGCCTTCAGGACCCCTCCGTTCTAGAAGGTTCCGGCAAGTGCGTCGCATGAGGCCTCCTCCTGACTGGAGTGCTATGTATGAGCATGTCACGTGTCGAGGCGCGTGCCAGGGCCTACGTGACTGTCCCAGCCTGTTTACTCATCAGCGGTTCCGGGAACTGTTTACCGCTTACATTCCACTGCGAAACTCCTCCGGAGTGTGATGGAAAGTTCCACGGCGTCATCAACCGGTCTATTTAAGCGCGCTACTTTCCCAAGCTACTTCAGTATCTAGTGGCAACTCGTCCTGTGAGGAGCTAGGTGTTTTCGCTACGAGTATTTGTGTGACTGTGCAGAGCCTTGTCTTTGGATATATTCAAATGTAAGTAACATGTAATTTACTTTTTCATCAACCAGTTTTCGATGCCCTAAAACCTAATTAGTTAACATTAATATTTCATCTTTTACATATCCCAGTACACGGGGTCTTGTCGTTTCCTTTCAGATGGAGATGAGTGGAATTGTAATGACCTTGAAACAGTCGTGTTTTATAACGATTAAAATTAATAAGCCGAACCTAAAAAGCAAAATAGATTCACTACCACTCTTTTTATTTTAAAACCGCATGTGCGATACGCGGTTCGCCCGCATCACTTGGCACTATGGCAGCGGTGGTGGCGGTGGCAAGAGCCGTGCGGACTCTGCCGTGCGCTACGTAGCCGGCTTGCCGGACCTGGACGACTATGACGGTAGCGAGCCCACCCTGGTCATCGTCGATGACATGATGCGCGAGGCTGGCTCCGGCGTGGCGGACCTGTTCACCAAGGGCTCGCACCACCGCAACATGAGCGTGTTCTTCATCACGCAAAACCTGTTTCACCAGGGCAGGGGCCAGCGCGACATATCGCTGAACGCCCACTACATAGTGTGTTTCAAGAATCCCAGGGACCGCGCTCAGATCAAACACCTGGCCCGTCAAGTATACCCGGAGAACCCAAAATTCGTGGAGGAGGCTTACGCGGACGCCACGCGTGATCCGCACGCCTACCTGCTCATAGACTTGAAACAGTCCACGCCTGAAGAGATGCGCGTACGTTCAGCCATTTTCCCAGACGACCCGGTGAACTACGTGTACCTGCCCAAGAAGAAGTGATAAATAGGCCGAGCGCGTGCCAGCGTCAGTCATCATGTCACATCGCGTGAAGAAGGACGCGGCGCTGCTGAGGGCCCTAATACACGCTACGCCCAAAGAACGCAAGGCCCTGTTAAAAGCGTGCGACAAGAGTCGCATCAAGTCGTTGTGCGAGTGCGCGTATAACGTGCTACGCGGAAACGTACCGCTTTCTCCCTGCCTCAAACGCAAATTGAGCAAACACAAACAGGCGCTCAGACGGCTGGTGAAACGCGGCGAGGGCTGGACCAAGAAGCGACACTACCTCGTCCAACGGGGCGGAGGGATCCTCCTACCTCTGCTGTTGAACGCTGTTCTGCCCGTTCTAGCGCAAAAGCTAATCGGACATGGAGTACGCTAGGGAAATGGTGGTTGTACCGCAGGAGCTCATCGAGAGATTGCGAGAAGGACCGGGACCAGGGCCGGAACCAAGAGGAGGAGCAGGTAGCGCCAATAAGCCAGCCAGCCTGGACGCTGAGATGCATCGCATATTGAGCGACAAGCGGCTGGATGATACGGAGAAATGGAAACAATATCAGCAGGTGTTACAGCGGTTCCTGCACTTTTCCGCGGCTAAACGTCAACCCATAGGTCTGTCAATCATCGAGGGTGAGGAGAGGGAGGAGGAGGAAGCGGCGGGAGGTCCGAGTCAGATGAAGCGCGAGTCTAGCGCCTCGGCGGAGGAGGACATTGTGGAATCGTTCTCAAAAATCTACAGGTCGGTGGCGCGCAACTTGTTGCGATTCATGACCCGCTAAGGCAGCCCCATCGCCTGGGACGCCAGTGGGGCGGTGTACGTGAACAAGGTGAAGATCCCCGATTCCAATATAGTGGAAATCGCGCACAGCATAGTGAGAGCGCGAAGGGCGGACCGATTGCCTACCGGCTGGCATCAAGTGATGGCCGCCTTGAAGGACATGAACGTGCCCAAAGAATACGTGAGCAATCCCACGGCGTTGCGTTACTTAGGCGTGGGACTGGACTCGGCATCGAGCCCCTGGGGAGACACGACGACAGCCTCGTCGACACTCCTCTCACCGAGGTTGACGCCGATACTGGACCGCTTGAGACCGCGGCCCCCAGCGGCCAGGAGAAGGATAATAACCGAAGAACCCGACCGGGAATCGTCATTGGACAACTGGGAGCTGTTCACACTGTAATGGAGAAGTTGTACTACGACCCGAGCCAGCCCGGTTCCCTCGGCGGGGTGGCCGCCCTGGCCAGAGCCGCGCGCCTACCGAAACGTCGGGTAGCCGACTGGCTGCGCGCCCAGGACACCTACACGCTGCACAAGCCTGCGCGCAAGCGGTTTCCCCGCAACCGCTACGCCGTGTTCGGGCCCCGGGAGCTGTGGCAGGCGGACCTGAACGACATGCGCGGCCTGAGCCGGTACAACGACGGAGTCAACTACCTGCTGACTGTGATAGACGTGTTCAGTAAGCGGCTGTTCGCGGTACCGCTGAAGAGGAAAAGCGGGCCTGAGGTGGCTGCTGCGTTCGAGAGGATATTCGCTGAGGCGACTCCCCGCTGCCTACAGACCGACAAGGGGACGGAGTTCACCGGGGCCGCGACCAAGCGAGTGTTCAAGAGTCACGGTGTAAACTACTTCACCATGCAGAACCCCGATGTGAAGGCGGCGGTGGTGGAGCGAGTCAACCGCACGCTCAAGACCCGCATGTGGCGCTACCTGACCTACAAGAACACGTATCGCTACGTGGACGTGTTGGACAGGCTTGTGGACGCCTACAACCGCAGCCCGCACAAGAGTCTGGGTGGCCTACGACCCGTGGACGCGGACAGCGGCGATGGTCAAACGGTGTACAAGGTGTGGCGTCACATGTATGGAAAGGCGATCCGACGACACAAGCCCAGGTTCGAGCTGGGCGACACGGTGCGCATAGCCAAGGAGAAGGGCACGTTCGCCAAAGGTTACGAGACCAATTGGAGTAAGGAGCTGTTCGTGGTGGACCACGTATACGGGTCGCATCCTCTGCCATTGTACGTGTTGCGCGACCTGAACGGGACGCCGCTGGAAGGGCGCTTCTACGAGCACGAGATGCAAAAGGTGACGATCGCCCCGGATCGCCTGTATCAAATAGATAAAATACTGGACACTAAAGGGCGAGGCTCCAGTAAGTGCTACCTAGTCAAGTGGGCCGGTTACGGAGAGGACCTCAACTCGTGGGTACCCGCAGCGGACGTGCAACAGCTGCGATGACGAGGCACGACCAGTTTTACCTGACGTTGCCCAGTAACAGTTCAATGAAGTACTATCCCAACAACATGGTGACAAACTACACGACCCATCTACCCTCGACCGTTGATCTGTCAGACGGCGAGTGGGAGGTCGCTCTGGCGGAGGCGCACTACCCCTTCTCTTTTCTGACCGTCGGTGAGGGAACCTACATCAAACTAGTGCTGGGAATGAGGGACTCGAAAGGCGGGTTGGCCGTGGTGGACAAGTTGTTAATCAAAGTGGAGCCGGGCAATTACAGTAGTACCGAGGAACTCGTGCACGCAATCAACAACCACCCTCAAATGAAGAGTAACCTGTGCACCTTCTCGTATGACGAGAGGTCCTCCAGGGTGGAATTGATGTCGACGTCTTCAGCCGTTCAGAGTCTCAAACTGAGCCCCGGTTTGGCGCTACAGTTTGGCTACGAGGTGGATACGGATATCGTCAAGCGTCACAGGTCCGTGAGGCCGGCTAACCTCTTCGCCGGTCTGCCATCACACATGTACGTGTATTGCGACCTGGTGGAACCCCAACTGGTGGGCGACGCTGTGGCGCCACTACTGAAGATCCTCAACATCGACATCAGGAATTACACGTACGGTGCCAACACGACAGTGTATATAATAGACCCGCACTACGTGCCGGTGATTAAAACCTCATTCGAGAGCGTGGAAATCGATTTAAGGGACAACCAAGGGCGACACTTGCCATTCCACTTCGGGACCACGTGCATGAAGCTTCATTTCAGGAAAGAGAGGCAGCGGCAATGAATCCGAGCGATCCCTATCTGGCGTATTACCGCCACCAGCAGGCGGGCCATGGCGTATCCTCCGTATTCAGAGGAGCCGCTTTCCAACGCGGACACGGCATCGGCAGTTTCCTAGGCGGGCTGATGCGTACAGTGGTCCCGTTGATCAGATCCGGCGCATCGGCGCTGGGCAAGGAGGCGCTGAGGTCCGGTGTGGGCTTCTTGGGCGACGTGGCGGCGGGCACAGCCGACCCCCGAGTCGCGGCCAACACCCGGCTCAGACAGTTTACCGGGTCGCTGAAACGCAGGGCTGATGAAAAACTGGATCGCGTGCTGAGCGGTGGTGGCGCCTATAAGAGGAGGCGTGTACAGCAGGTTACTCCTCAGTCTCTGGCGAAACTCCTCGGAGCGAGGAAGAAGAGCGCTGCGCCCAAGAGGAAGCCCGCAAAACGTGTCGCTAAGAAGAGGAGAAGCAAGAAGAGTGAGAGTACCGTGAAGGACATTTTTGGATAATGGCGTTTCTACATCAGAAGTCGTGCGAGTGTGTCAAGACCGAGTTGGACCTGTTCTCGCTGCCGCCCACGCAGACCAGTATAGAGAGCGGTAAATGGGTGCAGTACAAGCCCATCTCCTCCCTGACAGACGACTCGCCCGTGGAGTTCATAGTTCCGGGTCACGGGGACGAGTACACGGATCTGTCACAGACGCTACTGCATGTGAAGGCTACCATTAGAACGGCTAGCGGAGGCGCTGTAACGGGTGATCAAGCGATAAAAGAGGTGGGTCCGATTAACAACTGGCTGCACTCGCTGTTCAGTCAAGTGGACCTGTACCTGAACAACAAACTGGTGTCTCCTCAGAACAACACGTACGCCTATCGCGCCTACCTGGAGAACCTGTTGTCCTATGGCGGTGATGCCAAGACATCGCACCTCACCGCGGAGTTGTTCTACGAGGACTATGCCGGGTACATGGACAATACTGAGGAGGATAATGCCGGGCTCAAGAACCGGAGGGAGTTTGTCAAGGCCAGCCGGTACGCGGACATGGTCGGACATCTGCACGTCGACCTGTGCAACCAGGAGAAGTTCATGTTAAACGGCGTGGAGATGCGCTTTCGCCTGATCAGGTCAAAGAACTCATTCTCCATCATGTCCAAAACCGTGACAGACTACAAAGTGGACATCGCCGAAGTCAACCTGTTCAT
The DNA here is from genome assembly GCA_963675035.1 of Allygus modestus. Lineage (NCBI taxonomy): Eukaryota > Metazoa > Arthropoda > Insecta > Hemiptera > Cicadellidae > Allygus > Allygus modestus. The sequence continues at coordinate 485,723,852 of OY776112.1, read as the reverse complement.
GCGCCGCTGTAAGATCAACCCGAGCGTGCTGTTGGCTCACAGCAGGACGCTGGAGTCGGGCACAGCCAAATATCCCATTACGCGCGTGGAAGTCAAATCCTTCACGCTACCCTCCGGTATCAGCAGCAAGACTCTGGACAGTGTGTTTCTGGGACAACTGCCGAAACGCGTTATAGTTGGCCTGGTCAGCAATCAGGCGTTCAACGGGGACTACAAGAAGAACCCGTTCAACTTCACCCACAGCCACGTGAACTTCTTCGCGCTGTACATAGACGGTGAGCAAGTGCCATGTAAGCCGCTTCAACCGGATTACACGTTCGGTAAGGAGTTGTGCGTGCTCGCCTACCACACGCTGTACACCGGCACCGGCATCAATTTCTCAGACTGCGGTAACGAAGTCAGTCGCAACGAGTACCCCTACGGATACTGCCTGATGGCGTTTGATCTGACGCCCGATATGGCGGCCTCTCAATCCAGCCACTGGAACCTGGTGCGCAACGGTAACCTGCGCATAGAGATTGGGTTCTCCGAAGCCTTGGCGGAGGCGTTCAACTGCATAGTGTACGCCGAGTTGGACAACGTCGTGGAGGTGGACCGTCATCGCAACGTCACAGTCGACTTTGGCGGGTAAACGAGTTGCCGCGCGCTCAAGGTCACCGCGCGCGCGCACCGTTAGGTTTTGGCGGGTAAACGAGTTGCCGCGCGCTCAAGGTCACCGCGGACCGTTAGGTGATGGCGGCGCGCGCACCCAAGGTTAACCCGCTAGGCGCGCCCCCGCCAGCGCTCAGTCGAGTTCAGTCAGCCGTACGGGATGGACGTGCCGCCACCGATCTACATCGAGCCGCCGCCAGCGCGCTGTCATCACGGAAGCGTGGTGATGGATATGCAGTGTTTTAAAGACAGTGATAATGACTTTCTACTGAAAGAGGTTTGCGTGGTGGACGTGACTACCGGCACGCTGCTCCTACATCACATCGCCCGCCCGCCCTTCAGTAAGGACCTCCTGACTTCCGAGAAACAGCGCGAGAGCGTCTGGGTCACTCGCCACTGCCACGGCTTGGAGTGGGACCAGGGGGACATCGCGTACGTCGCCCTGCTGGACAAGCTGCGCTCCTGCCTCATCCACCGTCCCCTGGTCTACGTCAAAGGATCGCAGAAGAGGGACTTTGTACAACGCCACCTCATAACCGAGCCCGCCGCCACCACTGCTCAGGACATGGAGGATCTGGGCTGCGGGTCGCTCAACGGTCCGCCCACCTACCGGACCCTGCGCTGTCGCCACCATAAGAGCTCCCACAACCGTTGCGCCCTTCATAACTGCATAGTATTGCGGGACTGGCTCGTGGCTAACGACAAACTGGACTCGTCCACCTCGAGCTGCCTGTGCTGCTTCCGCCCACGATGAATACCGTCCAGATCAGAGAATGCCTGGCGAGGATCCCCGGACTGAGGAACGTTGCGGTCTACGCCTCTGACCAACTACCGGACGTGCCGGTCAAGCCTCTCACCGCCATCGTGTCCAACACGGTAGCACACACCGAGGGAGGCGAACACTGGGTGGCGTTTTAATGCTCGGAAGAGGACAGACTCGAGTACCTGGACAGCTACGGGAGGCCGCCATACCAGGCCGACTTTCAAATGTTCCTGAGGCGCAATCCTCATCACCGCCACTACGTCTACAACAGGTATCGGCTCCAGGGCTACGATACCTCTGTTTGCGGCTACTACTGCCTCACTTACCTGTACTGCCGGGCTGTTCTCCGCACGTCACTCAGCGACTACGTCCAGCTCTTCGACTTCACCGCTCCCGCTGCCAACGACGCTCTCGTCCGCAGGCTCTTCCACTCCATATTCGCTTAAAACTATTTTGTAAGGTTTTTGTAGTATGTGTATGTAACCTTATTACTGTACAATACATGCCTCATAATGATAAAGCTTGTGTTTTCTATTTCTCCTTTCTCCTTACTAAATTTTAAAAATAAATTAGCAAAACTGAGGCAGCGGGGCTGGACCTCAGGTTTATATACCAGCGGCGCGTGTCACTGGCTGAGCCCCCGCCAAGCGGCAGTGAAGGTCGCCAAAGAGGGCGCGTCACGAGACCCCTCGGACATCAGCAAACCGCTGAGCAATTCGAGGGTGCAACCTTGAGCGTCAGCAGACCGCTGAGTAATTCCTTCCTGGGCAACTCCTTCAGGGCCGTCCCCCGACACGCGCCGCCAACCGCTCCCGGTTGGCGGGGGCTTTTAAGCTGCACGGCTCGGGCCAAACGGCCCATAACGCCTTTCTCACACACTTTAAGCCTAACGGCTTTTGAGTGAGCAAAGGGGAGGAAATAAACAACTCAGGTTCGTGCTGTACATAAAGCTATTATATTTTCTTACAAATACTATTTACAAATTTTTCTTAAAATTAATATTTAAAACTAAACAGGGAATTCCTCTTCCTCGTCTTCATCCTGGGGTTGCCCCTCCTCCTCCTCACCGTCCACCTCCATCCGTCGATCTCCTCTCCTGGCTGGTAGCGGCGGGACGTCCTTGTGTCCCCACGGCAGAGTGTGGATGCCGTCGGGGAGGACGCACCGCTTGTCGTCAGTCGGGCTGAGGCTCAGCTTGTCCACTTCCACGGTGTAGACCCGGTGTAAGTGGGACTGGAAGCGGACGTTGGTGGTGTGCTTTTGGACCCCGTCAAACAGGCACTCTCTGTAGTCGTCGGGGGTGAGGACGTTCTTGACAACGCCCTTCGCCACCCCCTTGGCCCGCTTGAGAGCCTTGCTGCCGCCTGTCGCCGCGTCCTCGATGTCCATAAAGTACAGCTTGGACCGCAGGCCGAGGTACTCGTATAAGGACAGACCGTTACACTCGTCCTTAAACTTTCCGATGACCTTGGCGTTGACGGGGCTGTAGCAGGGGTGAGACCTCGGATATCCGCTGGTGTCGAAATCGTCCAGGTGTTCCTTCATCTCTGCGTAGACGTCCTGGGACACGATGTCAAAGACGAAGCTGTCCGTGTCCATGTAGTCCACGGTGAGGCGGTCACCGTAGCGCTCCTTCATCTTGCGCAGGAACTCGTACATGAGCCACTTGCTCAGCTCCAGGACTGTCATGCCTACGTAGACGGGCTTGTCCAACACGATGTTGACCTTGGACAGATGCACCAGGGCCACGTCCTCCGTGTAGTACGTCCGGTCCAGGAAGTTGGATCTGGCGACGTACTTGGAAAACTTCTCCGGGGTGCACACCAGCTTCACGTTGAGGCGCTTCCGTACATTCTCGATGGTTTTGCCGAAGACCGCGTTATTCATGAGCTTGAAGAAGTCCTGTTCGAACTTGGTCTTGGCCCTCTTCCGCAGCTCCGTGTTCATCAGGATGTACGGTTCCAACCACCGCGACTGGCGAAAGGAGATCGCCCGATGCACCGCGACCAGCTCCAATCCGTTTTGCAGCGCCTGCTGCAAGACCCTGTAGTGACAGATGTAGTGCGTCTTGTCGTCCAGGGTCGTCAACAGTTTGGGGAACTTCCCTGTTGGCGGACGCTTCGTCTCGCAGCAGTAGGGAAGGTCCTTGTGCAGGTCGTGTAGGTGCGCGGGGTAGTGGAGGTCCACCTCCAAGATGTAGCCTCGATCAGCCTCCGCGTCCAGCGCCGCAATGTCCAACGCCTGTATTTCTTCACGGCTGAGCCACTCGAAGTCTCCGGTCGGCAGGCGCTGGGACATGGCCCAGCCGTAGAGGTTGTTGGCGTCCAGGTACAGGAGGAAGCGCGTGGGCTCGTCCGGGCGGTAGTCCGGGCACCTGTCGTGGTTGGCCTTGGCGTAGCGGGTGATGGCCTGAGAGATGCCTCCCCGGATCCCCTGCTCCACGAACAGGTACATGTCAAAGTCCTGCAGCGTGTCCAGCTCCACGTCGCAGGTCTTGAGCATTACGTCCCAGGCGTAGGACGGCAAGGTGTAATAGTGGGCGGGGTCCAGCCCGTACTCTGCCAGCGAGGTGTCGCGGAACTGCTCAAAGACATCGGTGAGCAGGGCGATGTCACATCGCAGATACTTGTCCGCGTAGTCCTTGAGGTTGTGACACTCGAAGGCTCGCCACACGTTGAGGGCGTGCTCGTACTCCTCGTCCTTGATGTCCTCCAGGGTCATGGAGTTCCTGAACGCCTCTTTAGGCGGCAACTCCCTGGTCCTGTACAGTGTGTCGTAGGACGTCACGAAGTCGTAGGGGAACACGCCCTTCCTACGCACCAGGTCGAACAGCCGGTCGTCGGGGAAGCGCTTCCTCGTCTCACGCATCCTGTCCGTGGGGAGTCCCGCCGCCAGGTTGGCCAGGCTCATGGACAGGAACCTGTAGGTGTCTAGGAAGCGCACCGCGAAACTGCTCTGACGTTGGTTGTCTCCGGGCTGACCAAAGTGGAATCGCTTGGTAAAAGCGATGTACCGCTCCTCCGTGTGGGCCAACACGTCCACGTCACCGTGGTCGATGGCCAGCTCGCGCACTACGAAGTGGGCGTCGTAGTTGGACAGGTTGTGGAAGTAGCAGTTGATGTGTCGCTGCTCCCGGTACCTGAGGTTGCACGAGCGGTGGGCGGCTCCTCGGAACTCGTAGGGCGGGGCGTGATTGTGGTCCCGCACCTTGACGTCCTGGTCCGTGAACTCCTTCCCGCAGAGGTAGCAGTGAGTCGCTGCCAGGTACTCGTCCATCTCCTGCCGGGCCAGAGAAGGGTGCAGAGCTCTCATGCTGAATAGGAACTCCCACAGCGCCAGCACGTCCATCTTGAGCCTCTCCATGAAGACCTTGGACGCGTCTGCCCCGAAGTAGACGCGGGGCTCGAACTCCTCCAGGCCGAGCGAGTCCACGATCTGGTAAGCGAAGGCGTACGGGACGTGCAGTTGCAGGGGCCTCGTGCCAGGCGGCGCTTCCGCAGGGTCAGCGGCGACGGGCTGCAGAGCACACTCAAAGTCGGCATAAACGCAAAAGCGCTCGCGCCGAGTGTACTCGGGGTGGGCGAAGCGGATCTGCTGCTTCTTCGGTAAGTCCAAGCGGAGGGGAGCCTTGGCGGTGCAGTATCGCATGTGCTCCTCCAGACGCTCGGCACCGGACAGTTGCAGCTTGTTGGGCCGGTTGTCGAAGTAAGCGAAGCATCGCTTACACACGTGGATGGCGTTGACGTGGGACGTCAGCTGGTGTCGCACAAGCCTACTCATGTTTGTGATGTAGGCGTAGTGACTGTCCCCGCCGGTGGTCACGTACAGCAAGTCCCGGTGATCCTCCAACTCCCGCTTGCAGATCTTCAGCGGGAACACGCGGTCCTGGAACTTTGGCGATCCGTCGGGGCGTCTCCCCACCATGGCGCGTTCGATCCCGTACACATTGACGCTGATGGCGTTCCTCCTCTCAAAGACCTTAATGTCCTTCACGGCTACGGGGAAGCGTAGGCCGACCCAGTCGTAGCGTGCCATGACGTCCGGTGTGTACGATGCGGGCCTCTCCGGGTGTTGCGCGACGAACTTGGCCAGGATGGCGTATGCGAAGCACATGTCATCGACGTTTTGCACGTTGATAACGGCACGCGTCTCGCAGATGGTCCTGGGAAGCTGGACGAACCGAGCTCCGCGTTCTCCCAACGGGGTGTAGAGGTTGACGCGGATCTCCAGGTCGCGTATCCGGAGATAGCTCCACCCGCTACCCACTAGCAGGCACTGCTCCTTCTCTTCCTCCAACTTGTGGAAGGACGCTGACAGGAAGTCCTCCAAGTTGGACGCGGCGGTGAGAGGCACGTTCTTCGTCTTGAAGGCCCGCAGACAGGTGGCCCCGTGGACGTTGGCGAATTCGCATTCCAGGAACATGTTGACCTTGATGTTCGGGTGTCGAGTCCTGACGTCGGCCAACAGTTCCAGGACGCTGTCGAACAGCAGCACCAACGCGTCCTCCACGGCCAAGAAGTCCTCCATGGGTCGGGACAGGCCGAAGGTCAGGAGGCGTCCGCGGAACGCCCGTTGGATGGGGCGAAACGTGGGTAGTCCGCCACCACCCACCATCCCGTCAGGTGCCGTACTTGGTCCGGGCTGGGGCTCGCGGCTGGGTCCGGGCTGGGGCTCGCGGCTGGGTCCGGGCTGAGGCTCGCGGCTGGGTCTGGGCTGGGGCTCGCGGCTGGGCCGGGGCTCGGGTGACAGAACGGGCAGGCGCGGCATCTCGTCCACAACGAGGTTCCTCACGACGGGGCAGTTGTGGGCCTCGTGCTGGTCCCGGTTGTAGCGCCGGGTGAAGCCTCGGTCGCAGTAGGCACACGTGAACCTCATGCCGCGGTGGACGCTCTCCATGTGCCGCTGGAGGTACGCTGCCCTGCGGAAAAGGGCGCCGCAATCGGGACAGCGGACCTCGTTGGCGTGCACCAGCTGCACGTGACGCCGGAGCAGGTCCTCACGGGAGAATCGCCGCCCGCACGCGTCGCACTCGGGCCGTGGGTCTCTGAAGGGTGGCGTTGCGGAGGAGGAGGAGGAAGTTGAAGCAGACGGGCTCGCACCGTGGACCGCTTCCATATGGTGGCGAAGATCCTCGGGACCCGCCAGGGCGACGGAGCACAACGGGCACGGATGGCCTGCGAACAGGAAAACAAGTCCTATTAGTTACCCTATAAACACAAGGATGAGGAACTATACAGTGGACTGGCGACCTCTTGTTTTCCCCTAGAGTCCCTCATCTCAATCGCCAGTTACCCAAGCCTGTTAAATACAATGATGAGGAGATGGCGGTGAGGAACATGCAGAGGGCTGGTAACCTCTTGTTTATCTCTCGAGTCTGTTTTCTCGTCTTAATTGTCAGTTTACCCAGTCAGGGCCGTTTACTCTCTCATAAAAACAAGTCATTAGTTATCAAAGTCCACGGGCTTGTCGTGACATCATGGGTGAGGACACCAGGAAATAGCATACTTAATAAATCTACTGGCGGCTTCTTCTTTAAACTAAAACTGTACCTGGCGCTTGGTCGTGAGGAGTGGGAGGATGAACTGCAGCGAGGTGGCGTCGCAAGTTGTCGCTTCGCCCGAAGCGTCTGCCGCAGACGTGACAATCGTAATGGCGATCGTTGTGGGCAGATGCTACGTGGCGGGTCAGGTTTCTTGCAACCCCGAAACTGCGCCCGCAAACCTCACACAGATGAACAGCCATCTGCAACATTGGGTATCTGTACTCTCCATCCGTCACAAAGGCGCAGTTGCCCTCAACATTTCGATTGGAAAGTAAAAACAAAACAAAAAAAACTACTTTTATTTTGCTCAAACTTTTTAAAATAAAAAGAGTGGTAGTGAATCTATTTTGCTTTTTAGGTTCGGCTTATTAATTTTAATCGTTATAAAACACGACTGTTTCAAGGTCATTACAATTCCACTCATCTCCATCTGAAAGGAAACGACAAGACCCCGTGTACTGGGATATGTAAAAGATGAAATATTAATGTTAACTAATTAGGTTTTAGGGCATCGAAAACTGGTTGATGAAAAAGTAAATTACATGTTACTTACATTTGAATATATCCAAAGACAAGGCTCTGCACAGTCACACAAATACTCGTAGCAAAAACACCTAGCTCCTCACAGGACGAGTTGCCACTAGATACTGAAGTAGCTTGGGAAAGTAGCGCGCTTAAATAGACCGGTTGATGACGCCGTGGAACTTTCCATCACACTCCGGAGGAGTTTCGCAGTGGAATGTAAGCGGTAAACAGTTCCCGGAACCGCTGATGAGTAAACAGGCTGGGACAGTCACGTAGGCCCTGGCACGCGCCTCGACACGTGACATGCTCATACATAGCACTCCAGTCAGGAGGAGGCCTCATGCGACGCACTTGCCGGAACCTTCTAGAACGGAGGGGTCCTGAAGGCCGCTAATGAGTAAACAGGCTGGGACAGTCACGTAGGCCCTAGCGCGCGCCTCGACACGTGACATCGCGGAGCCACTCGCAGTTTGGTTTAGTCAAGCCGGCATACAACGTGTAACGAAGTCACATCAAATTCGGTCGGCAAGCAGCCGAGATCCCATGAGGAAAACGCGTTTGAAAATTAATAGCGGGCCCGTTTAACAGTGGATTTTCAATTTTCTTTAAGCGATGGTTTTCTTAGGTCACGGCCCGACATGTGGTGAGGTTTCGTCAAAATCGGTTGGTAAACAGCTGAGATCCCATAAGGAAAACGCGGTTTTAAATTAATAGCGGCCTTGTTTAAAGGTGGATCTATGGGGTTCTTACGTCATTCGCTTCCTTGGGGATAGGCCTACACTCTGGAAAAAGTCCCGTGGGAATCGGTGGATAAATAGGCTGGTTATTAATTTTCGAAAGTTTTTTCCTCATGTTCAAGGTCATCACGAAAAGTGCCGTTGGCGGCCGGGGGGGGGGGGGGCTCCTCACGCCAGGTGCCAGGTTTAAGTTAGGTTAATGGGTCACGTGACGGGGGGGGGGCTCCTCACCTGCGTGCTGCTGCCAGCCGGGGGGGGGGGGGGCTCCTCACTTGCTCCTCACCGCGCCTTTGCTGGTTTTGAACCATCCAATGCCCCCTACTTAAATTACTGCTTTCTTACAAATCCTTCTTACAAATGGCAATGTACAATTATGTTAAACTCTTAGTTTAACACCATATAACATGTATTTTTGTATTACAAGGATTCAAGGATAGAAAGTGGGAAACAACGGCGTCTGCTCGTTGATATGCGTCGCGGTGCCGACGCCACATATTGTGCTGTTACACGCCACGCGGCGGCCGAGACAATCCTTATGGTTATAACGTGACCCGCGGTGTGGCACAGGTTTTATTGATTTATTTGACACAAGGATCACCAAGGTAGGTTACATTTATCTTTTTTGATAACGTGACTGAATAACCAGCATACAATTTGTATCAAAACGAAATCCATTTGATGTCACTTTATTTTAATTGCTATGTATGTTGATCATATTTTTATATATATTTCTATAATTCACTGTTAAAATATAGTATGTAGAATTAATATTTACACAATGATTAGTTAATGTTATATAATATTAACAATAAATATACTGTAATTGTAGACCGATGTATGTTTAAAATAATATATCAATATTTCAGTGATCAACAACATGTTTATCAAATATATTAAACAGCTAGAAAACCCAATTCATTTGTGTATGTACCACTATGTAACATTTTATGATAATGCCTCTAAATTGTACATCCTCTCTTAGTTTTTAAAGGCATCTCACGTACTCAAATCAAATAAACATGCTAAATAACTTCCTGATGTTTATGGATGTAAGAGGAAAGAATAGTATTCCAAATCTTTAAACATTTAACTTAAAAAATATTTATTTAGAATATTTATTGGTTTAATCTAAAAAAAAAAAACGAAGTTCTTAAACCAACTATATCCATAATCTTTCGGATAACCGGTATGGCGGTCCTTTTGGAGCTCGATAAATCAATTCTTTAGTTCCTGGTACTAGTCTAAATTTGAAAAGACTTTGAAAATATAAATGACCTTCATGTTTATAAAGCTAAAGTAATAAAAAAACTATTCTTGTTTATTGACTAATATTAAGCAATGCTTCTTTCATTAAATATAAAACGTGTTTTCGATATGTAAGTTGTTTATTTATATTTAGTAATATTTTTTCGGCTTTATACGGAAGCTATATGCTATCTTTGTGGCATATAATTCCAAGCGACTGTGTAAAAACACGAAGAATTCATGTTCATTCGTTGGATTGTAGAACTAATAGATTATGTATAAAAAACCCAGAGTTCTTATCTATTAATTTGACAGAGACTATTCTTACAGAAAAATATATAATCATTGAAGTAAACCAACACTAATCAATTATTTTGTAAGCTTTTTTATTACTATACTGAGCAACAATTGTCTAGGAATATAAGGTAGGGTAGTACGTAACTAGCAGTGTTATCAAAAATGTACATCAATATTTAGTTCTTTTTATATTTTTGAGTATTCAGTATATAACAACCAATGCAGGGTTTATTGGTGTATAAATAAAATGTGCAATTATGATAACATTACTGCGAAATTATAGCAAGACCTAAAAACTACTTCTAAATATAATAAACAGTTTTGAAGGCCGTGAATTATTTTAGAAAATAATTCAAAAGTGTCCCCTGAAACAGTGGCTAACATCTACCCGACGTTTCAGGGAGATTTATTACACAAACTTTCCTCTGCGTGGAAGTTTGCTTCACTGAGATAATGGACAATTACCACAGTGGTCTAAATGTATAAAGCCTTTTCGCTTTCAAAGGTCTTCAAACAGAATAAGTATAATTTGTAGATAGTTTTATGGTTTTATACCAAAATAAGTGTAGTATCAGGATTTGTCTAGTATTATTTCTTAGGATCATCAAAATCGGTTGATAACATCAAGATCGTAGTTAATTTTGTACAGCCTTATTTTATAACTGAGAATCAGTCCACAACAATCTACTAAGACTTAATTTGTAACCAAACTACATTTTGGGCGGTTGTCGGTTTATCAGTTAATTACATCAATCCACAAGTGACCTACTCCAGTCACAATTATTCTCGTAGAACCACTGGAATTACCAGTTCCTGCTGCTTTGGATAAGAGCAGTGTAGTTTTAAAAAAATTGTGAATACTTTTAATTTATTAATTAAATATATATTATCTTAGTTTTCCGAACTTTTTATGATGTATAATCTTCATTTAAAATTGAGAATTATTCTTTATTTAGTAGTTTTAATAAATATATCGGTGAAATGTGTCATACTAATGTAACAATGAAATAATAAAGTGTTTATAAATGTGACCTTTAATACTTTTCCAACATCTTTATAATTTTTAAAATACACTGAGTTAAAGATATTAAAACAATCACAAATACCAAATTAGGTTATTTTATATTATAAAAGCTTTAGTGTACCTCATTCATTAAAACATTTTATCATGGTTATTTAAATATAATTTAGAATTATTTTAATAATGTTTAAAATAGTGTATAAACAAAAACTTCAGTTAATCTCATGAGTATCTTAAGAAGTGGCTCCAGTTTTTTGCGTCTACCTTCTTTTCACATAAGAAAAATTTTAACTTTCAAATCCCTTCCTTCCCCAACAAACTACCCGAAACCGATGATTTATGGTTCGTTTTATATTCCTAGAAAGAAACGTTGTCATCTAAAACTCTGACTCGCCTTAATACTAAATTCCTAATGGTGTTTAGGGGCAGAAGGATGGTCAGTAACGTGACCCTAACAATATCCGAGGACTCCTCTCATGAGGACTTGTATATTGCGTTGGACGTTGTCCAGATATAAATTCAAACCTTTAAAAATTTGTAACTTTCAACAGTCTTTTTACCTTTTATACAAAAGGTCTTCAGATTCCAAGTTTAGGAGTTTGTATTAAATTATTTTCTTCTTCGAACTCCTTACGAAGGTCAGTCACTAGTCACGTCAAAGCTTGCCCTGAAGGACCGTGGCTGTGACGGCTTTCTCTCTGTGTTTGATTTCTCCTCCATATCTTCTAAAGACGTCTGCTTTTTATCTATTAAAAAATGTTTAAAAATTATTTAAAGTAAATCTGATAGTATTAAGGTTACCATTATTCAACTAAATAAGAAGAATATTTTAGTTAGTAAAACTGAAGAACTCTATTGGTAATAATTTAAAGTAATCATTTGGTTAGACGAAATAGTTTCAACAAAGGAACTGACCCCAGGATTTTATTATGGGTATTTCGAAGGCCAATTGGATAAAGCCCTAAGGAATAATAGTTGAATGTCTAATGGCATATCCAGGAGTAATTAATTGCCATAAACAAAACTCTCTAAGCCAGATGGAATAAATAAGAGGTGTTGTATTATTTGTGTATCGCTTCGAAATATTTACAGATAATTTGGTTAGGTTTTGGTGTCAAGAACATAGCTACCATAAATGTTAAGCGCCTAATGCACACAATTTAATGCTACCACATGATAAATATAATAGTTTTCTCTTATATTATACCGTAAATGTTTAAACGATACATGATTCGTATATTAGTAACAATACGTATACATGGTATATTCTATTGGTTTTCACTTTTAAATAGATTAATTTCTGATTATTTATTATTTAATTAATTAATACATACTAATATAAAAGAATGATAGTACTGTATGTAGAAATGTACGATCTGTTTAACGCCAAAACTTTTAATTTACTGAGCTGAAGTTTTTCATGAAGGTACTTGTAGTTAACATATAACATTATTGGTCTACTCGTCACCAGGCTTGAATGATCTACATCGATTTGATGAATAACGGGTTAACATTGTCTGCGATAAGCTGTACACAAACATCTGCCGAAGATGCTGCTATTGACCTCTGCTATCCACCGTACACAACAGCTACTAGGTTTAGATGAAAGGCAACTGTAGAGTTCATACATCGATGAAATGTATTTGTTGTAACTATAATAATAGTCATAGAAACTCACTCTACACAATATTCTGCCTTAACTCTGCACTAAGATGCGAAGTAAAGATGTAAAGATGTAGCCCGGCTATACATAAAATAATAACATACAATAAAGCAAATTCTATTGTAGGAAGAGGCGCAGGCGGGTGCGTCAATGCGGACTAATTTAATATACAGCGAGCAGCTGTACAGGGATATATCTGGGTATAAACCCAACAATACACTGCAAATGCGACCGCTAGAATGCCTGCACATATATATAATATATATATATGTATATGTATGTGTATGTATATATAAAATATATATACAATTTTGACCGAACCCCCAAATCGTATTCAGGGGGTCACGTTAGGAACTTCTATGGTGGTCCCGGGCTTAAGTTTCACCGTGCGGGTCATGCTTATAGTTCACTTTCCGTAGGAAATTCACTAATAAGTGTCATTGTCGTTGGTTTAGTTTTCATTGACAAGTATTAATTATAAATATAATTTTGTAAAAATACAATTTACAGTAAAAAGTAAGGCGAAAAAATAATGCAAAAATGTATTGCAAATTGTATTTGCAAATATTTGCAAATTTGTTGAGAAGTAAAATTGACTTATATTTTAATGGTCTAAGTTAAAAATAAATAGCTGAATATCCTACCTTAAACAGACAATTATGGTAAAAGTAGTTAAGTTCTTTATTAAGCGATTTATTTTATTTTATATTTAGTTGTATAGTGTTTTAGCTTGAAATGACTGACTATATGATACCACTGATGTGTTAAATATTATTTTCTGGAAGGATAATTCCTAGAATTCAGAAACATGTCACAAACATGACGAATTCCACTGAAGCAGGAATGTAATAAAATGCTGACCATCGCAAAAATATTAACGTGAGGCTGGCTGGCTGAGGATAAATAATAAATCCGGCGTTGAGGTTGCAGTTGTTAGCATTTTATTGGATTGTCTAATCCGACTCAGTAAAAATTAATCTTATAAGCACACTTTTGAAATTACCTAAAGTTTATAAACTTAAATTGATAATATAGTTAAGTTGTGATCAGCTGCCACTTAAATGATCTTTCTTTTTCTTTTTGCGTAGATGTTTGTAATAATTTTATTGCCTTGAAATACAGGTTGGCTTAAATGCAGACAATAATATATATATATATATATATATATATATATGTATTTCAATTATTTTTACATCTTCTATTTTATTAATTTATATTAACCTAATCTTCTTTCGTAATATGTAACTATGCCCAATAATGTCTTTTAGAATATTATGTGTCATCAGTGATCCATATTTTCGTCTAAAGTCCCACTATTATAATATGAAGACTATTTAAATCTTTTTTATTATTAATCAACGGAAACTAACGTGCATAAAACAAGAGAGAGAGATATTTTAATTTTTAACTCAAAATGCAGCGTCTTGTTTATTTATGGATCTTTATGGGGATTTTTTTTGTTAATTTTTAGATCAAATATAAATTTTAAGATTGGAAAGATAAATAGGAAACTAAAAGTACATGTGTACACTCATTTTATATTTTCAATTTTCGCACATTATTGTTGGTGATGATTTTAATTGTTATCAGAGTGTGGATTGTGTCTGCTTCGATAACAAGTAACAGAATACCATAAATAACATAATATAATGGCAACATAAGTTCTATCCACCAAATTTACAATATTAATGACTGGTTGGGTTTATAGATAAATCCTATATGAACAAAAATATTTTAGAAAATCAAACAGACGTATGATCCAATGACAATAATGTGTGTATTGTCTATCTTCATATAAAGATTATGTTCAATTAGTTGAAGATAATCTCCATCATAGTGGAATGGAGATGCCACAGACTGCCCGTACCATCCTTTTACTATAATATAGGAAAAAATTCTACTATTAAAGTTTTACGTTTAAAATGAAAACATATAAACAAATTGATTTGATATAATCCTGAAAGATTTGTTAGTTTATTCTTAACTTATTTATATTTACAACATCTTTATCTAGGAAATATATCTGAAGAAGCATATTATAACATTACTCCCTCCAAAAGCAGGTGTTAAAGTTTAAACTTTGAAAAACTTAACCAAGCTGAATAAAATAACGCCACATTACAAAATCTGTAAACCATAACAATATTTAACGTATACAAACATATACCCCCGTCGCAGCAAACCTGCATACTCAGCGAATTTCCAATGGAGATATAAATGTCTTAATACTACATAAAGCCACTTACCAAGTTTCATAAAAATATATTCACAAATAAGTGATATACAATTTTAATTATTCTCCATAAGAATAACATTGGGGCTGAGTACGCAGGTTTGCTGCAACAAGGAACACAAAAAATTGGTTTTTATGCTAATATCAATATAACTCAACTAGGAGAGGTCGTATACCAGTTTTTATTAATTTGTGGTCATAATTAAGGGGGACAGAGCATTTAATTATTATCCATAAGAATAACATGGGGCCTGAGTACGCAGGTTTGCTGCTACGGGATGATTATGCAAAAACAATTTTTTGGAGCAAATATCAATAGACCTCAACGGGATGAAGCTGTATACCAAGTTTCGTCAGTATACGTTCATAAATAAGCGAGATAAAAAATTTTTCTTTTCCTCCATAAGAATAACATTAGACAACGTACTGTGTTTAGCACTTTCAATATCTCGGTAACCAATTGACGTAGAGGAATGATCGAAATACCAAGTTGTGTGTTTTTTTAAGCTGAATCGAATGGTCAAAACTAAAATTTGACTTTTTCAAAAATTATGTGTAAAAAATTCAAAAAACCCATTTTTGGGGTACAAAACCCCCCCAAAATACCCCTTCGGATAGATCGATCTGTCTGGGTTTCGAACTTAAAGTCATAAATGCTGCTTTACATGTTTATACCAAATTTCGTCAAAATCGGATAATTTTTACGAGAGTTATCGTGCTCACGGACACATATATATATATATATATATATATATATATATATATATATATATATATATATATATATATATATATATTTTTACAGTATCGAACGAATGGTGTTTTTGGGGTCTGGGGACCTCAAAACGAAAAGTTATCATGGTCCCGGGCCTAGGTCTTACCATGCCGACTACGGTAATAGCTTCTTCCCTATAGGGGAAATTCGCTAATAAATGTAAATCATGGAATCGCATTGGCTATAAAATTCTGGGACATATAAATTCCGTGTCCAATAATGACGGTTTATGATTCATCACCTCTTCATCAAAACATCTGCCGGTTATGTTTGGATGGCCGCCATATTGGAAAGTGTCCAGCCTGCATAACTAGACACACGCTTTTCCGTTGTGGTGTTACGTATTTTGTTTAATTTGTGTAATTGTTGTTTTCATTATTTATTTAATTTCTCCACAGGAAAATACATACAAATGAAGGAAAAATCGTATAACTAAATGTAGCCGATTAAAGCGGAACCTTCTGCGACCTAAGATCACAAAACTACCTCAAAGTCTCTGTGTGACGTCACCGTTAAACATTGCTCTACCAAACGATTAACCTCCTAATAGTGATAAAATCTAGAATGAATATCGCTATTTCGTTTGTTTGAATAATATTGTTTATTCAAAGATTCCTATTAGATTTAAATTACAAACATCCTCTAACACCTCATGCCTTTGGGGCCAGTTTGAAGTCACTAGGACTCATATGTTTAATTTCATAAATCCGTTGCAATTCCGGCACTTTGAATGTTTTTGCCCTTCCGCAGACAGCCTGACCACCTGTTTATCACAACACTCATTGTGACTAAAAAGTCAGCCCTCGCTTAATATTATTACAAGGACTGTTGAACGGTTGATCAACCTGTCTGCGGTCGGACGAAATCATAGGGATATCTTCTAGCAGGTAATTTTTGTGAGTGGCATTACCTGTAAGTACTTATCTGAGAATCTGACATGCATGCAAGTTTCATGTCGTCGGTTTTATCAAACACGTTCTGACCTGACACTATTGGTCCATAACTTTGAAAATTAATTAAGGTTTCAATCCTTTAGGTGATAATCACATCTTACATATTTATATCCTCACATAATACAAAGTCATCAAAATGTAAACACATTTGAAATCTTAGGGTAAAATTAAACTTAGTATATTGTAACTTAGTACATTGTTTTCAGATTTTCTCAGAAACAAACCAACAGAAATAAAATAAAGACATCACAAAGGCATAAATCTAATTTAGAATGCATATTTTAAGTCACATACACGTAAAATAGCCACGAAGTCTTATTTATGTAAATTCTAGTTGCGACACAACGATATATTTACTACATTGTACTCTGGAATAACATTGTTTGGCAAGCCATAACCATTATTTAGGGGAGGATAACATTATCTCTTTGTTCAAGATTTATGAAAGTAGCAAGTAGGAGAATATTTTATACATAAGAAGGTATTACTGTTACATGAAAACAATAAATTGAGATATGTAAAGCAATGCTGGTACTATTTCTAGTAGAATTAAAAATAATTTAATTCATGTAGATAAACTAAGAGATCACATTTTCAGATAAGTCGTAATGAGAAGTTCAAAGGGACCAAAGTGCAAAAAAATATTAGTTATCAGTACTAAATAACCGATTGTTAACGGAACTATCACCATATTGTGTCTCTATGATTTCGACGAAGGTTACTCTCTTAAGTACTACCTTAAAAGGTATATGAGTATTATTCCATCCTGGTAAAATTCTAAGCTTATTTTATTGAAGAAGTATGGCAGTTGAAGACAATTCTAAACCTATAGAAGCTTTTTGATATGCCAAGCTATATTTAAACGCCATTTTGTTATATAAGTAACAAAATTGCTTTGCTCCTATGAGTTCTTTAACGTATTGTTTATTACTTTTAAATAATTTTAAGTCGTAAGTCTGTAAAACTGATTCAGTGATTGAGGACAGGGAAATGTATGACACTTTCGTGTATAAAAACATTACATTTGAACATTTGTTAATGTTTTAAAGTAAATAATATAAAACAAACATTGCCTTGTTTTTGCGATTTTAATTATTTATTCAAAAATCGTATTAAGTGCTTCATAATTAAGCGACAGTTATATTTTGATTTAACAAAAATAACAGAATATAAAGTCTTAACACATGTTTTAAGAGTTTATTAGTTTGCGCAAGTGTATCATTGGGGTATTGCACAGGTTTCTTACCAACAAATGTGATATATCATTTTAACATTAACATCACGATTATACACAGAATTAGGGTATTTTTAATATGATATTGAAGGTGAATCCAGGAGGTGACAACAGTTATATGCAAAATATTACAAATTCAGATAAAAAAAAAACATAAAATAGAGTCAGACTTTATCAATTGTACAACAAACTTTATCAAATACAAAAACAGAGGAAGCTGGGACTGCAAAGAATGTTTTACAAACTGTTCTTTTCAAGTGATTTCACTTCAACAACTTCAACTTAGGCAGGCCTTGAACCAACCTCATTTTCTAACACAAGCGTCATAGTTTCCCCCTGTTTGAATACTAAGGGCGATATTCGTGCTCATAAACGCACGAATCCAGATGATTAGTCTACTGTTTGGCATGGTTTCTGAAAATTATATTAAGACTTTTCCAAACGAATCTTTCCGGTTATATAACTATAATAATAATACAGTTCAAAATAAATTAAATATTTAATGCCATTTTTAAATTTTAACAAGAAGCGTGGCTATTTTAAGGCATTTGATTAATTCATATGCCTCTAAATATATATGTGCATTGTTAGATATTACAAAAAATGTGATACAAATCACATTCAAAACCAATACAAAATGATTTATAGGCAATATGGATTGGAAAAGTACTCGTTAGTGAATAGTGTTGAATGATGCTGATATTGTTGGAAAATGCACTGACAGTTTCTGTATCAAGGTATTATACAATGCAGTTATAGGTGCAGATAAAGCCAGTGTCGATGCGCTCAGTCCAATAGGATTATCGCACGAATGAAACCTACATGACCTATGCATTTATTTGCTTCTGCCCAGGAATATGGACGTTGACTTTGACCTTGTTAAAATGAAAAATATGCATTCATAAACTATTATAATGTGTTTATGTATAGAAAGTTAATGTATTATTCTGTTAAAATTTTGTCGTTTTTTATTATTTTTTTATTCGAGTAATGATATACCTGTGTATAAAATTCTAAGAAAAAAAAAACACAGGACTGATAATGATGTAACTATGGGCATAGCTAAGACTCTGAAGAAAAATTAATACTTGTTCTCATTTTACATTCACGTTTAAGGTTCTCCTTAACCATAATTCCAATTGTCCATATACAGTTTCTTGAATACCATCATTATTGAAGGATATGCTTCAGTGTTCAGTAATCATAACAGTGAAAGCCATTCACCTAAAATTTAAAACATATCAATTAAGCAACGTAGTTTTTTGTCATTACTCGTAATTTTAGTTTTTACTATTTTTGCCATATTTTACAATGAAGTTCTGTGAATTTCACAGTCAGATACACAATGAGAAGTTACACAGTATCTGCTAGGACGCAGCGCTGACAGGCTATTGATGCCAAAGCTGCGGACAAAGGGAGGCGCAGATAGATTATTGTCTTTCAAATGAACCGATTACAGGGCTCCAACCTCTGTCTTTGAGTGATAAGGTTATCAGTAAACAATAAGTGGGAGGGTTATAACTGACACATTAAAAGTTACATAGATATATGTATTAGAATAGCTTATGCGCCGCTTTAACAGGGCGCTAATTCAAACACTTGTTTTGAATTAGTTGAAATTGTCACTGCAAGATGGAGCTACCAGTACACTGACAAAAAATAAATTAGAATCATCCATTACACTATAATATAAATAGTTTTAATTTATTTATACATTTTTTCATTTAATTGTGAAAGTGGTCTTCAAAATAATGGATGAACTATTGGATGAAGATTATAGGGAAATATAGCCTACCGACAAAAACTCCAAGAAAATAATATATACATATTATATTAATAGAATAATTTTGATTTTACAAGATTTAAGTTTTCTAATCATAGATCAATAAATTTTTCTTAATCAAGAAATCTAAATTTGTGTTTTATAGATTTAGAATGTATAAATTTTTAGCATGAAACTGTTAAGTTTTTATAGAAATTTTTGCGCACATTTTTCATCACTGATAAGTAAAAACAAACAAAGAATAGAACTGTTACCAAACCAACTTAACGGTTTAGAAGCTTAATGTATTTAAAGAAGTTATTTAAATAAGCTCTCACAGGAACTATAGGGAAAAAATTGTTTTTATTGTGAATACTACAATAAACCACAACTAGATGAAGCCATACACCAAGTTTCGTCAGTGTACGATCAAAAATAAGTTACATATGATTTTTTCTCCATAATAATAACATTATAATATTAGACAATGTACTGTGTTAAGCACTTTTAATATCTCTGTAACCAAATGACAGAGAGCAATGATCAAAGCACCAAATTGCTGCTTTTTAAAGCTGAATCCCAAGGTGAAACTAAAATTTGATTACAAAAAAATTAAATGTGAAGATAAAAAACACTCCTATGGTACAAAACTCCCCAAAAATTCCCACTTTGGCTTGAATCAGAAATGTCTACCCAACTTAATTAATTTTATAATGATGACAAATCAAAAGCTAAACTCTTTAGACATCAATTTTTTACACCGGTATATGAAGGAGCCAGGACTATAGGGTAAAATCAAATGTATTAAAAGGTAAAATACTGTAGCAATAAGTTGTTTTTACAGTTAATAGAACAAACAAAGTTAATTACTTTCGGTATTAAAGCACCAGTTTACACGCTGATTAAAAAATTTGATTTTTAAATAATGTTTTTTTCTTCACGAAATTTACAACAATCATAAAAAAATATTTTAACAGGTGTAATAAAGTCTAGTACAAAATATTGAATATTTTAACGTTACCTTTTTGAAAGCACACTCGTTAAATATAAATAAACTAAAATTGTAATTATAAAACGATTTATTGCCAGACTATAACATTATGTGAGGTTAGTAACTTTTGTTTCCGTACAACTCTTTAGTACAGTCAGTTCTAGAGCAGCGAGGTAAGTGACCGGGTGAAAATAATTCCAGAGAGATTACAAGAGCTTAGAGGAGCAACCCTGTGTTATCCGCGTCACTCCGTCCCTTGATTTGGCTTTCCTCTGGTAATCCCAGCCTTATTAAAGCCGTTACAGATAATTTAACTGTTATTTTATTTTAATTTTATTCACGATTTAATATGTTAAAATTAACCTCAATGTTCGTATCGGATTTAAAAAAAATTTGTTTGTGTACATTATTATAAAAAGTATTTTTGAAACTAGAATCACATGATAACATTACAACATTAATGTACATCATACACAGTTTTATCCTAGACTTCTTAATTCCTGTTAAATACAATTTTGTGAGTTTGTTATTATTAGTTAAATAAACGTTTTTTTTTCTAAAAAATATAAATGTCGGGAATAAAAATACCGTTTACTCGAAATATTACTAATCAATTTTATTTTAGGTGGATTGTGATCTTAAAAATAATATTGTCATTAATTACTTCTCAGAATTTTAATTTGTAATAAAATCACCATTTTAAAAAACTACAATGTTCCAAACACAACTTTGTTTAGTACGTTGTTATAAAAACTATTTAACAACTACACTCTTATACATCTCATGACTACTTTAACTCATTTCATTAATGTTACGTATATACGCAGTGTCATTGAACATTATATTTACTTTAAACCGTGTGGTGATTGCGATTCAATTACTTGTGACTGAAATAATATTACATAAGAAGATTTTACGTTAATTAAGCGAGTCGAGGCTGTTAACGAATGTTGGGGTAAGAAGCTTTTGGCTACGGTTGTATGCGTATGAAACGTTAAATTGGGTTGGTTTAAATAACGTTTGAAATGGTATCTTGTTCTAAATAAACATAGTAATACTTATATTACTATGTTTTTCAGAATTTTTGTTACTTAAGAACAATTCTGATACAAGAAAAATAAATATTAATTTATCTAATATCACTTGCAGTTACATTTTGCAATTTAAATTAATTTAATAACATATTGCATTTGAGAGACTTATGTATTTTTTTAACTAATTATACATACAATTTACATTTCCTCAATGTCACTAAACTTTTTTCCTGTTGAATCAAAGAACAATCCAATACCTCTGTCAACTAACCGCCACGCTGTATTCATAATTAGTTCACTGACACCAGATCTCACGCTGTAACTCAGAGGGTGTTAAACATTTTATTACATTCCTCTTTGGACGTTGGTAAACTGTGCCCTGAATTTAGATATTATGGTTTTAGTTAAATTTAAAACAAAATTTGTTTCCTATTTATATTTTTGTTTTGTGACCTATACGATAATATAAAAGGTTTCCTGCTATTTCAATTGAGTGATTACGATTGCACGATTAGCTCAACAATGCCTCTAAGGGTTTCCTTTAAATTTCTGAACCAATAACATCTGAGTGTTGGAAATATGTTTAAGGTGGGTCACCCACAGGTGTAATAACATATTGTAAGAAAACGAATATTAAAAGTGGTTTTAGTTCAGCTATTATGGAATAGTAATACCAGGTTTACAGCGACGGAGGCATTTCTACATCTTCTATCACTTCACTTTTTTAGTAATATGTAATACATTCTTGTGTAGTTAATCGTTATTATTTTAAGAATTAAGGTAACTATGAGCTACCAGTGTTCTCATACAAGCCTAGAGTCTGAAGCCGCAGTGTTCAACGAGGTTTACCTCTCAAGATACATCTTGAACATTTCCATATAATAAAGCCCCTTCAATACCTACCGAACACTTTGAAGCACATTTTAAAAACTACTTAAAATCTATTTAAGTAAAATAATCAATTGCAATCCGTATTAAAACTAGATTAATAATATGGTTCACCCGTTAGACGTCGACATTCATTTATTTGTTTTGTTTTTTAAATTATATTTTAGGAAAAAAATAACAATGAAACCGGAAGGAAAAACACCGTTTGATATTCAACAAACCACCGCGGAATGTAGTAGACCGTATACCAATTTTTTACACTAAACATTTTTAGCTGAACATTCTTTTACAGTTTATAAACTATTATTTTACAACTTTTTGTCTCATACGGTTGTATAAAAAAACTTTTATAAAATGAATTCATTTTGTTTTTAACGCTGCAGTGTTTGTGTATCAAATCGTTTATTTTGTTTCCAATATCATACACGACTGTTTACACGACTATTTTTTATAACGATAGTTCCAAGAAATCGAAATCATCCCAGGTTAAATTCCGTAGGCGAAAGAATGTTATAAAATGTTTGATATGGCAAAACCACGCGGTAAGGCATGAAGGCCAGGAATGAATAATGAAAATAGCCATAGTGGCGGCGTCGAGGTCTGTGGTGCGAAAGTTATTACATTATTTTGTACTGACCAAGGAAAAAGAGGGATGCATTTTTTGTTATTATATTTATTGATGTACCTTTAAATAGTTTTTATTATAAATTGTTGTAGTTTTATCTAAACAAATAATTGTTATATTAGGATATTGAAAATAAGGACACGTGTATTGCTAGACTTATGGTAATTAAGGTACTTTAATTGAGCATAAAATTTTATTTAGGAAATTTATTTATAGATATACTATGAATAAAAGTTATTTGAATGATCAGTAAAACAATATTGGTTAAAAAAATCCACTTATAAATTGTAAGTGGTATTTTAACTTTTGTGGTCTTGTAAAACTGACAAAGATTATTATAATAAAATAATGTAAACGTTATCTGAGTTGCTTCAATAGAAAGTTTTACATAAATTGTTAGTTAGATTGTTAGATAGCCAAGTGTATAATTGTTCTAAACATACGACTGAAATCCTCGTTATAATATATACAACGTACAAAAGCTTGTACAAAGAAATTTTAAACTGAAAACCAAGAAAAACTGATGTTAAATATTCATTAAATATTGAATTGGTGTTAGTTTATAGTAAAAATAATGTGAATATTTTCATGATTCAAGCTTAGTAGTAGGCAAAGAGGTGAATCAACAGGTTTGTGGCCATGTAAACAGAGGGGTGAATGACAATGAGGTTGGGTTTTGTGATGTTATTTGTTGTCAGGGTGAGTCTCGGTCATAGCAACCGTATTAATGAGCCATATAGCCGTGTTTATCAGGGAAAAAGCCACTGGACAGAATCACAATTGAAATAGAGGGGGACGTAACATTGAGTGGGGTTTATGTTAAGCTAATACTCAAAATCAAACGCATGTCAACTTATTTCCAAACCATTCAATTCTGAAATTTCAAATTTAAAAACGCTTCATCCACACTTTCCTACTGTAGAATTGTTTTATATTTGTGTCTTGTGTGTCAGTTTTAAGCATTACGTTAGGTTGAATGCCAGGTAAAAGTAAAAGTTTGACATCTAAAAGGCGTCTCCTGGAAAAATATCTTGGGGGGGTTTCGACTGTTCATTTTGATCTAGGAATATATTGTTCAATTGCATTGAAGTTGCCTTTGTACATCTTGTGAAAAATCTTTATAATCAACACACTATTAAGACTTATACCGGGTGTAATAAAGTTCAGACCTCTATTTAAACTTGTTTTATTTATTTTATTAAACAAATATTCTTTGGATAGTAATAGTAAGTTAAGGTGTAGTATCCTTCAACATTGTTTAAAATGTTTCTTATCCCATGGGATATATTGAGTGCATTTCAGACTGCTTAAATGTAAACCTGCCTTCTTTCAAAGACCTAAAAATAATAGACGAATGGTAAAAACTAGAGATCCCTATCTCATCCCAAACGAAAACAGTGGCCAGTCAAAACCCGTGGCCAAAGTTAACCAGGAAATTTGAGCAAAGTAAATTCAAATTACATGTTTACATTTAAATTTTAGTATTTTTAAATGTCTATAAAATAAAAATGCTGGTTTAGTTTAAAACATTTTATACCCTAGGCTATTTAAATGTTACTGCTTTTAACAATAGTCAAGTGTATTTTTTAAGTTCTGCTTTCCTTGGAATTACAAAAAAATCATATTGATTTTAAAACCTTATTGAAATTAGAATTATATATTGTTAATTATTTCAATAATTTTATAATTTATTGCTAGTTACTACTAGTTTCCTACAAATAAATAGTTAAATAATTATTTTTACACTCAATGTTGCTTTGCAAGGAATACATGTAGAGAAAATTCTTCGAACTAAATTTGGAAAAATTCCAATTTTTAAGGACAGAGATAGCAATCTGTTATTATTGTCACCATTCGTATAACCTTTTAAATATTTTTAAAGCAAGGGATCAATCAAAGGGGATATATAATTTAAACGTTTTTAGTTGCCCCCAACATCCTCCATGTGTGAGGGACCCCTGAAATGTTCAACAATCTCAAAAGATCCTACAACTCGATTTACTAAACATTCATAAAGAATCTTTGTTCATTAACAAATAAGCAAATAACGAATAAACAAATTATAATTGGGGAGTCTAGATTTTCTTCACACCCGGTACAGATAATGTTATCAATTTCAGAGAAATTTTGTATCTTACTATGTTTAACGGAATTTAAGTTTTGCTAACTTTAAACCTAGGAAAATAACTCACTTTATACAACAAACTATACACAGACAAGAATGTGCATACGTATTTAATTCTGAAATACCTCAGGTAATATTAACAGTAAGGGAGACACGGTGTCCAGCAGTAAAGAATGGCGACCTCGCGCGTGGTAGTTCGTTGTACTCTTTTATTGAATGTTTGCTTATATAAACACAGGTGAAGTAGAAGGGAAGAATGTGATGATTGCAGAAACCTCAGCTGCGCAGTTTCCAACGTCGTCGGCATTGCATTGTGTTTGTTGTTGTATATCTTTAACGACTACGCTTGATAAATGTTACGATTTTGTATTTTGTTTAAACATAGTTTTAAAACGGCAATTACCTTATCTTGCCTTATCTTATTATAATACTAGCTTATCCCAACAGCTTATCTCGTTCGCCTGATTTAGGTTTTGTAGTCGAATTAAACTCCACAGCTGATCAAATTCAAATATTTAAAAACATGTTTTAATTTGTAACTTTGATTTAATTTTTGTCCTTAACAAAAGGTTTTTCAGAAAAAAAAACTTATATTTCACCTTCAATTTTCTAACTTAGACCTTCCATTCAAGAATTTTGCTAATTCATGTCATATTAATGTTGTTTTTTCAGAGGGCTTCGGCAAAATTTAGCTTTATATAAATTTTTATAAAAATTAAAATAATACCATCAAGTCTAAAAGTAAAGAAATCAACGCAATGAAAGAAACATAAGAATTGCTTATTCAATCGCCACGGGTCAGATCGTAACTAACAAAATTCATAAAAAAAGTTGTTTCTAAGTGTATTTACCTATTTATAATAACAATGAAAAATTGTATTACAGTTTATACGATACACTTATAAGTTAAAATATAAATTAAAACTAGTTTTAATAATAATAACTAATTTTAATGTCACGTATCCACCTTATAACTAACTAATAATACTGTATATTAATGCTAATATTTTGAAGGCCAATGTGTAACCTTACTTAGTTGTTTAATGTTAAACCTTTTAGTACGAATACCTAAATGAAAAAAAATTACGATCAATTTAAAACAGTATAATTTAAAAATTCTTTAGATTGTTCTTGTATATAATTCCATACAAATTTTAATTTTGTTTCGCTCAGTAATAAGGACCTTCAAACATGTTCAGCATAGTCTCAGAGATGAATAGAACTCACTCGAGGGTTTAACTATAAGCGGACAAGATGAGAAATGATGCTGCAAATTACGGAGGCCTCAACTGAGACTGAGAATGCCTGACAGCGGCGACCCCATGTGACAATGTATTTCAGTATAAGGATTACACACAGGAACGCCAACATTGTCATAAAACTGTTCCTAAATATTTACCCTCACGCCACCCAAGTTTCAATAGGTTTTGTGATTAATTCTACGGATTCAATCATTTCCATAGTAAATTTTAGGTTTACGAAACTTTGACTATATTAATGCAATTATAAAAATTTAACTGTACTGTCGAAATAAATAGGAGTTTAATTAAATTATATCACTTTTCTGAAGGATATACGTTTTATAATATTACTAAAATACAAATTAGAATGGTTATGAGCCGATGCATTATTTTAAATATGCTTGTATGCTTATATGCTTGTATGTTTGTATGCTTGTATGCTTGTATGCTTGTATGCTTGTATGCTTGTATGCTTAAATATGATTAATATGCTTTTCTTCAAATTCGCAACGTAGTTTCCACATAAACAATTAATAACGTAAATTCTTAACTGCATTTAAAACTAGTAATCACCCGTCTATTCAGGAACTTTCCGTAAGCATTAGTTTTTACGGAGCAACTATAATTATTTCATAGTATGATATTGATCCTGGTTATTAATTTGACAACCCTATTCTTTACTAATGCTTCTGGTTTAAATATGATAGCAGAGTAACATTTCAAGTCAGGATAGTTTAAACATGAACGTATTTTGTGACGCAGTCAGTGTCGATGCACTCGGTGAGATAGGATTATCTGCTGCAGTAAAGCTACATTACCTGTGCATTTATCAGCTCCCGCACAGGGATTGTGTCTATTACCTAAAATATTTATGTATAATTTAAGCCTAAATTGATGCAATGGTTATACATTATCGTATAGTAACCAAACTACTAATGTTGTAAATAATATATATTTGTATAAGCTACCTAAAACAACAACAAAACTTGAGTTGATAGGCTTGTATTTGGTTGAAAGAAACACAAAACTTACATTGATATAGTTTACATACAGAAAAAATAATTTTACTAATTTTATAAAAAACATACCTTTCTATGTTTGAGAGCCTTCAGGGGGAAAACAGCTGAAGTGGTTAAGGTTGAATTCTGTAGTCAAATGGAAGAATAAATCAAATCAAAAGCTCCAATTCACTAAGTTCTTTAAGACTCCACTGAAGTTCAGATAGACAAATATGTAGACGTAAATTTTGATGGAAACATTATTTAACATGATTCAGTATTCATCAATCATGTTAGTTACACAGAATTAGGGTCAATAAACTTTATTTTGTCTCTTTTTTAGTATGCTTTTACATCTGCCCCTATTCTTTCTGTGGATGTATTAGGTAACGGAATATTGGACCCTATCAGTATCACATAAACATCGAGGAGTTGTTCGGTAAATGTAAGAACACCACTGGCAGACTGTTATTGTTGAAGTAGAGGACTAAGGGTGGCACAAATGGACTCATTGTCTTTCAAACTAATCGATTACAGGACCTCGTCCTCTGTGTTTGGGCGATATGGGTATCGATTGCAGGACCTCGTCCTCTGTGTTTGGGCGATATGGGTATCGATTACAGGACCTCGTCCTCTGTGTTTGGGCGATATGGGTATCGATTACAGGACCTCGTCCTCTGTGTTTGGGCGATATGGGTATCGATTGCAGGACCTCGTCCTCTGTGTTTGGGCGATATGGGTATCGATTACAGGACCTCGTCCTCTGTGTTTGGGCGATATGGTTATCGATTGATTCAAGCTAGATCAACTAGACGATACACCTTCTCATTTTAATATTTCAATTATATCATTAGTCCAAAGTATACAGGGTGTCTCAAAAGTCGACGACTATTTACAACAAAAAATTACATATTTTTTATCAAATCCTTCAAAATTTACGAGCAATTGATGTTATTAAGGATTTTAAATCTGTGTATTAAAATGTTCTAAATTATTTTCAAGCAATTAAATATACACGTAGGACCATAAAACTTGTACACTGTATACAACTGAATATTATTTGCAAAATAATTCAGTTTTAGGAGTTTCATAAAATTAAAAACCCCAATTAACGCAATTTAAATTTAAATTTTACAATTCAAACAAACGTTTTACTTTCGAACAGTGTTATTATGTATTGTTTTTCCCTTAAAGAGTTATCCTATATCTTAAAAGATTTCCCAGGTAATAATATTATTATCATTTAAAAAGAATATTTACCTAATTTCAGTAATGGCGATTTTATTAAAATTAATACACTTTTCCTAATATTAGCCATTAATTACAGGGGAAAAATATGAATTAAAATAAAAATTGCTAAAACTTATTTTTTAATATTATTAAACTCATCATAGATGCATTTATTTGTTATTAATGTTTAATTTTATACCTTGTAAAATGTTTATAGTCCTATGCGCATATTTTACTGACTAAAAATGATTTATGACATTACAATATGTAGATTATAAAATATTTTAAAAATGTCAATAGCTTGTAAACTATGAAATATGTGATATGGAAATATATAGCACTTTTTTGTTGAAAATCGTCCATATAACAAGCCTGTGAAGTTTGGTCGTCGACTTTTGAGACACTCTGTATACATAAAAATTATTTTGTTGGGGTTCATAGATTTAAAGATCTACAGTTATACAGAATCTAGAGCACATCCTTATAATTTACTTAACATTCTCTATCTCGGAAATTTTGTACCGTGTTCTAAGTTATAAAGCAGAAGAATATTATATACTGCTTTATCTTGAGAATTGTAAATCTTTGAAATATATATTTATAGTTCCTGAAATGTTATATGACTATTGAAAAATAAGATTAGATATCGTCAGTCACAGTTCTATTCTAAGCAGACTACCCTACATATGTCACACCATATGTACTATAATCTATTTTGAACACAACTATGTCTAAAGGCATGTAATCATATATTTATTTTTTCAAATTTAACTGATATTTACTAATATAGCCAACAAAACAAAAATGTATATCATTGGAGCCGGTTGGAGTACTTCACTCACATACGTAATGGTATCACCCATTAATCGTGTTCCACAATATTTATTTAAAATGGTTCTTTATAACTATTTATGCGGGACTACCAAAGCGTTGTTGATCTCCAAATCTAGGAACGTAGCGCCATTTATTTCGAGAAAGTCTTACTTTTATGACCTTTTCCGAATTAAACTGTTCGAGTTCCTTTATTTGGAAATTTAATTTTAAATACAAAGTCTTTATTTTTGCACCCTTATCCGTATTGCATTAAGGGGTTATAGACTTTTGCGCTAAGAGCAGATATGTAATATATATATGTATATATTTATATATTGTTTTTTGCTGAATCTATGGACTTACGCGATTTTTTTTCAAATTCAATATACTGAGATGTTTTTATGCAAATTCAAACTTGTAGCCGATATATAAACAAGGTCTTCACAGTTAGTTACAAAAATATTTTGAAACAACAAAAGATACAAAATGAAGTTTACTACTATAAACATTTAACTTAAAATATTCGGAAAGAATATTAACGGAATAACGGAATAATGGAATTAACGGGCTTCTTAAGCTTATGAACATACGTTAGTGGTCATATTTTATATTAGGCTTACAGGATAAAGAGCACAACGGCATTTCATTCCTTGAGGTAAAGTTATTCAAAACAGCCGTTGTTTGGCAACCATTCACACTCTCATAAATAATTCAGGAGGGGGGACTTGAGGAGACTTTTGTATCTATTTGAATAACTGATACGTTCAGTATCGTTCCTTATAGAGTTAACAAAGAACCATCTGGTGTTAGTTTAGCCTCACGGTTTATAAGTGAAATGAATCCGAATCATTGATCAAAATTAATTTAAACCTTATATATTTATTTAATAAAGGGAAACATCCTCACTAGTCAACAGTTAGTGTGGACATGGGTAAGAGAGATCGCGGGTTCTACTCCAGGAGTGGCCACAACAATCGTTAGAGGTTCAAAATTTGTTCTCTAAATACGTTAAATACAATATGCCACTGGCGTGGACAAGCACAATTTGTATCTACATTTCTATCTAAAAAAATAATTTTGTCGCAGAAAACCTCCTAACTCAGCAAATGTCCATTTATATAAATATTGCTACCAAAAGAGGCCACTTACCAACGTATTCAAAAATTAGTGAGATATGAAATTTTATTTATTTCCTATAAGAATCAAATTAAAATTAATCAAAATTTCTTATTGCATATTCATTAAAAATTACAATTCAAGCGTACATTAGGACATTTACAATGGTTGGCTGGTCTACTGGACTTCTTCACTACTCTCAAAGAATTTACCCAGTTTGTAGATATTTCTAATATTTGGGATATTTCTCAGTTTGTAGACCTAATAACATTAGAACAAAGTCAGAAGGTTTGGTGCAACCGGGACTAAAACATTGAGGTTTTTACCATAAACACTTCAAAACAATGATATTTTTATGACCACACCTGATTACATCATAAACGAATTGGTCAATTTTCTGTACATTGACAATCGATATATTATGTTTCAATATGCCCTAAACACAGTACATTGTATTAGGGCGTTTTAACATTGGGAAAGCCGTTTTTCACTACTTGGAATAGTATAACGTTAGCAATACCTACGTTTACACTAGGCTGAACCTCCGCTTAACTACACCATAACTATCTTTTCTCTTAAGATGGATAGAACCAGGAACATCAGAACACCAACAATTTAAATATTGTCTAATTTTCACACAAATTCACACAATTGTTTGCATTAACACATTATTTAATCATTTGAGTTTTAAATACGAAAATTCCTTCTCCTCACGTTATCGTGCTGCGTGTGGAATTGTTTTATTTTGTTCATGGATTATTATCTCTAGAACTATCATTTTTTTAACATGTTTGAAATAAATCAACCTCACTTTCCCTCTCGATGTTCCTGTGAGGGTTAAGGACTCAAGGCTCCGCCTTGTAGGATTTAAAATTCCAAAGTTAATCTTATGAATCTATTTGATTTAGTTTGGTACAATTATAAGCTAGTTTCGTTTAGATATTTAATAGTTAATTATAATTTAAAATCTTTAACACAATTAGCTATATATTTATCATGTGAATTTAAATGGCTCTATGTGAATTTAAAGCATCATCGAATAGCTTAATACATATTTTAGCAAACATGTAATGCTATAAATATAAATGAGTTTATAGTAATATAACAATTAGTTTTAAAGGATAAATATAAGACTACTTAATAGTTCTATAAATAATACAAAGTGATAAACTATATATCAAACAAACGATAATCCAAACTATCATAAACTTGTAAAAATATTTCTAATAATAGAAATCTAGCTTAAACAATAATAATTACCACACCAAATTAACAGTCAACAACGATTTTAAAACTTATTAAGGAAAGTATTTTGGAACAATTTTCAAGTTTTAAAACTAATTTCGAATGAAAGATGAAGAAGAGCAAATAGATCAGTGAGGCTTGGAGGTTATTCATTTAATAAGTCGACGGCAATTCTGCCCTTTCTCATTTCCTCTCCTGCTAAAATAAATGGTGCGTTCCCAACAAATACCCTTACTTACTGGTGGAATAATTTTATTTTTAGTTAATAAATCGTTTATTTTTCTTACTGATTGATCTTTTAAGTTATATTCAAAAGTAATACCAATTTGCGAAACTAAATTACAATATTATAAAAAACCTATTACATCTATGTTTATTGAATTGCTTTTAATTATGTAACATGGTAGTTTATTATATTAATTAGTAAATTACTATCATTTACGTAAGTGTAAACACCCTAGACTAAGGTATAGAGCTTAAAATATACATAACATGTACGGAATCAGAAATAGTATTGAAAACGGTAAGTCAATGTCAAAACAAGAAAACAACTTGGGGCCATGGAAGTCAGTGGGGAGGAAAATTGTGTTCTGTCGACTTTAAAGAATTTCGTCGTATTTACACAGTAACTTGTGATACTTGTTAAGTTTTAATCGTTTCCTCTTCTGTTACAAACAAATATATAATTATAGATAAATAAATAATACATACACATTATGAAATAATGTCTTTATAGCATTAGCTCAAAGCCTACTAGTTTATTAAAACATGTTTCGTTTTAAAAATAAATCTCTTTTTTGACATTTTATGCTATAAAAATGTTGTTGTAAGCATTTTTATAAATATCGGTTTAAATGATATTGACATTGATATATTTTACCGTAATTATATTACTAAGTTCATTACGATACTACTCTTTGTGATTTCACGTCAGATGATTAATTACGCCAACACTGCCTACAAATGAAGAGGTAAGTGGCTTGGGGTCACGGTGGTTGTATTATTTATTGACATTTAATCCGATTTTTGTAATTGACGTGTTGTAACTATATATTTTAGCAACTAATAGAGTAATCTATTAGCTCACTAATTTTGAAAATACTGTCAAATGTTGGTAACTGAGAAGAAACTTTTATGATCAAGGAAATCATATATTGAGATGACTCTTAATTTTAAATGTAGTTGTATAGGCCAAATAGGATCATATTAACTTTGCCATTACTCCCAACAAGGTTTGGATTGTGTTTTCACACTATTCGAAAAGTAAATTACAAAGAAATGAAGAAGAAACAAAATACAAATGTCTAGCTTTGAATGGGAAACAAGTTGATTATTACCATTACTTTTGAGTATTTTGTAAATTCAATGGAGACTATCAAATTTGTAAGTACCATGATTATAATATCAATAAATGTATGTATTTGATTTTGAATACTTTTGATATTTCATTTTTTAAGATTTGATTTAGAAGTTTAAAGCTTTATACTACCTACTATAAAAAAGTATTATTTGAATAGATTAAAAATAGATGGTGAGTCGATTAAAGGTTATTAAATATAAAATCGCATGAAGTTAAAATAGGTTATTTAAAATAAATAAACTAACAATTTTAAAAACATAGCTAAAATACTATACACACTATTATAAAACAAATATCCTACGTTCTTGTTTCCGTCACTAACTTCACTATCTGTTTGATTAAAATCAAACTGAACACAATAAGTATAAATCTATTTAATTATATGGTTTTGTCTACATATTTGCAGAGGAATTAACCGAATTCAAACTTTACATTTTATTAGCACCGTAACAATATACGTACTACATTTACTAGATTTGTAACAACTCTTAGTATAATTCTATACAATTCTATTAATCCGTTTTCATTTCAGATTTAATTACATAAACCTTTTTTTAAAGGGTTTTAACTACTGATTTTTATTTTATCCAATAAAATCTAATTGTATCATCTTATCCCTGAAATCTTTCCTTGTTTGGGTAAACAACAGCCCCATAACCCGCTCAACTTCCACACTGTTTCATGATTCATTCTTCGACGCCAAAACTCGCACTGTTGTTCCGACGATATTAAACATTTTATTACATTCCTGTTTTGAACGCAGGTCAACTGTGCCTAAACTTCAGCCCGGACGTAACTGTGCCTGAAATTAAAATATAACTTTATCTTTCCTTATTGTTGGCTGCACTTTAGTTTTCGATAACCGTAATTGCTATTAGTGTTTTATTTTTGGTGTTTATTCCTTTAAGCTTTTGACAAGTGTCAACGTTTTCAAAGGGAAATATATTTCTTAGTCCTTACGTTTAAAGTTCGATATTCTCTCAAAAATATTAATAACTAATACCTTACCTTATTGGCCACTCAAACCCAACAAGGTGGCCTCAGAATTTGTATAGTGTCGTTTGCATGTTGATTATTAAATGTTACTTTTTATAAGTCAAACACATATCTTCTGTTACACTCACAAAAATATTTATAAATTAATTACGTAAGGGAAATTTTAAGCAAAACCTTTATAACTGTTTGCATTTACGTGTCTAAAACTTTGTATAGTGTTTCATGATAACCAGTAAGAATGTAGTACCTAAATACTCATATATTATTACCTACCTTAAACGATTTTAAAATATGCTCTTTGCTTAAAAAAGGTGTCTTTACATAAAACATTACCCTCACCATAAACTTTATATCAAACTGTAAGTTGGAGGCTTTTAAAAACATATTTTAAAGAAAGGTCATTCTTTAAAAATCTGAAGTATTTCGGTAAAACTTATTTTTACATTAACCGCCTAGAACATTTAAAAAAAACTGCATCAGAGACCAAAAACATTAATTCAGTATGAACAGTTGAAATTGGTTTATTATTATCAATTTGTAGTGGTTAGAAACTTAAAGGTTTTTGGTTACAACAAGTTATATCGTACTAGTTAAAATAGTCTTTATTGCCACTGAAATTAACCATATTTATTAAATATTTTTGTTAAACTATATTTTAAATATTATTACGTTATTGCAGTATCATTATAATTTATTATTTGTATGTATATTTATTATTTTTTAATTACAAAATTTTGTTATAATATAGTATGAGGGAAAATTGTGAGATATAAACATAAACAAGAATTCCAATACAAATAACTAATATGTTCAATTCATCTCTTAAAGCTTCAAGAATAAGGTTACTGTGCACCAATGTGGTTAGAATAATATTACTGTGACAGTTTTGGTTTACATATGTTTGAATAAAAATAACACCAGAAGAAAATGTTATTTCAATAACAACCAATAATTAGTAAAATTAGTTTTCTGAAAAAGTAACCATGGTTATTACCCAACCTCAATTAATAAATTGTACTATTAGTGTTAGAAATATTTTCAAAAAGCTACTATGTACACTACTATTGACAATTTAAAAATGAAAAATGGCTCCAGATCTATGTCAACGCAATGTGTTTTCATAGAGATAAAATGAATAATCCCTGTCTATTACATGATTTGCTGATGGTAAGCAGATAAAATAACGTATTTTATTTATTAAGGTAATCCCTAAATAATCAAAATGGTATGTAAATAACCTCAAACTCCTTAGTGGATGAAAGTATATGAAGGAAGTATGTGTAACATCTACTATTATTCATTTTGGACATGTAAATTTAATAGTCGAAGATCAATAAATTTTACAAAATTGAATATAAAACGGTCTTCATTCATTATAAGATTTTACTTATAATCTGTATAGTTTTAGCTAAAAGTAAGGAGTTTAAAATACTCCGGTATAAAGTCTGAGTTGAAATTAAGAGTAAAACAAACAGTACAGGTACTTCATCATGGTGTGACATGTGAATGGTGTTTACAATTTGACTCTGTAAAGAGGAAACTTTTAACAAGACTTTTGATTAATGAGTTGAGTAGCGATATATTTTCAAGGTTGACGGTTTAAATAATCACTGTATAGTTTTGACAACACCAACCTCTGTATAATGTAGCTTTGGATTTTTTTGTATAATTAAACTAATACAAACATATTCTTTAATATTTAACGTTCAATAAGTAATAACTTTCAGGGAAAAATTATATATAGGAAGCTATTTTAAAGGCTATATATATCAATCATACGTAAAAACTACGGGTTTTTGTGCTAGATAATAGCAGATTGTTATCGTAAATATATATTTTGTCTTACATACAGTTAAACATTAACGCATAACTAATTGTTAGTTTAATTTCTTATGAAAGGAAGACTTTTTGTGGAATGAAATATTACTTGAAATATATGACAATTTTGGAGTATGTCTTGTAATTTGGCGCTTTTATTTAATGTTTATTCCGAAAAAGAAACTGTTTATACCTTGAATTCTAATTTATGACTTTAATTTAATGAATATTGTCAAGAAAGAAGATACTTAAATCTGTCTTTGACATATTTACCTCTTGCCACTGATGAATCATTATATTTAAAATTAAAACATACAAAATAGAAACTCTTATTTCTTATCTTACATACATTACAAATAGTTTAAGGATTTTATATGTCAAAACAGTATATGATCAATCCTATAAATTAAAATTGGTTGTGATTGTTATCCTACCATTGCGAG
This sequence comes from Allygus modestus, assembly GCA_963675035.1. Classification (NCBI taxonomy): domain Eukaryota; kingdom Metazoa; phylum Arthropoda; class Insecta; order Hemiptera; family Cicadellidae; genus Allygus; species Allygus modestus. The sequence continues at coordinate 485,687,528 of OY776112.1, read as the reverse complement.
TCAACCACTTAACACAATTTTAGAGATCCGTTTCGTTTTAGAAAAAAAAACACACAGAAACCATTTTGAATAGACTGAAATGTCGAAGTAAGAACTTCAACAAGCAGGAATATGTTTATTTAAGAAATTACTCTGGACAATTTGCTAATACAAGTTGAGAAAAACAAGACCTGCGAGTTTCGGGATCTAGAATATGCACCCCGTGTTCAGGTTAGAAGAATTCTCAATAAGTTTATAGTCATTTCGTTTATATTTTAATTTTCAAAACGTTTAGCAGCCGTAATTAATAATAATTGTAGTCATAATAATGAAAAAGCTTGTTCAGACATTTTTATCAGGTTTGCTGATTAATATTCCTCAAAACATGACAAATAATGTTTACATTTTTGTACGTTTATCCGACAACTGGATTAATAAAAACAGCTGATTTAGATGAACTAGGTTAATTTATCTAGAGGTTTTGTCTGGGGTAAACAAGTGAAGCCTACATGGCGGACCTTATTTTCTTCTGGTAATCAATCAAATCCACTATTTACAAGTTAAATGTTTGTCAGCTAACTGTCATATAGCTCGCGAAGAGAACTTGTTATTGCTTCCCGTGTTGGTTGCCATGGGAGCAGAGTTAACAGAGGGGCAAATGAAGACAGACCATGTAGGCTACACCTTGTACACGAGACGAGAGCTCTAGATATATTAACCTCGACGATTTCGACTGCACGCAAGAACCGCAGATTTGAATGCACGCATTACATTTCAGTTTATACTGTTAACCAAATTAACAAGAACAGCTGAGTTCCAGTGCATCACTATTATTGGAAGAAACAACAGACTTCTAGCATCTAGTATCAGAATGCATAATTAATATTATTGCGGGAAACATCTTGAGCTGTTTTTCTGGAGCTATAATGGGAAAGTATCACTTCGGTATTTACCAAACAATAGTTACTTTGGGTGCAGTGTGACGAAAAAGCTATTTCAAATTATACTGTGAAGTGAGCATAAGCGTGGAGTTGAGTGAGGTTTGTTAGTAACCATAGTGTAGGATGTGGAGTGATAATCCAACGTGTGTACCGGTATTAAAATTGACTTTATTTAGTTTTTTATTTTAAGATGTTGGGACTAAATGGTTTTAGTAATTGGAAGTAATTTAATTCAATCAGACGGAACCAGAATTTATGTTTATATTTAATTAATTTTTTAACATTTTATTATAATTTCGTAATATTGAGCAGCCACAATATAGTTTTAAAGTTTTATTTTGCAGGAGAATTTTTAAACCAGGGGTTTTGTGAACAATTAATTTTGTAATATTTATTTTAATTTTGTTTATAACAAGAAAAAAAAAATAAATCGTTGTATATTTCCATTTACTACATTTACTAACTGTGATAATGATTAAGAGAGATATAAATGCAAACATTAACAATTTATTTAAAGCTGTTGCATATTTTAGTCTGTAGTACTCAAACCGAAATGGTGAAATGGACCTATACATTATTTATTTTATTGTAAAACAACTTATCAGTAAATATGGCTAAAGGGTGCTAATCAAGTTTTATTGGTTATGACAGAACAATGTTGTTGATATGAGAATCAACCAATCGATATTATTTCTTTTTCACTCATGTTTTAGCTGATAAAAGCCCAATGAACAAAGAAAATGTGCTTTCCATTTGTGATGAAGAGCGTCCCTCAAAGAGGATCAATCGAGGGAAATAAACATCTTCGCCGATACCCATCGTATGAGGAAATACTATCCACGTTGGCTTAGAGATCACCTTTCAAAATTAGTTTACGCGAGTGGGGCCGCAACAAGCAGCTCTTACTTAAGCTTTAAAATTGTAGTTGATGAGTCAAGTTATCACCATTATGCTGTCATTAATTACTGAATCAATGAAGGAATAAACAGAACTTTATCAGCAATCAATGGCAGCTTTGCCCCACTTCCGTGATTGATGGGGTTTGCTTTCAGTCAGTTTTGTTTACTTTTAATTAGGTTCCTGGGTAAAGTAACAAAGTTAATCGTTCTATTATCAACAGAATACCTCTTTAATTCATAGGTCGGCAGGTATAAACAGCTTTAAAATATATATATTTAATAAATAAATCTGTACTCATTTCAGCTGGTTTGCAAGGATTGGTTTTTGTTGTAAACTAAATAATGCAACACCATTCCTAACATCTATATTATTCTGAAATAGTGTTATTGTTATATTTAACAGAACTTATAATCCAAGACAATCAACACTAACTATAAGGGAAATACTTAGACGTTAATATTATATTAATGTGTGTGGGTGAATTTGGAAGAACCTAAGCTTCTGTTTTCTATACTGGAAGCCTAAAAAATCTCATAACCTTACTTGATTTTATTTTAAAATGGGGAAATCAAGAATGTATAGAGAGATTATACAAATACAAGTGGTATAAATTTATTTTAGTCGTATGGACACACAGACAGTGTTCTCGGACGTATTGTTGTTTGGCGGGCTACATTACCTCTACTTGGAATAGGTATGTCTGGGATAAGACACATGTGTCAACTATAGTTTTCTAAACACATAAGATAAAAAATAAAAGAATAACTGAGATTTCTATTGTATAACACATAACACATATTTCGTCATATATCATAACGAATTAATTATTTGTTTAAAAGAAAATTATGGTGACTTCGTTGCTGGTGCATATCAATCGTTTAAATTGGACGTGAATAATTTAAAATGTAGATAACTATATGGCGAAATTGTGAACTGAATAATAAGTTTTATAATTGGGTTCTCTTGCTGAGAGTAATATTTATGATAATAACAAAGACATATTGTTATAGCTTCGTCTTCTATGCAATACTTTATGGAGATATTAGTTTAATCATTTTATTTCGTGTTATTTTTAAAATATATCTTCTGCGTACAACAGGAATATTTAGGAAATATGTCGTTTAGTTGGATAGTTAAAAACAAATCTATATCGAGATGAAAGTTTGTTAGGTACCCTTAATATACAAAGTAAACGCGATGGGTGAAGTTATATGTTTTCATACTCTTAAGGGTCTGAAAGCTCGAAGATTAAAGGGTACGGGTTTTTAAGCCGAACTCTCAAAAAAAACTTATGAGAGAATGAACAGAAAATATTGTGTGTATACTTATAAACAATATGTATATATAAGATAATCTAAAGCGCAGTTTCGTATAAAAACCTAATTTTACCGTGCTTTCTCAACAAAAAAAAAACAAAAACACACATTTTGCACATTCTATATTTTAGGATGTGTAATAATATTGTTATATATTTTTGTTATTTACCATAGCCTAAATATAATGTAAATTACTGTAGTCTCTGTTCAAATTTCTTTGGGAAAATATTTTTTATAAAATATTCACCGAATTATCATTAAAGGCACTACAGAGTTTTTTATTGTTTTTTGTTGTGCAATTTTTTACGAACATTGGGAATATTCTTTATTCGTGAATGTTAGCTATCACAAGATTCGAAATAAATGTTGGGGAAATGTACAATGTACTACGTTTTCAAAATATAAACTCGGGTTTTCTTCAAAAGTATCTATAGTAGAATAAAATGTAAGGATTGTAACACATTTACGCTCTTTTTTATAGTAATGGGCAGTTTCTTAATTTACATTATAATAGAAATAAGTGGAATTGGGTACAGTCATGATTTAAAGCTTTTGGTCTTCACATCCTTTGACCCTAATTTGTTTCGGACATGAAGGTCACGCCTTTTTAATGACCTAAAGTGCTACACAAAAATCAAATGATATTACAAATTAATTTAATGTTCTGTTGATTTTATTTCAAAAATAGTTGAAAAATCTAATCACGGTAAACTATATTTCACATTCACCTCGTCAAGCCAAGTTTATTTTTCAATGTTCTTTTAAACATTACAAAATTTAATCAAACTGGGAGGTCTAAAGACTATCTGATAAGTAATCAACAAAAATTGTCAAATAAAATCAAGTAATAAGAACTAGATTTTCGAATGTTTTTACCTTTTATCTAGTCTGTAAATCACTGCGCAAAGAACAGGATCTGGACAAATTCATTAAATAAAATCACACACATAAAACCCTGATTTATTATTTTGCGAGGTTTTAAAAGAAATGAATTCATAAGAGGTGAAAACAATGGGGAAATTAAGTGGTGGCAATGACTCAATCATTGAGAAATGTTCATCATTGAGAAATGTTCTGTCACCAATAATTGGTAGCGAGAGCTCACCATGTCATGCCACCAGAGGGACTCGTGAATTTACGTATGTTTTTGAAAAAAGAAAATGGAATTTCCCACCACGTGCCACGGATTTTAGACGAACTACAACTTTAGTCCTATGACATTTTGCCGTACCTCACCCCCTTCACCCTTAGGTAGTGCTAGATTGTTTAAAATTTAATCTTTTTTCCAAGATTTGTTTGGGGTTTTTAATCGTTTGTCACTCTAACATTGAACTTAGAGGCCTAATATTTATCACAAAGTATTCCTACATTTCAATTAGTACTAACCAACACTCCCAAGCCCAGATTAAATGTCTTAAACACCAAAAAAATCAAAGTCTTTGAGCTTTTGTAGACTTTTTCGTGTTTTTCGGGTATATTTTTTATGTTACACTCTGTCGAGGGTAAAATCCCTTATAAGTCATGTCATATATGCTGCAGAAGGCTTGTAGTTACCCAAAGTCATAGTATATCAGAATTTTATAAGGTTCAAAAGACGTCTTATAAATGCTACATTATACATCAGTTAAGGGTATTAATTTTTTTCAAGCACTTAGGTAATACATGGAGGTTTAAAATTTAACATACTACGTCTCCATGCCAAGTAGTATTCATCAACAGGTACATGACCAGTTGTTATAGGTTAAACCCTTAAAAATAATCAAAGTCTTGGAATAGTTGTAGAATGTATGTCTTAAATATAATTTGGACCAATTTACATTAAACTGTGGCCAAACAGCGACCTGGGGACGAAGCCCCCCACAGGGGTTTGGGGGCGGAGCCCCCAGCGAGCGAAGCGAGTTTTCTTTATACTATCGTATTTCATATCCAATTTAACTTAAATTAGTGACACTGTAAACATTACCTGATCATAACGATACATGCTCTTTTAGTCAACACCCATCTATTGAGTAATGTTTAAAGTGAAAATAATTGGATAATAAGAAATAATTTAGTCTCTAGCAATAACAAATTTATCAAAACCATACATTACTTCAAATTAGTATTCAGTGAATATCCATGCAACATTGTTAAGGCTTCAGTTACAACAAAAGCCACACACGTTATGTTGGAAACACTAATGTTTGTGGTAATACATTGTTTCAGTTCACAACAAAACACTCGTTTGTTGTGAAGTGCTGATTTGAGTTTGACTGGACGTGAGTGTTGATGTACAATCGCCTCTCTCAATTATGGCGGACTAAAACAACATGCAGAATTCAACATCTCAACTTACCCCTTTGAAATTAAAGTTTATTTATAAAAAGTGTAGTTATCTCATAAAAATATTACAATTAAAGTAAATAATTTGCATTACCCGAACGCATAGGAAAACTGAAACCTTTTCTAGCGGCCTTTTTTGTAAATAATACATAGTTGTTTTTTATTAGATGTTATAATAACACTATTATCCCCTGTTTATTGTTTTATTATGCATTATAATGTTGCTTGACGATTCCCATTCTTTTTAAATCTCATCTAATGGTTATACGATCTGTGATTGCAGCTTGTGACAGGCATGTATAAATCCAATTTGTTTTTTCAGATTCTCATGTAAATCTATAAATTATTTTGTCAGACGTAGTTAAATAGATTCAAGCGAACAAATAGCAACCTATCATAAGTTCAATATTGAGTAAATATTAGCTGAAAAACATGAAATTTGATCAACTGAGTGTGTGCATTACTTCTACAACGATAAGTATTCCAAGAAGGAAAGTTTACCCAGGAGTTTTGGTGCAGGATATCCCCCGTAAATATAGGTCTCAGATAATGGCCACATCTTGACATTGTATCAAATGAGAATGTGTTAGGGGTTTCAGTTTTCACATAGTAACACTAAATCTTAATATATACAATTCAAATACCACTGACTGACAGACCTATTACGAAATCTTCATAACTATAAAGCCTACAGGGTTGAAATTTTACATATTGGATCCTCTTTGGCCCTAGGTGCTTGCTAAGAAATGGTATTGCGAAATCCCCTGTGTTCCACCCCACTGGGTCCCAAAGTTCCCATGTATTCCTTATAGACATTCACTTTGGTTTGAGCAAATGAAAGTTCAAACCGCTGATCTTCATTCGTATTAGTTCCACAGATTGAAGCACAAACAACTATCATAGTTTTCACGGCCAAAGCTGCAACGGGTCGGCTAGTATATGATAAAAGTAAAATAAGTATTTTATTGGTATACCGTTGCAAAGGCCATTGACCCTTTGATACTATATAATTAATGTTAATATTACACATTTCTATTTTAGACCAAATAAAAAGTAACTAACTGGGTTATGTTGATAAAAAAAAGACAATATTTCCAATATTTTCATAAATTTATACATTTATTGAACAATGTGTTATTCACTAATATTGATACTTTTTCAATACTATACAAACATTTCGCGTCGAATTGTGTGGTGTGAGATAAGGAAGAAATGTTAAACCGCCAACAAGCGCTGTCAAAAACATGTTAGCGAATTTCCCCTATAGGGAAGAAGCTATTACCGTAGGTCTCATGGTAAGACTTAAGCCCGAGACCATGATAACTTTTCATTTTGAGGTCCCCAGATGCCAAAAACACCATTCGTTCAAATTTTTATATATGTATATATATATATATGTGTCCGTAAGCACGATAACTCTCGTAAAAAAGGTCCGATCTTAATGAAATTTGGTACAAATGTTTAAAGTACCATTTATTTGAACGAGTTCGAAAACCAGATGAATCGCACCATCCGAAGGGGGTTTTTTGGGGGGTTTTGTACCCCAAAAATGTGTTTTTTGGGGTTTTCACATGTAATTTTAATTTAAATCAAATTTTATTTTATACCATTGAATTCAGCTTAAAAAACAAACAATTTGGTATTTTGATCATTGCTCTACGTCAATTGGTTACCGAAATATTCAAAGTGCTAAACACAGTACGTTGTCTAATGTTATTCTTATGGAGAAAAAGAAAAATTGCATATCTCGTTTATTTATGAACATAAACTGGCGAAATTTGGTATATGGCTTGATCTGGTTGTGGCTTATTGTTGTTAGCACAAAAAACCATTTTTTCGCTTATGGCTCCTGTAGCAGCAAACCTAGGTACTTGGTCCCCATGTTATTCTTATGGAAAATGTTTAAAATGTTATATATCGCTTATTTATGAATGTATATGGATGAAACTTGGTATGTGGCTTCACTAAGATGACTTCTATTGATATTTGCATAAAAACCCATAATTTTGTGTGCCTTGTTGCAGCAAACCTGCGTACTCATCCCCAATGTTATTCTTATGGAGAATAATTAATATTTTAAATATCGCTTGTTTGTGAATACATTTCTTATGAATCCTGTTAAGTTTTTTATTGTGTTATGTTATATATTCATTGGAAATTCGCTGAGTATGCAGGTTTGCTGCAACGGGGGTATTTTGTGGTTCAATTGAAAATAATTGGTTACTGAACGGAATAACTAAGAGTTATTATTGAAATCGTTTCCAAGAATGTTGTTGTGCGTTGACATTATTGTTAGTTTGTATCAAACCAAACAATAGTTAAATGGCACACTTTGTCAATAACTCTTAACAGTGGTAACCGAGGTGGAGCTTGTTGATAATCCTGCTTTGTCAATATTAGATCAAGCCATTATTTAGGACATTGAAAAAGTAAACAATTTAATAAGCAAAGTTTACTTCGTAAAATTTGTTTACATAACAAAATATGTAATCATACTTATATTATAAACGTGAAATATTGGATGTATGTATGGATGGGTGGATGTTTAGACTTCCTCCACGCAAAAAATACTACACTGATTAACCTAAAATGTTTTACATTACCATAAAGACCTGAAAATGTCTACCCTTAGGGTTCCACTCCAAGTGCCCTGAAAGATCTAATGCAAATGTTATGGGAGTAAATCGTTTATACAATTACCAGCTTAACAGTTAAGATGCATTTGTCAAAATGTAAACACGAAATTGACATTACTGTTCAAGATAATATTGAACTAAAACATTCGGTCTTGGCCTTTAGAACATTTTTCCACAAACTGCAGCTCAAAAGCAACCAACGCGAATCAGTTCTCTACATATTAGGAACGTTTTCTTTCATCGCCGATAAGCCAGTGCCCTATAATCGTCACCGTTTAATACGAGCTAGCCATAAAATCAAACAGTTAGTGAATGTGTGCCAAGTACAATTGGCATTGTAACCTATTAATAATGTTTAAACATTATAACCTATGTTTTAAGGAATCGCGAGGATATCCATATGAGCCATAATGAACCTTCAGTTAAGGTACTGATTGTTATATATATAATAGTTTATGATTTTTTTAAGGAATCTAATAACAGCTAAGCCTTTATAATTTTACAGGGAATGAGTTCAACACTTTTAATTACCATCTTGACTCTTAGTCGTTTTTTATATTCATCTAAAACTATAGGAATGTAATCATAGACATCGTGATAACTCTTTAGAATCCCATAGAATTCCTTATCTGGTAGTACAAGACTTTCATTATATAATTCTTTAGTTAAGTATACAATTAATTGCCGGTGGGTTGGAGTGGTTTACAACAATGTACCTAACAATATGTGTAGCCGCAATAGGGTACACACATTTCACATTTGCATTAAAACTCAAGTTGAGGATAGATAATATGAAAATTAAAGGTTAAACCTCTTTAGATTTCCATGCATCTACCCCTTTTAACTTTAACTGCCAGGGCCGAAAATTTACCCTTTTAAGGATAAGGTTTATGATCTGCCTTTGGCCCATAGTTGGTGAATATTTGGGATAATATTTGACAATGATGGGGAGTAAGACTTGTGCGGAATGTGCCTTGTGTCATAGTATATATGAGGGTGAACAAGGGGTTAGACTTTGCCAGGGGCTCACATGGATTCCTGTCAGATTAATAGCTTGAACAAGAATTTGGGTTAACTGTAGGGCTAGAGATTGGTATTCAAATAATAAGTAGCATTATGTACTTAATTCAAACTCTAAGTGAATTCACGAAATGACGGTTAAAGCAATATTTTTCCTTTTTCTTTAAACTGTTGCCGTTTCCAAAAGCCGATTGGAAAGCAAACACCAAGAAACACAAAGAACAAAAATACACATACTTACCTAGCTTGAGGTTTTCAATAAATGTTTTTTTGACTACTTTTAAATTTAGGAGTAGTACTTATCAGTAAAAGCAAAATGTTAAAGATATTTTTCACCTATAACATAACCTTTACTACTGAAATAATTTACACAATTATAGTACACATTTAACTGGTAGGCAATGTTAAAACCCATGGTTGTTACCTTAGGGTTTTTCTTTGATCGTGAAAAACATGTTGCACCTCGTTGAACAATGCATTTACAACAGTGAATCATACAATTCTACTAGGGTAATACATGCATTTCAATGTAATGCAATTAATCAAGTTTAGTAAAGGATACAGTCACTGAAGGTCAACATCACATTAGTGCTCTGCTGACATGAAATTTAAGATCACAGACTATAAACGTTGGGCCTTATGGGATCCTTTGTTTCTAAATTTCCTCTTCAGCAATATAACAACCCTTGTACTCTAATCTGACCAGCCCAAGTCCTCTAATCTTGTAAACTTGAACTTTGTAAAGGACCTTCACATTCGCAACCATCAATTAGTAATTGATGAAAATACAGTGGTCGCTAATGAAAAAGAACCACTTAAAAAGTAGTTCTTAACAATTTTACAATGTCAATAAAATTGTTAATGTTAATTTTTTCCTCAAAACACAATAAATAATTGTTTACAACGTAAACAAAAATACATAAGGTAAAATATACAAAAAATTCAATCTTCATATCCAAGCTGACCTGACCTCAGATAAATTACATTTATTTATTAATAACATTTTTGCATTGTATTTTGTTTTCTGCTGTCTTGAGAAAACGACCGCCAAGGCATTGCCTGAGTGGAGGTACAAGACACTAACTAAAAAAATGATTAAAGCGGTTATACAATACTTAAAATTTAAATAGTTTTACCTAATTAGAATTATTCCAAACTCATGAGCTTTATAAAATTGTCCTAAATCAACTAATACCTACTAATTACATTTAATCATGATTTATTTTAAAGAGCCTAAAGTTATATTGTACCATTCATACAGTTACACTCTAAATCCCTATATACACAAATAAAAATACCATTCCACACTTTATAAGTAAAATATATATGATGGCATATTACAACTAGTTGGTAAATATATAATATTAACAAAATAACAATAATAAGCTTATATATTTAAACACAAAATGAATTATTAATGCTAAAATAACAATAGAAACATACCTAATATAACTAAAGAACCAATAAAAGATTAATAATTTGTTTTTATGATACAGGTATAATCTTACCCTATACCTGTATACTGAAAATGGTATCCTCTATGTCATCTAAACTAAATGACCACTCTCGCAACTTTCTTAAAAAACACTTTAAAACTAATTTACAATTTTATATCATGAGGAAGTTTATTAAATATTTGAGGGGCTAAAAAGCTATCCGTCATTGTAAAAAACGTACAGGTAGGTCTTGGTACATAATAGTCTTCTGAATTCCTTAATTTTTTTTATATTCATTATCCTGTTTGCAATTATTCAAGTAAAACAATTTCAAAGCCTTATATATATACATATATCGCAAAGGCAAAATTTTTAAAGAATTAAATAAGGGACAGGATGGTTCATCCCGATTTTTTCCTAAAATTATTCGAACAAAATGTTTTTGAATCAGAATTACAGGTTTAAGATTCGTCAAATCCTGTCCTGAATCTGATCTTGTTCTGTTCATAAATTCCTGTAATAATGTTATAGTAGTTCTATAAAATTATTAATTTATTTGATTCATTTTCATAATTTTAAATAATAAAGAAATCTAATTGAACAATTCGTTATAATACTTTACTTATAATAATTCTTTATTCGATGCAACTCAAAACGTCCCGTGTTCCTATAATGTTTTTTAGGAAACGTCAACAGCGCAGGAGCGATAGGAACCGCCCTGTCAATCCACCCTTAAATATTATCCCCTCAGTCAGTTGAGATAGTTCTCTAGACGTGGACATATTTTAAACTAATTCCTTCGTTACTTTTTAAATAACACAATTACAGTTTTTCACGTTACCGATATCATAATTATTAATTTTTATATTTATTTTGTTTATCTCAAGATATGATTTGTAAGTTAACGCTAAGGCTTGCCTTTTAAAAGAGAGAGTTCAACTTTACTACGTTTTTCGGCAAGTTAAACAAAATAAACTTGTTCATATGAGTCACGTATATACTATGATGTGGTCCGTATGTGTAGTAGTACAATTAGTATTCTGCTTTATATTTGTTACACTCGAAAAAGTTAAACAAAAATTGAAATCATAATCCTCATTGATGTTTTACCCTCACCTGTTGCATTTTTTATTCGTTTAAATGCAAGCATTTATAATGTCACAACTTTCTCAGTCTTTTAAGCAATAATTCTGCTTTTCTTATTACAGAAGTACAAATTTGAAATAGTTTTGGTTTTGTATTTTTAGAGGAAAATTATTTGTTTGATATTAACATTATAGCCAAACAATCTTCTGTCATGTGACAAATTTTTGGTGGTATGAAATAGTCTTTCCAGTGCAGAGGGTTTACACTGTAGCCGGCCCCAAATGAATGTTGACCGGCGCGGTCTTCAGTTGCCTTCCACAAGATTAATGGTCTGGTAATAATAACTAAAGCAAAGTTTTAGTGGTCAACCTTTAAATCCGGAATTATGTCATAGCTCTGAAATACTGGTACCTGTTTATAATATATGACCTTGAATTTAACAAAAACCAAATATTAGATAACCCAATTACATGATACACAAATGTGCAGTGTTTGAAAAACTAATAGTCTTTATTTACGTATAACACACTTAAACTTAAGAAGCTGACTGACTTACTTTAAGTTAACTGATAAACAATACATGATGACACCGTGTACAGTGTGTTAGCATGTGTTACGCGAGTTATTGATTAAATAATGAATTAACTGCTTATGATTTTAATAAATTAAACAATACAACTGGAATGCGCTTTTCCCTTTTCAAACCGACTACAGTGACTGCTTATTGCGAACTGCATTTACTTAATATGAACTATGAAAATAATTGTATACGATTTGAGAACGTGGTAGTTTTATTATTTGGAGTGAGTTGCTTTGATCCTTAACTCACCTGATTATTTTACAGGATAAAAAGAAGCCGACACGGTAAAGCCGTGTAAAGTGTGAGTGTCTTTTTGCCCTACTGTCTCTTCCACATCATTAATCTTTAGGTATAGTATATAGTTAAATTGGTCGTGAATTTGTTTGCAAATTTCTATTGTAAGTTTTGTCTAATGCAAATTACTGTTACAACAAAGTACATTGAATGGATCGAGACTGTTAAGGGGCATGTTTTGCTTTTATAAATACATAAATTAAATCATAAGAATGTCCAAGGTCTACAAATTTTGAACCATATAAATCTGGTATCTTCAACTGCAAACAGAGTTTTATTTGGACTGGTTTATTATAAGTCAAATGTTCAGTCAAATATACAATTTAAAAAAATGTGAATAATGGTAAAGATTTTAACTTTCTTTAAAATAGGTTAGTACGTGCTAAATAATACTAGACATAATAAAGCACTGGAATTTCCCTTGTATTAATATAATTTTTTACCCAAGCAAATACTGGATAATTGCTATTATTAACGATTTGAAAAAGTAATTTTCGTAAAATTGGACGCAAGAAGAGACTAATGGAACAGATCCCAAGTGAAATAGTGCAATAAAAATGCATAGCTTGTTAATTTCTGTATTTATTTACGGTTTATAATATATGATTTAATTTATATCTATAAAATATGTTAAATAAGTTGTCCTAGCCAGGAAATATTTCTTGATTAACATACCAAACAACGTGAAGTAAAGTGGGTAGTTGTAATTACACGTTTATTTGACCTCCCTGCACCTTGGTTTGCGTTAGCTATATTTCATTAAACCACCTGCGCGCATGTTACATGGAATAACACTCTACCCAACCTTATACTCATATTAGTTGCTGTGGTTTACATGTTCAATGGACATGTAATTATGTAAACATAAACTGTTGATTGGCAAGACTGTTGTATGTCAGATGATCTTAGCTTACATCAATGCTACCTGTTCAATTATTCATCGCTTTACCAACTTTTTATGTAGGATTTTTCGCTATGTAGTATTACTTTATTTTTTGATAATAAAATTTATCGATTTTGATTTAAATATTTCTAGTTGATTAAATAACACACAATATTACATTAGTAGGCTTAATAAGCCTTGAAATACTGAATAAAATATATAATGATAGCTACGATGACTAACGACAAAAAATATCAAACTATAAAAATGTAAGAATAAGAATGAAGAACTGTCCGGTGGCAATAGGAAGCCCAATATACATAATGAAAGGTAGTTTAAAGGGGGTAGGGTCAAGTTATGACCGCCTGACATCTGCCGCTATAATAAACTCAACATCACCCACCCCTACCTGAACATCAACACTTCAACATAAACTAAAATAAGATTTATAGAAGGCGAATATTGTGTTTTGATTATTTTAAGATAAAACTCAAAATTATTCTATATATAATTCGTTAATCGAGTGTATTGTTTTAACCAGTTTATAATATAAAACCACAAAGCCGAATCGTATAAACTATAACAAGTTTATTAGTCAGTGCTTTTAGTCATATTTTGTTTATATAATATTTGGTTGCTTAACGATAACATAAATAGGTTTTAAAAGTTTATTTTAGAAGGGGAAGAACACAGAAGGAAAACGTTATACAGTAACATAAATAAAAGGCTAATTGATGAAAATCCATTAATGTATAATCTAGGTCCAACACCTATACTCAAAACTTTGTAAAAGTAGGTATTCTGCAATACAAACTATTAATTAACGTATTGCCTTATAACAAATGTACACAATTAAGTGCTATTTTAGTAATTACAAAAGTTGGTATGAATACATCAATTCAAATTTATGGATTTAATATAGTTTTGTTTATATTGTGAATAAATCAAAATCACGTCCTCCAAAAAGGCGGGGGACGTTGTAAAGCCCGATATCTCTGGTATTGATAAATCCCTCCTCATGACTCAGGATAACTCGCCCAGCCGAATATGCTCCCACCTTCTCCGCTGGCGACAAACATCACTACAAAACTTCATTGTCTATATTTAAAATAAATCTGTTTTTATTTTTAATTTAAAGACTGTCGATTGACAGTTTGGTATCTTAATTAAGTTCATAAACTTTGGCAGACAGCTCACACAGGAAAAAATACTATAAAACTATGATGTAGATGAAAAGACAAAATAGGCGTAGGCATAAAACAATAATAAGTTATACTTTTGGTCTCGATCCTCCATTATTTAAATAGCTATTCATATTGGGGGGCCGAGTCGTAAAGTAATTCACTACCAATTATTTTCATTATTATTGGTTTTTAAATCTGCAGAATTATTCTTATTTGAGGGCCTGCATAAAGAAGGCTAATTTCACATGATTTAAATTTTAAATAATAGCGTGGTATTGCATTACATCATGTTAAACGTAAGTAAGGATTACAAATTCTTACCTAGATTTGGTTTCTGATCCTGCAAATCGAGCTTATGCTCGATTTGCAGGATTAAGGGGGGGGGGGTACAAACTTCATTTAGTACGATACGGTTATGTTTTAAATGAGCCATTTTTCATATATAATTTGTATCATCTTACCAATACCTTTAAATGGGACACTACACAACCACTGAGTCCTATTTTGATGTTTTTCTCCTCCCCCATCTCCACGTACTAAGACTAATAAGTGGTAAGGTTATACAACATAGTCAACGGGGATAATAAATACTTTTCAGCCCCACTATATGCAAGTTAAGGTGAACATTTTTTTGAACCCACCTTTTTCACTACGTTCAACGTTACTCATTAAACAACTGACTTAATACTGACTTATATTACTTATTTACTTAATTAATTATTTCACAACTTATTCATTTTCTCACCGTCTTAAAAAGTCGTATTTTTACATATCAAATATTTATGTTTGACACGAATTATACAGAACTATATATTTAAAATAAACATACATTATAGTTTAAAGGCAATTGATTTGCAAAAAAGTAGATTTTCGTGGAGTTGCTCGATTTGCTTCAACAGAGTTTTATGTTTTGCTGTCCTCAACTATGTCCAAACAAATGTAAAACGGGAGTTACAATTTGTGGAGGGATGGATTTAGGATTTTTATCTAAAAAATACACCTATACACATACAAGTTTTAAACCTTTCCTATTTTCGTGGATTATGAAGTTTTTTGAGTTTTTAAATTTTTTCTAGGATTGTGGAAGGCAGTCTAGCCAACCAGATGACAAAACTATTTGAAAGTGTTAATTTTGGAAGTTACGGGGTTTTCAGAAAAGGTAGCGTTATATATATTTTTAACAACTAATACCAGTATTAAGTAGATTTTAAAATATATTTGAAAGAGGGAATGGTATCCGTTTCCTGCGGAAAAGGAAATCTTCAGTAAATATTCAAACCGGAAATAACCTCCTTACTTTGACAACACGTCTGTGTTCGTAAATCCTCTGATGTTATTTTTTTTCTAACCTGAACATGGACAAAATAATTTTTCCAAACGACGGATGAGGAATCTAAGTCTTACATTTTCATTTGGTAGGGCGTGTTTGTTAATTTTTATCTTTATAATGCAATAGTTTCTCCAAATCTACAATACCCGTAACTTAAATACACAACCTATAAACGAATATTGCCTTAACACAGAAATTATAAATAGGCAGATTGTTAAAAAGTTATGTTTGTGATGTCATTTAGAGCTTTGGTTAAAATGATTTAACTACTAACTATCAAAATAATCAAGTAGTTAATAGTATTCCAAATACTTAGAAAAAGTATATCTTCAAATATGCATGTAACACCGTTAGATTAAACCCATGACTACAAGATTATACACCGTAAGTAGATCGTTATTTAATTTAAAATTAAATAAACGGTATCAGGAAACTGACACATACTTTCTCCCTTTTAGCCAAATTTTAATGAAAATTTTTTATTTACTAAATATAGAATATGAAATATAGATAAATGTACAGAAAATTGTCTAAAATAGTTGTTTTCAGAAATATCCACCCAAATCCCTTTTTGGGAGGCACTATAGAGTCCGTTGCCACACACAGTGATTTTGAGAGGGGAAATGCCCCCTTGCCCCCCCCAGGGTTAAATAGCAACACATTTCAAACATCATCTGTTGGTCAATGCTAACTTGACCTGCATATCAAATTTTAATGAAATTGATCAGTAAATAAGAGAGAAATAGTTATATTTGTATTCCCCATAATAATAACATTAGACAACGTACTGTGTTTACCGCTAAATGAAAATTTCAATTTTATCCGTAACTAGCAATCGTAGAATAGTAATTTAAAATACTAATTTATTTAGTTTTTTGAGCTCTTTTTAATGGTGAATAGTAATATTTTTAACATTTATGATTTTTTATGAAAAATCCAAAAAATTGAATTTTGGATGTTTTAAGTCCTGTAATTTCTGAACCCGAATTTTTCAAGAAATGCGGGTGGTGTCATTTTGTTGCAAACCTAAAGTTCTACAAACCACGAAAGTTTAATCAAAATCGTTAGAGCCGTTTTTGAGAAATTTGGATTTTTCATGTTTTTTGGCGGTTTTTGGGGGATAATTACCCTTAAAAATCAAAAATTCAAAAAAATGAAAAAAACGCCTGGAGATATCGTGGATTAGTACCTACATACCAAATTTCATAAAATTCGGCCTATAGGTTAGGGCTCTAGCTCTGTACACATCCACACAGACACACACACACACACACACGGACACACACACACACACACACAAACAGACATCACGTAAAAACCACTTTTTTGGGTTCAGGGAGCACCAAAACAAATATTTCCACTAACAACTCAAATTCGAAAATTTTTACGAAAACAATACTTTCTCCATATACTATGTATAGGGGGAGAAAGTAAAAAGGAACATTGGTCCCTTATTTTTCAAGAATTACCAAAGTAATTAAAACTTGTAAAAATAAACTGTGCATTGTAGGTATAACGATTTTTACTAAATATGAAATGCTGTATTATACCAATGATCATCAGGCTAAGAACCATAATTATATGGTCACAAGTTTCATACGGACAGGTCTGTTTGATAACTCATGTGACAGCCGCCGCGTCGGAAACACTTGCCCTGCATGGTACTGATAACAGGTTCCGTCTCTCGACATGCCTTTGTTTGAATTTTCAGAAAACATTCAGCCTAAACCTTTTCAAATATAACTTTTTAAATACTAGGAAACAATTACTTGTACACACGAGCGAAAATGTATTTTTAAGCTTTACGTATTTTTAAGTCGTTATATTTATCCGATACATTATTTTTTAGCAATCCTTTTTATAAATCAATAAAATGTTATGTAGATGTTGGTATACAATTCGGTTAACCTTTATTTTCATTTTCAACATAACCAAACTCTGGTATACGTTGTGCACTCTTTTAAAACTTTCAAAGTAATAATGTAACATGTTTGTTGGGCAGTTTTATTGTGGTCAACGTAAATTAATTGGTTCATTCAATCCTTAAATATAATTTAACTGAAAGAGGGTTAGCGCTTGTTTTGAAATGCGTATCTCTTTTAATTAAACAACAAAATTAATTAATATTCATTTTACATTTCGCTTGAGTTAGTGAAAATCTGTCACTGTCTCATTAAGTCAGGCATAATATAAAAAGTATATTATGAATTAAATCTAAACTATATACTTTACACTGTATACATCTTGTTTGCCCTTAGCAACGAAATGTTAGAATGCAGGGAGAGTATAAAAGGTAAAACCACCGCACATACCTAACATATGTGGGCGACCTCATAGTGACATACTCCTCAGAGATATGTGGAATTCTTCGGTTGAAGTGCACATTAGACTATGCGGGCTATTCACATTTCCCCTGGCCAAGCATTTGACTTTGTACCATCCATCTTGAGTGAAATATTTTAAATAAAATAGGTCAGACTAAAATAACGTGGGATATTTTTTCCTCAAAACTGAGCAAAGGTTTTTCTGACGTCTTTATTAATTTGAAACTTTTTCTCGGCTTCCAGCCTCAATATCCTCACGACTGTGATACTTAAAAAGGTTTAATTGTATTTTAGTAAGCAATTTAAAAAACTGATACTGTGCAGTAGTTTCTTTCTTTTGAAGATAGCTTGGTTAATAATTTAACCTACATTGAATCCCATTGGTAGCCTTATAAGGGATATATACTTTGAAGTGAAACTAAACTCATTGAAAAGGCTTCGTACTCAAATATAATTATATCTGACCTTTTTCCAGTTCTGGTACCGAATAATGTATAATGTCTGCTAATTAAATTATCTTAAGTGATTAATAAACAAACCTTGTTTTTATGTACGTCATGCCGGAAAAGCAACATCTATATTTCATACAATTTCTAATTATGGTATAGAGGATTAATTATTCCTCTATCAGTATCATTTCAAGATAACATAATGACACGCAACTACTACTTCAATTATAGTAGTCATACATCCAAAACGCTTGATTACTTGATTCAGTTAGACTCTCGAATATTCATTATTTCATCTAGTACGATATATTCAATATTTTCAATACTGGAAAATTTCTAAACATTAAAGTTGAAGTGAGTTTTTATATTTTAAGAGGATGGTTTTGTTATGTAGATCAAAGGTTAAAATTTTGCTGAAGCAATGATTAGTTAAAAGTAAAATAGAGTTCAGTAGCATTTTACGCTGTTGTAACTGCAATATCCTCTCTACCCACTTTACAATCCTAATATTAATGACTAACAGAAAAAAAAACATAAAATACTTTAAGAATTTTTTTAAATAAAACTATAAAATAATGTTGACTTAAAAACCCTGCAAATTAAGTGTACCGTAAAAGCTGCTCTGTTTCAACATCAAATAGTGGCAGACTGACACGTTAAACCCAGACCGAGGCTGAAGTGGCCATGGTCATACAGAGCAGCCGTTGTACTGCAGTTTGGAAAACTGCTACTTCAGTATACAGTACAACAGTCAAATTGAACAGTCTACAAAATTGGTCTGATTGTTTTGGGTACGGTAATAGTTATTTATGCAACAAGTGCGCAAGGTGCCACTTTGCTGCACTCGAGGAAAATGGTTACACCCGAGTCGTAGGCGAAATAGTTTCTCTCGAGTGCAGCAAAGTTACCTTGAGCACGAGTTGCATATTACATTTTTCCTACATCTGCCAAATATTGATTATTTATGCAATCGGATTGTATAATATTTATAATAACCTATATAATATATTTCCTACAGTTAGAATAAAGCGTTTCAATTATATTTATTAGTTTTTTTTTTTAAATAAAGGCTGCCACTATTACAAATTATCTTAAAGATATACTATACCTGTTTTAAGCAATAGTAACATAACTAGACATACACAAAATTTATGGAAATTTTTTTATGTATACACAATTTAATTAAACTTTAACAAAGTACATGTTATGTGTATGTTTATGTTGTTCGGGAACAACAACAATAGATCATATGTTTATTATCCAGTGTTGCCAAAATTTGTCATGCTTAAACAACGTTGCCTGCATACTATTTTTGACTAGTTTTGTGTTCTTAAGTCAAAAAAATTGAGTACGCAAAGTAAATCGAGAGTGCGCCAAGTAAAATAAATACGGGAATCACTTGTTTTGCGACGTATATCGAGTGCGAAAACAACTGCATTCTCGAGCAGACGTAGGGAAAAATGTGGATAGCATAACCGATACAAAGAATGGCATACGTTCAGTCATAAAGTAAAAACAGTTGAAGAAAAACGTAAACATTAAAGTGGTACTAAGCTACAAACCAACACGGACAGTTTTCAACGGCAAGTGGACAGACACTGCGGCAGACACAAGTGTCGAGTAATGGCCCTCGCCCACCACGGCCGTGGCTCTAGTGGCTGACACATAAACACTATTGAAACGGTAGGAATTAAACCCTGTATTTGAATACCTTGTTTTCAACTTTTCGTCTTTTAAATGGCTCAATTACGGAAAAGTTACAGTAACCCTTTTTTATACAATGTTTTCATTACTTTGAAGGTTATGCAGAACAGCGAGTTAAATTAGCTTACTTTGAATATTAAATGGAAATTGTTTAGGATTGTATTCGTATACTTTTACCGATTCAATTTTCCTATTCATGAAAATGGAAACGAAGTATGGATGCAATTTAAAACTTTATCTATGCATCTAACGATACGCCATGTTATGGTAACACAATCGTTAAAGATTTATGGCTCCGTAAGTTTCCCAACAATATGTCATAAATACACCAACGTTATAAGAGGGTTTTGTACTTGAATGCGGGTTTTAAACTCCCTTTAATCAAGTACTGTATCAGTAAATTAAGTCAAGTGAATTATTATAATAATAATAATTATTATAATGATTACTTTTTATAGTTCTGATTATGAAATGACTCACATTTGTTCAGGCTTACATTCTTAAGTTCTTACTCAGACTTATCATTATACGTAACCCATTTTCATTTAGGACTCTGATTTGTAAATGTAAAGATTGTAAGGGAAACAAATTGAAAGGGATTAAAACAAGAATGTATGTAAATTAGTTATTTGATTCCAAATACAAATAAATGTTGGCCTTTGAGGAAGATGCAAGCTTATGTGGTAAACAAGTATATTTAAAAAACTATTACACTTTACATCAATTGTTAAACTAATTTAAAATACGAATTTGTAAAATTGCTTTAGATTTTCTCTATTGGTAGATGTGGTACGTAAAATAAGCTTAGTAACTAAGAAAAAGATAATTGCTTTAAAAACTTAGTTGAAAAGCAAAATACTCTCCATTAGCACTCTGTTTTTGCTTAGTTAAAAACGTGACTAAAAAGACCATGCATTCCATCACACCTGCAATATGCATCTGTAGGTC
Organism: Allygus modestus; assembly: GCA_963675035.1. NCBI lineage: Eukaryota > Metazoa > Arthropoda > Insecta > Hemiptera > Cicadellidae > Allygus > Allygus modestus. Next base: position 485,666,196 of record OY776112.1, on the reverse strand, counting down.
TACTTCACAACAAACGTATAACTGTCGATTGTTAATATCAAGTAGAATTATAATGAGAAATTTCAGATTATTCATTTAATTTCTCACACACGATAATCAAATTCTTTCTATTACTTTTACGAGTACAAATTCCAGACATTACATCACAAGTTTAAGGGAAATGTTACATTTACTTGTGGACTTGATGAAACAAACAATTTATAATGTTCAAACTTTTAATTGTCATTTTTGAGATCGGATTGGAAATTATGTTCAAACGTATTATATATCACTTTCACCTATCGTCTAGTGTATAATTTATTAGGATATTTTTTTAAGTAAAGTTAACGGGTTACCTAATATTTCAAAAGGCAGAAGTGAGACAAAATTATGTGGACCATTATGAAACTAAAGCTATAAACCTCTTTTAACCCAGTGATAAATATACATTACAAAAGTAAAATAAAAAGGAGGGATTATAAATCACCAAGACGCAGGAGTGAGCGACTAGGACACTCGAGGACTCTTGACAGAGAGGATCAGGGAAACGCTCCTTGAGTTGAGACTCTGACTGTAGAAACATTGAGTGGCACTCTGGACTGACTGCGATAGTATGGAGAGACAGTGGACACTAATATAGCATGGGGGACTCTATAGCTGTAATGGAGTAGTAATAGTACTATGATACCAATCTCTAAGCATCATAAGGGGCAAACTAGAGAATATTGAAGTCTCCATGCATTAATATTAACACAGTAAAATAAACGATCTTTAAGAGTAATTAAGCATAAAGAAAATATCTAGTAATCACTGTTTTTTGGAAGATATCCATTCTTTTGGAGGTTAATATTTATTTTACAGTGAAAATGTAATCTGTTATCCGAAAGTGTTTCTACAATAATAAAAACCCAAACCGTATCTTATATATTATTTATCTAGCCTGATTTTTTGTCAGTCCGAGAGATCTTCTTTATTCTTTTATCAAATTCCATGATTTACCCCTCATTTTAAAGCTTATCGTGCCGGTTATTGACAAATTAGACCCACGGGCTAAAAATTTACCGCTTCTCTGAAATTGGAATACTGTAATATGAAAGATAAATAAAAGGAATAAAAGGAATTGTTTTGACCGGGGCGAAAATGTAAACGAAAGAACTGGGTTTTAACTGGGGCGAAAATAAATTTAACTGGGTTTTAGCTAATTTAATTTTAGATGAAAAATGTTGCAAAAAATGGACTAAGATATTTTTGATTTGTTTGAATTGATTTTAATTTTAATTTTAAATGTATTTTAGTTTGTTTTCCTAGCGCTATATTTACGGGAAACTGGATATGACAGATTGAATATTGACTTTTTCTGGTTAACGACTTAAAAATAATCAAACTAGGAACTGTATGGACGTTTATCTGATAAAGCAGACTTTAGTGAAGGCTTCGCAGCAGATTTCCTTAAATCTAAAACTGGAAATAGCCCTATTTTTTTTTGTAATTTGGAAATCTAATTTAACTTATTCTGTGAAGAGTCACCACGGCTCTACGCCTTAAATCATTTTCAAAGTCAACTTGGCTTTTTAAGCCTTCCACAAAGTTAATGACTCTATTCTGAAAATTTAGAAACCAAAATTAATATTTTATTGACTTTTTAAGTATATAAAATATAACAAACCATTTAAAATACTATTTTTAACTTACCTTTGTTTATAATAATATTTAGAATACAGCATAATAGCAAAACGAAATTCGAACATTTAATTCATTATTTGTCACCCTAATATATCACATATGTTCCAGAACTGAAGTTAACCAACACCATGGAAACCTCATCACAATTGCTAATACTTGGACAAAATACTGCAAAAGTGGCGAAGACGCGAAGTGAGTCGGGGTGAAACCCCTTAGTATCAATATACATATCCCCAATGTCTCCCCCCTCAATATGCTAAGTCCTTCTGGGCCACCAAAATTCAAACACAGAGTCTTCTATCTAGGGTGGCACACTCTCTTGCGGAAGTTGCAATTTTCCATTTCGTTGTCTCCACAACAATGCGACTTTCCCTTTCGTTGTGACTTTTTCAGTTTAAATTTGGTTTTGCATGAAAGAGTTTCCACAAGTGAAAAATTAGTAAGCAAAAAAAACATGGGGAAAACAAAGAAGCATGCAAATTCGTCATTTAATATCCGTATTTACATAATGACAGTTAAATACCCCCGTCGCAGCAAACCTGCATACTCAGCGAATTTCCAATGAATTATAACATAACACACTAAGCCACATAACAGGATTCATAAGAAATATATTCACAAACAAGCGATATTTAAAATATTAATTATTCTCCATAAGAATAACATTGGGGATGAGTACGCAGGTTTGCTGCAACAAGGAACACAAAATAATGGGGTTTTATGCAAAATATCAATAGAACTCAGCTAAGTGAAGTCACATACCAAGTTTCATCCATATACATTCATAAATAAGCGATATATAACACTTTAATTATTTTCCATAAGAGTAACATGGGGACCGAATACCTAGGTTTGCTGCTATGGGAACCATAGGTGAAAAATTGTTTTTTTGTGCAAACAACAATAAACCACAACCAGATGAAGCTATATACTAAATTTTGTCAGTTTATGTTCATAAATAAGCGAGATATACAATTTTTCTTTTTCTCCATAAGAATAACATTAGACAACGTACTGTGTTTAGCACTTTCAATATCTCAGTAACCAATTGACGTAGAGCAATGATCAAGATACCAAATTTTTTGTTTTTTTATGTTGAATTCAATGGTGAAAATTACAATTTGATTTTAATAAAAATTACATGTGGAAACCCCAAAAAACCCATTTTTGGGGTACAAAACCCCCCCAAAACCCCCCTTCGGATGGTGCGATTTGTCTGGTTTTCGAACTCGTTCAAATAAATGGTACTTTACACGTTTGTACCAAATTCATTAAGATCGGACCTTTTTTACGAGAGTTATCGTGCTTACGGACACACATATATATATATATATATATAAATATATATATAAATATATATATAAATATATATATATATATATATATATATATATAAATTTGATCGAATGGTGTTTTTGGCATCTGGGGACCTCAAAATGAAAAGTTATCATGGTCTCGGGCTTAAGTCTTACCATGAGACCTACGGTAATAGCTTCTTCCCTATAGGGGAAATTCGCTAAAACGTAATTATACATTATGATTTTAACTATTGTAAAACCAAATCTACCTTTGTAATTGATATTATAGATACAAAAAATTTAAAAGCGTACAATAATAAATATTTAAATTCAACAACTTAATTAATTATTACACAACATGGTGATAGTTATAGAATAAAAATAAAAATAAAACTAAAAAAGTATTTTTAAAAGGAATAAAGGAATACAAACTATTTATAAAACAATATAATAATCATGTTTGCAAAACACCTTAATTTGCACTAACTAAAACATCGTACTTCGTTGCCATACCTATGAAACAAAATTACAGTATGTTTGAAGCGTGGTCATTGTTCTTTTTCCACCTTAACGTCACTTTGTTGTTCCCCGAGGTGTTTCAGGTGCGAGTCAAACGTCCGGCTTCATTAGCGCTCAATGGAGTGACGCTCATTAAAAATACGTCTGTCATGACACACATTTAATGTGACATAGTTATAACAAAAGAAACTTCTTCACTTGTAAATTATTTAAAGCTAAACTATTATAGTGGTGGATCACGTTAACATTGTTATCGTATGTAGGGGAAAAGAGGGTAGACACCCACCACATTGTAAAGCGAGGAAAAATAAGGAGAGTGGTAAGCGGAGGTGTTATGTTGTTCACTATTCATTCACTACATTTTGAGAAAAGCTTACTTTTTGGGCTGATGTACTATTTTTCGATCAATAATGGTTAATGGGGAACATATACGACAAATCACACCTTCGAAATTACCAAAACAAACCTATACATAGACTAACATATGTAATAAAAAGTTTAATTAAAAAATCTGCTAAAATGGTGGTCGTCGTCTAACGTACACTCTGCCATTATCTCCATCTCTTTCCATAATATATCAAAAAATTACATTGTTAAAATAGTTCTATTACGTTTTTATACGGTTAAATTAGTTAGTAACAGTTATCAAGAAGAGAACTGATAAATTAACTAAAAAATAAGATAATATTTTGGAAACAACTATTTTTGTGCTAAATTAATGAAATATTATTGTTTTAAAAGCTCATATACTTAAAGGTTTTTAGGCTTATTCAACATCACAGTCATCTGAAGCTCCAAATTATAAAACTCAAAAGTTACAATAGTTTTTAACAAATTTAAAATTATCAGTTAAGATTTTACCTGAAAATACTATATATACAAATCTAATAAACTTGCATTTTAAGTAATTAATACAGAAAAGTCATATTTAGTATATAAGGAATTGGAATACTTTAAGGGCAGTTTACTGTGTAACTGACATTTTCTGTCAACAGGGTTCTCCCTCAAAACATCTTCTCTTGAGCTAATATATTTTTTGAGATAATTTTATTACATCAACTGCATTTTAGACGTAAATATTATTTGCAATTCATTTATAAAACTTCGCGATAATTAGTTATTTGGTTTAATTGTGCTTTTCCAAATCCTCCAAACATTGAATATTGTACCGTATTGTACATTACTCAACCAATTAAGAACACTGAGTGTTTAAGGAAGTTGAAGTATTACTACATGTTGTAGAAAATATATCAATGAAATACCCTGAGTCACTTTGAATAGGATGAGATGTGAGTCAAGGAGAAATATAAAATCGCGCGGGCTACCACCATTCGTTTCCCTTTCAAAAGACATTGTTATCTGAAAGTTTGGGACGAGATATATAAATTACAGTTAAAGTATAGAATGAATATTCCATTTGTGTTGTGAATATGCTCCTTGGTATTTCGGAAGGCGTATATTTGAACTTGTTTATAAGTTTTTGATTTAACCTTCAAATAACCTCATTTTTTATCTGAACGATGGCACTAAAATAAACATTTCACGGTTTGACATACACGGCTTAAAATTATTTTCGATAAAAACATGTTTGAGGACTTAAACAGAAATGTGTGTTTCGTCAGTTAAAATAAGCAATTTAATCTATTGAGCATTATTTGTTATGATATTCCTTGATGTATTTATTATTCAAGTCTTAAATGAAGATTTCATTTCAAAACTATTGCTCGTTCCACTTTTATTATTTCCAAAATTTTTAACATTTACCAAATGTTTTTGTCTAAAAAAACTATTATGCTATTAGATCATCTATTACAGTAGATTAAATGTTTACGAATATGAGAATATCGAACTAAATCGTCAATTAAAAAAATACAATAAAAAACACATTTTATAAACTTTTTAAATGCTAAAAGTAAATATAAATTCAATTGGTTTAGCTGAATATAGCTGATGGCAATAAATGTTACGAATGGTTAAAAAAGTTACGTAAAAAGTTTTAAGGTTTATATAACCCCTCTTTGTGCACTAATGCAAAATAAAAAACGCCAATCTATTATTTAATAAATTAAGTTTTTTATTTTAAATATATTTTTATTTATGAAAAGAGCTTCTAATTTGTTAAATGTTTTTGTAAAAATCACAGTTTATGTAACAACATAAACTCCTTCGTCATAAATATTATTCGCGAAATTACACAAAATAATCCACTTAGCATTATATTTTATTGATAGGACCGGTTTAAATCAAATAAATCCATCGCCTCCGGAAACGGAAACTGTCGGTAAATATCAAAACCGGAAATATCCTCCCCTTCCCGATACCACCGCAACCTCATTCAAAATTTTCCCTATAACTTCGATCATTCTCTTTCCTTTATAATTTCCGTAAAGTGTATTTTGTACAGTGAAATTAAATATCATGAGCCATATGATGTGATGTACAAAAATGTATTTTATATTCAAAATCGTAGTGATACTATTTTATTTGAAGAAACTATAAAAACTAAACATTTTTTTACTTTTCAAGAGGTAATTCAATGTGATTGCCATTCATTCTATTAAAAATATAATAATCTAATGTGAACAAATATCATCACTGCGAGTTGTATTTTTAACTGTCATATGTTTGCGTTTTTTTTAATGCGTAACCATAAGACTTTTATCATGCAACCAACGACCATATCAACGAATTAAGATAGAAGATCACTATCACTCAAAATAACTGAAAATAAAACTTCAATTCTTGTGTATTTGTATCACTATAGGTGAAAGGATCTTAAGAAGAGATATCTGCTGAATTGTGAGAATAGAACTCACCGCTTATTTATTGAATTTAGCTGATATCTCACAGAACTTGTTGTTCAAATGAAATTCTCATTAAAATCCGTGATCTAGGAAAAGTGCAATAATATCTTAATAGTAGTAAGTAATTTAAAACACTTAAAGTGACCATATTCCAAAGCAATATTATTTCTCACTCGACACAGATAGTCAAGTCGACATACACGAGTTACCATATCAGTACAGGGTGGTGTGATAACGAGTGTCAGGCACACTTGCTGCTGCATGTTAGTGATAAGAGCGTTATTATCTGGGAATATTAGACAGTGTCTCACCATCAACATTATAAACGCAATAGAGTTTAATTTACATAAACCAAACTCATTTAAGGCATATTGTTAAACCTGTAACCGATTTCATACCCATTACACCTGAAAATATTGTAAGTAACGTATTTTTCTACATAATTAAAGCGTAGGTTTATGCAGGATTATATCACTGATAAATGACCCTTATAAATACTATGTCCTGTTACTGACAGCTATCAAGATGCTATTATGCTGAAGATATCAGTGTAATGTTATGTTTCCGATGCAGATTTAACTTTAAGTAATTAAAAATAATCCTAATTCAAACGTTGTTAAAATTGTGATTAAAACTGGTAGTTAAAGAGCTTAATGTGGTTTAAAGAGAGTAACAAACTATGAAATTATTGATCGCGAAGCGTATCAGTCCAAAATGTGTACAGACATTGATCAAAAAGGAAAATGCTGAGAAATCCAGCCTCTTATGATATCAGATGTGGTATACAATTTTAAACTAATAACTTCTATAAAACATAAACTGATAACATTTCTATTAATATAATACCAATGACAAAGTTTTATTACCAGTAGGGTGGGTGGGTGTTAAGTAAATGTTCCTGACTTGGTAATTTTAATGACATTGATATTGCTTGCCTAATGATAATCTAATAAATATTAAAACTTTATGTTGAGTGAGGAATTGGTTTTATCACATGATTTAGTAGGAAAAAAATTGTTTAAGATTTATTTGATTATATCCATTAAAAAGTATTTTTAATTGAACATCCCGGATAAATATTATATAAGCATATATGTTGAACTTGACCAACTCAAACAAAGAATGAACATTAAATTAAATAAATATAACAAATCTGGTATAATTTATAAACATAAACAAGTAGCAAAAAGTGCTATTTATTACATCACCATTAGTCACTCATAAACGAGCCTTATAATTACTATGTCCTGTTACTGACAGCTATCAAGATGCTATTATGCTGAAGATATCAGTGTAATGTTATGTTTCCGATGCAGATTTAACTTTAAGTAATTAAAAATAATCCTAAACGTAATATTTCTCGTATTTAAATATATTTATTCATTTGTTTATACATACATAAAACTTGTATGTTGTATATGTATGTTGCTTTAAGTTATTGGGGACAAAGTGTTACGATATTAATTTGAATGACATTATAAGTAATTAAAAATACTATATATAATATATTGACGTGGTTAATAAGAGCCACTTTACAAATTATTATTTCTTAACAAAATCGTAACTATTATGTTAATCATTACAATGGAAATTGTATGCTGCTTTACAAACCGTAATAGATGTATCATGTTTTTATTTGTTACTAGTAATATTTATTTACAATTATTAACATCGGGCTATGTTTTATATAGCCCTAACATTATTATTTGTTGTTAACATTGATTATTTAACAGCATTCCTGGCAATATTTTTTTTAAGTTAACTACACTAAGAGAGTTTTGAGATTTAAAATAATATAACGGCTTTTAGACTGTAGCAATTTTCACTTGATATGAAATTTCAATAACAAGAATTATTAGTTCATCCGTCCTTTAAAAGTCCTGGAAGACACCGAACTTGGTATGATACTTATATATGTCTGGCAAGTGTGGGATTTATTTCAGTACCACACAAATTGCTTTAACATTTGGATAACTTAGTGGCCCTGTGGTTCATATTATATTTTCATATATACAATGAAAAAACTATAAAAACTATATGTTATTTTATGGGCGTTCTTCTAATGAAGACCTTGGATCCTTGGACAGACGAAAGATGACCTAATCAAAAAGTCAAAACTTAATGCCATTGAATGTTTTTTGTGAAAAAATAGGCCGCTGTGGCGAAAATAAATTTCTATGATCTTGAGACCTTCAACTAAAACTAAAGAAAATGTATTATTTCTGAAATACTAACTTGGTTCATTAATGAAAAAAATTAATAATAGGCTATTTTAGGCACATTACGTTTGAAAAGACCATGGGTAGTATTCATAAATTGACTAAAACATTGTAATAAGAGTTTTAAGAAGTTCACCTCAACTTACAAGCTGGGTCGTGTTCTCCGCCAAGCCGCACCCAGTAACCATATCAGGCATCACCTCATTGGCCACAGCTGCTGTCCTCATCTGTGTGGTAATCGTGTGTTGGACAAGTATACAGGAGGCAGACAGCTGGAAATATAACATACAGACTACGATGTAATATTATAGACTACCACGTTCGTGATAGTTTGTTCTAAACCAAACAGAATGAATTGCTAAAACATGTTTAAAATATGTAAAATAGTTAAATATGTATAAGATTTGTTTTAAAGTTGTAAAATATCTGAATACAACCTTAAACCTTTCTGCGAAAACTTTTCAGCAGATATAATAAATGTTTTTCATACACTTTTAAGTTATCTTGGCTGTCGTGGTTAGGCACTCGGCTCTGTTACAAAAAAAAAATAAATAAAAGTTTTTTTTCTCAAGCAACCATAGGCAACGGAAAAGTTTTTTTTTGGTTTTCTGTAACGTTAGGGAATTTTTACGTGGCGTTTCGTTGTTTCTTTGAACGTTTTGTTTTAATGTGCGTCTGTTAGTTTTTTATTTTTATAATGACAAGATAATTTGTTTATTGAAATCGTCACTATTACCGTAGGACTAACGCCGCATAACCTGAAGGTGAGGAGTGTCTAATAAGATTAAATCATTTGGACACACGCTTTAGTAAAAATAAGACAGGGATTGCAATAAGCTAAGGTTTACTCATCATACAACAACATACGGATGTCCTCCAATTATACTAATCAATTTTCCATGCTTGGCTGTAATTCATTAAGTAACTTGTAAATGTCTTTACTCAAATTATTTAGCAGTTTCACTATGACATATTGTACTCGGATGTTTTGACTTGTCGAGCATTATTAGTTAGCGATTTATTTGTTACTGATTATCTCAGTTAAAATTGTAAATATTTTATAAATATTTAATAAATCTGCAACCAGTGGTATACTCAATATAAAGGTTCTGCTCTTTTACTATAACAGATAAAACCTGTTCTACAGAGATAGATTCACTTTGAGGTAAATACATATCTTGTTGACCTTCTCAACTAAAGTGAGGGATTATTGTATATATGACGTGCACTGCAAAAGCCAAGAGGATACAATTGTTAACCAAGGCAGTTGCCAAACTTGAGTGAAACTTTGTTGGGTGGAAGCTCAACTTGGAGACAAGTCGAAATCAGGAGAGAATCTGGCCAGAGGCTCACCTTCCTTTTGGATATGAGGATACAATAAATTAAATAAATAAATACCAAATGTTAGTTGTTTATAACATAAAATACTTCATTACTAGCTACTTTTGCTAAAAACATCAATATAGCAACTTTCAACTGTATGAGTAAAATACTCAGTCACATACCCTGTATGGGAAAGAAATTATTCAATTTTGTTTCCTTTTTTTGCTTTCCAGTAAGTATAATTATTTTTTAGCCTCCATTTTCAATTCACCCACTTATCTCAGTTTGTAAATATATTACAATCCAGTAGTACCAAGAGAATATTTACTGGTATAATTTGTTTTCGGTGGGTTCGTCGTAAATAGCCTCGGTCCACAAACGGTACAGAGAATGCAACCATGTATACTTTAAAATATTCCTAAAATATCAACTCAAGAGAAGTAGCTCTAAAGTATAAATGAGAACGGTTGTTTCGCCAGCAAGTGGACCCTGTCAGCGGCACAGCTGTCGAGTTGTGGCTCTTGACTGTGGCTGTGGCTTGAGTGGCTCATACATAATCACTAACATTAACAAATGTTTGGATATTAAACCTGCGATTGGCCATAGTCTTACACCAGAAGTGAGATTGATGAGCAGAGTACAGCTTGACCGAGTTTATAACTTTCAACCCAACTGTTATAACTTTTTCCCAATATACTATAGTTAATGTTATTTTAGAACCGAATAATTACATGACAGAGTGCCACTTATTTTAGAGATATTGGTAGGATCACCTTACAATAAATTAAAATCTATTTAAATCATCAAAAATCAGTAAATTATCATTAATGTTTCAACCCATTACTTAAAAAAAGTTTAATATGTTCGCTCCATAGGAGGTTCAATGCGATAGAGCAGAGATTACGTCATCACTCAACCAAACATCCTAAAGTTGTGAGTGGTGCCACAAGTGAAACTCTGATCCCCTTGGTAGTACCCATTTCGAAAGGGGTGGTTGGTAAATATAAATTCATAATATATTCTGCATCACCATTTTTGTCCTATGGGACTAGAGTAACTTATCTTAGACATACAATAGTTATATTAATATTATAAGAGAAATTCAAGACACACAGGCCCATAATTTCATACCTATTAAATTTATATACAAAATAAGATTAATAAAATACAAATAAAACAAATTGTAATTAATTAACATCGAGTTCATTATCATACTAGTCGACCCGTGCGGAATACCAAATCTTGTCAGCTGACCAGATGTTCTTTTGTTTACATTTTCGCTCCTGTCAAAACAAATTATTCCCTTTTCTTATCTTTCATTTTATTAAAATTTCAGAGAAGCGGTACATTTTTAGCCCGTGGGTCTACTTTTCGTCATTAGCCGGCACGATAAGTTTTAAAAAGAGGTCTAAATCATGGAATTTGATAAAGGAATAAAGTAGATCTCGCACACTGACAGAAAAACAGGCTGAAGATATAATATATAAGACACTTTTATATAGTTGAACAACTAAATTTTTTAAAGGAATTCTTCAAATCATTCAAACTAAACAATAAACTGGCTTATTAAATTAGGTAATTAGTGAATTTCCTTTGGAAAGTGAACTATTAGCATGACCTGCACGGTGAAACTTAAGCCCGGGACCACCATAGAAGTTCCTAACGTGACCCCCTGAACACGTTTTGGGGAGTCGTTCAAAATTATATATATATATATATATATATAATGTGTATGCACTCTAGCGATCGCATTTTTTGTCCGATTTACATCAAATTTGGTAGGGACGTTCCTTTCTATAATCTGTTGGACAAGTTCGTTGGGCAAAACAATCGGAAAACTCTAAACCACCCATTTTTTGGGGATTAATCTTTCAAATTTCGAGTTTTTGGGCTCAAAAAGGGTCAGAAAAGCCCCAGATGTAAAATTAATACATGTAAAAAGATGGGAATTAGAGAGGCGAAAGTTTTAAGCCCTCTCCCGTCATTCTAGCATAAATATTTATCGAGTTATTAAAGAAAATGTGTATCGGCTAAACACAGTACGTTGTCTTATGGGGCTTTTACACTAGAAAAGCGTGTTATTCCTTTGTTAGAGTACTTTTATTACCCCCAGCAACCTTACGCCTACTTTCAAGCCTGTCTGGACCTTCTACTAACCTTATAATGTGCAACATTGTATTCCCAGCTTTGCAAGTAAATGAAACCAGGAGTATCAGAACAGCCAAAAAATCAATGTTTTCAGATTTCAATAAAAATTGGAAAAATGTATGTTTTTACACTGATTTTGAGTTTTAAAAGTTTTTATGTGGAAATTCACTTCCCTCACGTCAGCGTGCTGCGTGCGAACTCGTTTTGTTTTAAAATTAATTCCCTAACAATATTTATGTTTAAACTAAAAGTAATGCATTTATTCTTGGGAGAGAGGTTTACAATTTTCTAGCGTTAAGAAAAAAATGTTTTTTAAGCTAGCAACCATGGATGAATTTTGTTCCTTGTTTGCAATGAGTTATTTCGCTTGATACAATGTTTATTTCCTTTCAATCAACCTGCCAGCCGAACGTTATTCAACATTTGCTTAGTAAATTATAAAAACGTCTAAAGATAATGTCTTTTCACAAATATTACATAAAAAACTGTAAATGTTAAGATAAGTATATAATATAAAATTACTTATTCTAATCTAAACTCGCTTTAATATGATCCCAAACATAAGCTGTCGGTTCTGATCTGTCCATAATACAATCAATAATTGATTTATGTGATTGAAACCATAAATATAATCAGTAAGTAAGTAATCAATAAATTTGCAAACCATATTGCCAAATAAAACTTATTAAAACGCCTGTGTGTCTGGAAATATAACTATATACGTTACAACTTGGGAACGATCCTCCTAAACTAATTATTTAAATTAAAAAAGAAGAAGAAACTACGTTTTAACCGAATTCGAATCATATATCTTTATTAAACAAAACCTGGTCCAACAAATCTTAGAACACATAAAAGTGAATGGTGTATTTGTTGAAACACCACAGACCGTGGGTTATCAGTAGGTTCAAGTCCAGTTAGTCACATGCGACGAGTCAGCCTTTTTGTTGTCGCTGTTAGGTAGTTCTCTGTGTTTATTTGCATTACAGAGTAATCCTTTTGCTCCTTTTTTGGATATAGTTTATCTTAAGTCTATTTTTTCAAGTTTATACCATCCGCTTGGAAAAAAATCATAGGAGCAGGAAAACCACGTGTGTACTTAAACAAATCTACGAATTTACTCAGCTGAACGAAATAAAACCATGTATTGTCTCAGGCTTGACTAATGTTCGTTGCAGGGAGTGACCAAGAAACTGAAAACTGAAAAGCAATTTAAATTTTACGAAAGAGTATTTAATTAATTTTAAAAATAGCGACATGATATTGAATACCATAAATATTTCTTTAGGTATATTCCGAAAATAATTACCTATCCATAAATTTTACTAAGATATAAAACTTGCCAATGATGTGCTTATAAATATAATGTTAAAGAAGCCTAACCACATTGACAGCACAATGCCGTTACTAGTCGTTTATATTAGGATGTGTCTGTTATTAGGCAAGTCTAAGTGGTGTCTCAAACTTAAATGCACTTAATATTATTATATTCTACTACTACTATTAGCTTTAGAAACCTAAGCATACATTTGTGATTAAATCTGGTTCATTAGTGGACGAGGTGCTAAAAAGTACCTTGAAGTGCCTTGATGTTTTAAAGTATAAGTCGGTAATATGTTTTGAGTAATACGTCTGATAAATACAAGTACAACATATTGGCCATCTCAATTTATTAGTTTCTCGGCTTTCAATTTTGGTTCTTTGAGTTCTGATTTGGTTTGCCGCTGTTAACGGGTAGCTTTGAAAAGTCAAAGTATTTATAACTAAACAAACAATTCCAAACATCCATCAATCTACACGATAGTACACATCTTCCAGAGGTCATGCAAATTAACAATACATAAGTTTCACCCAAACTAAATGATTCTGGTGAACAAAATCAGTTAAACGACAACGTGCCCAGTGTCACGGTGGTGAGGGATGGCACCCACGTTCTAGTACTTTTTGAGCTATCTATAGTTGCATATATAGATAACAAACTGAAAAAAAAATTGGCAAATGAAATACCCAAACTTGCGAAAAGTATTAAACTATCACCGCCTCAAAGTTGAAAAAATGCACTGAAGTTTAATAATCTTATTTACAATTGATATTTTTACAATAATAAGTAACAAAAACCATCCCGACAAGCAAACTAAAATTGGAAATATGAAAATCAAATCTTGATGTTAAAAAATCATCATAATCAATTGTGTGAAATCGATGATTTATGGTTTATTTTAAAGAGTGAAAAATTGTAAATTGAAATTAAAATTGTATACTTAGCAGTTTCAGTGATCATAATTTCGATATTATAATACAATTTTAAATTTGGAATTTTTGGAAATTTTTGAGTACGATTATACTTTGCGATATTAAAATTATTCTGATTTAAATCGCTAGGAATTTTTGTGATTTTTAAATAAGCCATAAATCGACTATATTGGATAATTCGTTGAGGAGGGACGCGCTTTGAAAGTTAGCATCCTTATGGTTGAAGCAGGTAGAAACGTAACATTGTAATGACTAGAGCGCCCTCTTAAGGATAATATGGTGCTTAGAATGATAAACCATAAGGAAACACTTGAGTGAAATAAAAGTCATTGTAAACAAGTTACAAGTTGATAGAAAGTTGTGCCATGAAAATGGTTATTCGTTGGAATAACAATATTGTGATATTTTAAAGACAAAGTACAGCCTCAGATACGTTATATGTATACAATATGACGTCGTCAATGAGTAACAAGCTTCCTGTTGTGGTAACGTGAATAGTGTTTACAATGAGCGCGGTGTCTTTGACTGAACCTCCAACGACCTCCAGGGCCTCGTTAGCGTATTCCCATTCAACACTTTCAACTCATCTACAGTTATGGAAACTGTAGTTTATTTTATAACAAATAATTATTTTTATTTTCGTTGTGCATAAACTCCATTAATATGAATTAGTTTATGATGTACAATTAAAAAATATGTTTAGGAAACGATGAAAAATCGAATTTCCGTCCAAAACATTTGTATTGAATTCATTAAACTATACATACTTCACTTTAAATGTATCATATTTACTACTACCAACAGTTATACAAATATTTATGAACATAAAACTAACAAATTTTTAAAATATCAACAGTTTGTTATTTTGTGTATATTAACAATCCAAATTCCGGAGTAGTAAATTTGTATTTCAGATGTATGACCTATAAAACTCTTTATATCATGAACTTCCGATTCAAGAAAAAACCGGTATAGTTATTGATACAGTTACAAACAATATTTTTTTATGTATTTAGGCAATTAAAATATACAGCCGAGGAAGATATGTCACTTAGTAACTTAGTTGTGAGGAAGATATGTGGCAAATACAGTAACAAGCACGTCTCCAGAAAAATGAAAGTGACGACATCCAAGGACTGTCTAAAAGAGAGCTTAAAAAGAGGTTGAAACTAGCTGAAAGACAGGATATATGTATCGAGTTCTAAGAAATTTTAAAATGGAATCAGTAGCTTTTATGAAAGATTTAGCTACTTTGAAATATGAATATTGTAAAGGGGAAAAAATTTCACTTAGACAAAAATCTAAAGCTATCTTAAGGTGTTAAACTTAACTTGAACAAGAGATTATTAGAAGCAGGCTAAGTCAGATAAAAGAAAATTTAGAGGAAATGTCCTAACTATGAGGGAAAATAATTTAATTCGTTGCTCTCAATATTTTTCTCGTTATAAAAAAGGAAAACCATACACTGTGAATTCAATCAATCAATCAATAATTCCCTTATTGCCTTAAAACTTGTACAACCATTGGTATGAGTAATATTTTGTCATCATATTGTTTACTATAAAAGGTGACAGAGGTAGCTCCTCAATTCAGTTTCAGTAATAGTTAAGTATGTTTTGAATATTACGTAGCATAAAATTTTAATCACATTAAGGAAAGTCTTGATTTGACTTGATTTTAACTATTGTCGACGGAAGAGGTTAGTAGTTTTGTTGTCCAATGAAAAAACATTATCGGCGTTTATTTTGGTATATTAATCTTTTTGTGAAAATCCCTTTACCATTTATGAACTTTAAATATTATTTATATATATTTAAATGGGTCTAAAAACAAAAACAAAATTTCCCAGAACATTATGTAGTTATTCTCACGTAAATTATCTCATAATGTACATGAACCCACTCTTAAACGTACATACTTAGATTTAATCGAATAAATCAATTTTGAAAATGTTGGTAGTTTTTTTTGGTAAAAAAGCTTGGAGGTCAAGAACAATTTAAAACAGGTTTTTTTAGGATTCCGGAAATGAGAGGGGCGAGTTTCTCTGACTAATGCACACCTTCCCAACAATGCTGATTTATTCGCACTTACTCTTTCTCTTTCCATCTCTCTCTCTCTCTCTCTCTCTCTCTCTCTCTCTCTCTCTCTCTCTCTCTCTCTCTTAATTGTGTTCCCACACTTGCAAGGTATTAGCAAGCATTTCTCGGTTTGGGTACAAGTTTTTAAATAGCATTACGAGATGTTTTGGAGTGAAATTCAGCGTCATAATGAATTTAGTTCGAGGTAAAATACAAAGGTACTATAAACATCATAGTAACCGTTTTAATTAAATGATTCTGGATTTTGTTTTTGTTTACAAACCACCGTTTTTACCATATTTACCCATAGTGTAAATATTTTAACAGTTACTATTTAGATTTATCGTCCAAATTTCAATTAGATTATATCTTACATACGTTTCAGAACATTTGTCCATCATCAGAGACGTTAAAACAATGACTGTTTTCTATTCTGGAAAGATACTTTTCAAGAATTGAAATAAATAAATATTTGAAACATGATTATTATCTTATGAAAACAGCCCTGATATGTTCGTTATACTGCTTAAAGTTAATTCCAAATTTCCTTAGTAGAACGGCAATGCATTCATTTATTAATCATTCAATTATTACTAGGGTTAAATCAAACAGAATAGTTATATCCCTTCTAGTGTATTTTGATTTTGAAATTGGTTTAGCTTAAAGTGCAAAAATGAAACATTCTAAGCAAATTCAGTGAAATAAAGTTTGCATTTAATACCATACATGTAAAAACGTATTATGCGCAATATAACAAAAATAAAACTGAAATAACCATTTGTAACATTTGTAAATTATATATCAGAAACTTACAATTCATGGGTAGAATCAGATTATAGGTGTCAATATTCCAAATATAAATAATAATACCTCCGTCGCAGCAAACCTGCGTACTCAGCGAATTTCCAATGCATAATATATGTCTTAATGCCATATAAAGCCGCATACCAAGTTTTATAAAAATATATTCATATATAAGCGATATATACAATTTTAATTATTCTCCATAAGAATAACATGGGAGATGAGGAAGCAGGTTTGCTGCAACAAGGAACTAAAAAAATGGGTTTTTATGCAAATATCATTATAACTCAACAAGGTGAAGCCACATAGCAAGTTGTATTAATTTATGTTCATAATTAAGGGAGTCATTAAATTTTACTTATTCTCCATAAGAATAACATAGGGGCTGAGTACGCAGGTTCGCTGCTACGGGGATAATCAACAAAAATCAATTTTTTGTGCAAATATCAATATACCAGTACTACGTGACCCCACGTGCCAAGTTTCATCAATATACATTCATTAATAATGGAGATATCAAATTTTATTTATTCTCCATAAGGATAACATTGGACAACGTACTGTGTTTAGCACTTTGAATATCTCTGCAACGGTTGGACGTAGAATCACAATTTAAACACCAAAATGATTGTTTTGTGGAGCTGAATTGATTGGTAAAAGCAAATGTGAAGTTTACATCAAAATTAACTTAGGAAAAGCCAAAAACCTTTTTCCCATAAGATTAACATAGGAGATTTTATGAGCAGGTTTTTTTGGATTTTCTCAGCAACCACTTAACCTAGCTTAATAATTCAAAATACCATATTATTTGTTTTTTTAAGCTCTATAACATGGTCTAAACCAAAATTAAGTGTTTTAAAAATTTTAGGGTAAAAAATGCAAAAAACTGATTTTTGGAAAATTTAAAACCCCCATAAACCCCCCTTCCCATGGCCCGATTTTTCTGGTTTTCGAACTTAAAGTCATGAATGTCACTTTACACATTTGAGCCAAATTTCATCGAAATCGGACGTTTTTTACTCAAGTTATCGCATTCACGGACACATATATAGATATATATATATATATATATATATATATATATATATAGATATATATATACATATATATAAATTTGAACGAATCGTGTTTTAGTCATCTGGGGACCTAAAAAAAAAAATTTGTCATGGTCTCGGGCTTAAATCTTACCATGAGACCTACGGTAATAGCTTCTTCCCTATAGGGGAAATTCGCTAAAACGTAGTTAAATTATGACCTAGTCACATTATATACGTGATAGTATAATGTGTTGGTCAAGTTTCAGGTATTTATTAGCCGTAGAGAACATTTATTAAACTTAAGTTCTACGCACAAACTTAATGATAGAATAAAACAGATCATTGATAATTGCAATAATATTTCTAAGCGGAACGATTTGACAATACTAGTAGTGACATGTTCATGATAACTCCAGAGCTATGACTGAGCCATAATATCAGTAGAGTGTCAGCTCCTGGAGCCCTGATAGCACAGTTAGGATAAGTACATGCAAATGTCACCGTCTTTGAACCCCATGATGCAGTCATCCCGTCTACGTTCGATACGATATCTGCCTTGTCGAAATACAGTTACTAATTTACAATCAAATCATTCTTATTATCATGTATCTTAGGAAGAAACATACAACACTTGAATAACCGATGTAACAAATAATCTTTAAAGGTTTCCACAGAAAGGAATAACACTCTAAAACCTTTAAAATAAAACTTTGACATAATTAAGACTCACGTGTAATAAGACAAAAAGGTGTATGATAACTTTACTAACTAAACCGATATATAATTATTTTCCCCTCTTGGCTTTTTAATTCAGTACAATTTATATGTGGTGAACTTAATTCATCGGAATTTTGTTTGAATTCAAAATTCTTACAAAGTCACCTTTATAAAGTTATATTAATTAGCGATGCATGACTGATATTTGGATGTAACAATAATATATCGTTTTTATCAACAACAATAGAGGAGGTTAAGACAATATTTATCATGAAAAGCACTCGGGTCAAACTTGCTTCTATCTTTCACATTTCTTAAGCAGCCCAGAACAATAAGAAGTGCATGGCTGTTTCAAAATATAAACGCAAACATATACTTGCCACTAAGAAACAATAAATACATTTATAAATTCACAATATTGTGAACACATTCGTGTAATGAAGTGTGACCGGACAAAAGCAAGAGCAGATCCACTCATATTTTCTAAGGCACAGGTCAATCCATAAGGTAAAAATTTGAATAAAACAATTATTTTAATATAAATAAATATTGAATATATCCTCAGAATAACCTTGATTTGTGAGGTTGTTGATATCTAACTGGACACTGAGCTGGCAGTAGTAAAGTTAATAAGTTACAGTCGTTGTGGATTTCTCGCAAAAAATAGCGTGGTGATTCCATTGATCATCTAATTTTATGTTTCGTAGTTATTAATTTTACACTATATATGTGAGACCAAGTTATCGAAGAAACAGTTTATGTAGTTTGGAGGTTAATGCGAATCTTTTTAATCAATTCGTGGTTAATTTACAAACCATGTTTACATCGGATATAAACAACTCTGTGTCTGAGACAGACAACTGCACTGTTGTAGACACGGTACTTGGAATGTCTTCTACAAGATTTACTGACATTGGGTTACAGCAAGTTCAACACACAGTTCTAGTGTGGCAGCTACTGACGTTGTTCTTGGATTTATCACCCATTGTTGTAAAACTTATTATGCTTAACTGCAATTATCTTTGCCTCCCTTTTATGCTGTGTTCACACAAGGTTATTTAGGAATTTATTACACTCCAAACCTCTAAATATTAAACGAGTTCGCACGCAGCACGCTGACGTGAGGGAAGTGAATTTCCACATAAAAAACTATAAAAACTCAAAATCAGTTAAAATCATACAATTATTCCAATTTTTATTCAAATCTGAAAATATTGATTTGTTGGCTGTTCTGATACTCCTGGTTCTATTTACCTGCAATGCTGGGAATACAATTTTGCGCATTATAAGGTTAGGAGAAGGTCCAATCAGGCTTTAAAGTAGGTGTGAGATTGTTGGGGATGATAAAAGTACATCAACAAATGAATAACAGGCTTTTCTGAAGTAAAACCCCCATAAGGCAACGTACTGTGTTTGGTCTATACACATTTTCTTTAATAACATGGTAAATATTTATGCTATAATGACGAGAGTGGGCTTAAAACTTTCGCCTCTCTAATTCCCATCTTTTTACATGCATTTATTTTACATCTGGGGCTTTTATGACCCTTTTTGTGCCCAAAAACTCAAAATTTGAAAGATTAATCCCCAAAAAAAGGGGTTAAAGTTTTCCGATTGTTTTGCCCAACGAACTTGTCCAACAGATTATAGAAAGGAACGTCCCTACCAAATTTGAAGTAAATCGGACAAAAAATGCGACCGCTAGAGTGCATACACATATATATATATATGTCTATATATATATATATATATATTTATATATATATATATATATTTATATATATATATATATATATATATATATATATATATATATATATATACAATTTTGAACGACCCCCCAAAACGTGTTCAGGGGGTCACGTTAGGAACTTCTATGGTGGTCCCGGGCTTAAGTTTCACCGTGCAGGTCATGCTAATAGTTCACTTTCCAAAGGAAATTCACTAACAATACCAAATTGAGAGCATTACTACACATTTATTTATTTTATCATCTCTAATTGGCTTTGACTTATATAGATCGAATGAGTCTAAATTAAACTAAAGGGAAGATTTAAACTAGTGATAAAATAAAATGTCAACTAAGATTAGGCAAAAAGTTAGAAAATTAAATATACACTTAAACTGAATCTTAAATACCATTTTATATTTTAGATAAGGTTTCCTGAAATATGTCCTAAATAAATAACGTAGAAACACTGGGCCATTATACTTAACCAAGTTTTGTGAAAGTTCTAAAATTACAGTTCTCTCTTTAAATGTGAAGCTTGGTCTGTCCCCTCAAACCATCTTAAACTGCTTTTATTGCATAAGCCAATCGTTACTACGATTCATTTTATGTTTTATACTCTTAAAATTTATATATATTTAATTCGTTTTCTAAGGATTATTTCCAATATTAACAGGAAAATATTGTTTTCGATTTTTATTTACCCGATGATAATTCATTTACAGTCCTTGGCTTAAACGTTACGTATCCCTAAATTACACACCATCAGTGTAAATACGAATTAAAATTATCTAAGTAAATATAGTTTTTAAATATACATATACTCCAGATTAATATTTAGAAATAAACAGGTTTATGCCTAAAATAAAAAAATAAAAAGGGAATATTTCCCTATACGAATAAATGCATGGATCTCAGAAAATAAAATGCTGCATTTAAAAACAGTATTCCCACCTAAATTTGTCTAGGTTTATTATTTTATTTTGTTGTTTAAATTGGTAGCAATATTTTCATGTACTGACTAGTTTTGAAATCACTAATTTAATAAATGAGTAGCTTAAAATGGCAACTTTTGTACATGCTATATTGTTTAGAGAGTTTAAACAATATAAATATAAAATAAAGTACTTTTTAAAACACGAAATACCTTTGTTAAAAGATAATTCAAGAATAATTTGAGAAAAGAGTGGAGAATAAGCCGAATGCTATACTAAGTAAAAGAGGTTCATTATTAAATATTATATTCATGCAGCTCCAAGCCTTAAGTCATAATTGGTTAAGCATTTGATTTACCTTACAACAGAACACATTGTTAAGTTTTATTATTTTTTCAAAACAGTTAAGCCAAAACTTGTCTAGACGTTTGGGCCGCGACCGACCATCTCTTCCGTTAAACGTACTTGGAAACGTGGGACGTTTGTATTGTCTCGCAAAAAGTTGTGTTTAAATATGAAGTCTTGGGTTGTGTTCATGTAACTCTTTTCGTGATTATATTTTCTCTATACCAATGACACCGGCTTTACTTCGAGTCACAACATGGTGACTGCTGCCCAATAAACAACAAGATATTTCATCTTACTCCTCATTACAATAAATACAATTTCATTTAATTTAAAATTATAACTAAACCGTATTAATTTTAAACAGTTCATTTTAATTTTGTTCATCAAGTTTATTCATTTTTATCATCCTGTAAGTTTTGCATTTGTTTATAATTTAATATGATTTATTTTACGGAAATTAATCCGTGTTAGCACTATTGATACAAATACAACTCTAGTTTTCCCAAACGTGAAACGTTTACCACAACCTTTACCGGTATAAAGCTATTACCGGCGTAAAGTATCAAACACGAATCAGCCAGCTGGACCGACTATTCCCAGGTTTTATTCCATCAAGTGGTAAATGTTTATGTGAGCGAGCTAAACATGTTACGACTTGCATTCTTCATTCAGTGTTTATTGCTTTTCAAGCAGAAATATTTAATAAAGAATTATTTGAAAAATACATTCACCAATAGGATCACAATAACTTGTTTCTGAATAATGAACCTATTTCGAGAAAACAAGTGCTGTATCTTAAAGATTTATTCAATTTCAAAATTAAGTACCATATAAAAATAAAGTAACGTGATTTAAAAATCGTTTAGGTAAGGACAAAATAATTAAAACAATTCAATTATCATTTTAGTAAATGTTTAAGTCAAGAACATGGCAGAAAGTCATTAAGACTTAAAATTGCCAAGGACTTTTATTTAATAAGGACAGCAAGGAAACACTTAAGGAAGATGGGACCAAGATGGCATGGTCCCTCAGGGCCTTCGTGTGTAGGTGTCCTAAGGTATAAGGTTGCTTTTTGAGCTTGTTACGTTACACTACACGAAGAAAATAAATAAGTGATGATTCTTAAACACCTAAATACAACAAGAGAAGATATTTAGTATATTCATTTGGGGTTGAAATCTTTTAGGAGAAAAGTACTAAAGTTATTTATTAATTCAACACTTATTCTTAACGAAACGAAACGTCAAAAGAAATAACCAAATTAGTTTAAATAGGTTCAGAAGGTCAAGAAGACTCACGAAGAACATTAAACATTTAGTTGTGCTGAATTAGGTTGTGAGGATAATGAACCTTTGTCAAAATTTATTTTGTTATTCTGTATGATAGATTTTGTTATGATAGTACATTTAAATTCAGTTACAGGTTTCCTATAGTGTTATACGTATGAAATACAAATGAAATCCCACTATAGAAAACTAAATATGGATCTGTTGAACATTGTTAAATCCTTAATATTTACTTTTAGAATACGAATGTACCTAACTATCTTATATTTTAAACATTGCATATAGAGCGTAAATTTGATAAACAATGTCAAAATTTACTAAAAAATAAGCAATCAATAAACATCTAACAGTACTTTCCAGATATCCGTAAGTTTACAACCAGGGAGAATTGAAATGGAGATCTTTTGCCGTTAAAGTTGAGGAAATGAGATGGGTGAATTGCTCTGACTTATTAGTTGCGCCCTACCCAACACCACTGATTTATTTGAACTCCTCCATCTCGACGTTAAATTGTGTTTTCACTCTGAAATCCATTTCACCCGTTTTTGGTATTGGGTTTTAGGTAGTATTTTTTCTGACCTATTTTGCTGACAACTTTTACTTTTACTTTGGTTGCTAAATCATATATTGGTATAATATATTTTAGTGGTAATCGAAATACAACTTGTATTAATAAATACCCTTCCTGGAACTCTCGTATTATTTTGATAGAGGATTACAACTGTAGATTTCAAAGTTACTTGTATTTCCACTCGATGGGTGCCACGTCGTTTGGCCTTGCCTACTAGACAATTTCCAACCTACTATTGCATTGAGTGTCAAAGCCTTGTCAAACTGAGAGTACTACTTATTTTAGTAACACCCCTTAAACATGTTCACCAACAATATACAATTATTTTATTTTATATTTTAGCATGAATCAGCCAGATTGATCGACTATTACAAAGCTTTATGCCATCAAACCATAACCTTTTACGGGCTGAAACTGTTGTGTAACGACAAATGATGCCCAAAAATACGTTTATTTTTCTCGAATAGTATTTTATGAACACATGAATGTTAAAATATAAATAACATTTTTATACACAATGAAGGAACATTTAAATACACCTATGTAAATGCGGATACACTTGTATTAAAATTTGAAATACAATTTGCCACTTTTGCTTCTAAAAAAGGGTGAACTCTAAAAATGAGTTTGCTAAAATAATCATGCAGTTTACTTTTTATAACTTTTTACTTTTCCTCTGAAAGCATGAGATGTACATTTTTCGTTCATTGACACAAAGCCCATAGGAAGATTACTACAAATAATTGGTTTACAAGACTTTTGTATGGGGTACTTATACAATCAATCAGGCATTCTTGCTCATTGAAATATGTATATCAAAATGATTGAAAACCCATAAATAGATTTGTAGTAATTATATCAAGCCTAACTGAAACAAACTGTAGCTTTAACTTTTAATTGTTTCTCTTTGTAATTTCCTGTAAATCGTTACCTATAACGGAACCGTAACGCATTCTCCATACTACACTTCTATTGGTTATAACGAAATCTACTCATGAACTCTTTAGAAATATAAAAGCTATGGATCCTTGGTACAAAGTGATATCTTTCTGAAAATCTTGTAATCCTAAAACTAGGGGTTTTTAATCAAACTGCCCACAATGTGTTATTTTTAACCCACACGATTTTACTCTCAAGTGGTAACAATGCGATGGAAATATTATTCTCTTTATATAGAAAAATTAGGAACCAGTTTTTATAATTTTTGTATTATTAGGCAATTCTTTACAAGTTAAGGAATTTTTTAAACTTTTTCTAGTCACAAGAAAAATGTCGGCAAGTGCAGCGGTCAGGAAAGTCAGGCCCAAGTTTCACGGCTAAGTGACCACCTGTTCCGGAACGCCGAGACCAAAACATGACAAGTCCATTAATCACGTGACTGTTTGCCCCACCCCCCACCACCTCCCCCCCTCTATAACTCTTTCATCAATCCGACTTCTGGCGTTGAGAGGAAGTGAAAGTCACGTAACCAAGTCATTTCTGCATGAACAAGATTCTTATGGAAACACTTTGTAAGAAGATGTTGTTGTCAAATT
Source organism: Allygus modestus (assembly GCA_963675035.1). Classification (NCBI taxonomy): domain Eukaryota; kingdom Metazoa; phylum Arthropoda; class Insecta; order Hemiptera; family Cicadellidae; genus Allygus; species Allygus modestus. The sequence goes on along the minus strand of OY776112.1, from coordinate 485,640,930 downwards.
TTACATTATTAAAGTTATTAACTTTTTCCTAGTCAACTAGCTAGTTGCGTATATAACATCTATAATGAAAATTTTTCTGACCTCTGACCGTTTGTGTACATTTATTTTAATGCACATTTAAGTACTGTGTTTAGCTTTTTTGAGTATTTCGTATGTCTTTAAACCAATGAAAATGGCTTCATTTCAAACAACAAGATCGTACTCTTATCACAATAAATACAATGTCATTTAGAAATAGAATGTGAAAGTTTTATATTTATTGTAATTTTATTTGGTTTATCAAGTTTGTTCTTCCATATATATTCTTATAAGGTTTGTGTGTATTTCTAAGTTCCTATGATTTTTTACGAAAATCTCTCCTTGTTTGCGCTATTATATAAATACAAGTATAATTTACCAAAACATGAAACGTTGTTATCATCATATTTATCAGTATAAAGCTATTACCGGCGCAAAGTATCAAACATAAAACAGCCAGCTGGACCGACTATTACGAGGTTTTATTTCATCAAGTGGTAAACGTTTATGTGAGCAAGCTAAACATGTTTCGACTTGCAATCTCCATACACATTTTATTGCTTTGTAAGCTGTAATTTTCAAGAAAGAATAATGTGAAAGAACATCATGCGAGAAGATAAAATAACTTACTTCTGCAAAATTACCATATTTTAAATGAACAAGAGATGTCCCTTAGTGATTTATAAGACAATTTCAAAATGAAATAACCTGTAAAAATAAATTAATGTTTTTTAAAACAACTATGAAATAAGGAAAACAATTCAATTGTTATCTTACTAACGGTTTTAGTAAACGACATGATGGAAAGTCATCAAGCACTTTTATTTAATAACGGCAACCAGGAAACGTTACAGGAAAATGGGGCCAAGATGGCACTGTCCCTTAGGGCCGTCGCGTGTAGAAAACCTAAGATATAAGGCAGCTATTTGAGCTTGTTACATTACACAACAAGCTCAAGAAGAAAATAGAAAATGATTTATATACATAAAACATGTGAAGGTTTTTAGTTATTCAATCGAGGTTGACATTTCTTAGGATAAAAATAATGAAGTTGAACATTAATTTAGAACTTCTTATACTTAACGAAACCAAACGTCAAAAGAAATAACCAAAGCTAGTTTAACATAGCTTGAAAATCCTAGTAATACCTAGTAGACTCATGAGGAACGTAAAAGATTTAGTAGTGTTTAAATCGGTTGTGAGACTGGTGAACCTTTTCAAAAGTTACATGTTGTTAAGCTGTAAGGCAGGTTTTGTCAATGTAGTACCTTCAAATTTGGTACGACAGTTTTTCCCTCATTGTTATATGTATTTCAAAATTATCGTTTTTTAAATTCACACTACCAGCGGAAATACCACCACAGAAAACTATAAATAGATTTGTTGAACTTTTTTAAATCCTTAATATTTATGTTTCGACTACAAAAGTGCTTAGTATCAACGTTAATTTACTTATATTTAGAAAAAAATCATATGTAGCATCCATTTGATAATCGAAGTTAAGGTTTACACACAAATAAGCAATTCATGAACATCCTACTGTGCTTTCCAGTAATATGAAAGTTTAAAAACAGAGAGCATTGAAATAGAGATCTTTTGCAATTCAAGGTGCCAGTATTTCACTTTTAGTATTATCCTTAAAAAAATGTTTTTCAATAATAATAAAGTTAGTTTATTGATTATTTTACCGTGGATCAGCCAGATGGATCCACTATATAGCTTTATGTCATGAAACTGTTACGTTTTATGTGCCCAAGCTGTGATGTGAAACGAGAAATGATGTCCACAAATACGTTTTTCTTATCGAGTAGTATTTTATGAACATATGAATGTTAAAATATAAAAAAACTTTTTATACGAAATGAAGGAAAAATACCTATCTCCATGTGGACACACTTATATTAAAATTTCAAATACGATTTCCCACTTTTGTTTCTAAAAAATTAATAAAAAATGAGTTTACAAAAATAGTTATGCAGTTTACTTTGTACACTCCTTTACTTTGTCTCTGAGTTATCAAGTTTAACTGAAACCAACTGTAACCTTAACTTGTAATTGGTTCTCTTCTTAATGTCCTAAAAATTGACAGTTATCGAGAACTGAACCGCAACGCAGGATCTTTGTCTACATCTCACAAATATGCTCACAAACTCTGAAGATATATAAAAGTTAGGGTCCTTGGTACTAAGAGATATCTTTATGAAAATCTTCCAGTCCTAAAACTAAATGTTTTTAACATAATTTCCAACAATGTTTAAATTACTTTAAGAGATATCTCTATTCTCCATGTAGCCAGTGTTATTTTTCAACCCACATGTTTTACCTTTAAGTAGTAAAAATCCGATGGAAATAATATTATTCTATAGTAAAATACAAACCAGTATCTATAAATTTATTTTTGATTATCAGGACATTCTTTATGAGTAAGAGTAAATGAACTTTAAACTTCTTCTAGTCACAAGACAAATTACGGCAAGTGAAGCGGTCAGGAAAGTCTGGCCCAAGTTTCACGGTTAAGTGACCACCTGTTCCGGAACGCCGAGACCAAAACATGACAAGTCCATTAATCACGTGACTATTTGCCCCCCCCCACCCCCCCTCAATAACTCATTCGTCAATCCAACTTCTGGCGTTGAGAGAAAGTGAAAGTCATGTAACCAAGTCATTTCTGCACAAACAAGATTCTTCTTGAAAAAACTTCGAAGGAAAATTTTGTTCTTAAATTAGCATTATTAAAGATATTATTTTTTTCTAGTCAGATAGCTAGTCGCGTGTATTAAATCTACAACGAAAACTTGTCCAATCTCTTATCTTATCTGTACATTAATTTTAATTAATATGAACATTTTAGAACAATATCTTATGAGATTATTTAACCAACGACTCAATAAATACTTATAATATGAATAACCCTTAAATAATAACATAGTGTCTTTCGATTGTCTTACCACTCAAGATCATATTGTATCAGAAGTATGAATCTGAGTATAAAATCAATTCGTCATATTTAACAAAATGGTAGTGGCTATAACTAAATAGATTTTAAGTAATGATTGAACTAATAGAAATGTATTATTTAATCTTACGAACACAGTTTCACGTTGATTACCAATTTGTACCGTATATTCTAATCTTTATCGAGTTCCTAAACAAATTCCGTGAACTTAACTTACATTTCAAATAATATTAATATTATTTATTTTATTTTAGTAGTTATTAGGTCAAAAATTTAAACTAGTATAGTTTACTAAAGTGATTCGATAGCTTACGACATGAAAAGTCAAATATTTGTTTAGACATTTCTTAATTTTGACTATTAAGTGGAACTGCATAAATGACTGTTAAATAGCTTGCTTGGTATATGAGGCATACTGCCAATTCCATCCAAGATAGTTGACAAGGAATTTTTAATTTTTCTCTAATGATAACATAAACACAGTACTGAAACCTAATTGAACACACCTCATTGACAACGCGTTTTAAGTTAGAGGTAATGTACTGCCAGCGAAATGTTTAGTTGAAAGTCAACGTAACTAAAATACTTTGGTATTAGCCTAACGATGAACGGCCATTTATATAAAAAATCAATGATTCAAGGAGTTTCGTAACTGCTGCAATAATTGTTAACTATTCATACATATTCATAAACTATTCATACATAGTTGAACGAAGGAAAGATACGTTAAACAATGAAAAAGGTAAAAATGCTCCATTAATAAAGAGCGCGTGGCATTTTTATATTCGGCTGGACCTCAGTAACTTTCCTCATATGAGTTGGCAACATTTTAATTAGAAGGCAGATGGAATTCAAGCAAACTTCGGGACAAATTACTAAAATATTTTCCCCACCTGAGCTGAACCCTGCAGTCCAGTTTGAACTGAATTTTCAAGTGTTGTGCTGAGAAAAAAAAATTTATAATGATAGTTATTTATAATATTAGTTTTCCGTTTAATCTTATTATTGGAGCAATATTTTTTGGTTTTCAGCAAATAAATCTGTCAAAAAAGGTTGTTATATTTGCACATGTAATGCCATTTATGAAAAATATTAAATCGCTCGCCTTGTGAAACATTCCTACCAATATATCTACCGAAACAGCTTGGCAAAAATAACAAACATATTACTAACAATGAAAATATTTATCCTGCACGAGTATTAAAAACCCCTTTTTTAAGCAAAATTAAGTTTAGTCTTTGGTTTTGTATTCATTTTATAAATAGAACAAAATAACACGTCAGTATATGTCGGAGAATAACGTGTATCTTATATAATCTCAGCAATGTATGTAGAAAGTTGTTCGATGTTTTGTATCGAGTTATACTTAGTACGTTTAAAGTTAGTGTTGATACATATGTATTTGAAAATGGATTTACAATTAAAAGGATATTTATTTTAAAACACAACCAAGTATGTTTAATAAATACCCCCGTCGCAGCAAACCTGCATACTCAGCAAATTTCCAATGGAGATATAAATGTCTTAATACTACATAAAGCCACTTACCAAGTTTCATAAAAATATATTCACAAATAAGCGATATATACAATTTTAATTATTCTCCATAAGAATAACATTGGGGCTGAGTACGCAGGTTTTCTCCAACAAGGAACACAAAAAATTGGTTTTTATGCTAATATCAATATAACTAAACTAGGTGAAGTCGTATACCAGTTTTTATTCATTTATGGTCATAATTAAGGGAGACGGAGCATTTAATTATTATCCATAAGAATAACATGGGGCCTGACTTCGCAGGTTTGCTGCTACAGGAGAATTATGCAAAAACAATTTTTTGAAGCAAATATCAATAGACCTCAACGAGATGAAGCTGTATACCAAGTTTCGTCAGTATACGTTCATAAATAAGCGAGATAAAAAAATTTTCTTTTCCTCCATAAGAAAAACATTAGACAACGTACTGTGTTTAGCACTTTCAATATCTCGGTAACCAATTGACGTAGAGGAATGATCGAAATACCAAATTGTGTGTTTTTTTAAGCTGAATCGAATGGTCAAAATAAAAATTTGACTTTTTCAAAAATTATATGTAAAATATTCAAAAAACCCATTTTTGGGGTATATAACCCCCCCAAAATACCCCTTCGGATAGGTCGATCGGTCTGGTTTTCGAACTTAAAGTCATAAATGCTGCTTTACATGTTTATATTAAATTTAGTCAAAATCGGATAATTTTTACGAGAGTTATCGTGCTCACGGACACACACACACATATATATATATATATATATATATATATATATATATATATATATATATATATATATATACAGTATCGAACGAATGGTGTTTTTGGGGTCTGGGGACCTCAAAACGAAAAGTTATCATGGTCCCGGGCCTAGGTCTTACCATGCCGACTACGGTAATAGCTTCTTCCCTATAGGGGAAATTCGCTAAAACTACAAATATCTGACATTACTCAAATAAGTGCTTTTGGTTTTGGAATTTGCTTCAACCAATTCCTAAAACTTAATAATAGAACATGTATTTTTTTTTTACTAGCTAATAAAAAATAACCCTAATCATTTATGAAACAGTCCACCATAATCAGCAAGTTTCAATGACAGTATATTGTTTTGATGTAATAACTTCAAATAACAAGAAAAATAAATAAACAAGGTTGGAGCTATTTAATCAACTGATTGAGGGTAAATGAGTCAGAGTTGCCAACTTAAGCGGTAGAATATTAATGTTATACAGTAAGTAACCTTTGGTACTTGTAAATTGGGTCACATAAAACACCATATACATGTGTATAATATAGCTTAAAAGAGGAGTTCAACCAAAAGTTAGTTATATAAATCTCGCGGAAGCGCCCAGAGCCATTATATCTGACCAACCTTTGTAGAACTTCTAAAGTAACGTTTGCCTTTTAAAATATGGGTTTAATTCCTTTACATCCTTTTTTGTGTCTTACAAAGATATAGTTTTAACCATTTCAGTATACAAATATTTTTTCGTCAACAAATTATTTGGAGATACATACGTTGGCAATTTCATTTGAGCTTATTGCATTATAAGGGTTTTAAACCACAGTAATCAACTTGATTTAGGAAAATAAAATACATTAAACACTATTTTAATACTTCTAAATTCACCTAAATACTTATGCGAATGTGTATAAGGAAAACCTGCACATTTTAACTTACAATATAAAAGGAAAGGAGTTGAATTTGGGAATGAGAATAATTTATTTAACTAAGCTATCGTAGTTTTCTAATTCAAAACCACATATTTCCCAGTAGACCTGCCAGCCATTACTGATTGTGTGTCTGGTCTATTGCACCGACATGATCAGTCAGTTGTATCAACTATCACGAGGTTTTATTCCATCAGGCGGTAGCGTTTAACGTCAGCGGGCTAGACATGTTACGACTTGTCATGTCCACATACTCTTAACTGTGGTTTAGGGGGAGAATAAAACCGTCATATGCTAAAACAATGGGCATAAACAACGTAAAATCTGTCTACCAGCAAGTATAATAAAGTTTATAAATTATTTATTCAATAATGTTTTCTTCCTTTCAAGCCTATTTTTTTTACTTTCTTGGTTTGTAATTAGTTTTTCTACATTTTAACTATTAGTTGCTTCAGTTAGGTAATATTAAACGTAAAAATCGTAGACATATTACATCAAACCATTGTCCATTGTATGAAACCCATATAATATCAGACGATGTTAGGCAATCAGTTATATACAATAAAACATCCAGAAGACGTTCTCAATCGTTTAACCACAACAGATTAGTAGCCTCTACTGCTTTACAATCCTTACTTAAAGTCAAATAAGCACGTGAACTAATTGTCAGTTTAGCCTTGAGTTTCGCAGTTAATTAAATATGTTTGCGTTTCCTCAATATCAGCTGCTATGAGGATTTAATCATTTGTTGGCACGAATTCCCCTGCATCTTTAATGTATACTGAGTATGACAATCACTAAATACGTTTCTGCAAATTGTTCTGTAGTTTTAACTAGAACTATAAATACTGTAATTGTTACATTAAGTATACTTGTAAAAAGTGGCATGAACCTTTGCATCTTCGAATTATGATATCAAAATAACTTACCTCTTTACCTGTATTTCTACCTTGTAGCTGCTTTTAACAGCACATTTAAATTTATAATCAATTTATTTATTGGAATACAATTTAGTTTATTGAATGCCATTCATGCAACCTGTTTGGATAAGGTTTTTATCACATCTTAATATTAAAAAAAGACTAAAATAAAACATACCAAAGCAAATCTAAAAATATATTATACTACGAAATGACTGGTTAACAATTTCATAAACAATTTAGTAATTTTTTGTTCTCTATAGTTTACCTTATTCTTTTCGATGAAACATATTAATTTAGCAAATCACTTATTTACCAAAACAGTTATCATCAAACGAAAATAAAATTCCAGTATAATACATTTCTAATACGAATGTGTTTTATATAAATAATATCCATGATAGGAATTAAAGTAGGTTCAATATGTCACTTCTATCATCTTCACGAAGGCATATTTTAAATATCTAAGATGTTTTTCTAAGATGTAATTTGTTTTACTAATATCCATATGGATTCTGAAATGTTATGTATAAATTAGAACTTAAAAGTTGTTAACAATATTAGAGTATAAATTAGAACTTAAAAGTTGTTAACAATATTAGAATAACAATTGGTGTTATCATATTAGGAAAATATATAAACTATTAAGTAATTCTCTGCTTTTTGTGAATATTTAATGCAAAATAACAAGCACCTAGAGGAGTTAATTGGAATGTTAATGAAGATTTTAAGGGCTTATTGACTGAGAGAGAACAAATTTTAAATAATATAGTAACTTTAAATCCACTAACAATGTTTTCCAGTTGTAGGACTTAAACGTTTAGTGATAAAATGCAACTCTAGTTAAAATATAGAACTACATCATCATTCTCATACAACCGTGAATTATATTTGGTAGACTTATGGCACTTTATGGTACTCCGAGTGGAGACTTGCAGTGAATGTGACCCTGACTAATAGTTTTGATGGGAGCAAAGAGCAAAGCCCCCAGCATGTCAGAGCTGTTTACTGTGCCAGTCGAGCAGAGCGGCGTTGTATTTGTGTGGGACGGTGTTTGGGCGACAATGCAAACCGTCTGAAGTTTCACCATTATGAAGTCTCAGTTGTTTAATAATAAAACTAACGTCTCATAGCCAAAGCAAAACAGGATCTAAAGCTTTTAATTAAAATAATCACCATTCGTCAACTTTTTAATTAATGTTTGGTATGATAATTAATAAACAAATAGTATAATAGACATAGGTAATCTTATATCACAAAAAACAAAGACTGAATAGGTGAAACCCTTTAGACGGGCAGTACAGTAAGCAGTATTTGTATACACTTATCGTATTATTTTCTGTCAGATTGTTATGTTCTAATGCACTAAGAAGCAATCAGTTTATGTTCCATGGAAATAACAGTAGGACAAAGTACATTAAACAATCAATTAGACATCACATTTGAACAACAACAAAAATTGTTATCCCGTATTAGTAATGCCTAGTTTTACAGGACTAATTTGGTTCATCACTATTTAGCCTTTTACACAATGTAGCTTAATTTCGTCTTTTTAGCGAATTTCCCCTATAGGGAAGAAGCTATTACCGTAGTCGGCATGGTAAGACCTAGGCCCGGGACCATGATAACTTTTCGTTTTGAGGTCCCCAGACCCCAAAAACACCATTCGTTCGAGACTGATATATATATATATATATATATATATATATATATATATGTGTGTGTGTGTGTCCGTGAGCACGATAACTCTCGTAAAAATGATCCGATTTTGACGAAATTTGGTATAAATATGTAAAGCAGCATTTATGACTTTAAGTTCGGAAACCAGACAGATCGACCTATCGGAAGGGGTATTTTGGGGAGGGTTTTGTACCCAAAAAATGGGTTTTTTGAATTTTTTACATATAATTTTTGAAAAAGTCAAATTTTAGTTTTGACCATTCGATTCAGCATAAAAAAACACACAATTTGGTATTTCGATCATTCCTCTACGTCAATTGGTTACCGAGATATTGAAAGTGCTAAACACAGTACGTTGTCTAATGTTATTCTTATGGAGGAAAAGAAATTTTTTGTTATCTCGCTTATTTATGAACGTATACTGACGAAATTTGGTATACAACTTCATCACGTTGAGTTCTATTGATATTTGCTCCAAAACATTGTTTTTGCATAATTCTCCCGTAGCAGCAAACCTGCGTACTCAGCCCCCATGTTATTCTTATGGATAATAATTAAATGCTCCGACTCCCTTAATTATGAACATAAATGAATAAAAACTGGTATACGACTTCACCTAGTTGAGTTATATTGACATTAGCATAAAAACCCATTTTTTGTGTTCCTTGTTGCAGCAAACCTACGTACTCAGCCCCAATGTTATTCTTATGGAGAATAATTAAAATTGTATATATCGCTTATTTGTGAATATATTTTTATGAAACTTGGTAAGTGGCTTTATGTAGTATTAAGACATTTATATTTACATTGTAAATTCGCTGAGTATGCAGGTTTGCTGCGACGGGGGTATTTTGGTAAGATACAATTTATAAATAAATTCACGACGGTAAAAACCAATTTTTTTAAATTATAACCATTTCATAACTTTTTTATATAAAATATTTGTTTATTTTAAGTTTATTAATGGATGGTTGTAGTAGCATTTTTAACTAAAATAAGTTTTATTTAGGTATTTTTTTGTTGACACCCCGATATTTATTTTAGCTTGTAATAAGATTACAATAATGCATATTCAGAACAAAAAAAATTAAGATTTATACATTATATATATATATAATTTATACATGTGTCAAATAATAGGCTGTTTATCTTATCGTACAACTATAAATACCTCGAATCCATAAAAAAACGGAAATAATTATAGTTAAGATGCAGCGGGTAGCATTCGCATAACTTTTGTCAGTTACCCAAGTGCCACTTCCTTGCCAACAGCTAATGCCAGTTGATATCTTAACTTAATTAATTGATATTCCGCAGATTTAGTTCTATAAATGTATTATAAATCATTTTATTTACACAAATTTACAAGCTTTGTATATATCAAACAACAAATATTTGTATTTTTATTTTTATTAGAGTATTTGTGTAAATAGAAGAATGAAGCATTTTGAAATTTGTATTTTATATAATATAAAATAAACTAGCAACAAAGACTTGGTGTCAAAATGTTAAAGAAACTTTTTTACTTGTACTGTTTTGAAATTTTTAGCTGCTAAAAACTCATTGGCAGCACTAATTTAAGTTTTAAAATAGATATTACATGACAAGTAGGTACCGATTCTGAGTGAATAATAGTTTTCCCCTCTTTCATAAATAACAGCATTTATTTTAAAATATATAGAACTTCTTAAATGACTATAAAAGTATAAGTTCATCTTAAAATTATTACTTTATTAGTGACGAAGGTGGTGTACAGGGAGTGCGGGACTGTTTCATCTCTCAACACTGCTCGACGTCAACTATCCTCCTAGGAACTGTTCCACGCTGATACAAACTGGATCTTGTTTCCCTTGGATCTTCTTATTGGATAACACCTTGTGACGCTTTTACAGTGAACTGAAATACGGGGATAAATTTTGTGTGAAAATAATTAAACCTGACAAAAGACTTACACTATAGTGTTTTTAAACTGCTTTAATATAAGAACATATTTTTACTGAAATTTTAAACATACGAGCAAACTCTACTAATTTCGTGATAGTTTAGAAAACAAGTTAGGGATCCAAGCCCTATAAGTATTTTTAATTCGTTTTATTATAGGTTATGATGAATTACAGTTTTTTACAGAGCGTGAGTTTTAATACAATTTAACCTAAATTTGTATAAAATATTTCAGGTTTGGCCAGGTATCTGAGAAAAAAGGTGTTAGAACCTTTACCTATAGCAATATTCAACTCAATTTATGTTTAATGTTGCTCAATGGCAGACAAAAATAGGAATTTTGTATTGGAAAAATAATATCCCAGCAAAACTATTGAAAAAATGTTTTAGTGTTCTTAATAATTTGGTTAAAATGATCATGGATGTTTACCAAAAGAGAAGTATTTATATCATGTATAACAACTTAGAAGGGATAATCGTTATTTAAATTAATCGTATTAACCTGCAAAGTGTGCTAATAAAGGAATAATATGTTTGTAGTTGCATAGAAACCCTAAAATACCCAACCAAACCAATCCAGTACCTGCAGTACTGCAGTACTGCAGTACTGCTGTTAGTACTGCAGTTAGTTACTGCAGTAGTTCATGTAATTTTTATATCTATAGTGGTAAAATGAGAATATAGTAGGATGTCTGAGAAAATATCACATTTAATAAATCTTATTATAAAAGGCAGAAGACTTAATCACTCATCACTAACTCTCCAATTTCTATGCATTTCATCAGTTTGATACATTGATCCTACAAGGCATTAAAGTTACCATGTTTTCCTTATGGCCATTTAAAAATTCACTCAGCTGATCTTGATTCGTAGTAGTTCCACGGGCTAACCACAGAATTCAACACACTAAACTGTCATAATTTACGCGGGCAAAGCCGCAACGGGTCTTTTAGGATAATGTAAAGTACTAAAACGAATCACTAACAAGGTAATTAAAAACACAGCTGATTAATCAACCTTTGTCTGTTTTGAAACTTCATAACATTAGAAAGAAATATCCATGCAGTAAACATTGATTCATTTATACTCTGAAATCATATGTTCACTAAGTCAATCTATAAACCCATTAAATATCTTTAAAAAATACAATACAAAACTTTAATACCATATTTATTCACACCATATTTAATACGTTTTACTTTTTACTTTCTCCCCCTATACATAGTATATGGAGAAAGTATTGTTTTCGTAAAAATTTTCGAATTTGAGTTGTTAGTGGAAATATTCGTTTTGGTGCTCCCTGAACCCAAAAAAGTGGTTTTTACGTGATGTCTGTCTGTGTGTGTGTGTGTGTGTGTCCGTGTGTGTGTGTGTGTGTGTGTGTGTGTGTCTGTGTGGATGTGTACAGAGCTAGAGCCCTAACCTATGGGCCGATTTTTATGAAATTTGGAATGTAGGTGCTAATCCACGATATCTCCAGGCGTTTTTTTCATTTTTTTGAATTTTTGATTTTTAAGGGTAATTATCCCCCAAAAACCGCTAAAAAACATGAAAAATCCAAATTTTTCAAAAACGGCTCTAACGATTTTGATTAAACTTCCGTGGTTTGTAGAACTTTAGGTTTCCAACAAAATGACACCACCCGCATTTCTGGAAAAATTCGGATTCAGAAATTACAGGACTTAAAACATCCAAAATTCAGTTTTTTGGATTTTTCATAAAAAATCTTAAATGTTAAAAAAGATTACTATTCACCATTAAAAAGAGCTCAAAAAACTAAATAAATTAGTATTTTAAATTACTATTCTACGATTGCTAGTTGCGGAGAAAATTGAAATTTTCATTTAGCGGTAAACACAGTACGTTGTCCAATGTTATTCTTATGGGGAATACAAAAATAACTATTTCTTTCTTATTTACTGATCAATTTCATTTGATATGCAGGTCAAGTTAGCATTGACCAACAGATGATGTTCGAAATGTGTTGCTATTTAACTCTGGGGGGGGGCAAGGGGGCATTTCCCCTCTCAAAACCACTGTGTGTAGCAACGGACTCTATAGTGCCTCCCAAAAAGGGATTTGGGTGGATATTTCTAAAAACAACTACTTTAAACATTTTTCTGTACATTTATCTATACTTCATATTCTATATTTAGTAAATAACAAATATCTTTGTCATTAAAGTTTGGCTAAAAGGGAGAAAGTATGTGTCAGTTTCCTGATACCGTTTATTATATACAAGACAAACCCTATAGTATTATACGTTCAACAAACTATAAATTGTATTAAATACAATACTAAAACTATTTATTGCTCTGTTTACATTGACTGAACATGTGCCTATAAAGTGTACATTACACTGGTTTGGCAGGACTCCCCAAATGTTACTTATAAAATATAACATAATCCTGCTTCTTTAAGCTGTGGCAATTATTTTAAAAATTAACTCAGTTTAATTTCTGATTTATTTTAAAGTTTTATTTTTTTAGAAGTAAAAGTAGATTAAAGAATTGAACAGCATAAGTTCTCCGACGAAGGCAGCAATACGTCAGGAAATAACAAAATAATGAAGGTTAAATACACTTTTAACAATTGTTCTGGTCTAGAGCAACTTAATCGAAAGTCTGCTTTTGGTATTGGTTTATGATAATACGCATAGTTGAAAAGAATAGACATACATGTGATACAAAATGATCTGTTACAAAATGTAAATTAACCTTAACATGTATTTAATTAACATTTAGGATCCTAAATATTGACGATATTACTTTTACTTTCTCCCCCTATACATAGTACCTATATGGAGAAAGTATTGTTTTCGTCAAAATTTTCGAATTTGAGTTGTTGGTGGAAATATTCGTTTTGGTGCTCCCTGAACCCATAAAACTGGTTTTTACGTGATGTCTGTCTGTGTGTGTGTGTGTGTGTGTGTGTGTGTGTGTGTGTGTGTGTGTGTGTGTGTGTGTGTGTGTGTGTGTGTGTGTGTGTGTCTGTGTGTGTGTGTGTGTGTGTGTGTGTGTTTGTGTCTGTGTGGATGTGTACAGAGCTAGAGCCCTAACCAATGGGCCGATTTTTATGAAATTTGGAATGTAGGTACTAATCAACGATATCTCCAGGCGTTTTTTCATTTTTTGAATTTTTTATTTTTAAGGGTAATTATCCCCCAAAAACCGCCAAAAATCATGAAAAATCCAAATTTCTCAAAATCGGCTCTAACGATTTTGATTAAACTTTGGTCGTTTGTAGAACTTTAGTTTTCCAACAAAATGACACGACCCGCATTTCTGTAAAAATGCGGGTTCAGAAATTACAGGACTTAAAACATTAAAATTCAGTTTTTTAGGATTTTTCATAAAAAAACATAAACATACAAAAATATTACTATTCACCATTAAAAAGAGCTAAAAAAACTAAATAATTCAGTATTTTGAATTACTATTCTACGATTTCTGGTTGCGGAGAAAATTGGAATTTTAATTTTACGGTAAACGCAGTACGTTGTCCAATGTTATTCTTATGGGGAATACAAAAATTACTATTTCTCTCTTATTTACTGATCAATTTCATTCAAACTTGACATGCTTGTCAAGTTAGCATTGGCCAACAGAGGAAATTCGAAATATGTTGCCCCCTTAATAAACCTGGGGGGAATAGGGGTCATTTCCGCTCTTAAAACCACGAGTGTAGCAATAGCAAGGATTTAGGTGGATGTTTTTGGAAACAACTTGTTTACAAGATTTTCTGTACATTCGACCGTGCTTTGTATTCTATATTTAGTAAATAAAAAGTAATTTATTCATTAAAGTTGGGCTGAAAGGGAGAAAGTATGTGTCAGTTACCTGATACCGTTTATTTGGGTTGTTGATAATACTATTTTCCGTGCCGTACATTTCAAAGAAGACTAAAATATGGTTATCGTTGAATTCCTTTTTGGGCTTCACTCACTTAATCCCATACTTCATGCCTTTCCTTTCATTCTCAACGTATTCCTCTTTTCCACAAAGATTGTTTTTTCCCCTTTTGTCATCGGAAAATAATTTGTTTTTGTTCTTTGTGAGTTGTTAATTTTTGGTTTTTTAATGACACACTGAAAAAAACAAATAACTGAAGCCAAAAAATACATTTAACGATAAAAGAAACTTCACTTTAAGCAGAAGCACGCTTATAAAGGATAGTTTACTGGAAATTGAAAAATCATCTCAGTTTAAAGTAAAATTTTGATTAAAGTTTTAAAATTTAAATCTTGATTAAAGTTACTTAAACAAGTTATCGTGAGCAAATAAATACTTTTATAAAAATAATACACAAATATTATACATTTAAAATCTGATATGAAGAATACATCGACAATTTTAACATTATTTTGTTATGCTAAATGTAATTGAAAATAGCTAAGTTAGCGATTTGAAAACGTGATGAAGCTTGCCCCTGGATCTAAAAAGTAATACGATATTTTAGGAAATAGTTGAACTCTTTCCTATACGAAACAATGTCATTTACGCTTCATTGTTATAGGTGAATAATGTCTTACAGCTTCTCGGGTTAACGGTGCATTGTGTTCTGGACAATAGATTGTATTGTATAATCATCACGGTTTGGATATAATATTTGAAAATGGACAACACAAATATTGTGAAATAAGTTTTAAATGTTTAAAACGATTTTTTATACTATCATTTTATAGATTAGCCTTTTTTAAATTTATAAAAATCTTGGTTGAACTAGCAATCGAAGGCCTGACAAGTACACTCATAAGTAAAAAGATAATTTGTTAGTATTTGACGATGGTTTGTTGTCATGTTTAAGTAAAAAACTTGTGGCTACATTATTTCCAGGAATTTAAATAGGAAACACACATGATTAAAGGTAAGGTGGACTTTTTAGGACTATTGAGAAATGTAGAACGGGAAATAGTATAAATAGCTGTTTTTTATATGTTTGAGCATGTATAACTGATCATATAAATATAATGTTAAAAATATTTAAATTCTGTTATGAGGATAAATATTTATCTAACATGTTATTGCGTTTCACAAAAGGTTTACATAAAAATACTTAAAACTTTTATTGCATACTAAAATGTTACGTCTGAATTACACTTCTAAGATTTTAAGATTTTATTTTTTTACATTATTATTGCTTAAGTTTCAGCAACGTTTAACAAAATAAGTCCCACATTAAACTGAGTATTTACCGTAATCGAATACTGTATTTTCATGCAAGACGATAAATATACATAATGGTTGGTACAAGGCAATCATTCTCTGATTGGGTCTTTTAATGACAGTGTAACTGGTTGAAATCGATCCTGCTTAACTGTGACAATAAGTATCATGGTACTCAATAAATTAATTGTTTAGCTAACTGTAATAATATAATACAAATTATATTTTTTACAGTAATCGTGTTTTCTTAGTTTATTAAACTCATATCGTATTAAAAATCTAACAAAAACCATATCTCATTGTAAAACATAAGTTACACGATAAAGTTAACGATTTGTCAAAATAAAGTAAAGTTAATTTTATGATTAGAACTTTATAACTCTCTACCGTCTAAAGGTTTGCGTTTTTAATTTATTTTGAACATGTTAGTTAAAAAAGAATACAACTAAACTAACACTAGCTTCTATTCATGTTATTATTCTTTATCAAGGCTTTAAACAGTAGATTTCCCAAGCCCAACTAGGGACGCGGTGGGCAAACACATACACTGATGATACTTACACTGATGATACACTGATGATACTTATGTTGACACACATCTCACCAGTTGATAGTTTCTGTTGTGTTGGTTAATGGCCACGTTCTAATCACAACCTAGTAGATTGCTTCAGTTTTCAAAATTACATTTAGTATTTAAAATATAACGCTTTCAATAACACCACCATGATTAAACAAAATTAAAATAGATACAAACTATTATAAAAACGAAGTAAGCGTAAGAGTTTACATGAACATATAATCGTGGTATTGATTTTGTTATAAAACACTGGTGTGGTTAGACAACTAGATGCAGTAATGTGTTGTTTAAAGCATGACATTTTGTTCTAACTTTAGTTTTACGGAAGTTATACTTATTTTCATCCATAATTGCTCGTGTTTTAGGGAGTAAACAAAATATTTATACCGTAGGCTTTTTGTGTTAAAGTGTATTTTTTCGAAAACAAATATCTTTCGAAAACAGCAGCAATCATCGAAAATGTTTAAATACTAAATTATAAATAAATGAAACTGAGAAGGATTTCGCATATAGCGAAACAATTTACAACAACCGACGCTGGTATCAATATTTGTTACACACTTCAAGCGGTATTTAGGCTCTACTGGGCTTTAAAATCTTCGGTTCAGTTATGGTTTTTGAATCTAAACCACCACTAGCAGTAATGTGGATATATTTCGCTAATTTCAAGCCAATGCCAATACACTTCAATTTTGAGGTTGGCGTGTGAGCTTTCTTATATACATAGAGGGCGAACAATAGATAATCTATTAATTTCCCTATAATCTTCAAAAGGTTTAGACGAAAACTCAATTCCTTTAAATAAATACTTCAGTAACTTATGCAATTGATATACCTATTCAATCAGTACAAAAAAAAACAATGGTGAAACATGATAGCCACCATGGAACAAGCTAAAGTTATGCAATTAGATTAGTTTTAAGTTTTTATCAACAAATGAAAAGTTTGCTAATAAAATATTTT
This sequence comes from Allygus modestus, assembly GCA_963675035.1. Classification (NCBI taxonomy): domain Eukaryota; kingdom Metazoa; phylum Arthropoda; class Insecta; order Hemiptera; family Cicadellidae; genus Allygus; species Allygus modestus. The sequence goes on along the minus strand of OY776112.1, from coordinate 485,623,508 downwards.
TAAGAATATACGGTATTCGTCTACTATCCGGTGCAGTATATGGTTTCATGCGCGGAATAACATGTGGGTTCCGCACTCTGTCGGCAACCTAATGAACTACTTTGAATAATAAAATATGTTTATGTTCTAATTTATTTCACTAAAATAAAAAGCTTAGAAGGATTAATTGACAATTAAAAAAATCCCTTTACCTATTTTAGACCTTAAGAACTAGTGTACCAAATTACCTTTTCCTATAGTAAATTGATAAAGTAAATAATTAGTAATTAACACCAAAAATATTTGGATTAAAAATATTATCTTTATGTAGTTAAAGAGCTGTCTTAAAATGACTAGTCATTGTAATTCAACATCAATATGTGTTTCACAATATTTGTACTCCAGTCGTATTTATTCTTAACCTAACTAGGTTTGGTTAGTGCAAACAACACTTTCTAGTTTACGTGTAATAAGCTATAAGAACAAAATACCCCCGTAGCAGCAAACCTGCATACTCAGCGAATTTCCAGTGCATATTAATTTATCTTAATACCACATAAAGCCACATACCAAGTTTCATCAATATACATTCATAAATAAACGATTTATGACATTTTAATTATTCTCCATAAGAATAACATGGCGGCTGAGTATGCAGGTTTGCTGAAATAAGGAACACTAAAAATGGGCTTTTATACAAATATCATTATAACTCAACTAGGTAAAGCCACATACCAAGTTCTATTAATTTATGTTCATAATTAAAGGAGATAACACGTTAATTATTCTCCATAAGAATAACATGGGGCTGAGTATGCAGGTTTGCTGCTACGGGAACTATCGGGCAAAAAATGGATTTTTGTGCAAATATCAATAGACCACAACCAAATAAAGCCATATACTAAATTTTGCCAGTTTACGTTCATAAATAAGCGAGATATACAATTTTTCTTTTTCTCCATAAGAATAACATTAGACAACGTACTGTGTTTAGCACTTTCAATATCTCGGTAACCAATTGACGTAGAGCAATGATCAAAATACCAAATTGTTTGTTTTTTTAAGTTGAATTTAATGGTATAAATTAAAATTTGATTTACATTAAAATTACATGTGAAAACCCCAAAAAACACATTTTTGGGGTACAAAACCCCCCAAAAACCCCCCTTCGGATGGTGCGATTCATCTGGTTTTCGAACTCGTTCAAATAAATGGTACTTTACACATTTGTACCAAATTTCATTAAGATCGGACCTTTTTTACAAGAGTTATCGTGCTTACGGACACATATATATATATATATATATATATATATATATATATAATATATATATATATAAATATACATATATATATATATATAGAAATTTGCACGTATGGTGTTTTTGGCATCTGGGGACCTCAAAATGAAAAGTTATCATGGTCTCGGGCTTAAGTCTTACCATGAGACCTACGGTAATAGCTTCTTCCCTATAGGGGAAATTCGCTAAAACGATTCGTAGATTTTGAAGACGATTCGTAAATAAATCGAAACCAGTTGTGATACCATAAGCTACGAAAATATGAGTTGTTCTGCATGAAGTGAACGTACACTGGTACAAACTGGTACACTGGTGGAACATGCACTGTCCTGTGTGTGCATACAGGTTGGTTTGTGTATGTGATGGACCTCCAACAGGCAGAGTGTTACATGTATCTGCCCCTTATAAATCATGAAGTGAACGTGCACTGGAACAAACTGGTACACTGGTGGAACATGCACTGTCCTGTGTGTGCATACAGGTTGGTTTGTGTATGTGATGGACCTCCAACAGGCAGAGTGTTACATGTATCTGCCCCTTATAAATCATGAAGTGAACGTGCACTGGAACAAACTGGTACACTGGTGGAACATGCACTGTCCTGTGTGTGTATACAGGTTGGTTTGTGTATGTGATGGACCTCCAACAGGCAGAGTGTTACATGTATCTGCCCCTTATAAATCATGAAGTGAACGTGCACTGGAACAAACTGGTACACTGGTGGAACATGCACTGTCCTGTGTGTGTATACAGGTTGGTTTGTGTATGTGATGGACCTCCAACAGGCAGAGTGTTACATGTATCTGCCCCTTATAAATCATGAAGTGAACGTGCACTGGAACAAACTGGTACACTGGTGGAACATGCACTGTCCTGTGTGTGTATACAGGTTGGTTTGTGTATGTGATGGACCTCCAACAGGCAGAGTGTTACATGTATCTGCCCCTTATAAATCATGAAGTGAACGTGCACTGGAACAAACTGGTACACTGGTGGAACATGCACTGTCCTGTGTGTGCATACAGGTTGGTTTGTGTATGTGATGGACCTCCAACAGGCAGAGTGTTACATGTATCTGCCCCTTATAAATCATGAAGTGAACGTGCACTGGAACAAACTGGTACACTGGTGGAACATGCACTGTCCTGTGTGTGTATACAGGTTGGTTTGTGTATGTGATGGACCTCCAACAGGCAGAGTGTTACATGTATCTGCCCCTTATAAATCATGAAGTGAACGTGCACAGGAACAAACTGGTACACTGGTGGAACATGCACTGTCCTGTGTGTGTATACAGGTTGGTTTGTGTATGTGATGGACCTCCAACAGGCAGAGTGTTACATGTATCTGCCCCTTATAAATCATGAAGTGAACGTGCACTGGAACAAACTGGTACACTGGTGGAACATGCACTGTCCTGTGTGTGTATACAGGTTGGTTTGTGTATGTGATGGACCTCCAACAGGCAGAGTGTTACATGTATCTGCCCCTTATAAATCATGAAGTGAACGTGCACTGGTACAAACTGGTACACTGGTGGAACATGCACTGTCCTGTGTGTGTATACAGGTTGGTTTGTGTATGTGATGGACCTCCAACAGGCAGAGTGTTACATGTATCTGCCCCTTATAAATCATGAAGTGAACGTGCACTGGAACAAACTGGTACACTGGTGGAACATGCACTGTCCTGTGTGTGTATACAGGTTGGTTTGTGTATGTGATGGACCTCCAACAGGCAGAGTGTTACATGTATCTGCCCCTTATAAATCATGAAGTGAACGTGCACTGGTACAAACTGGTACACTGGTGGAACATGCACTGTCCTGTGTGTGTATACAGGTTGGTTTGTGTATGTGATGGACCTCCAACAGGCAGAGTGTTACATGTATCTGCCCCTTATAAATCATGAAGTGAACGTGCACTGGTACAAACTGGTACACTGGTGGAACATGCACTGTCCTGTGTGTGTATACAGGTTGGTTTGTGTATGTGATGGACCTCCAACAGGCAGAGTGTTACATGTATCTGCCCCTTATAAATCATGAAGTGAACGTGCACTGGAACAAACTGGTACACTGGTGGAACATGCACTGTCCTGTGTGTGTATACAGGTTGGTTTGTGTATGTGATGGACCTCCAACAGGCAGAGTGTTACGTGTATCTGCCCCTTATAAATCATGAAGTGAACGTGCACTGGTACAAACTGGTACACTGGTGGAACATGCACTGTCCTGTGTGTGTATACAGGTTGGTTTGTGTATGTGATGGACCTCCAACAGGCAGAGTGTTACATGTATCTGCCCCTTATAAATCATGAAGTGAACGTGCACTGGAACAAACTGGTACACTGGTGGAACATGCACTGTCCTGTGTGTGTATACAGGTTGGTTTGTGTATGTGATGGACCTCCAACAGGCAGAGTGTTACATGTATCTGCTCCTTATAAATCATGAAGTGAACGTGCACTGGTACAAACTGGTACACTGGTGGAACATGCACTGTCCTGTGTGTGTATACAGGTTGGTTTGTGTATGTGATGGACCTCCAACAGGCAGAGTGTTACATGTATCTGCCCCTTATAAATCATGAAGTGAACGTACACTGGTACAAACTGGTACACTGGTGGAACATGCACTGTCCTGTGTGTGCATACAGGTTGGTTTGTGTATGTGATGGACCTCCAACAGGCAGAGTGTTACGTGTATCTGCCCCTTATAAATTTGTCTTTCTTGTTGAGTTTCAGAAACCATTGTCTTAAGCGTTACCACTTCTCAATATTTTAGAATCATAATAAATGTTTACATTTTTTCTATACCATAGAAATTAAAGACCCTTTATTAGTTTTAAAGTTAACCTAAAACAAATTATTACTCTGTTTGCTTTTTATTTTTTAAGGTTCAAACTACATTAAAATGATGAGGTTTATCTACAGCTTTAAGCTATCGCTTGAAATACATTTAATTAACGGACATATTAATGTGGGAAAGTATTTCTCTGTTTTACCCAGACAACAATGCCCACAGTGGAACCGTTATCAGTAACGCGCATGTGAAAGTGTTTGACGAGGTTTTTGTCACGTGTGTTGTAACTGCGTCCTTTAACTGGTTCCCAGAATTGAATTGTGGTTTGAGGGCCAAGCTGAATGTTTTAAATCACGCATATATATGTACGTATACAGCACACACTTAAATTTAATCATAATTCACATAATGTTTGTTTGATAATAATTCATCAAAGTGTATTATTATAATTATATTATGAGTTGCATTTTACAGTATGATAACTCCAAAACCGGTGGTATGTTTTAAATGGATAAAATGGAGTGTATTTTTTACATTTACGAAAGTTAATAATCTGTCGTTTGCAAAATAATTTGTTTACTGTATTTCGCATGCAACCTATAATATAAAGTATCATGTGATTGCTTGTCTACATAACCCTATAGTTAGTGCAATTGGAAGTTTTAAATTCCTTTTGTATCATGAAATTGTATTTTATAAATTGATACATTACTTATAACAAAATTTAAATCTCTTATAATTTGCTATAAGAAACGTTATTCTTAAATCTCTGAGTTCCAAAACCATTTTACAGCTACTAATTTTGGACGCGTCTATTAAAATCTAGAAGTAAAACTTGTAGTACGTGTTTAGAAGCCTCTCATAATAAAGACAAAATATGTCATGCCAGCTTTATAAGTTCTCTCAAGTCCTCAAATATGTTGTTGGATGGTTTTGTGAACATCACTGGCCTTAGTTTTATTTCGGAACTAAACAATCAAATTCAGTTAGTAAAGGTACACAAACAATCGTCCAAGACAAACAACTTCCGTTTTGTGGGAGGAAAACGTCCTACTTCATCAGGTATATTACTCATTTGTCCTGCAAGAGAGTTAAATGCTTACCACGACTGACAGATCAGCTTTTCCTGAAAATCTTAACGTAATTTCAATAAAAATTTTAATTAAATAGTGTCAATACTCCCTCTCTTTTTAAAGAGCTTAATATAATATCATATACTTACACTATTTGCTAAGTGAAATAACCAACGTAACAACATATATTTCTAAATTAATAGTAAATTTAAATCAATTAATCATTATATCTTATTGTGATTTTTATCATATTAATAGATTTAAAAGTAAGAAAACAACTTCAATTCGAAGAATGGAAATGCAGGAAGTTCATTCAGTCGCAATGTGGCTGTAGATTGGACTTTTGTTGGGAAATGTTTTACTGTTTTGCATTGTTTACTGCTTTTCTCAAATTTTTGATAGTAAAACCTATTTATAACAAGCAATTTATGACATTTTTTACTCATACTGTATAAACAGAAGGTTTGTAGTCGGCCATGGTGTGTCTTAGAATAATAACTAAACCTAATATGTAGTCCATAGTTAAGCTAAATACAGAGTGTCTCACGTAAGGTGTCACAAACCGATTGCAGACGAACCACTTGACATAGAACGATGAAATAAAATTATTTCCCACTAAATCGACTCCAAGGAGTAACATAAAAATAGTTTTAACACTCGTTTAAAATACAGGGTGTACCAAAAACTGAAGGTCACCTTTTCGAATGTTGGATTTTAAAATGTGAGCATAGGTCATTGTTATATACCATTTTAGAGCCTTGGTGAAAACAAAATTCACTTATCCATTTCAAAATGGCGGCCATTTTTGCGAAAAATATTGAAATTTACATAAATCTTTTATAAAAGACGCCTCTTCAGTATTTGGAAGTGTTATGTAGAAATAATATGTATTTTATATGGGGAAATAACGATTTTTGTTGATTGCTTAAAACAAACAAGATACGAGGTTGATGTAAATTAGAAAGTTGTTACGATTTCTAAGACCTTTAAAATGATATAATTTTTAATATACGTTACTATTTGACTTTTTTGAATTTTGGGCATATAACAATTTTCAAACAAATAATTTGTATTGTTATTTAATACGTTTTAAACACAGGCATGAAGGATATGAGAGTAAAGCTGAGTTCAATACGAGTAAGAAATTTGAATCAGACTAAAAGTATGTCTCGTAGTTTAGCAGATACATGGTATTCCATAATGTTAATATTTTTTGCAAAAATGGCCGCCATTTTAAAACAAATAGAGATAAGTGAGTTTTTTCACCAAAATGTTTGTCTGTTAAAGGGCTTTAAAATGGTTTATAACATCACCTATGTTCACATTTGAAAATTCTTATATTTGAACTAGTGACCTTTAGTATTTGGTACACCCTGTATTTAAAAAAGTTAAAACTATTCTGTCGTTACTACTTGGGGTCAATTTAGTTGGAAATAATTGTATTTCATCCTTTTAGGTCAAGTGTTTCGCCTGCAATCTTTTTGAGACACCTTACGTGAGAAACCCTGTATAATCTACAAAATTTAAATGGTAAAATTGACCTATTTATAAATTTCAAATAACCAGTTTTATAATTTTAAACAAATATTCAAAAACCTTGACTATTTATTTCATTTTTAAATACCAAGTTTTCTTGAAGTTAACCAAACATTTGAACGTATATTGTTGTAGTTGAAACCGTTTAAACTGCAACAACTGTAACAGGTGTTAAAAGTAAAATTCTCCGTTGAGTGGTTTAGGATTTGCATAACAAAGAAGATGTAAGCTGATTTGGTTACTTTCTCAAGAACGGAATACTTTCCTTCAATCGAAACATAAATATATACGTTGAACATTAATTTTCAGTTTGTTACTGAAAAATATTAACCAACTAAATTTGTAGCCTATTACGATTTTATTAAATATTTTAACCCAATACATCTTTGTTATTGTATTAGTTGTGCTATTAAACTTGCAGCATTAAGGTGCTACCAGTAAAACTCATAGAAACTGCTGAAATAACTGATTAATATTTGTAATGCTATTTTAATTTACCTACAAACATATACAATTATGTTTATAACTTGTGATTACCTATGTATGTATGGATATTTTTAATTAAAAGGTAAATAACCACAAATAAAGATAAATAAAGGTAACCATGCATATATTACTAAACCGTGCTTAACAGTTTATAATGAAGGGTTAAGGCTATTTAACAGAAAATAAACAATTTTCAGAGAAACAAACTTATACTCAAATATTGTTTTGCTTGTGTTTAAAATATTACAGTATTGCCTTATATTGATCTGATTTTATTAAACAAGTCCATATATTTAAATACATTTTTTTAGTTATGTTTAGAAAATAAAAACCAATTTTAATGATAATTGGCCATTAACACTAACACGTGACCTTTACAAATATTAGGAATATTTAAAAAATATGTTATCAATGGCAAACTTATATTTTGTTGGGGTTTTTATTTTATAAAGCATAAGCCTCCAACTAGCATGTTAAATCATAAAAGTAATTATTTCATAGTGTTTTATTTTAGTTAATAGTTTTACCTTATCTAAATAAATTGTTGTGTGCATCAAGACAAAGAACCGGCTGGTGTGAAGAAGTGTCCTGTTGTACTAAGAATTTAAATACACTAATGTCCACCTCCTTTATCGACACTACTCGTCTAGATGAAACTTATCACCAGTTGGTGATATGTCGGTCACTTCGAACACATGCTTTGACGACACCAACGCCTGCGTCCAGGTCAACTGGGTGGAGCACCAAGTATCAAAGTAAGTATCCAAGTATCTAAGTTATACGCATTAAGACAACAGGCAATCAAGAGACAAGGAGATGGGCTAAGCTTAGAAAAAACCTTCATTCAACCCTGTTTTTACTTTCAGAGTTAGGGTTTAAAACCTGCTACCTTTAGATTACTTGCTTACAGGTTATGGAACAAAACAATCCCCAAACGTTGAATAGTAAAATAAAAAGATTTATATATATATATATATAAGCATACATTTAGGCTGCTCATGGATACAACCTTTCAAATTATGATCAACAGAAATTTATGATTGAATTAAATCTTGCCTTTTTTTTTTAATTTTCCTTTCATAAGTAAAACTAAAATCTTCAATCTAATGCCAGAAAGCTTTAACCGCTCATGAAGGAAGTGTGAACTAATCTTATTAAACAAGGTAAACATTTTGGGTAACATATTTTATATGAACAATAAAACAATTAAGGTTTCCCCAGGTGAACGCATTTAAACATATTAGGACGATTGAAAACAATGCAGTGCTTTTCTAGTCTTAACTACGCACTTTTAGTGGCACAGCTCTGACTACATTTTTTCAATCACAGCATATAACCAAAGTATGAGCGGGTTTGCTGGATAAAGAACCAATGTTTATTGAGCCCCACGGCCGCCGCAGGTGTCACTCACTAGGACCGCGTCTCAGCCTTGAATGATAATCAGCCGGGAACAGCTTGTTTTTACACGTTTCAATTTTAATCCAAAGGAGTTAAGACGATCTTTCAGTTCCTCCCTTTTTTCAAACCGCTTCGTACCATACCATACACATACATACCTAAAAACCACGTTACACTTAGGGCAGAAATATATATTTATATATTAATATGATTAACACGATGTACTACATGACTAGCGAAAACGATGTTTTCAAATAAAAAAGATCGCAATGAAATCACGCTTATTTACTATCTAAAGTGACTTTTTTTGGAGAATTGATTTTTAAAATAAATGTATAAAACGTTATCTATACACATCTACACTGGACCTCTGTTAATATAAAAGAAATAGATTATTCAACGTTACAAGGATGCATCAAATTATTAAACTGTTTCTTCAAAATTCATTTTGAGGGCTCCTAGCCTGTATTCAATACTCAAATATTTTATCTTACCTCCGTCAATATTCCAACATGAACTTTTGGACGGAGGTAAAATAACCTATTTAAATCCTGTTTGATCTTATTTGTAGTAATTTGTCTTTAAGATAACTAGGTTTACTCAAGTTTTCATGATCTAATTTAGTAAACATATTTTGTTATTGTATAAATAAATAATTTGTATCACAGATCGTGGACAAGAATCTCACATAAATTGGTTTAGTACAAATATAAAGTGGTACTGCAACAGTTCAAGATTCATAGAGACATACGTTCCCAAACAATAAGTAATAAACCCGCCCAACGATATAAGGATGTGTTGTACTGGTTCCTGGTTTACTTTTCTTCTAGCATAGCAACAGTAAATCAAAATAAGCAGTTCGCAAACATTGTATACACAACCAGACTTTCAAATGTATGTAAATATGTTCGTCATGTTCTTGAATTGTTTCCACTGTAATTGATTTTTTTCTAAATACGATGACCAAGGCCAGGAAGAGGACTAAATCAACGATCAGACGGCTGGAAATGGAGCGATCCCTGCGGGCTAAGCCAAATGTAGGCCTAGCCTGAAGTAAAGTGACAAACAATCCTAGGTTAGAGCCCTAAACAGTAGAGGTTTTTTTAGTGAGTGGTGCATTTTTTTAGTATGAGTATCACACCTTTTAAAATGTGGGACCTGGGTGTAGGTTGGCCACCTGTGTGACGAAATGCATTTATTCCTCCTCTCCCTAAAAAGAAAATCCAAAAAAAATAAGAATATGAATTCAATGGTTCAGTAGTTATTGTGCACAAAGTATTCAAAAAAAGTTTCTTTATCAAAGGGAAGACACTTGTTTACTACAGGGAGATGTAAAATTGACAATATTAATGTTTTAAGTTATTTTTACACTTAATTTTTATGAAATGTACAGACTAATATTTTTTTTTTGAATTCAACCTCTGCAAATTTGATTTATTTAAATCTAACTTCTAAGTCTCTAATTATATATCTCAAGAGCTAAATCAACTCTGTTTCTGTCATTATATTGATTATAGCACAGACACTAACAACAGCTAGCCCCTGGCTGTGCCTTGTTTATACTACGAACTCGTCATCAAGTTGATCATCAGACTAACTTCAGTTGACTAAGTTTCCCCTTAGTTGAGTTGACAATTTCCTTCTCTTGGTTTTCCAAAAGGTATTCCTATGAACAATGTAGAGCTAGTTGTTTAGTAGATTCGTGCTTTGAATATTGTAAATATACTGTGTTTTGATTTTATTTGATTATTTATCACCCTGTTGTCCTTGTGGCAAGGCAAGGGAGTTCACGCTGTTTGTTGGCCTCTTTGGTAAAACGTCAATTCAATTTATTATATCACTTATATCTATATTTTTTAAGGATCATTAGTGAGGGGTTTTACAGGATTGTTATTTATTGATGATTGCATGAAAACTGCCAACAATCAAATTAAGATAGCTGCTTTGTAATGTTTACCCATTGAGAAAACTAAGTATGATACTTCAGGACATTCAATCTATCCCAAAAACTATTGAACTTTGCTGAAAAATACATATAACTCTGTACTTATTGGTTGTAAACTGACATAAGTTACAAAATAAATAACATGTTTGTTATTGTTAACATCTAATGTGATAATAAGAAATATTTAGAAATTGAATTAAAATAAATTTCAATTTCCCATACAATATCAGACTAAGAAACTGTATAAGTTTAAAGTATCAAAGAAAAAAAGAAAAACATATTTTATAACAAACAAGATTTTACTCGTAACATCCTCAATATAGCCTCCTCGTCACAATACCTCGAAACTCGCAATATGGTCCTGTACAGAGTAATCTATTGTATTGACAACCTCAATTGAATTTCAGGGAGATAGAGGCAATATATTTCAGATACTTTATCCATGGTAAAATATGTTTATATCACTGTGCAAACAAAATATTTGTATACAGGTCCGAAGACGATATTCTTACCATCTATAATAATAAAAGTAAATAGAATAGAACTTTTTATATCGCCCGTATCTCTTAGTGAGACTGAAAACATATCTATGGCAGAATATGAATGTATATTTTTATTTAAATAACATGATAAGAAACCAAATAATAATTACTTGTAATTTATATTATTGCTATGAAATATTTCGAATTGACAAATACGATTTAAAATAGTGGTAGTTTCACGAGTACAATAAATTTACTATACAAAATAACAAACTGATTATTCCTTAGCTAAATCATGTAATAGCTAAGGCACTACATAATAATAACCGGATTATAATAGTTATATATTTTAGGTATTACACTGTACGAATTTTCTAATTTCGTGCGATTTTAACTTGAGGCTGTAATGTTAAGCTTATTACATAGAAATATACATCGATTTTATTAATTTACAAATGTTTAAACAAAACATACAATGGATAGCTATAGGTGGTCATACTTATGATAAACCTTATGGTTTATTGAAAGCATATAAATGCATCTCAAGAAAACATGTTTTGAAAATGTGAAGTAAAATTCTAAATAAATCGCAGTTTAAGTCTGATAAATATATTTTCCTTCTCACATACATATATTTCTAGGTGTTAAAGCTATATGATATTATTTTCAACATAAATTAGGGTATAAAGTGTTTGTTACTTGGTTTACCCTCATAAATAAAAAACCTTTTGAAAAGTTTGTCGCTGTTTTCATTTCGTAACATAAACGATATTAACTTACAGTGTTTACAATTATTTTTTTTTCGCTTTAGTTTTAAACGTTCAAACTACATATTGCAGATTTGAACACACAGAGAGGACCAAGCTTGACTTTTAAATCACGGTTTAACTGAGGGTGTATGGTTTACGAACGTAGCCGATGGTATCATCACGATGATCTTTTATAATAAGTTATCTGCGCATTAACAGACTGGACAACCGCGCAAATCATAATATAGTAGAAATAATACTCTTTATACTTATCGACATATCGGAAATAAATAATTTTGAAAATATGAGGTCGGATATAAAATAGAGCAATATCTTTTGATAAATAAAAAATAAACTGTACACTATCTAATGTTTATTGGTCAATATATAATTATGAATTTGCAATTTACAATGAATCATAACGAAATAGATTTTTCTTGGGGTACTAAAAGTATCAAGTTATACTTAAAATATATAAATAATGCAAAGCCTAACCTTAATAGTGATGATTTCGTGCAATTTCCAGATTGCTGCAAGTCAAACCAAACTTATTAACTTCCACGTTGTTCCAAGTGAAGAAGATTGCTACTTATATCAAAAGGCGTATTAGTATCAAACATATATAACATGTTTACAGTTTTTCCTAGTTGTAGAACGTATTCAGTAGGAGGTTAGCAAATACAAATAAACATTTCTCCTCACAGTAATATTTTCTAGTAGTAGTATGCCAAAATCACAGTGCCAAAATTCACCGCCTAGGCATGCCAACCCTGCGTAAAAAACAAACCTTATACACTATTAGCTTGAGATGTGTGATTGGCGTAGAGGTAGAGGTGAGAAACTCTGATCTCATGGCAGCGGCTCTGTCAGGTAGGAGTGTATTTGGTAATTGAGCTTCACCATAGTAATTGATTCTTAATCCAGATTTGAAAATGATTGTCATAATATTTAGTGGTTAGTGTAAGGTTATCGTACTGTACTCCCTTTATAATAAACATTCTAAATAACCCGATATATGTTTAAGCTTGTTGAGTGGTTACTCCTTTTGTGATGCAGCCTTTTATAGGAAAAGCCAAATTGAATTGAGCCTTTCAAAGAAACCCCTTTCAACAAGATGGTATTGCAAATATAAAGTCATTGTTGTGGCGATGTAAAGTACTGTTTGGTTTGCATACGTTGAACCAAAGTGTATTTTCATTTTAAAGATATCTTTTCTTGGATGTATTTGTATCCTTTACTTTCTTAGTAAATCAAATAAGTACCTGTTATTGTTAAATTTAATTGTTTTACCTTCGTTAAACAAATAAGTTCAAATTTCTTATTCACATTTAGTTTTACAAAAAAATACAACTTGATAAACTAAAAGTAACACTGATTATTTGTTATGCTTATTAAATCTTATTTAATATTTTCACTTTACTCCATATAACAAATAAAGCGAATAGATAACAATTATAAACAAATAAATGGTTAAATGCTGCTTCATGTCATTCAAATTTGTTTATAAAAATACGTACACTACTCTGTACTCTATTATAGACCATACAGCAATATCAGTGGAGTTACGTTGTTTTATACCGCTTTATTTATCAGACTGATAAATACAATCGTCATAAAACAGTTTATGGGTATTTTAAAAACCTCGTCATATTGATTTAAATATTTTGTTATCATTATTCTAAAGATTTATAATTTTGTTCATAATTATAAAATTGAATTCTTTAATAATTAAAGTTTTTGAAAATATTACTAATTTGATACCGACTTAAGTATCTTATAATATAATGTATGTCTAATTTGTCTGTACAATAAATAAAGGTTTCTATAGTATTCGCAATAAAATACCAAAGCCATGCATGTGATTGTTTGAGGTGTTTCGGTAATAAAGTAAATAAATAAATAAATAAGTAAATATGTAACAAGGATAAAATACAGGTATTCAAGCATTTCGTAATTTACAAGCTCAACTAACCTGTATTGGTTTCCACTGGCAGTTTCGTTCTCTAACTTCTGATTGATGGTGTTTGCTTTAAGTCAATTATTGTTTACTTTCAATTAAGTTGTTTGTATGTACATTTAAACGATTGATTTTTTATAGACCAGGGCATGAAAAATGTATTATGGATACACTGCATGCAAACCCATAACAATAAAAGGTTTATCTTACCTTGTAAATTATATTGAATTTTGACTTGTATAGAACCACTACCCCTTGGGTGGTATTATTAGTGAATTTCCTTTGGAAAGTGAACTATTAGCATGACCCGCACGGTGAAACCAAGGATGGTACTTGGTTATCGATTTCAACCAGTCACACCAGTCATCATCAGGCCAATAAGAGAACTCTAGCCTAGTACCATCCTTATATATGTTTACCGTCTGTATGTGAATCAGTATAAGTGTAAATATATCTTAAGTGTTGTAAGACATCTTTTATTACATCCCGGCTGTAAATAGTTTATATACAGTATAACATGCAAACTTGCACAACTAAATTTATTTTTAACTGTTGTTAGAAGGAATGTATCAACAGTCAAAGGCCACTGAGGCGGGTAATCTCCCGCCAACTGAAACTGACAAGTGACGTCATAAGTCACTGGCGGTGTCCGTCACATGACGTCACACGATGACATGTAACGTTAACCTTCTTTCATTTGACTGGTATGATTAATTGTTACCTGCCAGGGTTGATATGTAGTAATTATATAACAGATAACAACCTAATGTTTTTGTTTTAATTAAATTGTTTATCCATGTACAGTTGTGTATCCATGTAAGATCAAAGACACAGTAACTAGGACTTCATACAACGTATTGACTTTTTATTTCGATTTTGTTAGATTCATAAGGTTTTTGAAGTAGTTTTTTTGTGTTAGAAAATCAGTTTTTTCTACGAAACTTGCTAACGTATAAGTTTTCTACTTTATTGTTCAACGGCAAAATATTTTATATAAACCAATAAATTGTGTACTTCACTTATTATGTTTTTAGGTGAAGCATTGATTATTTTATTCTTCGTATCACAACAAATTTAAAGGTTTCCAGACATTCTTATAGTTAATGTAAGGTCACACAAAGCGAAAGTTATTATTTAAGTTAAGGTCCAGTGTTGTTAACTTTCCACTTTAAACTTTTTGCCCCTCAGCGTTGATGGTTAATGTACATAGAAATACTTTAGGTTTAAACATTTTAATGGTCAACACTTTTTAAAGTAAAATACTGGCATTACTTTGCAAGAATCACAAATAATTATTTTTTCTAACTTCGTCACACACATTGCCTTTTTCTATAGACGAAAGACAACCACTTGCTTTTTACAAAATAATAAAAATAATAGACAATGAACCAAAAGATGAATGCCAAGAGATGAACT
Organism: Allygus modestus; assembly: GCA_963675035.1. Lineage (NCBI taxonomy): Eukaryota > Metazoa > Arthropoda > Insecta > Hemiptera > Cicadellidae > Allygus > Allygus modestus. The sequence continues at coordinate 485,608,383 of OY776112.1, read as the reverse complement.
ATGAATGCCAAAGACGCATTTATATCAACATTTTGAAAAAAACCACTTATGGCTTTTAAATTAGCGTACAACGACGTCAAATTACACTAAAAACTTTTATTTAGTCAATTTAAGCTAAAATTTACAACATATTAGAAAATATCATTAATTGTTGCAAAGTTCATTGAGCGTATACCACTTTTGACTTTATTCAACTTGTTCGCATACATGATTATGTATAACTTAAAAGATTGAGCATGGTTTAACAAAGTAAAAACTTCGAAAGTGAATTGCAAATGTTTGATTTATTTCAGAAAAAGGTTGTATTATGTCTAGTTGTAAACTACAGTGGTAAAAAATATGTTTGCCTAAGCTGTTGTAAAGCCTGTTTGATCACTTCAGGAAGCCTACAAATTCCTTGTCGGCTGATCTCGTTTGGTGTAGAAGCACAGCATTTTAAAGAGCCTTAAAAATGTGAAACTAAATCAAAACAACAACAAAATTTTTAATATGAAGAAAATATGGAACAGTTTTTAACATACTTCTATGCTAAATATAAGAATATTAAAATAATAGATATTTGTATACAAACAATGCGTAAATAGGAGAACAATCTATTAATAGTATAATACTTTAATTCAATATAAATGTAGTAATTTTATCTTACCACATTCAGATTTGGAAAAATAATTTTGGCATTCCGGCCCTAAATTATTCCCGGAAAATTGAAAACAAAAGTTGTTTCTAACTGATTGACGGCTGCTACTATTGCTGTTCACTTTGGGGGATAGCTCAACTTTAAGTCAAAGTCAACACTTTCCACTAAGTTTGAATGTTATGCGCTTTTAACGTAACGTGCAATAAATATTTCCAACTCACTGGAAAATCTGTGCAAGTCAATTTATCAAATTTTTGTAAAGTTGTTAGAAACAACACTACCTTGCCCATGAATGCAGAACGTCTTACGATAATTTTTCTTTTTATATTTTTGTTTCAGGATCTTTATATACGACCACTTTATTAATATTCTCAAATATATTTTTAAAACGTTATATTCTGTAAATATTGGGCGAATCAAAAGCGGCTTAATAAGAAGATGTTCGTTTAAATATATAAATATAAATGTTTCGAATAACAACAAACATGATATTCTAAAGAGAAAGAAAATATTAAAAATGTTTGTGTTCATTATTTATGTTATCAAGCTTTAATAATCTAAGTGAGATAAATGTTTGCACAAAGTTAATTACGTATTCATATATTCGTTAACAAGTAATTTAATACAATACAGTTTCTAGAAAATAATATAATGAAAGAAAAGCTTCCACCTTCTAATATTGTTGATTGCTTTAACAAGCAATTAAAGACTGTATGAATAAAACATTATTTTCTTCCTGATACAGTTTAATTGGTCAATTGGTAAGAATAATTACGCCTTTTGACGAAACTGATTTTAGCAAGTATCTTATGAATTAATACCCAACATGTTTTGTATAAGAGACCTATCTAAGGAACTACTGATTTAATTGATTTGTCAACTGATATGGGACGAGGGGAAAACTATTTGGAATTACTTTAAATTTATATTCATCTTTTGAATTAAGGACTGGAGGTTTTCATTAATGCTTCATCACAAATCTTCTGGAAACTAACCAAACTGTATAATTATCAACAAACAACAGTTCAACAGCAGCAACAGATGCCACAACTATTAAATAAACAAACTGATTACTGGAGATATACCATAGTATGTACTATACTTTACTAAAGGTATTAATAATTGTAAGGGAAGAGGAAACCAAATGCTGGAACAGAATAGCAGGACCTTTTAGTATTCCACACATTTCAATATTGTTTTAAATACCATATAAGTTTTAGATAATTGTAAATAAACCGTGTTTAATAAATTACATACATTATATCTAGGACGCATAATAATAATTATTATTATTTAATATTATTATTTTCTTAAACATTAAGAACACGTGGCCGAAAAGATATATATTTAGGTGAAAAGGATAAATTTGAAAAAAATAATCAATATTAAATTTCTTAGTCTTATGCACGTTTGTGGTTTGTGTTGAAAAAGGTAGTAATAAAAAAAAGTAATAACTCTTAAAAGAAAAATCATATTATATTGTTTATTTCAGAGTCGCTACAGCAAGCGTTTAAAAATTACACAAACAAAAAATTATTAGATTGCAATATATATAGGTTGTAAATTACACTTCCTAGTTGATAAATAGATGATAAGACTGATGATACTGGACCCAGCTGCGGGGCTGCTGTGTAATTACGTACATCATTCCTCAAGCTGAGGTCCGATATAATTGACATGGGTGAGGAACATTCATCTTATGGGAATCTTCTATAACAGAAGTACTGACAGTCTACTATTCAAATATACTTATCAGTATTAAATGTGTATTACATATTTAAACAGTTTAAGGTTTACTGTTTTTCAATCTTAACTGCTTGTCGCCAAATGCTATTGGCCTGTGTTGCAATATAAGGCAGTTAGGCAACCGTGACGGTTCATTTTACCTATGGGCAAGCCGGTCCTGAACTTTCGTGTAAAGGATCATATCAGCCAGCCAGGATCAAACTAGCTCCCGGCCATGTCTGTCTTGTGAGGCCAAAGCTCTATTTCAGACCTACCATGTCCAAAAATATTTGTTAAAAAAATATTTGATTTACGATAAGACTGAAAATGGTATGACGCAACAAACATGTAATTTAAACTTGCCATAACATTACTATGTTAAACTATTTTCGTACACGAAATGTCCATTATTGAAAGAATATCCTAGTTACACATATTTTAAAGAATGTTTGTATGTCCAAATTACCAAAGAGCGTGGAATCGTGGAGAGTAAAATGTTATGGGTACAGCTGTGTGCGAGGCTATGACCATAACATTCCCCGTTGCTTTCTTAATTAAACTGTTAGGGAAGGAATGTAAACGGTGGCTTGCGTCGGCGTTGGTGTACACTTACCACCTAGAATTACACTTAAAAGTAAACATACTTCGTAATATTACCTATTACACAAGCAATGTAATCCATGTTTTTCTCTTGCTTTGATTGGTTTGTTAAGTATATCTAGTTTATTTTTAGAGCTTAATTGGAGTTTAGCATTTACATTAGATTATTACATTAAACGTATAATCGTAAACGTTCCAACGTGTGGCAATTTTGAATTAATTACTGGTTTAAGTTTGTAACTCTATTCCAGTTATAAATTATTAACCGAAACAAAAATATATTGATATTATATAAACAAATATTTTGATTACGTTGTTGGTTTGCCTACAAAAAAAGACGTCATCATTTTAGATAACCTTAGCGCACTTTGTATTAAAATTCAAATTCTGTATTTAATTTATATGTTTTCTTAGTTCCTTTCTATTTTTTTGTACTTTCAAACCCGACACTTCCACTAAACAATACCTATACCAAACTGTAAAATGTTACTGTTAAATAAAACAACAACTTGAAGTACAATCTTTGTCAATGACATTGTCCTCGATTGTTGTGACCATTTGTAATGGGTCTAAAAACCACATACGACTTAAAATGTAAATAATCCTCAAATGTTTACACACTCACGTCATTTAAAACATGGCTGTTTCTTACCTATTATAGTATTGAAGTTGCAAATATTGAATTGCTATTGCTTATTCAAACATGTCACAACTTGATAGGAATGTGGTCTAGAGTATGTTGCAGAAACGCAAACAGTAAATGTAGGACAGCGGATATAAACAACTGTACGTCTGAGACAGACAACTGTGATGTTGTAGACACGACAAATACGATGTTTGTGGAATGTCTTCTACATATTTACCGACATCGGAATAAAACACCGACTTTTTGTACTGCTTACCAATTAGAGTTAGTTAATTATCTTAGAATAACCCTAGAATGGAATGACTTTGTCATGGTGACTTTATACTTTTGTTTATCATTCGTGAGGTGGAGAATATGTGATTTAAATGTTACTAAAATATTAGTTTTCTTAATGAAGAGTTTACCTTAGATATTACTTAATCTTTCTTTAAAAATAAGTAATCTTTATACACACTAACATAATTTATATGTCACATACTTCCTTTTCGTTTAAATTAATTAATGGTTTTGTTTCTTCCCGTTGCGGCAAGATTATTAAAATCTTTTAATAATCTATAACGGGTAATTGGTTTCAGAAATATTGTAGCTTATGAGCTAAACGGGGTATTGTATTAGGGTTAACTTCTTCATTCAACTAAATATATAAATCTCTGTAATCTGCATTTTGATTCCCAAGGCATTCTGTGAATAAAATGTGTATTTAATGGGTCATCTGATTACTTCTTAAACAATCTCAAATTTAAAAAAATTACACTATCCCTATTAGCATAGGTCATAAATAATTGTACTATGAAATTGAAAAGTATATAGTATGCAAATGTAAAAGTTTTAAAAATTTAAATCATAAACATATTTTAAGGTAATAGAACTATTAAAAACATAAACATATATTTTAGTACAATCAGTATTTTCTTACGGCTGTCACAGAGTTCCTAAATAAAATACTATTTCAGAAGAATCAGTAATTTCTTAGCTATTGCAGAGTTCCATTATAATGTAATTTAGTAATAATTAATTCAGGTTATAAAATACAATATAACGTAATGCACGAGTACCATTACAGATTTTAAGACTTCTAATGTGTGATATCCACAATGTTTTTTCCAAACACGAAAAATATTTAATACTATTTTTTTATCACCAAACATTCAAATTTGTATATCAAAATATGCAATCTATATATTCAGTGAGTTCAGATATATTCGTAATATATGAATAATTAATAAGATTAATTAATAACCACTACAGTCTACAACTGAGGCAAAGATCCTGCATAAAAGATAATACTCTTACAGAATAATATTGGTGGGCGATAAGCAATTAATAAACTATAACCTTTAAACTATTAAGACTAGTAGCCTATCTAAGAGGATCAGGCAGCTTATTATACAATGTCACTCAATTACAATAACTATAAACTAATAACCGATTGCTCGCCCAGTCTCTAAGAAGGGCCTCAACACAGTTTTTCTTTTGAGGCTTATTATATATTATTAGTTTAAGGACATCGTCTAGTTTTAGTGTATTGTTATTGTTATTGTTATTGTTATTGTTCAATTGCATGACTTTTTAGTTTTTTTTTTATTTACGTTTTGGTTGTTCTTAGTATTTCGTATTTTAAAACGTCCTTTAGTTATTAAAATTGGGGGAAAAATTTCATTATTTTTATTGAGATTACTGTTTGGTGAATTTGTCTGCAAGCCGATGAAGACACAAATAATATTTTATTGGCTATGTTTATTATGTATTGTTTAGTATCTTGTATGATATTTAAAGAAAATAATATTTATTCTAAAACAAATTACTGTCCATTACTGTATAGGCATTGGGTGATGTATTGTAAAAGTTTTGTGTATTCTTGTAAATTCTTTTGGAAATAAACATTATTCTTATTCTTACTTTTGAAAGATTTACCTGCGAGGGCCCGCCTGTGATGAGGAATGTCCAGTGTACATTTACTTCTAGTGATTTGTGTATAAAAATCCTGTCTAGTGTAAAATGTTTGGTAATTAGTATTAGTAATTCACAAATCTAAATAATGTGTATTTAATTTATATTTTAAAATAAATTAATTTGCCAGATCTGATAAAATATTAGTTCAACTACAATTTATTTTTAACTTTTTAGAAAGCATATTATATAAAAAATGCGAATTTTTTGAGAAAGTCTTAAAAATTAATAAACTAGCTGATTGTATTTATAAATCTCAGTTTAAAGGATTAATTCATGCTTCATGCTTCCTACGTATCATTGGTTAGCCGCCGTTGCTGTGAACAACGATTCAGTATATTGGTTCCAGACAAAGCAGCTGAGCCGGCCACAACAAGTGATCGAGTTCTTAAACAGCGACTGGGCAGCTGAGCCGGCCACAATAAGTGATCGAGTTCTTAAACAGCGACTGGGCAGCTGAGCCGGCCACAACAAGTGATCGAGTTCTTAAACAGCGACTGGGCAGCTGAGCCGGCCACAACAAGTGATCGAGTTCTTAAACAGCGACTGGGCGCTTGTATTTAATGCCATTGTAAGATGTTAGTTGGAGTTTTGGTTTAGACTTCCCGCTTTCATCGACCAGTAAGGCTTCCTTTTGAAATACTGTCCGTTTGAGATACAAAGTATTGTATTTTTTACTTTCTCCCCCTATACATAGTATATGGAGAAAGTATTGTTTTCGTCAAAATTTTCGAATTTGAGTTGTTAGTGGAAATATTCGTTTTGGTGCTCCCTGAACCCAAAAAAGTGGTTTTTACGTGATGTCTGTGTGTGTGTGTGTGTGTGTGTGTGTGTCTGTGTGGATGTGTACATCGCTAGAGCCCTAACCAATGGGCCGATTTTTATGAAATTTGGTACGTAGGTACTAATCCACGATATCTCCAGGTTTTTTTTCATTTTTAGAATTTTTGATTTTTAAGGGTAATTATCCCCCAAAAACCGCCAAAAAAGATGAAAAATCCAAATTTCTCAAAAACGGCTCTAACGATTTTGATTAAACTTTAGTCGTTTGTAGAACTTTAGTTTTCCAACAAATTGAACCACCCGCATTCCTGTAAAAATTCGTGTTCAGAAATTATAAGACTTAAAACATCCAAAATTCAGTTTTTTTGATTTTTCATAAAAATACATAAATATAAAAAAATATTACTATTCACCATTAAAAAGAGCTCAAAAACCTAAATAATTTAGCATTTTGAATTACTATTCTACGATTGCTGGTTGCGGAGAAAATTGAAATTTTCGTTTAGCGGTAAACGCAGTACGTTGTCCAATGTTATTCTTATGGGGAATACAAAAATTACTATTTCTCTCTTATTTACTGATAAATTTCATTCAAACTTGATATGCTTGTCAATTTAGCATTGACCAGCAGAGGTAATTCGAAATATGTTGCCCCTTAATAACCCTGAAGGGGGATAGGGGGGATTTCCCTCTTAAAAACACAAGTGTAGCAATTGATTATGTAGTGCCTCCAAAGCAGAGATTTGGGTGGGTGTTTTTAAAACAACTTGTTTACAAGATTTTCTGTACATTCAACTGTGCTTTTTATTCTATATTTAGTAAATAAAAAGTAATTTATTCATTAAATTTGGGCTAAAAGGGCGAAAGTATGTGTCAGTTTTCTGATACCGTTTATTTTTATTTGAATTGAATTAAATTTATTCAATATACAACGAATTATTCAAACAATTACGCATAATGACAAACCATAACTTGCTTATCTTTAACTAATCCGACATTGCCTATTTCGTAGTTTTAAACTGCCGCCATTTCGTTTTGGATCAACCTTTTGAGATTGAGTTTGCAGCACTGAACTCTACGAAGAAAGTCCTCCAACTTGATATCAAACTTGACCCATGCTGCTATTTAAGAATTCCTTCCAACTTGTCGTGTACCGGCCCCGTAAAGGAGTAAAAACATGATTTTCACGTAAAACAGACGACTGGTTTTACTGATGGTTTTCTGAGTTTTGTTGCTTTATTTTATTAACGAAAAAATAAATATTAAGAACTTAACTTTTGACACCCTAAATTAAATATTTTAATACTGTTTAAATAAACGTTAAATAGTAACCGTTTCCCATGAGAATTGTTTGATAAAAGAGCCAGAGACCAAACTCAGTTTAGTTCCACTCCATAACACTACAAACTACGTTCATAAAACACCTGCTTATGACTAACCGAGGGTAATAATAGGAACACGTTATAGGGTTTATTTGAAAAATTGTTTTATTGTCCCACTTAAATTGTTATATGTTGTGTACTTTATTATAAGAAAATATGATATGACTTTTATTTTCATTACGGAAAACAGTACAATTTTATTTTCTATTATTAAATAGCATAGTTCAAATTTAACATTTTACTATCACAATGTGTAAGTAATAAAATAACGGAAGGTATATTATTAAAGCTACCATGGTTTCCAAACTTGGGAAGTTATTTTGTTACAACCTCTCTCATTTTATTTAAAGACTGTCAGGTATTGATTTTGTATGACAAATATTTACTACAGGGTTTATGACTTTTCTGTTGGGAACAAATAAAAATAAACAGTATCAGGAAACTGACACATACTTTCTCCCTTTTAGCCCAACTTTAACGAATAAATTGATTTTTATTTACTAAATATAGAATACAAAGCACGGTCGAATGTACAGAAAATCTTGTAAACAAGTTGTTTTAAAAAACATCCACCCAAATCCCTGCTTTGGAGGCACTACAGAATCCATTGATACACTCGTGGTTTTAAGAGGGGAAATGCCCCCTATTCCCCCCCCCCCAGGGTTATTAAGGGACAACATATTTCGAATTTCCTCTGTTGGTCAATGCTAAATTGACAAGCATATCAAGTTTGAATGAAATTTATCAGTAAATAAGAGAGAAATAATATTTTTTGTATTCCCCATAAGAATAACATTGGACAACGTACTGCGTTTACTGCAAAATGAAAATTTCAATTTTCTCCGAAACCAGCAATCGTAGAATAGTAATTCAAAATACTAAATTATTTAGTTTTTAGAGCTCTTTTTAGTGGTGAATAGTAATATTTTTTTATATTTATGTCTTTTTATGAAAAATCCAAAAAACTGAATTTTTGATGTTTTAAGTCTTGTAATTTCTGAACCCGCATTTTTACAGAAATGCGGGTGGTGTCATTTTGTTGGAGGACTAAAGTTCTACAAACGACTAAAGTTTAATCAAAATCGTTAGAGCCGTTTTTGAGAAATTTTGATTTTTCATGTTTTTTGGCGGTTTTTGGGGGATAATTACCCTTAAAAATCAAAAATTCCAAAAAATGAAAAAAACGCCTGGAGATATCGTGGATTAGTACCTACATACCAAATTTCATAAAAATCGGCCTATCGGTTAGGGCTCTAGCTCTGTATACATCCACACAGACACACACACACACACACACGGACACACACACACACACACAGACAGACATCACGTAAAAACCACTTTTTTGGGTTCAGGGAGCACCAAAACGAATATTTCCACTAACAACTCAAATTCTAAAATTTTTACGAAAACAATACTTTCTCCATATACTATGTATAGGGGGAGAAAGTAAAAGGAATTGAAAATGATAATAGATATTTTTAATGGGATAGTATTTTAGACATAGTATTTTTTAACGTTTAAATAACACTTTGGTCATCTTTACTGGTAAGAAAATTTTACAAAACAGTGTCAAACAATTAATCATATAATAACTTTGAACTACATTACAGTTAAGTACATCTGCAAAGTACGTGTAAATATAGATGGTGATTCATAGAGTCTCTAATGTGATAATTTGTTACCCTAACATTTCAAAACGGTATGTTTTGGGGATACTGGGAAAATAATAATTGGCTAAATGTTGCATTGTAATTCATTGTTTTTTTTAAAACCTTGCAACTGATGAATATGTCCCAAAGTGACACTGAAATGTTTAGGACGAAAATTAAAATAGTAAGCATGAAATTGTCAAAAACGTCAGCTAACTTAATTTTGAGAAATAAATTTATATTTCATTTGTTTTCTTCAAACATTCTTATACTTCAAACTATAATAGGTACTGTAAAATAAACTGTGCAATAGCATAACCTAAGATTAAGACTTAAAAGCCCTTGTTGAGGCAACTCCTGAAGCACAAGGGTGTCAAATTAAGCGTCTTGGGGAATTCAATTATAGGGGATTATGAGGATTTTGAGTCTCTTCAAGTGTACAGCTGTGACGGCTAGAATTGTTTCCTTTGCTTAGTGAACAGTTAACAAAAACCTGACTAATTGCAAATATTTATAGTAGTTAAATTAAAATAATTAATGTTTATGATATTTAAATATACAAAATCTATTTTTACACTTACCGATTTTGTTGTTATCGTTTAATTGTAAACATTAAGTCGCAGTGAAATAATAATGGATTTTTAGGTTATTGCGTAGCTTCTTAAACACCGAATGCCAGTTACAGATATTTTCGAATATTGCAGATTTCATTAAAACCGTTTGTGAAATAACGGTTTTAATATTTAGCAATTGAATGTTAACTTGTTCTTGACCATAATAGAACTAGAATCAATCTTCCCTGATAAAATAAATACATTGAATAATACAGGGTGAGTTTCTACTGACGCCCATAACTTCGCCAGGGGATTCTAATGATAAAAAGGAACAAAAAAGTTCCAGTAAACGCTAGTCCGATTCCGAACCGTTTGGTCATAATTGAGAAATTTGTGTTTTCTACAAAATATTGGACTTTGTCCCACTATTTACTTTATAAAAATGAAATCAATTAACTTAGCGATTGATATTTAAAATAATTAGAAAGCGCATTAAATTTGCTATAAAACCAAGGTTACATGTACAAATTTCATTTCATACATCGGTTCCTAGCCAAATTGAAATGAAAAATATGCTATAATTAATTATTTAGGCTAAGTTTAAAGACCCTTTTTTGTTACTTTAACCTGGTGCAACGCAATGTCCAACTAGATAAAAAACTTCCTCATTTAATAAGCTTTAAATTGATATGATATTTTAAACTGTTGTAGGTGGGAATGACAGAAAAACTACTATCAACCTAAATAAAAACACGGTTTACGAGTGAAGGTATTCTTATTAATAATACAAGGCAAATGACCACAAAATTGTAATACGGTAACTCAATGTTTACTTTGCATTAACAAATTAATTACAAGCCTTCAGAATGAACAATGTTGATTGCTACTTGAGTAAGTTTTCGAAATGACCACCATTTTGTCTGATGCAGATGCTGACACGTTTTCTCAGCTCTCTCACAGTAAATCAGTGAGTAGATTATTATTAGTAGGTTTGTTACCTTGCTAAAACCAAATCAGTAAACAGTGTTTTACTTTAGTTTGATGGTAGTTTTTCTGTTATTCCCACCTACAACAGTTTAAAATAGCATATCAGTTTAAATCTTATTAAATGAGGAAGTTTTTTATCTAGTTGGACATCGCATTGCACCAGATTAAAGTATCAAAAAAGGGTCTTTAAACTTAACCTAAATAATTAATTATAGCATATTTTTAATTTCAACTTGGCTAAGAACCGAGGTATGAAATGAAATTTTTACATGTACCCTTGGTTTTATAGCAAATTTAATGCGCTTTCTAATTATTTTAAATATCAATCGCTAGGTTAATTGGTTTCATTTTTATAAAGTAAATAGTAGGACAAAGTCCAATATTTCGTAGAAAAACTAAATTTCTCAATTATGACCAAACGGTTCGGAATCGGACTAGCGTTTACTGGAACTTTTTTGTTCCTTTTAGCGAATTTCCCCTATAGGGAAGAAGCTATTACCGTAGGTCTCATGGTAAGACTTAAGCCCGAGACCATGATAACTTTTCATTTTGAGGTCCCCAGATGCCAAAAACACCATTCGTTCAAATTTTTATATATGTATATATATATATATTTATATATATATATATATTTATATATATATATATATATATTTATATATATATATATATGTGTCCGTAAGCACGATAACTCTCGTAAAAAAGGTCCGATCTTAATGAAATTTGGTACAAATATGTAAAGTACCATTTATTTGAACGAGTTCGAAAACCAGATGAATCGCACCATCCGAAGGGGGGTTTTTGGGGGGTTTTGTACCCCAAAAATGTGTTTTTTGGGGTTTTCACAGGTAATTTAAATTTAAATCAAATTTTAATTTATACCATTAGGTTGAGCTTAAAAAAACAAACAGTTTGGTATTTTTATCATTGCTCTACGTCAATTGGTTACCGAGATATTGAAAGTGCTAAACACAGTACGTTGTCTGATGTTATTCTTATGGAGAAAAAGAAAAATTGTATATCTCGCTTATTTATGAACATAAACTGACAAAATTTGGTATATGGCTTCATATGGTTGTGGTTTATTGTTGTTTGCACAAAAAAACTATTTTTCGCCTATGGTTCCTGTAGCAGCAAACCTAGGTACTCGGTCCCCATGTTATTCTTATGGAAAATACTTAAAATGTTTTATATAGCGCTTATTTATGAATGTATATGGATGAAACTTGGTATGTGACTTCACATACATGAGATCTATTGGTATTTGCATAAAAAACCATTATTTTCTGTGCCTTGTTGCAGCAAACCTGTGTACTCATCCCCAATGTTATTCTTATGGAGATTAATTAATATTTTAAATATCGCTTGTCTGTGAATACATTTCTTACGAATCCTGTGAAGTGTTTTAATGTGTTATGTTATATGTTCATTCGAAATTGGCTGAGTATGCAGGTTTGCTGCGACGGGGGTATTTATCATTAGAATCCCCTGGCGAAGTTATGGGCGTCAGTAGAATCTCACCCTGTATATATCGTTAAATAGTATCAATAACAGGCTAAATATGTATGGAGATTGAGCTCTACAATGAGCTCGATGCTGGATGAAAGACATTTGGGGCTTAATTGATAGATATTCACTCTTTAAACCCGATTTAAGCTGTTAACGTGACTCGCCTACACTCATGACGTCAAACATTTATTTCCGTCCTTTTGTCCAAATGCTCATTTAAATGAAATAAAAATTGAACATAATCATCGCAATATCTCGATAACAAAACTGTGATGGATTAATAAACTGGAACTGTTTAAATTTAGAGGACAAAGATGTTTGTTACCAAATAATTATTTAATAATCAACCTAAATATTTGTCATATTGTTTGTAATTTAATTGCCTAAACAAATAGCTTTGCGTTATGATAAGGCCAACATTTCCTTTGCATTAAAGTATGAAATCTAGAGTAGCTCCCGGATTTACTAAACACATATTTTGTTCTGAGTCTTCTCAACACTCGTATTTTATAACTAAAGATACGATTTACGAGTTTTAAATGTTAAACAGAATTATATGATAAAAAAACCATATGAATTCACACAAGAACTATTAAAATGACGTATTTTCCTTTAAATTTACATACAGACTAATTGGAGTTTGTTATCCGGTTAAAATTGATTAAAGATGTTATCAAAATGTTAAAACAATTACGATAACAATTCCGAGACAAGCTTTAAGTAGATTAGTTAATAAACTTTAAGAAAAGTATACTTTAGTATAAGGTATCCAAAATAGTACGTAGGTGGTTCTTACTATTATCATTGCAGGATAAGTGAGATAAGGTCCACTAAAACTTAGAATATAGCAATCTCATTGAGTGAAAAGCTTATTTATAGCCATGGTCTAATTTCCTAAGCTTATTAAGTTTAGTGCCTGGATCTGTATAATTGTCTTTGCTGGAAGATTTATGGAAATCGAAATACCGAGATAAGAGGAGGAGTCTAGCATGTACGAGGCGCTTGCTCATGGTTACTTTCAAAGCTTGTAATTTTCTGAATAAAATATTATAATGAAAGACAATTTATGGAGATCTTTTATTAAACTTGAATGAGTTATAGATTAAAATAAAAATGCACTGTTAAATATAGTATACACCTTATAATATACACAATATAGACATACACTGTTTGCTTGAGATGGACATACTATTCAATGCTTCTTTTTTAGTAGGTAGAAAATGAATATAATTTTTGTAGGATAATTTATTTAAACAAATTCAATCATTACCATAATTGCTCGAGTTATAAATAAAGTTTCTCTGCCTTTGATTATATCAAAGTAAACTTATAATCTAGATTAAATATATTTAAATTTATTGAGAAACTAATGTATCAAAATTGATAGTATGAGAGATTTACCTTATATATGCTAGACTTAAATTAATAATGGCTTATTCGGGATTCTAAGTTAATAATTATTGTTATCCTATTAAATTAATCAAATCCTTTGCTAAGAAAATATCAAAAGTGTATTTATACACTCAGCCACAGCTACTCGTATACACCCAATAAACCCAGGAGTAGTGCATCAAATGTTAAGACCGAGTGGCATATTTTGGTAACAGTTATTTTCACGAAATTTAACCCACCCAACTTGAGCTCTTTCTTTCAAATAAAGCCTGTCATGTGTTGTTAAGACCTACGCAGAACGCTTTAACTTCTTAAGCTTTTCTTGGTAAACCGCTTGCACTAAAAATACAAATGAACTGACCAAATTTACACAACTAAGTCTAATTCAATTCAGTTAGTTAATTATATTTTTAACACTTTATTTTGTTATTTGGCAACTATTATATTCGGCCTAATGTCACTCGTAGGCAATTGCAATATTGATTATTTTATAAATGACTTATGATTGTACGTCAACATATTACTTACAATTGCTTGGGTAATATCTATGTATCATATGAAACGATTTTAACATCAATCATTTTGTGAAATGACAATTTAAGTAAAACGTTTTATTTTTAGATTGATTGCTATAAAATCGGATGATAGCATTCACTATCCGGTTATGATGGATGGTTTCGTCATTCTGCTGACATTTACTGTGGCAGATATGAAATTAGCCATTACTGATAAAACTGCTTCGCAAGTTATGTTGGCTCTGCATCTCAGTTTATATTGCATAGTTTAATGTGGTTTATAAGTAATAATTGACGCTGGCTAGGGATTATTTACGTTGCTATACGTCAATGAGTATTAAGATCATCATTCAGTAAGGTGTAGTTATTTTAAAGTGTTACTTCGGCATTAATTTCCAAGGGTTATTTGATCCTGCTAAAACCGTAAAACTTTAATAAAAATTTAATGCAAAACCTTTCAATTGAAATGTTGATCTACTGTTGTTGGAATATTTGTTGTAATATTTTGGCATAACTAATACAGTTAAAATAATAACACGATGAACTTGACTTAAATTCCTGGAACTACTACATTATATTCCTGCTGATAAATATTTGGCTAAATGCTATCGACAAATTTTACGCATTAATTATTTGTTATAGAAACAGGATAAATGAACTACGTCTCACAACACTACAAACTATATTTACACTTATACTGTACTTACGTTCAAGACGGTAAAATATACACAAAATATGGTACAAGACCCTAAAAAATCACATGACCTATGGGCCATGGCCTATGATGATGATGATGATGTTAAAGAAGCAAAATAAAGAAAATAAGGCCGAAAATATCAAAAGGAGAAACGTTGGAAGGAAAATAAAACCACGTTGAGGTTTTAAGTGTAATATACATTCTTTCTAAAATAAAACTCCGCAACTCTGTTTTGAGTTATGCTCACTGGTGGACGTAGTAAACATTATTTAGTATTCAATAGAACTTTATTTTACGCGTTGTGCAAAGTTTTCTATGACAAATTGTGATTTTCACTTAAATTGATTAAATCCTGAAGTATTTTAAAAGTCATGGAATTGTCGCTAAATTGTTTAACGAAAAAATGACTATTATGTAGTTAAAGTCATTATATTTTAAGTCCTGGTAGACAGAGAAATTTTGAAAAAAATGTAGGTTACCTGAACAACATTAAGATTTTATGTCTTATGTTAAATATATCCAAAACAAAATACAATATAATTTCGTAGGTTTCATAATTTAATATTAAATTATAGCCGAACGTCTATATAGTTCAAAATACGTTCATGAGTGAAGACAGTAGTGGCGAAAGGGGGCTGCTGGCTCACTTGATTGACAGCTTCCGGTTACGTGACCGGAAGCGCTGCGTCATGAAACACGTCATCTGAGGCTGAGCCAGTGACGTAGGCGGTTTTGTGACGTAATGAGGGAAAGGTTAAAGTTCAAGGTCACGGGGAGGGTGTTTTAAAAAAGTACTACCTCGCACGCGTAAAATCCGATTGCTTCATTCGATTGTTTTCATTCGATAAAATATCGAATGAAAACAATCGAATGAAGCAATCGGATTTTACGCGTGCGAGGTAGTACTTTTTTAAAACACCCTCCCCGTGACCTTGAACTTTAACCTTTCCCTCATTACGTCACAAAACCGCCTACGTCACTGGCTCAGCCTCAGATGACGTGTTTCATGACGCAGCGCTTCCGGTCACGTGACCGGAAGCTGTCAATCAAGTGAGCCAGCAGCCCCCTTTCGCCACTACTGAAGACCAATACAATTGTTCAGGTTTTAATTAGGACCAGACCAAATGGCTTGGGAAAGTTTTAATCCTCCTTGTTAATATTCTGCCAACAAGGAATATATAATCATTATATTTATATATTGTATTTACTTGTTCCTTTTATTCCGCCTCATCACACAGTTTCCAGTAGTATACCCCGGATGTGGAGGTGACACAAAACTCGGATCCTTAACACGCACCTCCATTGTGGTTGTATCTTTGTTCTCTCTGTTTTCGTTTTTATAATAATTGCAAATCCAAATTAAAATTGCTATATAGGCATAGGATTACTTGAATCTTTCTATGCATTAATAGTTACTTGCTTTAATAAATGTAGTAACTTATTGTACTATAACTCTATAAAATACGATGGGCATTCACTGAAAAATATTAACATGAAATAGAAAGTATACTTATTAAAAATATCAATAAAATACATAGTACACACATTTAAATACACTATTTACAACAAACGACGAGAAAAAATACTGTAGAATCTTTAAAACAGCTGATTATCTTGTTATTTATAAATTTAAATTATTTGTCAGTTGGTTTTTGTTTACACTGTGTTGGAATACACATAAATGTACCGTTGAATGTGTTTATAATTTGATAGGTAAAATTATTTGAACAAATGTTATAAAATGAGTTAACAGATTTTACTTAGTTAAATTTTTAAGTGTATTTCACCCACTGAAAGTTGTAAAGCCTTAACTTATATTTAATTCTTTGGTTTTCCAAAACACATACTATAAGCAGTGTACCTTACGTGGTAAAACGTATCTACTATGACTATCCTATATACTGTCCTAGTATACTGTCCTATATACTGTCCTATATACTATCCTTAATAGTATTATCTAGTAATAACTATCCTTAATAGGTAATACCAATACTATCCTTAATGGTCATGAGCTTATCTATGTGCAATGCTTATTTAAACTTTATTTTTCCTTAGATCTCTTAGATGTTGTGAACTTAAATATATTGTAATTGATAAATTGAATAAGCGTATCACAATTTGAATCCATGTCTAATAGTGACAAGTCTTAATCAACTTTACTTGTAAACTCGTAATAGCTCAATAAACAAATACAAACCAGTTGGTAACGGTTACGTAGCTGCACGTAGATCATGAGCGGTGGTGTCAAAGGCAAACAACAAAGGCGATACACAACGGTTGGACAAAGCGTGTATTTGTTTTGTCGTGTGGTCTCTTCCTCAATAACTGTTACAATGACGGAGCTGTTTAGTGTTCAAATACATCGCCAGTCTTTTACAGTATTTATTTAAACCTTCGTTTTAGATTTATTCGTATTTAATAATATATATTTGTAATACCTTTACCCTTCTTTAAAAAGTCGTAACTTCAAAATAAATTTGTTATTTTGCTATGGTAAAATATCATATAACTAGCAATATTCTTGGTTGCGTATTTTATAAAAGTGTTAACACACTATCATACTCAGGTTGGTATGGATGCGAAGAAGAAAGTCTTGCATCTAACAAACACTTATAAACATGATAGCTACACTATTTTGCTAATAAATTCACTTTATCATTCACTTTTACTCTTCGTAGAAGATATGAGTTTATTAAATAACAAAAACATAGTTAAAATATAGAATTTTCTAATACCAACGATCCTCTCTTAATTTTTTACTAATTATAACATTTTATTTATTCTTGCGGTAAACTCGTCGGATATTAGGTGCCTCACTGACAAAGCTTAGTTTCAAATTTTTGGGCCTTAGAGAAAACTGAGACTTTTTGGGGTGTAACTGAGAAAACTGAAAGATGATTAATGGTCCTGTGATAGGTTATTTTAAAGATATTGATAAGGCACAAAAAACCATTCAAATGAAAGAATGAGAATGATAGTATTTTAATTCCAACAAGCAAATGTGATACATTCACAAGGAAAACTTCAAAGCTTAAGGTGAGTCACACCATCCATTGTTGGTCATGAACATATTGTATTAATTGAAACTCAGGTCCCCTACACAGATGATAGTTTCGAAGGTATAAGAAACCTCAATGTGGTAAACCCGTCAATCATAATTGTACTAACAAATATTTAAAACAGTGTAAAATATCAAAGATAAAGATTAGTTTATTCTTGGGACTGAATTAGTGTGGGAATAATTAATCTTTCCTCGGTAAGTGTTAAATATTATGAAATACAATCGTGTTGTAGCAAATAAAGGTTATACCACAGTTTTAAATTAGATTGTATAATCATAAATATATTTGAGTTCAAAATTTCAATGCTGATATTCCAGGTTAAATAACTTTTTACAAAGAATATTTTTCTATGATATATATGTTTGCAAAATTGTACGATAATCTCTTTCTGAAGGAAATCTAGCTTACCCCCGAAATATGACCTATATAACACACAAGTCTGCGAATTAAGTCCAACACAAACAGTCTCAGATGTCCCCTGTGTTGTCCCAACCATCAGCTCTGTTGACTGACCATTATGGGCCAAGTAGCTCTTTAATCATAAAACTAAAAGCTAAAGGATATTTACATTGCAATTTTCAATATTTAAAATTTTTGTAGGTTTTAGAAATTCAACTTGGTTGTTTCTTCAACAGGTTTCGGGCATTGAAGCACATTTACAGAAAACTACAGTATTATAAAATTTCATGAAGTCTATTAAATGTTCGTCTAATCTTGTCTATTCCTGCATAATATTAAACAGGCTACCACGATGTTCAAAATATATTCAACCGACATTTTAAAAGATATTCCAGAGTACTACTATATTTGAATTGGATAGATTTAATTTAATTCAATCTTAGCATATCTAGGAGTAAGCTCTTTGACCGTGTAAAGAATAAGCTTGTAAAATTACGATGTAAAATATTATTATTACTAAACTCATAGTATTTAGATACAGTTAGGTTTATTAGGGAGGGAAAAAACAGAAATATATTGCACATCTTGGTTTAATACGGTCACATAAACTGTAATTTGTATAAAAGCTATATTTCAAGAAAATTAACTGGAAATCACGAAAACACAACTTGTCAGGAAAATTATTTATTTGGAAGTGTTACATCTTAAAAGTCTACTATTGACATTTTTATAACCGAGTTTGGTTATTTCTGATAAATCTTTATTTAAGAAACATTGCAAACCTAGAATTATTGCCCTTTATTAATACCATCAAAAAAACCCATTACAATAGTTCGTACAGGTACGTGCAACATTGTTCAATAATAGTACCTTAACTGCGTTACAACAACAAGCAGAACAGCACTAGTACTGAGCTAATAAACACTGAAAGCAAAACCAAACAATATTCAAATTCATGCAGTTACAACGACTTGAAAATCATTTTTCAAAATATACAAAACTTTGCACACTGTTAAAATCCATTATCAAAGTTCCTGTTAAAATCATTTGACAAAGCTCAGTCCCTTTTTATGCGCCCTTATAATTCCATTCCTAAATCATGTCACGTGATTCTCGTCGCGTGGTAAAAATATATTTTACAAAGTTTCAATTTAGTACATCAAAGCTAAATTGGGTAGCTGTAACAAAATAGTCTAAGTATAATTTATGTAAAATATTATAAATGTAAAAAGTCGATTTACTCTTCTAGACGGCTGTCAGAAACATTCATTAGAGAGAAACAGAAGAGGAAATGAATAAGAGATGGCTGCCCAGGAATTATTAAATTAATATTTCCCACGATCTAGTTTTGAAATGGTCTAAGCTTTAAGGAAAAATTGAACAGTGGTGTTAATATTGTAATAATATATTTATTCCTTCCAGGTACTCGAGTGAAGTTTGATTCGATATTTGTGCTCTCGCAATATACTGATTTGGCTGTGCAATTTTTTACATTTTAGCGTTTTGACTTTTCTTTTCATTTCCACCTTTATCCTGCCATTTAAGCCGCCGATAGATATGGCTCTGGGGTATACTGTTAGAAGCTAGAGTCCATCAGTGACTGTAGCGCTATTTGGAAAGGTAAGTTTTAGTACTTGTAATTAAATAATCATCTAATATATATATATATATATATATATATATATATATATATATATATATATATATATATATATATATACTATTTTATTTCTAGCTTAAGCTCTCTACAAATATTCGTTTCTATATTTACTTGTGATTTTTCAAAAAGTTTTTTTTTTCATAATGCTTATAAGGAAGTTTACAATAATAAAAGTTAATACTAAGAAATTATTAAAACGCTTCTATTACTTTAGGGACGTCAAAAGTTATTTGGTTCCTTTGTTAATATATTAGTGAGTATTATTGATACATTTTCCATGAGTAACATTTATAATATAACGAAAACTTCTTTTTTTAGTTATGTCATCAGAAACTATTTTAAAATTTTACATATTTACACATTTAAATAGTTTAGATAAACAATATGACATAGAAAATCATCCAAGCCTTAAAAAAATTAAATACAAGTTTAAAAATTGTAATAAATTAAACTTAGGTTACTGAATATCACATTAAATATTATTATTTACTACCAACCACCAGTTTAAGTATGCAGTAAATATTTTACGTCTCTAGAGGGATTAGGTTTTCGCTAAGCTCAGAATCAAGTTTATTGTGGGTCATGAGGTAGCATTTGCTATATATCCTTTGGCGGGAGCAATTTTAATTTAATCCCTCACAGCTTTAATAAAAAGAATCATTTCAGTTTATGAGTTTTTTCAATATAATTGTGTTTTGTATACTGTACAAGTTAAATATATTGTAATACAATATTTATAAATATCCTGTTGTATACATTCATTTGTTTGTATTATATATGTATATATTCTATTCTAGTGCAGTCTAAGGCTGGTACACCAGAGAGGAAATTTCCCGCTCTTTGAACTGCAATTCAAGGTTGTTCGACTCTTGTAAGTTAGTCTATTTTTAGACTAAAATATAGTACACACCTTGTCGTCGACAGTCCAATTTGTAGTGATGTTATCCCCACTACATGTTTCGCCGAGAATATGGCATTTACCAGTGGTATTAAAAGACCGCTTTATCCAAATATCATTAGATGGTCGATGGCCCATCGACCTGATGTGTAATATAACCTGTATTTTTAAAGTGTTTAAATAAAATTAGTAGCTCTATTACACATCCGATCTATGGGCCATCGACCCTCTAATAATATTTGGATAAAGCGGTTTTTTAATACCACTGGTAAATGCCATATTCTCGGCAAAACATGTAGTGGGGATAACATCACTACAATTTGGACTGTCGACGACAAGGTGTGTACTATAATTTAGTCTAAAGTAGACTAACTTACAAGAGTCGAACAACCTTGAATTGCAGTTCAAAGAACGATAAATTTCCTATCTGGTGTACCATCCTTTTATGTTCTATAGACCCGTTAAAAATAATAATTTAGAGGATCGATTAAATAGATTGGACCGAATTTGTATATTTTATAAAGAACTAATTTTGGGTCGATGGTCCATCGACCCAGATAGTAAAGATAACTTTCATTCACTGAAACGGTTCGATGGACAAAGACCCTTTTTTATTTATTAGTGAATTTCATGTGGAAAGTGAACTATTAGCATGACCCCCACGGTGAAACTTAAGCCCGGCACCACCATAGAAGTTCCTAACGTGACCCCCTGAACACGTTTTGGGGGGTCGTTCAAAATTATATATATATATATATATATATATATATATATATATATATATATATATATATATTTATATTGCATTCATTTGTTAGGGCTACTAATATAATAATAATCAAATGAAACATTTTTCAACTGAGTACCCTTAAGGAATTTCTTTATTTTTATTTTTATTTTTCAGACTACATGTTTCGGGACATAAGCCCATCATCATGGTATTTGTTGACCATGATGATGGGCTTATGTCCCGAAACATGTAGTCTGAAAAATAAAAATAAAAATAAAGAAATTCCTTAAGGGTACTCAGTTGAAAAATGTTTCATTTGATTATTAATATATATATATATATATATATATATATATATATATATATATATATATATATATATATATATATATAAGTATAAAAACATGAAAATAACCATGAGTACCCTGTTGAATACATTGTTTAATACTTATATAACAGTAGCCCTTTACTGTGAATTTGATTCTCTAATATATATATGTATATAAAAGGTTATAAGAAGGTTAGGAAAAGGTCCAGTCAGGCTTAAAAGTATGCACGAGGTTGCTGGGGATGAAACAAATACACCAACAAATGAATAACATGCTTTTCTTATGTAAAACCTCATAAGACAACGTACTGTGTTTAGCCTATATACATTTTCTTTTATAATTCGGTAAATATTTATGCTAGAATAACAAGAGAGGGCTTAACACTTCGCCTCACTAATTCCCATCTTTTTACATTCATTCATTGTAGTCCGGGGCTTTTCTGACCCTTTTTGGGCCCAAAAACTCAAAATTTGAAAGAATAATCCCCAAAAAAGGGGTTTAGAGTTTTCAGATTGCGTAACTGATTATAGAAAGGAACGTCCCTTCCAAATTTGAAGTAAATCGGACAAAAAATACGCCCGCTAGCGTCATACACACACACACACACACACACACACACACACACACACATATATATATATATATATATATAATATATATATATATATACATATAAACTCTAAACCCCTTTTTTGGGGATTATTCTTACAAATTTTGTGTTTTTGGGCCCAAAAAGGGTCAGAAAAGCCCCGGACGTACTATGAATGAATGTAAAAAGATGGGAATAAGTGAGGCGAAAGTGTTAAGCCCTCTCTCGTTATTCTAGTGTAAATATCGACCGAATTATTAAAGAAAATGTATATCGGCTAAACACAGTACGTTGTCTTATGGGGTTTTTATATTAGAAAAGCATGTTATTCATTTGTTGGTGTATTTGTTTCATCCCCAGCAACCTCGTGCCTACTTTTAAGCCTACTGGAACTTCTCCTAACCTCATTATGCGCAAAATTGTATTCCTAACATTGCAGGTAAATTAAACCAGGAGCATCTAAACAGTCAAAAAATCAACGTTTACAGATTTCAATAAAATTGGCATATATGTAGGTTTTTACACTGGGTTTGAGTTTTAAAAGTTTTATATGTGGAAATTCACTTCCCTCACGTCAGCGTGCTGCGTGCGAACTCGTTAAATTTTACAAGAGGGTCGATGAGCCGTCGATATGATGTGTAGAGCCACTCCCCGACAAGGTGTTATTTAGTCTAATACGCACAGTTCAAGGGCTCCAATTAATATTAAGACTACTTTAGTTTGGAATAAAAGGGTAACTAAATAATTAAAAACAACTATGTCACGGATTACTTTTATAGATAATCAAGAACTTAAATAAAATTCTATAAAGTGAACTTTCTACGTTGTTTTCAAATCGACATTACAAGTTAATGTTATTAGTAAACATAATTTAACCTTTTTTCACGTTAACTTTATCTCGCTAGTATCACTGGTACTGCAGGATCTTAAGCTCTTTACTTCAGGCTTATTTTTATGTAATAGAAGAATCAAGTAACATTTTTAAAACTACTACTCCAAAACGTGTAGGAGGGATTTACCAAAGTAAACTCAAACATTTGTGTGGTTAACTTAAAATATATAACAAATCTTGACTAATAGTGTAAACAATCTTTATTTGTACTATTTAGGTGTACATAAATAGATGTTAACTAAGTGCATAATAAATAATGAACACATATATTATAGGTACAACAAATCAAATATGAACAAGCTTTTTATTCTCATAAGGGACTTATGAGGATAGAATTTATTTAATCCAGTTTAGTTTTGTTGTAAAATTTCAAAAACGAATTTGTTACAAAAAATACTACGTAGAGTTTTCAAATAACTAAAACTTCTTTCGTATTTTTTAAACAAATTAATTGTTTAAATATTCTCTATTTTTCTCCCAGTATTTAAAATTGAATATTTTTTGTTGTAATTTTTAACGGCTTCACATAAGCCCAGTGCATTATCATTGATTGTTAGTTTATATTTTCTGAATCGTTTTTGCTATGGTTATGTTAGTTCCCTATATATCATATCTAAATTTATTTAATTTAGAATATTAGAAGCAAACTAGAAAATAAAATTGATATTTAATATTAAAAATAAGCCCAAGATTAAATTAATAAAAGGAGCACCAAGAAGCTATGAATGCATTACTGGTATGATTGCATCGGTGTTTGCGTTCTGGGATTAGTTTGCATATTGAGAGTTTTTTCATCTCATTTAACATATGAGTTTTCTTTTTCATGTTGTAATTTAACTAAATTAGGTTACTGACGCATTTTGGTAACTAATTACTTAGTTAATAATTTATAAAATCACTCGAATGTTTCTTGGCTATCACTATCGTATGCTAAGTGCAGCTTTAATTTTTCAGTGGTTTCGCTCTAACAGTCAATAGTCAAAATCTGTAATATAAAAAATACAATATATACCAAAAGTCGAAATATAAGAATAATTTGAATAACAAATTATTTATGGTTATCTCATAGGAAAATATAAAAGTGCGAGTGATATTGGTGTGAAAATCACCCTGGCAAAATTAGTTAATTAATGGTTATTATTATTTTTTAAGAAGTTGGAAGTCTCTTTTGCCTCAATTTGCTCATCCACATGAACTACGGATATGTGCATTGAACGTATCCAGCAAAGTAAGAGATTACAGTATGATATTTTACAATACTGTCAAAGTATATTAGCAGGACTGGGATTTAAACAAAATACAGGACTGCTGCCTAGGTTCAGAGCCCGAGGCCTTGACCGCTACGCCAACGACCTGCCTCAGTGACTGGCCATCTCCAAGTAAAGCTTGTAACCCCAGGTACTACTTTTGATTTATACTTAATCGGAATTTAATTTACCTATTATAACATTACTATACATTATACATACTACAAATATTATACGAATAAATATTGTTTATCAATGTGTGTAGTACCAGAAGATAATAGCCTAGCTTTTGAAAGGTCTCATATAAACAAAAATTAAAATACAATTAGGTTTTGATGAACTTATAATTTCATTGACAACCATTGAAACTCAGCCATACTACAGATATTAGAGAAATACGTTTTTTAGTAAGGAAGTTCTGATTCATGAATTTTACCAGACATAAATCATGACAATCAAATGAGTAATCGTCCAATAGTGCAGCAGCTTCCACCTTGATCCTAACACAAACAGATTACCATTGTGTGCGATTGTCTGTATGCATCGCACTGTTTGGCACCTTGATTGGTTTTTGGTAGGTAAATAGCATCGCTAGTTGTGTACGGCTTGTTTCCATTAAAACTCCATTATAGAATCCGGTTAAGTGTTTATTATTTATATATTGCGGTCTTAACTTAGCAATCGTAGTTTTCTATTTTTGTTTCAACCTCACGTGAAAATTAGGTTAACCTTCAAAGACCTAAAGTTTAAACAATATTTTTTTTTGTAAATGTATTTTTTAAGTATTATAAGTGTCTCGTATCAGTTTTATATATCTACCATCAAAAAAATCCTCTGGTTAAATAATTCAGATAAACGGAATCTTTCCAGGATTTCTAACTGATGCTGGATCTTCTGAACTGAAACCGATTTTAGCATCTAATATAAATACTAGGATTGCTGGGGTTGGAAAGTTTTACATAAGTTAAAGCAATCAGAGGCTATAATTAATTGTTTATTATTTACATTTTGTTTATTCTCTAGAATAGTTTATCCTAAGTTTTAAAGTTTTTGTAGACAAACGTCCACTCTACTCCGCGAAATCGAGTTGCAAACATCCTAAATGACGGGGTTTAAATTTTTCTCAATACAAATTATAAAAATGGCCCACACCTTTGTAAAAATCTATCATACTAGGTTGATTTTTTAGTACCTAAAAGGAGACGGGTCTGATAGGTCAGATTCATAAGGGATACTGAGGTGGATTTTAGGTAGGTTTTAATTGTGTGTGTACGATTTAAATCGTACAACAACTGGTTGAAGACTTTTATTATTTATATAAATCTGTCCCAAAGTACATTAAGTAATCAAGACCTGCATTGTTTCTCAAAGAACAATTTATTTTGTAAGATTACAGTAATATACACGGAATAAAAATTTGATAAAACTCACTTAATGGAAGAATTATTTACAACAATACTTTTTAAACTAAAAAGCTCATGAAAATTTGAACATTTAATTAATAATAAGGGTCGTTTGAAACCAAAATAACATCCCCACAGCATGTTTGAAGAGAGATGCAATGAAAAGGGGATAATTTACTAAGTTTTCATTTCGCTAAAACTTTGGCAAGTGTTGCGTCCCAGCTGAGGTCAAAACTTCTTTCCTCGCATAAAAAACGCATTTTCCCGTACTTGCGCTTGCTTTCAAAATTTATATAGCTAATTTTTTGTTCAAACATTTCGAGTAGGCCATATTTATACCTTAAACCATTTTCGGTACATAAAATATATTCTCTTTTAAATAATTTGCAATTTTTTGCCTTAAATTAACCTATTTTTATTCAGAACTAATAAAATATTTTATTGATACACTCATTTTTATTGTTTTTTCCTGGTGGAATATATATTTGCAGATTTTAGGTTCCACTCTAATAACCTTAAAGGTTATTTTAATATCAGAAATATTTAAATTTATTGGATTTATTCGGACTACACCTATCGCTTCTAGGGTTTAAAACTAAACTACGATTCGGGAGGAAAGGAAACTCCTCCCGTTATCAAGTGAACACTACTTACATCTAAATATCATACGACTACCACTAAGTAGCCTAAATTTCGTTGTTGTTGGTTTTTTATTTAACAATTTTATTTACACACCACGCAAAACTATCAGATACATAATGAATAAAAATCAAATGAAAAACATTTTATAGTTTTAAACACTAGAAGCGATCAGCGAAGTCCAAATAAATCAACACTAAATTCAAATCTATCGCTATTAAGAGTTTCAACAATTTTTAAATTTTAAAGTGTAGGCTCTCTGTATTGCAAACATTGGATGCCTCAGTATTAAGTATTTCCTCTCTTGCACTAAACACTATGTCTACTAATATAAGTTGAATTAAGACTAACTAGTATCTATTTCAACTAAGCTACTAATTGTTAACAGCTTAAATGTTTGATGACGATTACTCATAATTAAAACCATGTTAAATTAATTAAAACCAAACAATGTTACGCTATATACGTTTTACTAAGCTAGTTTAAATATTCATAAACTTATGGATGTGGAATTTAGACTGATGAAATTCACGAATTGTTGAGATGAAGAGCGAAATTGAGTTGTCTAATCCAGAGTAGTCCATAAATATAAGCCTCGCCTTGCGAAACGGCTTCTACGCCTTCAGAATACCTCCTGTTGCTTTGCTTGAGTGTCTGTATAAGCTTTGTTCTAATATTACAATAGCTAGATGTTTATGTAAAATAATATTAAAATCAAGTACATCTTTATCATCATGTTTATCATATGTATGTAAATTATGTACTCTATTGGAAAATGTGGATTTACATAACTCTTAATATAGTAGTATTAGTTGTAGAATATTTCCAAAACTATCTACTAAATATTTACATTCAAACCCAGTGACCAGTTCATATAACGAAGCCAAGTCCAACAAATGACAAGATATTGACACGTAGCAGAGCACGGCAAACGTTTACTTCTGTAAGTCGCATAATTTAGCCCTAACACCTTGTTCCCAGTTCTAGTTATGAACATTAGTATTATTCACTAGTACGAATCCTGGGTCATATTAAAACTCATGTAATAAATGTAATAGTGTGTAAACTATTGTAATGAAAATATCTAAAGATTCAAGTTTTTTTAAATTAATTGATGGATATTTTACTACCAAGGTTTTTGAAATTAAGTTATCGACATTTTATGACACGTGTAATTGGTTTAATGTCAAGACATGTATCTCAATGTATAAACAATAATACGCTTAAATAAATACAAACTCACACTAAATGCTCATTTAATAAAAGTCATATTGAAAAAATAAACATCTAAACATATGATTTTACAACCATCTAGATATGGTGCATTTTCAAATAGAAACGAGTTCGCACGAAGCACGCTGACATGAGGGAAGTGAATTTCCCCATAAAAACTTTTAAAACTCAAAATCAGTGTAAAAACATACATTTGTCAAATTTTTATCGAAATCTAAAAACTTTGATTTTTTGGCTGTTCTGATACTCCTGGTTTTATTTACTTGCAAAGCTGGGAATACAATTTTGCGCATTATAAGGTTAGGAGAAGGTCCAGACAGGCTTGAAAGTAGGCGTGAGGTTGCTGGGGGTAATAAAAGTACTCTAACAAAGGAATAACAGGCTTTTCTAGTGTAAAACCCCCATAAGACAACGTACTGTGTTTAGCCGATACACATTTTCTTTAATAACTCGATAAATATGTATGCTAGAATGACGAGAGAGGGCTTAAAACTTCGCCTTTCTAATTCCCATCTTTTTACATGCATTAATTTTACATCTGGGGCTTTTCTGACCCTTTTTGGGCCCAAAAACTCGAAATTTGAAAGATTAATCCCCAAAAAATGGGTTTAGAATTTTCCGATTGTTTTGCCCAACGAACTTGTCCAACAGATTATAGAAAGGAACGTCCCTACCAAATTTGAATTAAATCGGAGAAAAATGCGACCGCTAGAGTGCATACACATATATATGAACGACCCCCCAAAACGTGTTCAGGGGGTCACGTTAGGAACTTCTATGGTGGTCCCGGGCTTAAGTTTCACCGTGCGGGTCATGCTAATAGTTCACTTTCCAAAGGAAATTCACTAAAAAGTCAAATATCTAAGTTTACCTAAGATCTATGTAGACTAATTCATCGGTGGTGGTTAACTCCATCGTCTCTTACCCTTTAAATTAGGGTCTCTAGATAATTAAACTTATCTAATCCATACTGTAGGGATTTAAAAGTCAAATAACAAGGGTACCAGAAATAATCAGAAAACTTTAGTAGAACAAGTGTCTATACAACCAACCAACATAAGTGCGTGATAAACTGTAATTGGAACCAAGTTTGTATGAAATTATAACAGTAAAATGGTATTTCAAATAATTCTTTTCAAAGCCGGTTAGCCTCTAAAACATATTTCCCAACTAACAGTTGTGTGTATGACGTATGACGTAGCTCTAAAGTCAGTGATTTGCTACATTTAGACTACAGGCTGTTTGTAGAAAATCAGTTACTAACTAAACGTGTGCTAAAACAATGTTATGTTTAACTTATAGCTTCTTTGGGCCGTTAAAAATTTCGTTTAGTAGTTGAATTAACAATCTTGAAATTTATTTCTTTAGGTTGGATGTTAGTTTACAGATAACAACACTATTGACAGTATTTTGACTAGATTTTCTTGTACTTTGCTTCGGTAATGTACGTGATATAACAAAACACATATAACAAATACTCATAACAGATAACATATAACAAATACAAATACTCTAATATAACAAAACGCTTTAGATTTTTTATCACAATTGTGTTGAAAATCTCACTCCAGAGGTCGTAAAAATAAAATTACTACGCACAGATTCAGTAACT
Source organism: Allygus modestus (assembly GCA_963675035.1). Classification (NCBI taxonomy): domain Eukaryota; kingdom Metazoa; phylum Arthropoda; class Insecta; order Hemiptera; family Cicadellidae; genus Allygus; species Allygus modestus. Next base: position 485,578,661 of record OY776112.1, on the reverse strand, counting down.
TTGATTTTATAAATTTAAATGTATGCAAACAATTGCTCGTTGTAAAGTAAACTTGTAACAAATTTCATTAAAAACACAATCACTACGTTAAACTAAAGACCTTAAGCCTTTCAGACTTTGCTTAGTTTATTTAAAATTTACATATGTATAACACTCTTCCCTTTGTTTTTGCTAAGCTGAATAATTTAGCACATTTCACCGCAAACAATGCTGTTGTCTAAGCAAGCAAACAAATCAGTTGAATGATAAATATCTCTGATTAAGACATCAGTACAATGCTTCGTTTAGGCTGACTTGGTTGACAAATATATATGGGTGCATTTATTATTAAAGCTGGAAGTCGTATTATAGAAATATGTTTTTAATAATTCGAAATAATTTCATGATGCATATTTTCTTGGATGATTTTTATTTAGTAATAAGTCTCTTAACTTTTCGTAGGGTAAAGATTATCGTTACAGTATAAAAATGTTAATGTATTTTAACAAAACTTTTAAAAAGTGTAAACTTTATTGTTTGAAATATACGTGAGAGTTAATTCATTTATAATTACCGTATTGACACTATTTTCGTAGATAATAAATTTTACATAAATGCATAAACATACTCTAAGCTTTGTCATGTTGTATTCTTATGTATGTACACTCTTTGCAGGAAAGTTACATTCATATAAAAAAAGTGTGAGAAATATTGAACAATATTTAACAAACTCAAAAGTTCTATTAAAACATAAAAATTATTAAGATTGATATTCCTACCAACTAGATAATATTAAGAAATTAGGTCCTTTATTGAAGTTTGATAACGAATTATTCTTGAGAAAATTAATACTGTTGCAGCACTTTTAAACATTATCTAAATTATTAAGTTCTCTTAATTGCCAGAAATTATTGATCACCTTATTTTAGTGATAAATAAGTCTTGCGGAATAGTAAAATATGACGTAAAAATAAACTGAGATATGACACTTGTCCATTATTAAATACGTATCAAACTGATATGTTTGCTTGCTTAGACAACAGTATTGTTTCCGGTTAATTTTGCTAAATTATTCAGCTTAGCAAAAACAAAGGGAAGAGTGTTATACATATGTAAATTTTAAATAAATTAATACTCATCATTCGCTACAGTGTTAGTCATAACTTTTGATCATAAATTTAGGAATATTTTCTGTTGCAACACCCTTAGCTTATATTTATTCCAAGGCCTTATCAATAGAAATATACATTTACAGGTGCTAAAACATAATTTGAAAATACCTGTAACACCCCAGTTTGGGTATCAACAAAGATATGACGTCACTACAAAGTCTACTGAAATGCAGAAACCTACCATTTAAATAGTTATCCACCACGTAGTACTTACATTAAAAGACATCATTCTTGGCCAGCTAGTTTACTACATGAAGGACTGTACTGAAGAGCCTGGTACACTTAATTGCAACTGATGTCTGAAAATATCTGCAAAATAAACGGTATCAGGAAACTGACACATACTTTCTCCCTTTTAGCCCAACTTTAACGAATAAATTACTTTTTATTTACTAAATATAAAATACAAAGCACGGTCGAATGTACAGAAAATCTTGTAAACAAGTTGTTTTAAAAAACATCCACCCAAATCCCTGTTTTAGAGGCACTACAGAATCCATTGCTACACTCGTGGTTTTAAGAGGGGAAATGCCCCCTATTACCCCCCCCCCCCGCCTGGGTTATTAAGGGGCAACATATTTCTAATTTCCTCTGTTGGTCAATGCTAAATTGACAAGCATATCAAGTTTGAATGAAATTGATCAGTAAATAAGAGAGAAATAGTAATTTTTGTATTCCCCATACGAATAACATTGGACAACGTACTGCGTTTACCGCTAAATGAAAATTTCAATTTTCTCCGAAACCAGCAATTGTAGAACAGTAATTCAAAGTACTAAATTATTCAGTTTTTTGAGCTCTTTTTAATGGTGAATAGTAATATTTTTTATATTTATGTATTTTTATGAAAAATCCAAAAAACAGAATTTTTGATGTTTTAAGTCCTGTAATTTCTGAACCCGAATTTTTACAGGAATGCGGGTGGTGTCAATTTTTGGAAAACTAAAGTTCTACAAACGACTAAAGTTTAATCAAAATCGTTAGAGCCGTTTTTGAGAAATTTTGATTTTTCATGTTTTTTGGGGGATAATTACCCTTAAAAATCAAAAATTCAAAAAAATGAAAAAACACCTGGAGATATCGTGGATTAGTACCTACATACCAAATTTCATAAGAATCGGCCCATTGGTTACGGCTCTAGCTCTGTACACATCCACACAGACACACACACACGGACACACACACATACACACACACATACACACACACAGACAGACATCATGTAAAAACCACTTTTTTGGGTTCAGGGAGCACCAAAACGAATATTTCCACTAACAACTCAAATTCGAAAATTTTGACGAAAACAATACTTTCTCCATATACTATGTATAGGGGGAGAAAGTAAAAGGAAGCATGCCTCTCTCCCGCTTTTAATGTTTCTCTAAAGCTACTTAAAGGGTTGGTGCTCAGCAGCAGTCGTAGTCATTGGGAAAAAGTTTATTAATGGAAATTCAGTGATTGACGAATTGTTACGTTATTAAAAGGAAATATGTCACTTAAATTAATTGTATTCTTTTCTTCCCAAAGCCTTGTAAATATAAAAAACAGGAAGAATATGACTTATTAAATTTAGGTGTACAAATTGAATACTACACTGCAACTTAAAAACAAGGAATTATTAACAAAAATGTTTAGTAATATAATTTGTAACCATTTGTATGGAATATTTCTTATTTAAATTTTGTTTATCTTTAAGTACTTAAGTCTACCCCCATTTAGGAGCCACATCGATTGTACAGTGTTTTTTTTTTAATGTTATAGAAAAAAGGGTATTTAGTTCGAAGAACTAACAGTAATTAAATCACAAAAGTTATATTTAAACTTCTTAACAAAACTATAAATATTCAAGAGATATATAAATAAAATAAATTTTACACAATTTGTCTCTATCCCTAGTTTAATTCAATTTTCTTCATCATCTGAAGTTTCTCCCAGGCTTTAGACCGAATGTTAACATTATCTTACACAATTATCGTAACGTAAAATAAATACTATTTAACTTTTGAACTCTAATCAGATAACAAAACTTGGGAATCCCCCTCTCCCTATACAACTCAAATAGCTAAACAAATCTGAAATACTAAAATTTATCAATAACATTCTAATTAGTTTATTGGTACTTGGTTAATTAAATTTTTTCATATTTAGTGATGTTTTTCACCACCAGCTTTCACCTTTTTCCCATATAACGAGAAAAAATATAAAACGTTTAATCTATTTCGGAGGGTTTCCTGTAGGATTTAACCAATTTTGGAATACATTTTGAACTTCATGAAATAACGAAAATTGAAAAACCTTGCCACGGAATGGATAGCCGAAAATAGAGTAACTTATATTCTCTTTGGACAGAGAGAAACCAAGGCGTAGAGTTCTAGATAAATCATTTATATGTGACCATTGAAACGTTATTGTTCCCATTGGAGCCTGTTGAGGCCTTACAATATAATGTAACGTTTACATTGATTTAGAAGAAATTTATATTTTATCTAAAATAAACTATCACTTTTGTTATAAATTATAACTAACGGTGTTTAGATATTACTTTATTTACATAAATGAATCACTTGTAGCAAGAAAAAGAAAATTTGAATTATTTATCGTATTTTCTTTTATTTATGAGTTTAGGAATTTAAAAAATATTTTATAGATTTTTCATTTTTACCATTTAAAGTAAGAACGGAAGATATAATACTGCCAATCAGGTATTCAATTTTGTTGGTTAGTAGGTATTTCAGTCATATATTTCGAAAATGGAAGTAGTAACAGTTATAAAACTAAACATTCAATGCTTAACTCCACAAATTGAATTACTACATATATTTACATACATATTTAGTTAGTATTACTTTTTTAATTAGTAGAGTATTATTTATTAAAATAGCAAAATTGTTCACTAACAATTACCAGACTAGAAGTCTTATGTTCATTAGTGACACAGATTTAGGCCTTGCTTAAGCGTTACTCATGTCCTTAACAACAACCCGCTAACTAACAGTTAAACTTAGAGTGACAAGTATATTCCATCATAGTCTAACTGAAGCCATCTAAAACGTTACGAACACATTAGATATTTAGATATTTAGATAATTAGATATATGTTCATAGACAAAAATTGAATAGTTTAAACTGTTTCTATAATAAAATCCTATGAATAAAGTCCTAACAAAATGAAAATCCACATATCTTACAGACAACTTTTAAAGGAATTATGCCACACGTAAGTGGTTTTGACGGGTTTTTCAAAAACATGGATGACAACCAAAGAAAAGATTTTGTATTAATAATTTATAAGTTTATTATACAATACACATTTGTATTGTATAATTTGTATTTGTAGTTTGTATTTGTAGGTGTAGATTTTATATGGTTTAAACTTCACTTGTTTCTATAACTGAGATGTTTTAATGGAAATATATTTTTAACGAGTCTAAGTTTAATGCAAGGCAACACCATCTAGTGCGGCGTTCTAAGGGCTTGTGGTGATGTAGATAGCCCGCAATACAGATATCTGAAGAAGGTAATGGCATTTGCTGCTAGATCTGTTTATTTATATGAGATCTGTGTCTGGCCTTCCCCTTCAATTTTTGTTTAAAGCTATTCAAGGTAATTTCTAGTTCTCAAGTCGTCTATATCTATAACATGCTCAAGAGATTGTTGTAAACAGAACTCCTCCGTTATTCCTGGTCCGATTTTGACGATTTAGTTGCAAGAAAATGACTCAGGTTCGTAGTAATACAAATTGGTTAGCTATTTCCAATACTGTTTTTTCTAAAGGGCACGGGCCGCTCTCAATATTAGTTTTTTTCCCATAAGATTAACATGGAGAATAATAATTTGTATTAATTGCATATTAAAACATCTGTCAAAATCGCCAAACTTTCCAGGGCACTGAGCGATTTCTATGAAGGCACTCCTAGGGTTAAGTCTGTGGCATTTATAACTTTGTCTAGCAAAGAAGAATCAAGACCACAAAGATATTTAATAAAATTCTTTCTCTATCTAATTAAAGACTTTTGATCTGATAAAACCAAACGCTTTCCAAACTGTTTGATAACAAATTATTTTTCATTCCTACAATCCATCAAACCTTCTCTTTAATTTACTTATGAAATATAAATATAAAGTAAAAAGTGTAATTTATATTAAACATAGTTTCATTGTGTTTTATCATATAATTATGTGAGCATTAACTATATGGCCTATTTAGTTTGAAATAATTTAATGTTATTATATATGTCTATATGTTTGCCAAATACTTAGAAGACACATCCCTCACTTGGTTTTGGTACATAGTGTGTATTAACTTTGAATATTAAGTAATTGGAAAATTTATTATTGTAATCTTACCTTCCATTTTTTTTATTTAGTTCGTCAGCTACGCTTTACCAAAATATGATGAGGTATTGTATTGATTGGAATAATTTATAAACCACTTTATTTTCAGACCATATTTGTATTACGTGCAGTAAGTAAGTTTTATTGTTAATGTAAGTTATCAACCTAGACAAAGATGCGTCCAATGACCAAGGTTACAAAATTAATAATTTTAGCAAGATATTATAAAAATAATATTGGCTTGTAAAAGTAAAATCGGGCACTTCTGTTTTTTTCCTCCGAAATTGAATGTTAAATTTTCTCGAGTTTATCGTGTACTTGTTAATGTTTTATAACTCAGTTAATTAAAATATAAAAAAAAAACTGAAATTTGAGGTTCACCTGAAGAAGACCCCAATCGTGGATTGTAACAGGATCTCCTGAATAATGTAAATTGAATCAGTACACTGATATAAAATCTTTCTAATATTGACTCAACAAACTTACCTGAACTACCTTGCCCAGTGTCTTTGACAAGAGTTGAGGATAGACTGTGTCAATATTTCAGAATTTGTTAAAACTTAATTAAAACTATTTACGTATGTACAGTACTTCACTGAACTACTGTAACTTCAGTCCCACCGTCAACTGAGACTACCAGTTTCACATGTATCAGTAAACGGGTATTTATATGGTACAATATTGTATAGGATGCTGTGTAAAATGTATATACCATACCCGTAATTTTAATAATAATGAATTACTTTGTTCTTTGACATCATAATTCATTATGGTCATGCCGAATCAGTATGTAAATAAAGTATAGACGTTTGAATGAGTATATCTTGGTTTTTAAATTTAAAATATAAGACAAAGAAGAAAGGAAGTACAAAAACAAAATTGGATACAGAGTTTATGAAGGAGCTTACATTGGTAAAGAGGTATGCTCCAATAAGATTACTTCTTTTCTTGTTGGGTTTCGCTGTGTGTAAACATACCTTCATAATAACGCAACGTATCTATGTGTTAAAATCCATTTACTGATTTAGATATGTTTTTCAGACACATTCTACGATCCAAAGTAACAAATATGTATTTTACAGTTCACATTCATTAACTTAAATGACATATACTTAACATATCTTTACAAAGTAGGTAACCATGACGAAATTAATGTGAATAAGAACTTATAATTAGTTTATCCTGTACCCCCCCCCCCCAAAAAGTATGTAGCCCGGCACAAGGTATGTTACGCAAGCTGGTTAAAAATAACACATGCATTCAAGAATCAGATACAGATATAGCTATATTTATGTGTCGTTTTTTTATGTATTATCTTGTTATGTATTTATGTGTACGACAAGGACGTTTTACTAATTCATTTTGTAAGGATTGTTCCATTATTACTGCCGAGTTACAAACCTGTAACTTCTCTGAATTTTTGTCGTTGTGTCTGTATCATATTGGTTCTAGAGTTATTGGTTAGGTTATAATAACAATAACAAAATACAATTAAAATATTTCACAAAGTCTATAAACACCAATGCATGTTTCAGCGATGTTACTGGGGATCACAATTATGGTTTGGTGCTTCAATGCAACGGAAATCTAAGAACTTCTAGGGTCTGTTTGATTAACAGCAACAACAAGCGTGTGTCATGACTGTTCATACACTGTACAATATATAATTGTCATCTTTCCTAACTCCTGCTGCAGAAAGTTGCTGGGAGGATTATATTAAGAGGTTTTTAGTATCATTTACAATAGACTTACTAATGTTTTATTAAATGAGGAGCACATGCATTGCTAGACCACTGACACTTTTTCTGACCCATCTTTATATTAATAGGCAAGCACAAAACTAGTCCTACTTTTTTCTCAGCTTGTGTTCATCGTAGGAGAAATTCGCGCATACGGATAGAAAGGTAGTGTCCTGTAAATGAGCAGAAACCCATCATAATTTACATTGGCCCTCAGGGCTACGCCTTACATGCTTTCAAAGTTTCAATGTTAAACTTATGGAAGAACAGTAATTGATTAAATAATTCTATATTTGACAGCTGTTGATATAACAAATGCTAGCAAAACAGGGAGAACAGATGTTTCAGGCATAATGTAAATACAAATACTACTAGCTACTGTAATGGTAACACCCTTCTATTATCCACCTCCACGTTAAAAAGATTAAACCTGTTTGTGAGGGGGAAGGATAAGGTATGAGAGGATGGGGTGGAGAGGTTTCAGGCATAAATAAAAAGGCTACTGTTTACTGGAATGGTAACACCCTTGTTTTATCCTTTTTAAATCCACATTAAAAAAATTACATGGTGGTGAGGGTTGGGGAGGGGGAGGGAGAGGGAGAGGGAGGGGGAGGGAGAGAGAGATGGAAGAGAGAAGGAGAGACTGATGAGCGCAACAAAACCTACTAAATATTAAACTTTTTTCAAATATTCGTCAAATAAGATTTAGTCGAATTTTGACCATTAGGCGGTTTATATAATCATGTATTCTACAAGTTTCGTGGCTGTTTAAATGCACCTGGTTCCCATTCTCAAAGAGCCACTGGTTCGATACCAAATTTTATCAGATGGAAAATCAATAAACTATTAACAAAACAAATATGATAATATTTCCTAAAAACAGCAGTATATGTTTATTTAATTAATCATAATTAATTTAACTTTATTCCTTAAGACTGTCATATGACAGTGGCACTGCTCAGCCAAATTAGATATTTTATATTTTGAAAATGCTTACGTTCCAACTACTCATATTATAGGGTAGCGTAATGATTGCCAAAGCTCAGAGCTTTTAGGCTATTTCAAGTAATAACGGGTGTAAAAGGCCCCAATTATAGTGTCATAGGTCTGGTTATCAATGCTGGATATCGTCCAAAATGGCGACCTTCCAAACACAGCCTCAGATGTTTAATATACCGGTCATAAATTATAATGTCTAATCATTGCATTGCATAAGTAAGCATTTGTTGTTTATATTCATTCCTTATTGAAATATATTTTGGATTTAGAAGTCAATTTGAGTGGTGAACATTTTATTGTTTCAAAGATTTATTTAGTTATGTACAGCGATTGTTATGCTTGCACAAAAAATAGGCAACAAGTTTTGTAGTTTTTTTTTATGATTATTATCCCGTTTTAATGTAATAGTTTCAACCCAAAACCTTTACAATGTACCTTCGTTCAATTGACCCATAGTACTTTACCTCATTGGCACTTATACTAAATGATCCTCTTAAGAATTTAAGTTATTATTCAGCCAAGGACGTTTGAATGTCAGGTGCGTTCAAAGATGTTGACCCTATATAAATTGCTTATTTCCTCCCCATTATTAACATAGTATTTAATAATCGGGATTATTAAATACCATGGATTGTTTAACTATATTAATGATATGCATACTTTAACAATTATATGATATATTTAGGGTTAAAATTAAATACCTCATTTTTCAATACTAAATAGTTAACATATATCAACAACAACAAAAAACCTAGAAATTTATATTGTAAACAAACACCTTAACAACCCAAATTTTTAAAACGCCTACAAGTCTTTTCAGCTATTTCAAGTAATAGATTAATATTGTCCATTAAAGTAGGTCTAATGGTAATCGGTAATGGTAATGGTAATCGGTTTATGGTGATGGTTTTTGTCGGTCCATCTAAACCCATCTCATATCCATCTATGTTAGTGGTAATTCTTTTGATACAGCTTTCAGAATATGTTTTAGTACCGGTGACTTTAATTGAAAAGGATATTTTTTATCATGATTTCAATAGGTAAATCCAAGTTATCAGTGAAGCAAACAATAGTTTAAATTATTGAACAATTACTATGCCATAATAACCCACTAGTGTGACATTAAATTAATATTAAGAACATTAAATTCAATTTCCAAGTTGCTTTGAAGAGATGTTTTTCATCAACATTAGTCATAGTCATTAAATCTAAGAGGATTTCACCACAGCAATCAACGAGGTAAAAAATAATCTGATTGTTAGATAAACATTGTATAGGTTTGTCAAATCACAAATGGGTTTTAACTATCATTCTAAAATGTATCTGATAAATCCCAAATCAACTCGTGTCCATCCATTAGTTGTAGATCAATTTTAAAACTTACTTTCACTTGCAATCAACTAATGATATTCCACACCTTGATGTAATAAGATATATTTTCTAGTTATAAAGAAAGATCCATTTGTTGCAAGGTCTTGTTATGCCACATCATTTATTAGGATGAGCTAGTTGATTCATGGACGTAGCTCAACAACTGTGTTACTCACCTTTGGCAGTTTGACATACTTCCTTCTGGATCTGTTTAATCTTCTTGATCTGAATACAACTGACTTCTCAAGATTCAACAAGTCTAGTTCTAACTGAGAACTAATATTGATCCAAACCAAACATATAGCTTAGACAATTGTTGATATTGTTACTTGGTATCAAAAAGACTTCAATGTTAAAAGAGTTAAAAAATTACTATTTCAACTAAAACCATCAGTGACAAGTAAGTACTCTTGCACATTATGGTATTCTTTATATATGAAAACAACATTAGTCAGCCTCTGAACCAATTAACATATGATTTTGGTTTTAAATTTAAAGGTCATTGAACTGTTTGTTATAGTATAATATGATTTTTATACAGATGTTAGGGAATTTAAATAGGCGTTTGTTTTTTACGAAAAATAATAACACTTATAACTAAGCTTTTTGTCTGCTGGTCAAGTAATGTTGGTTATTATTAAAAACATTATAGAAAAGGTTAATAGTTACCTATGATATATATTAACTGTTACATAAGTATAAGTGGCAAATAGGTAATCGTCTATTGTTTGCACAGAATAAGATTGATGGCTGATACCAATATAACAACAATAAAATACCGCTTTGTTTATAAACAGTAGCTTTTCAACGGTTACTTAAATATAAAATACAGTCACCAAAAGCAAGGGGATACCAAGTCTAGGGAAGAGAGTTTTTAAAGTATCTAGAAGAATTCGTTAGTTGGGTATATGGCAGTACTTTGTAAATATATATATATATATATATATATAATATCGATGGGAAATTATTTGCATGGCCAGGTTTAATTAATGTAATATCTGCCAAAGTTCAATGTATAAGTACATTTTTATTTCGACAGTAAATTAATTTTGAGTATATTGATCATATAACGACCTAAGATAATGTTAAGGTCTGAATCTATTTAAAATAATAGTCCGTTACAAACTAAACACTTCAGCAACGATTAGGAGCAGGTCAATAGTCTGCTGGATCGCCACGACGACATGTGTCTATATATCAGCTGTTTTCCCGAGCCGTTGGTCGGGGTAATGGTTTGTGTGATTCCCCAGTTATCGACACAGTGCAGCGCTCACTGTTTATCACGAACAATCCAGTTTCTGACATGTTATTATACAATCATATATAAATATTAGTTTTTAAAACTTAGTGTTTCCGTTATGATTCAATGGAATCAATATTCACTTTCTCCCTTAAACATAGTGCATGTAGAAAGTATATTCTTAGTCAAATACTTTCAGTTGAAAATGTAGGTATTACCTTGTTCAATATCCGTTGTTTTAAAATAGGTAAATTCCCTACCACTCATCCCCTACAGTCGGCCGTAGTACAGGGACGTCTCTAGGGTACTCATGGTGTCTTATAGAGCCACAAACTTGTTCAATATCCTTTGTGAGGTGTCTATATCAATGTCTATATTCAATGTCTTTGTAAGTCTATTTCAGTTTTTGAAATGATGGTATTAACTGTTATAAAATTTATTGGTAGTTGAAATCAGTTATTGTAGTTATTAGCAGAGTCGCGCACTTTATTTTGTACAACACCCCCTACACAGATTGCCAATTTCAGGAGTGCTGCACTTATATGCATTTAATTTAGAATAACTGAACAACCGCTTATAAGTTGTAGTGAATTGTAGCCTATATATTCCAGTGGTCCATCGGATGGTGTGCAACACTACAAGCATAGTAAGTGGGGCAACTGATGTACAAAGAAGTTCATTGTAGTTATTGACACTTTTATTTTAAATTAAAATTTATACTTTTGAATACACTGTCTAAATGAGTTTGAATAAATATACTATATCAGTATTTTACTGGCTTACAGTTTTGTTGGTGATTATTGGCTGATCCCTTGTAGTAGAAAAAAACCCATCTGGAACAAATTCCAAACTTAATAATAACTGGTTAATTAAATATAATACATATTGAAACATTATTTGTTACATAAAAATTGACTTTAACATTTATATTCAAGTTTTGCAAAATTGGTGACAATGTGCTTTTTCATCAGAACTATACATGAAAGCTACAGGCAAATTCACAAATGGTTATTTTACATTTATATCATAATTACTCAGAAGTTGACAAAATTTAATTATACAAAACAACAATAATATATTTAGCAATGAAATTATTTACATATAAATACATACAAATTATTTTAAATATAATAAATTGAGTTTAAAACTTACTATTTCAACGGGTGTACTAAACTTGTTGGGAATCAGCCATCTAATGAACTTAATTATTCTAATTGCCCTAGTTTGCAAATACATCAGCTGTTTTACAGTGCTGCCAACAGGTAAAATGAAATGTTTATAATTAATTAGCTAATGATAATGTTGTAATATGATTTTTAATATACATTTGAATTTAATTTGGATTTTCTCTATCTACAATAATGTTTATATAAAATAATGAAATTTCCATAATCAAAAATCAGTACAATACATAACATAATCCAACTCTCTTAAAAATTAAACTAAATACATACTCAACAATTTATATACAATATATTAACCTTGGCAAAGAATTTACTCGGTTTTGTAAAATGAACTAACTAACTAAATAATACATTCTTAACAAAAATATAAAACAAACATCCTACCGGTCTGCGTGCTAGTAATATATATTAATTATCTGTTTATTATTTGTCTCAAATACCTGGATGTAGTTAACAATAATTTGTATATAATTATTATATTCAATTGATAGTCAATTGATAATTCAGTAGTAACCTAATGAAAAATAATTAGGAGATAAGTCAAAAATTTAGTCATCACAGAAGCAGATTAAATTAAGCGAAACGTTTATGGAATGAATAAAATTTAATTCTAAGTATACAAACATAACTTAATTTTTGGAAATACGTATTTTAGTACAAAAATAAAACTAATATTTAATTTATATTATTTAAACTACAAAACGTATGATTTATTATTTTACTACAGAAGCCAGAAGAAAAAACTTTAAACTTATTGATTTAAATTGTTATAAAACGTTATTTTATTTGGGTACTCTGCTGTACACTAACCGTGGAGAACAAATACAAAAATGCGTATTGAGCTAAATATTCACTTCTAAACATAATTAATCATTGTGGAACCAAGTTACAAATGCAGTAAGAAGTTTTTGTAGATCGCGATACCAAAAGTACATAACACAAAGAGGAAAAATCAAGTTTAATTTCAAGCATACCTTCACCACTTGGAATGTGGAGCACAGTTGACCCGTGTTTAAAACAGGAATGTAATAAAATGTTTAATATCGCGAGAACCACAGCGCGAGTTTTGGCGCCGGAGAATGAATCATGAATACAGCAGAGGTTGAGAGCGGTTTATTGGACTATTGTTTACTTATGCAAGAAATAATTTATTAATTTATGAAATATTTAAATTATTTAGTTATTTTTAATGTACATCATTGTTCTAAATTCCAAATGTTTCTAAGTGACATGTAAAATAAGATATATATTCAATTACAGGAAAGTATTTAATTACATCTTAGTATTATCATCAAACAGTGGTATAGTGTGTTCACGAATAAACAACATTATAGACATTTGTATCTCCAACCTGATTGCTTCTATTTAAAATTAATCGTAGATGATGATGAGTTCATGTTAATTACGAACTTATTGCGGTTATTGGTCATTACTAAATAAGAAAATAAACTTTGAGATCTTGAATCTGATCCTGTCTTCATGAGAATAATACCTAAAACATAACAAAATTAATGGCACAATACAGGTCAGATGAAAACAAAAAACAAACTAAAAATTTGTTAAGTCAAAATTGTGGGAGTTTGGCAAATCGCAGGATAGTGAGGGATGGCTAAAACTAAAGGTCCTCATCCCAGGGACTCAGGAAAATTAGCAGTAGCCTATTTAAAAAATTCTACCAGCAAATGAGAAACGACGTAAAACATCCCCCACAATACAAGCTTGGGGATTTAAAAACGTCTACTTTGATTAGATTAAAAAATGTGAGTGTCTAATTTTTTCACGAACCGACATGTGTTCCCCCTTATATTGTTTTATATACCCAAGCATGTAAGGAGTAAACAACCCAGATGTGGCAGAGTTTTGGAACAAGGTTAGGGACTTTGGCCCTTTCAAGTCACTAGTAATAAACAGATTGTGAGGATAACAGTTCAATTTAAATTACTTCACCAGTTAGCAAGGATTTTTGTTGCGATTTTACACAATTATTTTAGCAGGAGAAAAAATGAGAAAGGGCATCATTGTCCGCGACTTATTAAATGAATACCTTCCCAGCCCCACTGATCTATTTGCTCTTCTCCATCTTTCTTTCGAAATTAGTTTTGAAACTCGAAAATTGTTCCCGAATACTTTCATTATTAAGTTTCAAATTGTTTATTCGCGGTTTATTTGATAAGTGAAATGGTTTTAATTGATTTTTTATTTATATTCCAATGCACTCTTCACCTCACAGTACTTCACTAATTTTGGATGAATAATAAACAAATAATAGGTGTTGCAGGAACTAAAGAATATAATTTATAGGAGGTTCAGTAAAAAGGTTTAGAAACCTGATCTTGTAAGGCTAAAGTATTTTAATTACATCCGCACTGGTCTGTAAAATTGATACATAGACTTACTATCTAAAAAAAAATAAATACCACCAAAACATAATCGAGTATGATTTATTTTAACAAAACGAAATAAAACAAATGTATTTTATTTATTTTTAAAAGAAAATATCTTTCACACACTTGATATATAACTTACTCTTAAAACATATCATTATTTTGAAATATTATATATTTGTACGCCGTTTCTATGTGGTTATTGGCACCTTTGTATAACGAATTATCGTGTGAAGATCGGAGTTATTCAGATAAATACAAAGACCTCCTCAAGTTTCTCTTGCTGAATTATTTATAACAGTGTGAATGGTTGCCAAACATCGGCTGTTTTGAATAACTTTGTCTCAAGAAATAAAATGCCTTTGGGTTTTTATTATAAAATGTAATAAAACATTACTTAATTGGGTTGGATAAAAATAAACAAGTTTAAACTGACGGAATTGAACAAATGTTATTTATTTATGCTGTAACTTTTAAACCTGTAAAAATAAACGCTACAGGTAACGTTTACAGTTTTAAAGTTTTACAGGTTAACGCTTACTATTTGTAAGAAACGTTTCGCGTTGTTTTACACCGCAGACTAGATTTTAAAACTAGTTATTTAAGGTATTTTTAGAAAACTCCCTTTTATAAAAGGTATCTTCCCCGTTGTAATGGCATTAATCAAAACTTGGTTTGAAACATGGCAATGTATCAGCAATGTATCAACTGTATCAACAGTGTGAAGACCAAAATTAGTTATTAGTGATCCAAGAGTAATAAACACAAAGATGGTCAAATTGTTTGAGACGAACCAATTAAAGAGGCTTTATAAGGATTTGGGTCCGCACAACTGCAGTTTGAAGCCTGGGAACAAAGGAATTTTGTTTGTGAAATTTTCTGATCAGTTAAATCAACAATAATTTACAGGTAACCCACTACTGAGCTGGAAAAATACCTTTGTGTTAGTTATAATTTTTTGAACAGTAAAACTTTTGAATTTTAGCGAATTTCCCCTATAGCGAAGAAGCTATTACCGTAGGTCTCATGGTACGACTTAAGTCCGAGACCATGATAATTTTTTGTTTTGAGGTCCCCAGATGACAAAAACACTATTCGTTCAAATTTATATATATATATATGTGTGTGTGTGTGTGTCCGTGAATGCGATAACTTGAGTAAAAAACATCCGATTTTGATGAAATTTGGCTCAAATGTCTAAAATGACATTCATGACTTTAAGTTCGAAAACCAGAAAAATCGGACCATGGTAAGGGGGATTTATGGGGTTTTTAAATTTTCCAAAAATCAGATTTTTGCTCTTTTCACCCTAAAATTTTAAAAACACTTAATTTTGGTTTTTACTGTGTTATAGAGCTTAAAAAACAAATAATATTGTATTTTGAATTATTAACCTAGGTTAAGTGGTTGCGGAGAAAATCCAAAAAACCTACTCATAAATTCTCCCATGTTAATCTTATGGGAAAAAGGTTTTTGGCATTTCCTCAGTTTATTTTAATTTAAACTTCACATTTGCTTTTAGAAATCTGTTCAGTTCCACAAAACAATCAGTTTGGTGTTTAAATTGTGATTCTACGCCCAACCGTTGCAGAGATATTCAAAGTGCTAAACACAGGACGTTGTCCAATGTTATCCTTATGGAGAATAAATAAAATTTGATATCTCCATTATTTATGAATGTATGTCGATGAAACTTGGTATGTGGCTTCACATATTACTGGTATATTGATATTTGCACAAAATTTGGATTTTTTGTTGGTTATTCCCGTAGCAGCATACCTGCGTACTCAGCCCCCATATTATTCTTATGGAGAATAACTAAAATGTTATATAGCGCTTATTTATGATTGAATATTGATGAAATTTGGTATGTGGCTTCGCCTTGTTAAATTATATTTATATTAGCATAAAAATCAATTGTTTGTGTTCCTTGTTTCAGCAAACCTACGTACTCATTACCAATGTTATTCTTATGGAGAATAATTAAAATCGCTAATATGTGAATATATTTTTATGAAACTTGGTACGCGGCTTTATGTGGAATTCAGACAAATATTATGCATTGGAAATTCGCTGAGTACGCAGGTTTGCTGCGACGGGGGTATTGTATTATTATTTTTCCAAAACTTAAAAGATTTCCAAGATTTCTGGAGAAAATTGTTTCAAAAAGTAACAAACGATTCATATGGAATGATGTAGTTTCCATTTGTGCTCATACAAATCTACAACAGAGGACTTTCTAAAAAAAAAAAACTTAACATGTATTTTATACATATTTTGAAATTCCAGAGTTTTGTATTTTATCCATAAACCTTCTAAAGGAAATGGGTTTTCATTGTCCCAATCCTAACATAAATTACATCACTCTGTATTACCTTAGAAGTAAATTACTTATCTCCACGTTAGTTATCTTGCAAACATGAATATCATTACCAAATGTTATAACTCTAGAATGGTTTTAATGATTAACTTTAAATATACTTACATGGTTTTTCTTAATCGAGGCTGAAGTACAGAAAAATATTTGATTAATTCGTTTCAAAAAAGGGTACTGTTTAAAACTGTTCTATTAAAGTTACTCAACAATTACACATTCAATAACATCTGTTACCCTTTTTGTGACCATTTAATCCCCCTTTAGAATGATATAGCTGCCAAAACAAACTAAAGTATTGAAACAGCGCAAATTACTGCTCAGGGCTGCAATACCAGCTCATGTAGACTTGGTAATTTTTTCACATTTTCACATTTATAATCACAATGTTATGCTTCTTCTTTCAGATAATTTGAAAAGTTTGATTATTTAAACGAAAAATGTACTGACTACAAACACACTTGCACATTCGTATGGATATTATAAGTTTACGGAGTTAATATACTAAAAAATTAAATGTTTAACATTTTAAAGATTTCCTGTAAAATTAAGCTGATAGATTCACTGTAGGTAGGTCGTTTTTAGCACAGAACCTAAACTAAATTCAAATTCAGTGAAATCTAGTGAAAAGAGGTGACTAAATCGTTTTCGGAGAATTTTACGAGATATAATTACGGAACATTTTGGCTTTAAGTGATAGAACTAACACGCTCGTAAAATATAACTCCACTCTTTCCCACACCATGTATATTATAAATAAATTATTTAAATAAAGTAGATAGGGAATTTTAATTCAGCTATAAACATAACCTTTAATCTGGGAAAATGGTGCCATGATCCGAATAAGGTTGCAAAATAAGTGTCAGTGACTTCAGTAACACTTCAAGTACAATATTATTACTCATACCGTGAAAATGAAAAAAAAATTTTAGTTAGCAGCATCTTAAACATTGTTGTAGAATATAATAATTGTTTTTCCTATTATAGAAAATTGTTATTATATCATATAAAATTAATTCAACATCTGTTGCAATGGTATAAGTGTTTTTTCTTTTACCTTCTAAACAAATCAAAATATAAAATGTTTTATTTTACCAGTCCGTCAATTTAGTTCAAACCTTTTTAGTTCAAAAATAACTACAACTGTTTCTTGCTCGTTGAGCACATCTTCAGGTTACGAACGTAATCCTTTAGATGCAAAACTCACACATCCTTTCTGGATGAGTTCGTTGAATATTGTCATAATAAAAGCTAATCTATCATGAAATCAAAATATATGTAATTCCTAAAAGAATACGTAAAACAGGTTTACTAAATTACCTTAGGAGAATCACTTTAGTAGGCATTATCAGGTTGGAGTATATGCAAATGAAGAATTGTGAGAACCAAAACTAAAAATTATTCGTCTCTTTAAGTTGTTAAAATTACAATAATAAATAACTTTACTTAGTTTTTTTAGTTGTAGTATTCATACAATTTATTTAATATTTTATATAATTTATTTATTAATTTATATTTATTTATAAGTATTTGCATATGAGAGGTAAAGGTCACTATGTCACATTTTTATCAAAATCCTGTTTTCAGCACCATCTTGTTCTATTTGTTTTGCTCTATTTAGAGGTATAGTGCACTATGTCCAATGTCCTTTTATAAGGGAGATGGGAAAAGGTAAATAGCACTATGTCAATAAGCAACTTAGAGGTAAAAATAACTATGTTAACATAGTGCTGTACTCTTCCAAACTAAAAATCTAAAATTAAGAGGGAAAAGGCAACATGTGGACTTGGTGCTGTTTTCCTCAATGCACAGTATGGAAAACCAAGAAAGAAGAATAAGTTTTTGGTGACATAGTGATTGAAACAGAAAACCTCAAATCAGCCGTATTTTCACTAATGCGTTGATTGTTGTTACATCATTGTAGGCAATAAGTTTGTTAAACTCCAATGTCCAACGTGATTTTATAAGGGAGATAGAAAAAGGTAATCAGCACTATGTCACGAAGCAACTTAGAGGTAAAAACGAGTTCGCACGCAGCACGCTGACGTGAGGGAAGTGAATTTCCACAAAAAAAACTATAAAAACTCAAAATCAGTTAAAATCATACAATTATTCCAATTTTTATTCAAATCTGAAAATATTGATTTTTTGGCTGTTCTGATACTCCTGGTTCTATTTACCTGCAATGCTGGGAATACAATTTTGCGCATTATAAGGTTAGGAGAAGGTCCAGTCAGGCTTTAAAGTAGGCGTGAGATTGTTGGGGATGATAAAAGTACATCAACAAATGAATAACAGGCTTTTCTGAAGTAGAACCCCCATAAGGCAACGTACTGTGTTTGGTCGATACACATTTTCTTTAATAAAATGGTAAATATTTATGCTATAATGACGAGAGTGGGCTTAAAACTTTCGCCTCTCTAATTTCCATCTTTTTACATGCATTAATTTTACATATGGGGCTTTTATGACCCTTTTTGTGCCCAAAAACTCAAAATTTGAAAGATTAATCCCCAAAAAAAGGGGTTAGAGTTTTCCGATTGTTTTGCCCAACGAACTTGTCCAACAGATTATAGAAAGGAACGTCCCTACCAAATTTGAAGTAAATCGGACAAAAAATGTGACCGCTAGAGTGCATACACATATATATATATATATATATACATATATATATATAAAATTTTGAACGACCCCCCAAAACGTGTTCAGGGTGTCACGTTAGGAACTTCTATGGTGGTCCCGGGCTTAAGTTTCACCGTGCAGGTCATGCTAATAGTTCACTTTCCAAAGGAAATTCACTAATAACTATGTTAACACAGTGCTTATTCTTCCAAATAACAAATCTAAAACTTTTGAGGGAAAAGGCACTATATGTGACATATTATTTTTATAAATTTCTTGTTGTTACCGTTTAAGAAAATATATTACAATATATATTTTAAGACTCATGATAAAACATTAGTTAAAAATCAAAATCAAAATTATCGCTAAGCTATATACACAAAATAGATTAGATTAGCTAAACTTAACTAGAACAAAACTTTCAATCGCCCTCCTGAAAAATCGGAAAATTTTACATGGGGCCCTTTATCTCCTATATACAGATATATACTTTTTTTTAACAAACCTATCCATAGTATTTTTTGGAGTTAAAATAACTGCTATTTAGATCATCTTTATTCCGGCAAAATACGATATCAGCCAAGATTATATTTATATTTTAACAAAGGCCTTAACGATTTTAGCAAAACAGTACTAGTTGTATATTTTATTTTTGAGTTTTAGCAATTTGTGGCCGATTCCAGATCGGTTCAATGGTTTTAGCGTAATTTAGTAACAAAAATTAATATGTATAGTAGGATATCCTTAATATTCACTTGAAAAGTGTTTAATCACTAAAACACGTATGTGATTTAAGAAATTAATGCGGACATTTACCACCTGTGATTTAGAAAACTAGTATCACGACATTTTGGGATCTGGTATCTGATCCCACATTCAAGTGAGAAAAATACGTAAAACATAAAGAATTTCGTGGTACAAACAGGCAAAAGTGAAAAAAATCAAGAATATATCAAACAGAGACCTGTAAAAACAGTTCAAATTTTACTAATTATTTTTATGTACATATACGAACTTTGCAAAAACGGTGTTGATTTAATTTATGCATCATCTAACATCTAATTATTTTACAAGCAATATAAACATGTTTTACTACTATGTTAAGTAACATTGCACTATAAATTGCAATTCTTACATTGCAATATTAAAAACCAGTATCTATTAAGTAGAATCACTGATCAAATAAACCTTGAATAAACGATTCAGAAATTTCATAATGAAAGTATTTCGGAACAATTTTCAAGTTTTTAAACTAATTTCGAGTGAAAGATGGAGCAGAGCAAATAGATCACCGAGTCTGGGAAGGTGTTCTTTTAATAAGCCGCGGCAATTCTGCCCTTTCTCATTTCCTCTCCTGCTAAAATAAATGGAGCGTTGTCCACAAATATCCTTGCTAACTGGATGGAGTAATTTAAATCTAAACTGTAATTTCAATTGGTTTAATATTGTATTATATACTACACATATTTACTCAGTGATTATTTTTCATTGAGCCTTTTTTATGCTTATTACTAGTAAATTTTACTTACAAGAGCAAGAAATATTATTAGAAAGGCAAGTAAATAACAAAACAAAAATGAACAACTTAGAGCCAAAGGGCTGACAAAATAAACAAGCTTAACGACGTGTTGGGATCTGGAATCTTGTTGTGAGTTGTTTCCCAGCTTGCCTAGATTGCGCCACTGATTTTGTTGCGTTCTAAGTACTCTTCTCAACTTATCAGACTTCAGATCCCGAAATGACGCGAAACTGGTTTTTCTCAGCAAGAGATAGAAAATGCCCCCAATAATGTCTTAAACTACATAAACTAACCCTCTCAAACAATGGATTTTAAACAAATACCATCACTTATCTAGATCAAGAAGTTATTAAATATTGCAACATTTGAGAATATTATAAAATTTTATAAAGTAATTTACAAAGTTTGCAAAACTATGCAAATCAGTGTTTTAGGAATTCATGGTAGATCCAAAGTCCCAGTGGTGATAAATGCACAGGTCATGTAGTTCCACTGCACCATGTAATCCTATCCTATCTCACTGACCCCTTCGACACTGGGTTTTTGACACTGCTGACTGCATCACAGAATAAGTTAATATCAAAACTTCCGGACTTGAAACATGAGGAGATACTACTATATTGGCATATTTAAATTATTAGATGTATTTAGCATTTAATTTAAGATCTAAGTAGATGATAGATCGACGGGCGATGTGATTTTAATCTAGAGTGTTAGTTATAACGAATTACCTAAGTATATTCACTCATGGGAAAGCTAAAGTATTTTGAAAATATCTAGTCAGCTATTTAGTTTAACCTTTGTCCGTTAAAGTCACACACAATTTTTTAAATTAGACACTTTGGATAGAGACCGGTAGTGTTGACCGAGAAATAAGTTTATAATAATGATGAAGTTATATTTAATTTATAAACAAATTGGTTTAGTCAATATGTACAGAAGTTTTAATTTATTTATTAAAATATAAGTTGATTATAAAAATTATTTTGAGTTTTATTTTACTACTTAAATGTATTTTAGTTAATAAATATCATGCACAATAAATAGGCCTTTAAATCCTGTGGCATATAAATATACCCCTACCAATGTTTAACAAATACTTTACATTTTATTAAGTATTAACTCATTTTATGCTTGTATCACGAGTTTCAAATTAATATCCAAAGTTTCATTTTAAGGAAATTATATTTGTATACCAGCTCTGTAAACAGTTGAGACGTATTTTCCTATGGTTTTACTATGCCGGCTCTGCGCTCCTTTAACATGCAGCCTGCCGAAACCCCTGTGCCACATCAAGTTTTTGTTTTTCTCATTCCTGTATAGTAGTTTTAAATGATAGACAGTAATTTCAATATAGACGCAGTCTACCGAACAAGTGTTGGTCAACGACTAAGGATCTGATAATGGTATAAAATTATTGTATAGTAAAATATTACATTATCTAAGGAGGTGCAAACATTATTTTTCCTTAGTTAGAACAATTGTGAGAAGGACATTGTACTGGAATAAAAGGACAAATCTGTAGCAGGTTTTGTAGATTGAGGGTGGTTCAGGTCTCAAGTAGAAGTTGTCGTTTCTAAGTGGAATCACTTAGAAGAAACAGTTTCTAAACTTTCCTGTGATTTCTTGGTTCTAAAGTTGTTGTGTAGTTTATTACGTTAAACCTATGAAAACTGACTATTAAGGATAGATATGTAATTTCCTTTAATATGAGCGTTTTCACCGTGATGTTTGCTGTTTGCTCACCTATATTCTTAAAATAGTTTCATAACCTAAGTTTACAAATTATTTCTAAAAACGTGATGCTGATGCATATAATATATGTATTTTAATGAATATGATGTATTCGAGGAAATAAACAATCCTAGCTTTTTATAACATAGTTTGACTCAACCTTAAATATATGTATCTCTTATTATACTTTTTTAATTCTGGGAAACCCTAACTGAATTACAATCTAATAACCCAAAATTAATTTTAAACAAAATGACTAAAGTAAACTGAAATCTATTTTTCGCCAGTTTTTTCATACACAATTTTCAAGGATCATATATTTTAGAGTGTTTGTCACACTGCATCATACATTAAAATATGATCTGTTATTTACATAATGCAATAATAGTAAACTACTATGTAAGTTAACTACTATTGGGTTTTTATAACTGTTGTTGGATGCATTTAATAAAAATAAATCAAAAATATCATAGAGAAATGAGTTTTAAATTGGTAGTTGTAGACGAGATTTATATCTGTTTTTTGTATAATACATACCATAATAATATAACGATAAAATAGCAGCTGTACTCTTCAAAACATATTTTATAATGCTTTTGCAACTCTGTGGAAGCGACATAAGTAATAAAATCTTATTTTTTTTAGTTGGGAAGTTTCCTTTTACAGGTAATAACCTTCCTTTTTTATGCTTGGTGTATAAATCTTTCTACGTTAGTTAACATTAACATGTTAACATATTGCGCTCCAAACAATGAGAGTACCAAGCACCAGGCAGAATATAGGCAATATATTAACTTCAAACTTAAATAACGCCAAAATGCTATTTAATAAAGTTGATATATTTCTTCACTGAACATTATACATATGGATTTCTCTAAGTTAATTCAACATATCACCACGAAAAATATGCAATATATTTTATATTAATATTTTCATGGCTAACAGCTTTGAAGTAATGTGGTTTTAAATAAACGGGACTAGTGAAGACACAGTTGATATGCAATATGTGGAAGAACACGTTGTATTTGAAACTAAAACGTGGCTTCGAGAAATGGAAATGTAGCAGTTAAATTTGGGAACGTACATGTAATAGGCTTAATTCATGTTAAACAACAGCACAGTGCCACTCTCCAAGAATGATTTTAAATTGTACTTAGGAATAGTTCACAGGAATAGTTCACATCTCAACACAAACCATTGCGTATTTCATAAGGAATAGTCAGACAGGGTCGCCACTGCCTTGCAATCTCAGTTTCTCTTGTAGACCCTCCGTAATTTGCAGTATCATTCCTCATCTTGTCCGCTTATAATTAGACCCTCATACGAGGGTAGTCATCTCAGGCTATGCTGAACACCCTTGAACACCCTTGTGTAGAGAAGTCAATGTTAATCATAGTTTTTAATTTGTACAAGATAATAACTAAGACATTTATTTGATCGATATTTTTATTTTTAGATATTAGGATTAAAGCATTTAAGACTAAAAACTTGTACAAGACACACATTTTCAACACACCTTGCAACATATACCATGGCCTAGACTACCACAGATTTGCTTGACTAAGCGTGAATGTATTATTGGATAGTTTAGAGAAATAACATTAACATGTAGTGAACGTAAAATTTGTTATACTTTTAATGGTAATTTTACCATGTATTCAAATTATGTTTAAACAAATACAAATTCGATATAAATAAATCACCACAGCCTCTAAGCATTTTTAACCTTTTTTGCACACAAGATATTATTACTATGTTATTACTTACTGTACAGTGCTTTTTAAGTTAGTGGTTTAATTTTTTAACTATTAAGATCGTTAAATAGTTCTTACGATAATAAAACTATAACATTATAACACTGTAAATCTAGAAGTTAAATTAGAAATTGAATAGAAAAATGTATTTATTACTGTAATAAAATATATTTGGTACTATGTATCTAGCAGAGTTTACACTGAACATCATAAAGTTTGAATTAAAAGAGAATCTTCTCACAGTAAGTCCTTTAATATGTACTTGTAACTGTACTTTTAAGTTTTACTAGATGGAATGTTTACGGTAATGTTTGTATGCTGGGGAAATGGATCAATAAGACAAAGGAGCATCTTAAAATGTAATAAAATCATTAAACAATTTTTTATTCCTAAAACCTTACATTGTTAAACATCAGATTTCTCACGTTATAAGTAATGCACTAATTTAAATCAGCTGTAAAACATAAATTTAATACTTTTATGTTGGAGACAGTACCGAATTTTATATAAAGCAACAAATGATTGCTAAAAAAGGTTTTCGTTAAATTATGTACTTATTTTATGAACAAAATACCTCATATTTGGCATTTTTGTAATCAGGGAAAAGATGTATTTCAAATAAAAACATAAAAAACCACCACGTGGATTACTTATTTTGTTCTTGACCATTTTATATCAGAAACCGATTAAATTATTAAATTTTAAGCCAAATATAAAAGATCTACGTAAAATTTCACGCAAATTTGATCTGACTTATAATTTTTGCATCTTTAAAAGAAGAAAGTTATAAGCATATTAAGTTGTTAGTCAAAAACTGTTTTTGAGCGTTGCAAACTAGTTTGGTGGAATAATTTAAATATCTTGGCGCCATTTTATTTAGTTTATAACTACGCACTAATTTGTTCATTTAACCTTCCTTGTAACTAATATGGTTTACGTGACCCCAGTGGTGAGCAATTATTAAAATGAACAAAATGTATATTTATAATTTTAGTTACTCTCTTTAGATTCAGAATATTTTGAAAACATTTATTTTAAAACGAAGGGGATCGTGTACATATTAAATTAAGAGAAAAGTATTCAATAGGCAAAATATCAGTGTTTTAAGATGTTTTACATGTGATTTTGCGTTACAAAATATAACACGAATCACAATTTGTTGTCAAAAGCAGTAAAAATCGTTGAAGACAGGACACAATTTTCCAGCTAACTGACTCCTGGCCCAAAGTTGTAGTTTTCATGTTTTGACACTGAATTGCGGTCTACTTGTACTTATATACTCTTTCTTGTTCAGTTACGTACAATTCACATTTACTGAAAATAAAAAGCCTCAGTGAAATATGTTAATAAATATACCAAAAAGTAATAAATATATTTAAAAGTTAATGTGACACAAGTTAAGTCATATTTGTAATCACAGTCCCAAATATAAATACAAATTAACCAAAGATTTGCTAGCAAATTGTTACTTATTACGAAACACACCCTTTTTAGTTTAAATACGTATATTTATCGGTGATAAAATCATAAAGATAAAATTTGTACCTTCTACCATAAACCACTCCACCAAAAAACAAGGATATTTTTTGAGAAAGGGTCATTTATTGTAGCAGGATAGGAACTGAAAAAGGTTTGAACCGCCCGCGACTTATTAAATGCATACTTTCTCATCCTCACTGATCTTTTTGCTCATCTCCACCTTTCTTTCAAAATAAGTTTGAAATTTGAATTTTGTTCAGCATATTTTCAACTTTATATTTTAGAATACATTTTTCAAAGTTACTTTGTTTTGATATGACGGTTTTATTGTGTTTAAAATTTAAATTATCTGCCTTACCATATTAGTGTTAGATTTAATCTAGATATAAAAGAAGTTCAAATTTAGCTAAGCAAAACGTATAATTCAGTGAATGGACATTAAACAAGTTTTAGAAGCTATGCATGTAGGACTAAATATCATAGGAACTGTAAATCAGTTTAATTTAAATTATTTATTAAAATATTCTGAAAAAAATTATTTAATAACAAGCGTATCATTAGAAGTTTACTAATAATCTATGCAAGTGTACTATTGTTAAATGGAACCCTTTAAAGTGTATGTGGTTGCATTTAAACCTTTCCGCAATAAGTTTATCATTAGAACATTGTGTTTTTAAATAATTAAAAACTTTAAAATATGAGGTATCCCTAACTAGCGACTCCAACGACACTTTCGTTATACGAGTTCGCACGCAGCACGCTGACGTGAGGGAAGTGAATTTCCACATAAAAACTTTTAAAACTTAAAATTAGTGTAAAAACATACTTGTATTCCAATTTTTATTGAAATCTGAAAACATTGATTTTTGGCTGTTCTGATGCTCCTGGTTTCATTTACCTGCAAAGCTGGGAATACAATTTTGTGCATTATAATGTGAGGAGAAGGTCCAGTCAGGCTTGAAAGTAGGCGTGAGGTTGCTGGGGATGATAAAAGTACTCTAACAAAGGAGTAGCAGGCTCTTCTAGAGTAAAACCCCCGTAAGACAACGTACTGTGTTTAGCCGAAACACATTTTCTTTAATAACTCGGTAAATATTTATGCTAGAATGACGAGAGAGGGCTTAAAACTTTTGTCTTGCTAAGTCCCATCTTATTACATCCATTAATTTTACATTTGGGGCGTTTTAGACCTTTTTGGGCCCAAAAACTCAAAATTTGGAAGATTAATCCCCAAAAAAGGGGTTTGGAGTTTTACGATTCTTTTGCCCAACGAACTTGTCCAACTGATTACAGAAAGGAACGTCCCTACCAAATTTGAAGTTAATCGGACAAAAAATGCGACCGCTAGAGTGCAAACACACATATATATATATATATATGTCTACATATATATATATATATATATACATATATATATATACATATATATATACATATATATATACATATATATATATATAATTTTGAACGACCCCCCAAAACGTGTTCAGGGGGTCACGTTAGGAACTTCTATGGTGGTCCCGGGCTTAAGTTTCACCGTGCGGGTCATGCTAATAGTTCACTTTCCAAAGGAAATTCACTAATGAACAATAGTGTGAATATCAGATAATACAGTTCAGATAATACAAAGACCTCCTCAAGCTTCTCCTCCTGAATTATTTATAACAGTGTGAATGGTTGCCAAATATTGGCTATTTTGAATAACTTTACCTCAAGGAATAGAATGCCGTTGTGTTTTTATTCTGAATACATAAAATAAAACAAAATCTTTTTTATATAAATTAAAAATTATACACTTCCTAAACATTTAAATCGCTCTTTTTGATTCAGTAAGAACGACTTTATGAATGCTGTTATTTTCTTGTAGTTATTTGTAAAAGCAAGAACCTTTTTACTAACACAAATGTTTGCCTACACTATAATTAATTCGAAGTGACTGCATACACGTCCAATGTAATGGCAAATTCACTTCGCCACCACTTAGGTTAGGTTGGGTTAGGTTACGTTACGTTATGTTACGTTAGGTTAGGATAGGTTAGGTTACGTTAGGTTAGGTTAGGAGGTTTTCTGGCTCTCAATTTGTTTTAAAAATCACAGGAAAAGTATCGTACGGTGCATAATTTGGAACGGACGTGAACAGTAGCGGCTCACGTCGGACGTGTACGTAGCCACTGCCTAATTAATTATTGCTAGCGGCAAGCAGCCAACGTGGGCAATAATTGTTTAAACCCTTTGAATACTGTATCGTAACACAAATTAATTCCTTTAAATTATAACAAATACAAGTTATATAGTTTATTTAGTATGATATAATTACAGGGAAAGAATTGAGAATCCGTTGTGGCAATTACAAATTGATAAGCTTATCATTTCAAGATAGAGAGGCCACTGTAATTGATTCATTTGAGATACAATGAGTCCATTTATGCAATCCTTTGTCCACGACTTGGACTTAATAGCCTGTCAGCGGGGTGTCCTTGCAGACATGTCCTTGGTCATTGTTTATCTGAAAATGATAGTCTTATTCGCTATTGAATACAACTCAACAACAATTGTAACTTAGTAACCATTATCCAAACCAATTAAAACATTAACCATTAAACTACATATATTTATTATTTTTCTGTTAAAAGCATGTTGAGAAAACATAAAAATTATTTAGGTTATAATTGTTTTGCCTTTTTACTTCCACGTAGCTTGAAAGCAGCGACATATTTTGAACATGTATAATATTGAAATGTGCAAGTATAAGTAGGATATGTTTACGTGTGAAATATTTGTTGAGCCACAAGTAAAGCTATGTGCTTTAAGTATGTGCTACACAAATAAAGCCACTTATAAGTCATTTGTGGCCCAGAAAAACATTACGCTAACAAAATGATAAGGCTTGAAAAGTGAGTGCTTAAAGGTTTTAGTGAAATAAAAAGGGGCCTACGTTTAATTCTAAAGTTTCAGAATGTTTTTAGTTAAAATTGTATTGGTCCACCGGTTTTTGGTTGACGTTTAAGATGTTCGAATTAATTTATTTAGTAGGATATTAGAAACATTTGTGCACAAAATGGTAAACAAAACTTATTACTAAGCAGATACATTTTTATAACTGTACAAAATAGTTATAAGTAACTGAGATAAACTTAAAATGTGACTGCAATAGTATAACAATGTAAAGGACCATTTATACATTGTATTTCAACTAATACAATCTCAAAAAACGCATCAACACTACATTTGGAACTTCTGACTCTAATGTAACATACTTTATCATTGAAACTATCCTGATATGGTAATCTAATTTATTCTTTTTAGTTACAATACTAACCTCACCATCTTTCTTCAATAACTTAATCGGTTACCTTTTTAAATAAATTTGACAATTCAAAATTAAAAGTGCTCTTAGGTTCATAATAAGTGAAAAGAGCACCACGTAGTAACATTACTCTTTTCTTCACAATTATAAAACGTAAACATGCATTGTGAAACATTTATAACTTCATCTAGATTAACAATAAATTGCTAGATAAACGACGCATCATGGTTTGATATAAGTATCTCTTGGTTAAATAATTAATTTTATTGATCTAAACATTCAGAACAAGTTGATTAGTCTCCATTTTGTGGAAAGAGTTTAAGTTATTTTATAATAGTCATAAACTTAATACAGTTTTTCACCTTTGGTCATTATTTAAATTTTAGTCTTTTCGTTTGCATTCATTAAACATATTCATTAACGTGGAAAAGGTAAAGCATTTTAGGCTAAGGTACTTTGTCGGATGTTCTTTTAAATATTAGAGATTAAGCTTTTCTTTGTTTGATACAGCTTTAACACTGAGTAAATATTTGACACGTAGGATGTAACCTGAAAATGTAAACTTTATATTTGTTTCTTAAGAAAAATGTTTTAGCGAAGCCAAACAATAAATGTATTACACCAGACAGAGTAATTACGGTTCATATAAATTATTTAAATGAGCCACTATTATATTAGTACTACAAATAATATTTCATAATCATATAAATGTTTTTAAAGTCATAATAAATAATAAAATTACTCTTTTATTATATTATTAAGTATTGCAAAATAAAAATACTATTTATATACATTTAAAATAATTGAAATTATCGATGATTAGTGGTTTTAAGTTAATAAACAATGTAATACAATGTACTTCAGAAAATATTGTCCAAACACTCAACTAAAGGAATATGCGTTTAAACCATATACTAATAAAGTATTACTTCAATAAACACTATTCAATTTTACCTCTTCTACAATAATATTTTTGAACAGTTCTTTCTTAATAGTTGTGTATCACATTATAAGATTTGTTATTATAGCTTAATTGGACTAACTTGGTATTACAAATTTAAAACTTTGTAGCTTTTTTCTCAAATGAGGTTGGTTTAAGTCTCAAGTTGAAGTTGTTGAAGTGAAATCATTTGGAAGTAACAGTTTCTGCAACATTCCTCTCCAGCCCAGCTGCCTCTGGTTTTGTATTTTGGTAATTGTAAAGTTTGTGTGTCTTTGGTACGGTTCGCAACGAATTGTTTTTATTCTAAGGCTGAGTTCAAACATTAATTTAGTAAACGATTGAAAATTGTCGTAATTGTTGTTTTCTTAATATTATACATAAAAAGGTTTCATATTCACATTACTACAACTATATGTAAAACAGAAATACAACAAATAAATTTATATAAATTCAATTAATTTAAAGTGTCTGTTTATTATTATAAACAGACTAGTGGCTTGAAGGGGCCATAGTCCCTAACTTATATCTGTTATTCTTACTCGTTACATGCTGGGGAAAATAAATCAATAAATATAAGTAGGAACACATGTCAGTTCATAAACAAAGTACACACTTAATACAATTTTTTATGTAAGCAAAGCAGATGTTTTTAAGTCCCCATGCTTTTCTTACGGGGGATGTTTTACATTATTTCCCGTTTGCTGATACCTTCCTAGAAATTCTGCTATTTTTCCCGCGTCCCTAGGGTTAAGACCATAAATTTGAGCCCTCTCCCATCATCCTGCAATTTGTCGAATTCCCACAAGTTTTTCTTACAAATTTCGCTTACAGAATTATATATAAAGATAATAATGTTTATTACGTAGGATTATTAATAATCTTATGTAATATATCAATAAAACTGTAATGACTTTTGTAACCCACTTTTTTTAAACGTTAAATATGTTTGTACTTTATATCTCAGTAAAATTTGTTTGGTTATGGTTTTAACAGAGGCAGTTTTTAAGAATTTAAATTAACTAAAAAACAAAGAATTATCCAAAAGAAAGCTAGGGTATGTTTGTTACCTTTCTGGCCTCTCTCAAAAGTCATGCAGTTGAGGTTCGTAATTCTCAGACCTAGTACCCACAGTAAATACAATTTTATTTAGTTTCTCAGTCTAAAATAGCCAATGAACAGAAGCTTGGATCACAAAAGTAGCGTTTTCCTCCGACCGTACCTAAAGTACTTCTTTACGATATAAAAACACATCGCAAAACAGCTTTTTTATTTTTAGCGAGCAACAATTTTTTCCCCTCGCTGTAACATACTTTTCCACTTGCTGAATTAGTAATAAACAGCTCATTGATTGTTGCTTTAGTCTAAGCTAACGAGCTAGGTTTTTATAACCTCGATCTCGTGAATCCATAAAATATGACTGAAAGCGAATTTTGTTTGTCTGTGGTATCCAAAATTGTAATTGAAGGTAAAAAATGTTATGTAATATGAGTGTAAAGTGCCTTTTTCGAGGAAGACCTACTTCACAATAATAAATAATAAGTATTTTGGCTTTGCAAATATTTCAGTCTGAATCTGCTTTACTTTAAAAACATGTTTGCTTCAAAGTTTACAGTAAAACATTGACTTTAAAATAAAATGCCTAGTAAAAAATCTTGTTTGATATAATTAATAAATATATTCTTAGCCATCCTTAGTTTATTTGTTGCTTTAAATCATACGGCAAAAGGAAAAACTAAATATAAATGTTGTAATAATTTTTGGTCTCCATTAATACCTTAGAAAGACCAAGTTATTTATTCGTTAAACAAGTTTATAAACTTGTGGTTAGAGATTAGAGCTCCTTAGGCTATTATTAAAGTTATTTATTGTTTTTAGATGAAAAGTTTACTTTTTAATGCAAATAACCTTCCTACTCTATGCTTTCTACATAAATCATATAGATAGATAACCTACTATCGCGGGGTAAAGTATGGTTATTGCTTACTGAACAATGCGAGGATCGTAAGCAGAATATGTTCGATATATACTTGTATAGCCTATGTAATGGACCAAGTGACCATTAAAATATAATCTAAAACAAAATATTTATTCCCATCAAACTCAAACATAATGTTTGAAAAGTTATAGTATACATACAAAATTATAGTAAGAAATTTAAGAGATAGTATTTTGTTAAACATACTATTTTATTAGCCAGGGGGCTGGAAATAGTATTTTAAAATATAAACGGAATATTGAAGACCCAGTTAAGTAAGATTCAAGTATTCATTTAAATCATATAAGGGGAGGATGAATTCTAAATTAAATCTTTAACAATCAATAATTTAGCTGTTCAATTTATAAACACTCATACAATAAGCTGCGATTGTGGTAAATTACGTGCGGTAATCCAATAAGCACCAAATCTTTACCAATACTGAAGAATCATGACCGTATATCTTTATCATCTTTAACTTTAGATGTGGTATTTACCTGTCTAATAAAATAGGTAGTCTACAAAATCTATGGTTAGTTTATTTATTATTTTGTATACATAATCCGTTATTTTAACCTACAAAGTACACATTATAGGCAAGCAAAACTCAGTGGAATGTTTATAACATCTAAAAAACAAAATACCAGTAGGTGAATACGGTTTGGGGAACCCCTATGAGTTGTATTTTAAATTTATTTTTTAAATAGTGATTAGTCCTTTCAGAAAAACGATCTTTCATCCTTACTAAGACATTGAGTAGATGAATGTTAAGAATATTGAAACATTTTAGTGACATTTTCTTTGTTAAAATCTTTATTTAGCTGACTTCATAACACCGCAAATAAAACCCTGTATGATTTAGTACAAACAGACTCTACATATTGTGACATATATATAAGTTATGATATTTTGTTCTTCATAATAATATTCAATAAACCTAAATTGAATCAAATACAGATAGCTGTGTCATCAATTAATTATCCAATTCTCTGTAAATAAAAACACTGAAAAAAATGTATGAAGAAGAAAAATATTTATCTTTATCAATGCAACACTATAGTGAAACGTAAATGTATAGTAATTATCATTAGCTAGTTAATTTTTAAATATTTAGGACAAATTTGTATCGGAGATTTAGCTTACTTTGTGTTTTAATAAAGAACACTTTTATGTTTGGCTATCAACAGCTTATGCCTCACTTTGTAAAGAAATCTCTTTATTTGCGTGGTGATTAACCGCATGACTTGTTATCAGTTTTATAGTACTCCTAGTTCAGTTACCTCTTGAAGACACAGTTTACCTGCGAGTTGTGGCGTTTGTGGCGTTCAGTACCCGTACGATGTTGGGAGTATATGTGCATTTTGAAACCGAGTGTAATTTGTAAAGTTTCACTAACTTTGTGGACCAGAATAAAGTAATCTGATTAATTTGCTATATTTTTTATCATAAATATTATTTTTAGACTTTAAATTCAGATTCTCATTGTGATGGCCAAGTGTCTCAATTATTGCTGCTTTTGTTTCCCACTCGGTACCGGGTGTGTGATTGTTGGAAGTTTTTTAATATTTCGAGGTTGCTTTTATTTCGCACTACCTTTCGAGTGTCGACTTGACTTTTCATTTGACGATGAGCTGTGCACGATTGTTCTCGGTAATAAGGCTTCCATATACACACCAGTGTCGATATTAAGCATAGTAATGGGTGCGTGGACATTGTACGGTGCTCGAAAAAGGAAGACTTATCATCTGAAATTTTGTGCGATGGTCATAGTAGTGTCAGCGATTTTGATATTTTGTACGTCTTTGATTTGGAACCTGATGGTTGGCAGTATGTTGGAAGAACTATTGAGATTTTCTTTTTTGTCGGTAGATTTTGTTTTGTGTATTTACTTTTCGTTCATTTTATGGAGCTATGCGTTGGAATGTTTCTCCTCACTGGACATAATGTGTATTGTGTAGTTTAAACCTACATAAACTGGCCCTGAGTAGTTTAGAAGGTATTAAATTAATTATTTTACTATTACAAATCAATTTTTGTATAGTAACACAAATTAGTGTCAGCAGAGTATGAAAGTACTCAATTTATGATTAGAAATGTTTTTAGCTGCAGTAGGTTTTTGTGAACTGTGTTTATAATTGTTTATAATTGTGTTTCAAACATTGTGTTTATTAATTTAATGCACTGTTGTTTAAGTTCTTAATAATTACTCTCCTCTGTTGGCTATAGCTTTTTAAGTTTTTAGAAACGTATTCAGACGAGGGTGTAAATGTGTATGTATGAGTAATGACACATTAATGTTACTAACCACTTTAAATGTAGTGCGATTCTCTCGTACGAATCTATTAGTTCGTAAAAATACCGACAACACTAATTCTTGGTTATAGGGTATTTGGTTTAACTAAATACTGAAAATATTATACAAATCCAACACAAAAAAACCTAAAATTTACTCTTTTACTTAGAAAGCCCACAATCAAACTTATGCTTTAAAAGTTGTAAAATTCTACATTTTAAAATTCTATAAAATATTTTTGTTACTGTAACTTTGAGTTGATTATTCTAGCTTTGTATGATAGAGGTATCAGTACATAATCAGCCAAAAAATATTACCAACCACTGTCTCATAAAATAAAAACCCATATAAATTTATATTTATATTTTAAATAACAACTGGCAAAATCAAAAATGAAAAGTTTAAAAGCAGAATCAACAATAAACTCGAAGAACAATTTTGATTTACAGTTTATATTTAATCAAGAGGATGTAAACAACAAATTGCCAAAATCGACAATCAAGCAGCACTCATGATAAGTTTTATTTAAACTGGTAAATGACAGAGGCATATTTTAATGACCAGAAATATCGACGATTCACTGAATTGACTGCGTACAGCATTGTTTACGTCCGATAACATTTACAAATCCCACGACCCAACTTGGTTTAAAGATTATTGAAATAAGCAGGAAAATTATTAAAATAAAGAATAATATATTTAGTTGTGATGTTTTTCAGTATCCCTTCAGTGAAAAATAGGTTTGAATTGTTAAGCTCACCAAGAAGTAAAGAAAACTAATAAATACCATAGACATACGTTTTGTAGTAAACGTGATGGAAAAATTAAAAAGCAGATAATTAGAATATTTGATAGCTATAGTAAAATTCCCTTAGAAATATATAATTGCCTTGGTATATGCTAAAAGTTTCATTAATGTTATTGATTTTAACATGAATTTCCTATAACATTAAAATTCAAATCCATTAAAATCTCTGTCAATTCTATCATTGTAATGTTTAGTTTATTTATCTAAGAAAGGAAAAGGTGGGCACCGAAAATGTGCTAATATTTTTGAATTGTTGGATGTCAGTTGAAGTCACACTGTCTAGACGGCCACAGTTTTCTCATTGTCGTATTTTATAATATGTATAAATTCATACTACCTTGTGCAGACGACAAAGTTGTGTTTCTTGACACTCTGTATAAACAACTTTGATGTTTTTAGTGAATTTCCTTTGGAAAGTGAACTATTAGCATGACCCGCACGGTGAAACTTAAGCCCGGGACCACCATAGAAGTTCCTAACGTGACCCCCTGAACACGTTTTGGGGGTCGTTCAAAATTTTATATATATATTGATGATATTTTTATTATTTGGCAGCATGGCATAGAATCCTTAAAACAGTTTTTGCAAAATTTAAATCAATGTTGTTGCTTAAATTTTACTTGGAGTTATTCTATTAAAACTGTCACCTTCTTAGATGTAGACGTTTTGATTGACAACAACAAACTCAAAACTAAAATCCATGTAAAAGATACTAATAGAATGCAGTATTTGCATTACCAGAGCTGCCATCCTATTTTATATGTATATTGATGATATTTTTATTATTTGGCAGCATGGCATAGAATCCTTAAAACAGTTTTTGCAAAATTTAAATCAATGTTGTTGCTTAAATTTTACTTGGAGTTATTCTAATAAAACTGTCACCTTCTTAGATGTAGACGTTTTGATTGACAACAACAAACTCAAAACTAAAATCCATGTAAAAGATACTAATAGAATGCAGTATTTGCATTACCAGAGCTGCCATCCTATGTATATGAAAAAGTCTATTCCAAAAGGTTTATCAATTCGTGCAAAATCTCTTTGTAGTGACAGCTCTGACTTTGAAAAATACATATCTAAATTGAACTCTGCTTTTATTGACCGAGGTTATCCTCAAAAACTTTTAGATAATCAGATGAGAAAACCAAAGAATATTGTACAAAACACACATTTTTCTGACGATCCAAAGTTTATCACAGAATATTTTCCTGGGCTTCAAAAAATTAACAATATAATGAAAGCAGCTTTCAATGTTTTAAAATCATCCCCTACCACAGAAAATTTGTTTTCCAGACCACCACGTGTCGTGTTTAAACGGCCACAAAATTTGAAAAATATGTTGGTGAGACCCAAAATTCAAAATTCTCGGCCTGAAAACAATTTGGAAATCAATCACGGCTGCGAACCTTGCCACAAACCTCGGTGTGGCATTTGCAAAATTATGTGTAATACAACTGAATTTAAAAGCAGTGTCACAAACAAAACTTACCCAATAGTTGGTAAATCAACCTGTGACACCCACAATGTGATTTACCAACTATCGTGTAAACACTGCCCAAAAGATTATGTTGGTCAGACATCGAATTCCTTGCGAGTACGTATGTATGACTGGCCACCGTTTTGATGTGGTGCATAAAGACAAACGAAAACAAATTTATAATCATGCAACTCACCACAACCAAAATTTTGAAGGGTGCTATGAACTAAAAGCACTCCACAAAATTAAACCACATCAAAATCCAAAATGTAACCAACTGATATTAAGAAATTCTGAACTGGCACATCAGTTGGTATTGAAGACCAAGGTTCCTTCTGGGTTAAATCTCAGGTAATATTTTCTTACGTCTAAAATAATTCAACTCAGCTGACTTTAATTAAAATTTTATTTTTTTACCTGTACCTAAAATCACATGTTTTAGTTTTTAAAAGTCAGATGTAAAATATTTGTTTATTTTTATTTATTTACTGTTCAATTCCATTCTTTCTCCTTTATTGCTTGAAAACGTTTGTATTATAAACGAAAATTCGCAAAAAACTTCTTTTTCATCATTTATATCTATCTGTTTTAATGTGTTAGTATATATATATATATATATATATATATATATATATATGTATGCACTCTAGCGGTCGCATTTTTTGTCCGATTTACTTCGAATTAGGTAAGGACGTTCCTTTCTATAATCTGTTGGACAAGTTCGTTGGGCAAAACAATCGGAAAACTCTAAACCCATTTTTTGGGGATTAATCTTTCAAATTTCGAGTTTTTGGGCCCAAAAAGGGTCAGAAAAGCCACAGATGTAAATTAATGCATGTAAAAAGATGGGAATTAGAAAGGCGAAAGTTTTAAGCCCTCTCTCGTCATTCTAGCATAAATATTTACCGAGTTATTAAAGAAAATGTGTGTCGGATAAACACAGTACGTTGTCTTATGGGGGTTTTACACTAGAAAAGCTTGTTATTCCTTTGTTAGAGTACTTTTATTACCCCCAGCAACCTCACGCCTACTTTCAAGTCTGTCTGGACCTTCTCCTAACCTTATAATGCGCAAAATTGTATTCCCAGCTTTGCAAGTAAATGAAACCAGGAGTATCAGAACAGCCAAAAAATCAAAGTTTTCAGATTTCGATAAAAATTGGACAAATGTATGTTTTTACACTGATTTTGAGTTTTAAAAGTTTTTTGTGGAAATTCACTTCCCTCACGTCAGCGTGCTGCGTGCAAACTCGTTTAACAAACGTAGCATAACATACTTTCCTTATGTCGATGCTGTTTTGGAATAACTTCTATGAACCAGTAACCAATATATGATTTGTGGAGGCTCTCAATTGTTTGTTTTGGGTTTATCTAATTTAGTGTTTTTTTTTTCTAAATAACTTTGTGAAATCTAAATTCTCAAATGTGCAAACAATTCTTTTTGAAGAAGGATTTAGGTTTTACATTTTGGAGGACAAATCAATTTTGTAAGGATTAGCTAGGATTGGTTTGCATTCATTTTTGAATTATGATAACAGATTTATTACTACTGAGAAAAACTAATATATCAAACGAGAACATACAGATTCTATAATAGAACAAATTTAATACTATAAACTGTTTAAGTATTTTTTGAGTTATTAGATTGTTCTACACTTAATCCAACTTAGCAGTATCTGAAAATGTTGTGGAGTTTGATATTGGACCCAGCTAAAGTTTAACATTAGAATAATTTTTAATGATGCTTTATACACCATGTCGTCGTTTGTAAATTACAACATTTGTGTTTGATTAGTTCTTGCCCTATCAAAATGTTAAAATGCCTTTTGCGTTGACACACATAACAAATAAATTAGTCGTTACAAAATGTTCATGATTTACATATTTTCTATACTTCAAAGATCTTGGAAGAAGTCTCCTTGTTTGTTTAGGGTTTATAAAACGCTCTTCTCTGAGATCTAAAAGTTTAAGGTTGTTTATGTGTTCCTTTACTGCAGAAACTTCCAATGCTATTTGTGGAAAATCTTTTAACGAAGAGCACCGACTTATTTCCTACAAGTGTAGAATGTGTACAAGGTCACTTATGCTTATGGTATATTGTTAACTTACTGATAAAAAATGCTACCTATAAAAATCCAACCTAAACTAACCGCCACAGAGTGCTGATACGGGTAAGATTCTGATAATACTCTTACCTTTTTACAAAACTTTATATTTAAAAAATGTATATTTAGTATTAAATATTTTAGGCACCCAACTCTGATTACCTTTCAAAGCACTTGACCTACTTTCAGTATAATAAATGCATTGCTTGTGAATAAGCAGAATTCCACGCCCGTCTGGCACGCTAGCTATTCTGTTTTGTGACCTGTGGCCCTCCTCATCTAGATGTTTGCCACAGAGATGTTTAACATTCTCGACCTGCAGTAAACATTGCGCTATGTGAGGAATTCATATTCCTCTTTTATACTCTGTCTCTTGATTTATGGGTTTAAAGGAATGTATTATAATGAAAAGGTTGTGAAGCAAATTTTGGAATTATATACCATCAGATTAAACATTAAAACACGACATGGTAGTGACCGACGTGAAAATATGTTGTTAAGATTTAAATTATTCAAACTTGAAAATAATCACAAACATAACAATAGGTTTTTTAAGGAATAATGTACCATCGGATTAAAAATTGAAACACTATATGCGAGTGATAATCGTGAAAAGATAGTGTTAGGTGTTAATGTATCCTAAATTGAAATATATTGTTAAAATAACCAC
This sequence comes from Allygus modestus, assembly GCA_963675035.1. Lineage (NCBI taxonomy): Eukaryota > Metazoa > Arthropoda > Insecta > Hemiptera > Cicadellidae > Allygus > Allygus modestus. The sequence goes on along the minus strand of OY776112.1, from coordinate 485,539,196 downwards.
GAACATAACAATAAGTTCTTAATGTTTGATCATATTGGTGAGAATAACAATTTTCAACTATTGTAAATGTAATCAACTACATAAATAATACTGAGAATTCTAAACTGATTTGTACAAAATCAAAATTATGGTAAGATGCGAAAAATTTAATAATAGTCGTAAAACATGGTCTAGGAAAAAAGAAAGTGTTTAAGTTCATAACAACTGAAGTGGCTAAATACAGAATACAATAATAGTAGGCCCTAAACCTTTTATTTTATTATTATTTTTCAACTTTAGCCAACAATAGTATATTCTCCTCAAACTATCTCCTTTGAATAGCTCCTTTAACCAAAAATAACTTTGATATAAAACATGTATCGTCATTTAAATATCTCAAGAAAAAACTGTATTCCGATGGTTTACATCGTTTTATTCAGTGTAGTTTTGCACTTTAGTTTAATCATAAATCTCCTCGTTTTGCTATGCTTATTTAATAATGTATACATTATATTTACGAATAAAGATGTAAGTCAATGGATACGATACAAACCTCGTGTGTCAAAGGTTTAATGAAAAAGGTTAAAGGTTTTTAACAGAAGTTATGCAAATAAATTTTAAACCTTTAATATTTATTTTCATAATTTGTATTTTTAATAAGTTAAAATCTTTAACACTGATACTATATATAAGTTACTTCGTACGACAGCAATACTGATGTCTTAAAATACCTTATAAACGAAGTTATTGCAGATAAGAATTGAATCAAACATTTATGATTTCGTTTAGTGTAACGATATCAGTATAATAAATATCAGTATAAAGAGTATCATGTTTATATTTTACCGATAACTAGATGTAGCAATACAATCTATTTTATCCAATAAAGCTTTGTAAAATGATTACCGATAGCGCTAATGCGTGTGGGGTAACAATATTGTACTGCTCTCCTTAATACGCAAAATCATAATAAAGTGCCTTTGAAATAAATAACAACTTTAAATGTTGTAATATAATATTTTTTATACAGGACAAGTGTTATTTCCAAATGAATATATCCTATGGTTTTATAATCAGCCACTAATGAGTAGAAGCAAGAGAATATTAGTTTTTCTAATCTTTTCTGGTAGCTTGAATCAGTAACAAGTTTCAAATCATAATGCATTTCTGTGCCTTTATCTTATTTCATGATTGGTGGCACTGTAGACCTTTTTTCAATCGACCTATTTTCAAACTTGGAATACATAAATTCTTTATGTAATAGAAAGAACATGTATTATATGCAAGCTCTTCCTAATTTCATTAAATTGGTCGTACATGATTTTCAAATAAGTTTTCATTTCATTGTGTTTTGACGTTGTATCAAAAATAAATTAATATTTTCATTATTTACTTTTTACAATTAACCCTTTGAGTGCTAAGCTTCTGAAAGGACTAGTTGAATCTGTGATGTTTTGTTGATTTTTTTAATATATTGAACGCCTGAACAGTTAAAATTAATAAAAACGTGCTTCCGCTGGACACACACAGTAAAGGATAGGTAAAAAGTAGCAAAACACCTGATCAGATGTGCAACTCACAAAGAATCCACCCATCCCGTCAGCTTGGACCCGAGCCGTCCACCGTTTGCTTAAGGTCCGCCCTCCCCTTCAACTCTGTCACAGACAGGTGAACTCTCCATGAGTTGCACATAAAAACCACCGACTGTGACGGGATTCGAACCCTTGATCCAAGTGTTACCCCCGGCCGGGAAGGTAACGCCTTAGACCGCACAGCCACTGGTCAGGCTAGCAGCTGCAGTGGATCAGTTGGTATTATAGAGACTAGGCGCTGGACGAGGTAGTTCAATTCATGTCTACCAGGTTTCACCAAATGTCAGACTCAGACTGCAGACTGAGCGCCTAACGGTACAATCGCTTATGAAGCAGTAACAATGTTTATTGATAACAGATTCAAAAGACGATATATCGGCTCATAGCACTGAAAGGGTTAAAGCTAATGAAAATAAAGCGACATGACTTAAATTCGCAACATAACTATTTAATCTGCCAAGGAAAAATTATTACACGCTTATTGAAAACCTGTGAAGACTGATTTTTAAGTCATTCTTAGATGTTCAATCACAGTTCTTGTTTTTTTTTTCATAACAAACTAAGCAATCACTTATGTTTCGGAAAGAACCATAAGTAAGCGCTTAGTTTATGTTTAAAAAACAAATGTAATTTTATTTATTTCCAGCAAACATTTTAACATTATTATTCCAAATAAATCTGAAATGTTGTCCCACACAGGTTTCGATACTGTGTGTGTGGGGGGGGGACCAGATGTTTTATTTCTAATAAGTGAAGTGAACTGGTGAGAGGAGATTATATTATCAGTAGAAAATACAAGTACAAATATTACTATAATTGCATTATAGAATAATAAATACCAACAAAATAATATATATATATATATATTATCAAAATAAGAAGTAATAAAATCATACTTGTCAATATTTTTTCAACCACAAAATACCTTTTAAAAGAGATTTTACTCGCAGTAGTGTGCATACCAAGTAGTAAATAACCAAAGAGCAAACTCCAAACTCGTCAGACATTCAGACATTTCAGCAAACTCTTCGGTATCATCTTGGAGAGTCTCTAAACATCTAGAGGAAGATCACAGAGGGCAGTCATTAACAATATGACTCCTAGAAAGCATTATCCGACCTAAATTAACTGTTTTGCTATTATACTTGGTCTTATTTTATCTGTCAAGAGATGCATTTACTGAACTTGTATTTTAACTGTATAACGTAATTCACAAATAGGGGTAATAACTATAAAATGCTTTCAAATCAATTCCTTTTCGTTCATTGATTAGGATTGATTGTTGATTGTTGATGGATTAGGAAACCCCAGAATAGCTGCTAGGCACGTCTTTCACAAGCGTGAATATTGTGCAGAGTATCGGAAGGAATAATTTAGCAGGAAGGAAAGAGTGGGATGATACGGCAGGCAATTGGCATTTCAGAGGGCCAACTCCCGTGCCTGTGTGAGCTGGAATGAGGCTCACACAGGGGACCCGCATTCTGCCCTCCAACTGGCCAACTCATCTGGCAGGGTATCCATGTACACAAGGCAAAGGGACCATTCATTATCAGGTTGAGGACCAAACCCGGAGATTCTGTCCGTAGTCGCTGCAAATGGAGGGACCAAAGGTGAAAGGGATGTTTATCATAATGGACAGCCAAAAGACTTACCATATGTAATGACAATTTCATTTGCTGTACCCAATGTTAGCCTCAAAACTGGTATGTACCTGGTTGTCGTGGGTCTTTTTTTACCAAATGAACTAAATTTCTTGATGATCATTGTGCGTGTTGTTGATGGCCATTACTAAATAAAAACACAATTTTACGTCTGAACGACACTAGTTCAGACGACACTTGTTCAGACAACACAAGTTTAGAAGACACTAGTTCAGACAACACAAGTTCAGATGACACTAGTTCAGACAACACAAGTTCAGACGACACTAGATCAGACAACACAAGTTCAGATGACACTAGATCAGACAACACAAGTTCAGTCTTTAGTGTTGTTCACATGTAAATTGTGTTCGAACAAATCAACTCCTAACTCAAATAATACAAGTGTTCATACTTTATACTAGTTTTAAGTGTTATTTATATAACAAAATACTTGTTTAATTCCGAATCAGTATTTACTTTATAAAACAGAGAATAAAAATATCAACCAATATAATATGACCTAATAATATATTTTTGATGTTTTTATAAAGATATATCTCAAAATAATTTATTTTAATATAAATTTATATACATTTATATACACTGTACACTGTATTCTTTTTGCTTGTATTGTTCAAGAAATAGCAGCTACAGAAATTGTATCCTGATTTAAACGTTTGCATATACAATTCCTTTACAGTTTACTTTACATAAACAATTTAAACACAAGTTTAGTTTTCACCGATGCCAAAGGATGTTACCGTTTCGTTGATTTGATTTATTATAGATGAAGCACAGATTTTACACTTGGATTTGTTTGCCAGTATTCACACTTTTTCATTTAATATAGAAGTAAACCTATTTATCAAAGTGAACAACAGGGCTATAATATTAATTTGTGGTTGTAATAGGTATTTCCCCTAAAATAATTGGAACTAAATTACTTAAAATATACCTTTTAAAAATATTTTAAGCAAATCGGGACAACAATCACCAACGGTGTGACACAACAATGAGTTCGACGGTGTGGATTGTCCCGTTCGTTTGTCACCCTTGCAGTTCCGGCTTATAACGATCTCTGCTGGAAAATGTACATTGAGTCGGGACGAACAATGGTCGGGCTCATGGCGTATTTGTCATTTGAAAAGTAATAAACATTCATAATGGGTCAATTATTTGTCGTATTTTTTGTGAAAAAGTTGTTTGTTCTACCATATATATGACACCTAAGAAGAAAAGGGATAAGTGCTTTGTTTTAGAGGCTACAAAATAATAATTATACTATACTGTTATTGAATAGTTTAATTCACCCCTTAATTCAACTGTAGCGGACCATTTTTTATATTTGTGTATTATGATTAACTTTGTTATAGGATAAAAACTGCTGTCACCAGAAATAAGCCATTTGTTAAGGAATAAAACAACAATTATTGCGAAAAATACGGGCATAGGTGCGTATCTATCAACACCAAGCAAAATATTTCACCGTGGCTACAAAATAAATGTAGGCCTATTCTTTATGGTTAATATTAAACGTCTTCAACAAAGCAATTAACGGATTCTTTACGTAAGATAAAGAATAACATAGAGGCAAAATTAGTTTCATTTTAAAGATTATTTAATACTTGCCTTAAAGTATCACTGAGTCATACGCGATTTATTTTGGAAGTGAAATGTTCATCGTAGATTATTTCCTGGAACATGGCTTTATATAAGGAATTTAAATGTACACAAGCTGTAAATTACGATATTTTTGGCTTTATATTTTCAGTAATACATTACCGGAAGATATTTAGCAGGATGTAGAGTAATTCAGGCTAACAAATATTTATTATAGATATAAAACAACTACATTTGATATCACAGGAGTTTTTATGAGACTACAGGTATTCTTTGCCTTTAGTATATAACACAAAAACAAACTCACAACTTTTTGTTCGCACTTTTTCCAAGTATGGAGTTCTTCAGCATCTTATACAGTGTAATGTTACAGCGGTCGTTTCGGTGGCCAAGACTACGTCTTGCTATTTATCTGTAATGGAATCTTTCCCTCTTATACGGTTAAACCTTTTAGTCTTAAGCAGAGCTGTTTTATAACTGAAACAAATTACTACAATAATATCCATATGATAGTTTTAGGTAAAACATGTTGTTAACCAAATAATCATTCGTTCTTAGTCTGTAACAAGACTATACAAGGCATCTTACCCATTCTAACCTCATCATTCATTTATATTCGCCTTTAATACGCCCTAGTTGCGTTGACGTCTTACACAGTTATTTAGTGATTTAGTAATTTAATTTTTTAAAAGTAGTTTTATATTCATAATTATACGATTTTTTTGAAATTGTATAATGTTATGACAATTTTGTATTCTTTATTTTATTGGTGACGTTGAATCTAATTATTTTCACACTAATTCGAATGTTGGCATTTCTTCGTTTCTACAACGAAGTATCCGAAAACGTTTTACCGTCTTGTATGTGAGTACAGAATAAGTGTAAATATACTTTGTAGTATTGTAGGACTATTTTATTTATCCTGTTTAGTTGTAACAACACGTATCATGCTACTAAAGAAATTATTTATTAAATAAATTATTTAACGTATTAACCTAAACCAGAAAATAATTTAGTTTAAAGTTTGTTTATCATAATCAATACTAAAGTGACAGAGAACACGTGCAGCACGTTCTTTGCCTTTTTACAAAATTAATCTGTTACTTATATTGTGATATTGTTATATTGTGACATGTATTATTCATTTCATTATGACCAATGTTACAAAGTATGTTTTATGTTTACACACCACTTTCTGATTTACTAAAACTGAAGTAGTTCCATCGTGTTTCAATTATAAGTACAACTCATAACTGAAACAACGAACTCAAAGAATGTTGCAAAGAAACGAGAACACACCAAACAGTGCGTGCATCGCTAGTGTATAAAAGTTTGCGTAAATGTATTTTGAATGAGAACGGAAAAGTTTTAACCTCAGCTGGGACGCAAACTCTTTTCTAAGTTTCCGCTCACGCAAACTTCCAGAAAAATATTCCTGTTGATTGTATTCCGTTTGAGAACTTTAAAGTACCATACTTGTATACAAGTCTAGAAATATATATCCTACATAATTTATAGATGAATAATTTAAATGTAAAAACTGAAAATGAGTTTGTAGTGGATTAAAATTTCACATTAAACTTATACTAAGAGATTTGAAAACTGTAACAGTATATGTAATTGGAGTTTAAGATGGGGAATGTTTTGGCAATAGTGCTACATAATTAATTATAGTTGAATAAACCTTTCAACCTTAAAACCTTAAAAGTGCTGAACTGGAAAATAAATGTACAATGTATATTTCTATGCATAGTTACATTACAATAATCTAAGTAATTAATAAATAGCCACAGCTGAACATCAGTTATTTTTTTAGTTTAGGAACTGTTTGTAGTTTAAGGACATTTTTGAAAAAGTGCAAAGGCTAAAAATTGGGCTCTGTTGGGTTATTGCTAATATAATTAGGTCTATGATATTAGAAAATTTGACTGTGTGCCTATAAATACATTTATTTAATCTGTTTCAGTATGCAATATAAAATTAGTATAAAAAATAACCTTACATGGTGTTCCACAATCTTTATTTCATACTAACTTTTTAACTCACAATTTGGTACTCGCCAACGGTTTGATCGGGATATTTTCATGGAAAACACCCGGTACTCCACAATGTTATGATATAAAAGTAAAAACCGTTACTTGGCCCATTAGAAAAAAGAAACTACATAGAAAAAAACCTACTTAAGAAATAACAGTAAGAGATGCAATGGGTTATGGCTTTTAATATTTAAAAACAAATTATATTTTGTTAAACAAAACCTTTCATATCGGTTATCTTTAGACGCAATGAGAACATTCCGATTATTATTTTGATTTGAAATCATTATATGATAGACCCTACTCATTTTAGAATTTTGCGACCAAAATTGCAAGACCATAATAAGTGGTAATAACCTATCAATAACGATTCCTTTTTTAGCAGACTACTCCGGTTTCATGAATTGGTTTAAGACGTGACCACAAATAGACTAAGAAGTTCCAATGCTGCAGTAGTCTGCTGACAAAATACAGTGTTTAAAGGTAACATAATACTACTAAATATACCAGGTGTCTTACGTAAGGTGTCTTAAAATACTGTAGGTTTATATATTAAAATCCCGAGATTCGAACTAGTAACGCTCAGCTTTTGAACACGCTTTATTTGTCGCATGAGGTCGGGCCGGCGGCGACTTATGCGTGCACGCACTGCGACCGATTCAATGGTTTTTCTTGTTCCGTTACCAAGAATGTGTTAGTGTATTGTGACTGTTTTTCGTGTATTCGTTTGTGTTTTGTATTCAAATTTTAAATTCTCATGATGAATCTACTATAGAGGATCTCCTGAAGATGTGGCAGTTACAGTTACAGTTACATGTTACAGTTACAGTTACATGTTACAGTTGTCACGTAACATGTAGTGACCACACCCCCCAAGGATATTGAACTACGTAATACCTACATTTTCAATTGAAACATCAATATCCAGTAGTAAGAAAAAATAATTCTTCTAGGTAAATTGATTCGTCTGCAATATGTTTGAGTCACCTTATGTGAGACACATGTACATCATGATTGCATATGTACTTGTCAATAATGTTTTTATTTGTAGAGTAATAAAAGTCAATGTTAATCCGTTATAAATAAGTTTAAGATACACCTTAGTGAGACACCATGTATATTAGTGGTGTTAGATTACCTGTAAATACTTTATTTTGTCAGCAACTACTGCAGACAAAACAAAATACATAGAAAACAACATAGAAAAATCTAAACAAACATTAAAGGAATTTGTATGTACTTTAAGGATTGTAAAATTAAACTGTATTTCTATAAAATAAAATTTTTTTATAATCCACATTTAGTGTTGTATTTTACGATATTTTAAAAGCTATCTTTATATGACCCAGTTTTCAAATGAGGCTTCGATTCATTATTTTCCAGTGGCGACGGAGCTACAGGATGCTCGTTAACAGATGCGAGAACGCGATATTTTGTTCCCCTTTTCTAACGGGGTGAATATTGTTTGCATGCCGTTAGATAAATAATTAAAGCTTGACTTGATAATTAGGCTTTGTCTAACAAATTAACAAAATAACATTGGAAATTATCTTCATTATTTTGTTTTATTTTCATTCTATAACCACTAAAGCAATTAAATCTTAAATTAGAATTCGCTAATGACAAAGCATTAGGAATTCCTACTTGATATGTTTTATTGGCTATTGAATTATTGTTATATGAGCTATTTCTAACACTAGACACACTAGAATGAAAAGAGTTAACGTATGTTGCATTATTACTATACAGGTTTACCAGATCCTGGGAATATACTTGCATTCCCAAAGTGGCTATAATACTTTTGTTTAGATTGGCAGCCCCTGTTTTGTCTTACTTTGCCTGTCCACAAAGACTTCAGATATGTTGTGGAACGCATCCAGCAAAGCAAGGGGCAAAGTCCTTTTTACAGTACAAGTCGTACGTTAAATACTGATGAAGTTTCATTGCCAGGACTAGGATTTGAACCCACAACATTGGTTTCGACTTTTCCCCACATCCCTTTCTATCTAGAGTGTTCCAAGTTTCAGCCTTATAGTCATACGGCGTCTTTATAAACCTGCGCAACGACCCAAATTTCTCATTTTGCTTAAGCAGTTATATATTAGGTAGCTTTTAGTTTTAACAGGAATGTATGTTTGAGTTGCATTTAATGTATTGATTATTGATTTTAATGAAACATTTATAGAAATAGTTTTAAGATATTTAAAATTGTTTGACGAACGATTTTTGCTATATTATTAGTTAATAAAGTGAGCGTAGTATTAAATATCGTAAATGCAAGTTCATGCTACGTTTTATTTTTACATTCAAATTGATAAACTTTGTGTTAGATCTGTGTAGTATCTAAAGAACAAAATCTTTTCTCAAGGCTGAGTTTTTTGCTTCGGCTGATCCGGCTGTGATCCGAGTCTTTTGTCATCGCTTTCTTTGATATACAGGAGGTAGTGTTTGATTTGTATTTTACAATGTTTTTGTGATACCAGGAAAGAAAATCAGAGACTTCTTTATTCCAGGTTTTAACTAAAATACAAACTGCTTAATTAAAACTACTAACATATGTATTTACAAGAATCTGGATCAACAAAAAAACAAAACATTTTGACTAAGGATATACATTCTAAAGTAAAATATGGCTGCACCACAGAGTTTGAAAGCTGCGTTAAAGTTAAAAGCTGATCCATCTTAAAATAACTATTTTATAATTTGCATCGTTGCGGCAACATAGAAGCTTAAAACCAAAAACAAAACAACAAAATTGTTATTAGTATAATTTACGAGTTAGATGGCTCTATATTCATGTGCTTCAAAATAGCAGAACCATTTATAGTAAAAATGCAACAAATAAAAGACCTAATACATGTGTATATGTATAATCATTTAGTATAAAAAATAGATTATCATGGTGCAAAAAAAATTAAAACATATAACTTCACATATTGATGATTCAAATTGTATATTCCATCAAAAATATAATTAACAATATTGTTAATCCTCGTTCAAATTTGCTAAGGTTCATAATACTTATATATACAGACAATTTAATAACCTTTAAGTTACCTTACTACTTTGTCATACTTTTCTGAAATATAAATGCTGGAATAATAACAGTTTTGTAAGCTCACCCTTCTACAGCTTAGGGGAAAAACTGAAAAGTACTTAGGAGTCCTCGATATATTTAACTTTACGTGTAATGTTCTATATTGTTAAACTTTTTTGTATCAATTTATCTTTATTTTCTATTCTTATTAAAATATTTAAAACATATTTCAGTCTTTTCTAAAAATTATGTTGTGAATTTCAGAACATAGTTTTTTTTCTGAATTTACATAAATGTTAATTAATCAAAAAGTATTTAAGTTTTTTTTCAAAATAGTATTTTTTTCTGCATATGCAAACTCTAAATTAAGTAAAAATTTAAAACATAAGGCTTTTTATGAAATCTTCTACATTATTTGTATATAACAGAATTAATATACACGAGAATTAGTTTAAAGTGGAAAGCTAAGCATTTATAATATTTAATACAAATTTGTTTTTATTCATTATTTTTTAAACCTCAACTGCCCGTCACCATGTTATTGACCTGTGCGGTGAACTAAAGACAGCGAGGTACTGTAGCGGCGGCATTAGTCACATGGGCAAGCCAGAGGTGACCGCTCATAATCTTACAGAAGTCGGCCGGGACCGGGATCGAACCGGCCACGTCTGACTTGCTAGTCAGATACTATACCTCTAAGCTACCGCATCCGGTAAGGTGTTTTCTTAAATCATTTAGTATAGCTGATACATTTTATTGCAAACACTTCAAAAAAGTATTCTCATAAATTGAGTTTGTGGCAGATGACAATACATTAACAATTAAATAATGGATAATCTTTATTGAACTAATAATATACTTTATAAAACAATATATCAGTTCGCTGCCATTAAATTTATTAATATTATGTTTTTATTATTAAAGTGATATTGAAATTTAGGGTATACACTAACACAAATATATTTCCTAATAATATTCTCATACATTTTCCAACAACTAAACTGTATTGTATAAAAAATATATTATATCCTAGTACCAAAAGGGCATACTGGGTATTCTATGAGAATTTATTGTAATATTCATTAATCAAATGAAATCAAATATTATTTTGGTTGTTGTCTAACTTGAACGCTTTTTTATAACCACTTGAGATTTAAATTTATAAATGGCTTAAACAGATGTCTAAGTTAACCAAATGTTTTATGTAATACATTTTGAAAGCTTACTAAGCTTTTGGATTATATTTGGAGTTATACCGTAAGACAATAACTTATCAATATGCAGCTAAATCGAGATAGTTAAGTTTTGGTAGCATTAACTTTTCAATGTTAAAAAGTACCAGATTTAGGATTTACCGGATTTGTTGTAAATCCCAAAATAAATAGCTCCATAAGTCATACTATATATACAGGGTCGTTATAAAGTCCCTTCCCCCCTATGTTTGTTCTAAAATTTATATTTAAAGTGGTTTTCAATGATATTTGACATGTATTATTTGACATGTCGTATGACTAGCATTAAAATGGTTAAGTCGACTCCTACATCTTAGACCTACTGATGTCTTGAAAACAGTACAACTCTTTGAATTTCGATTGTTCCTCTGTTTTCAGGGGGGAAAGGCAGTGTTATTAGACATGTCGCATGACTATCTTCTCATGAGGAATTTGGAAGTTGACTCCTACATCTTAGACCTCAGGTAACTGCTAACATTTTAAATTATTTCAAAAGTTAGAGTATGTACCTATACAATGAATCCCATCATTTAAAATCACTTTAAATATAAATTCTAGAAAAAACATAAGGGGGAAGTGACTTTATAACCACTCTGTATATACCAGATTTAGGCAAAGTAACAACCATAGGCAAATTAAATATTAAGAAAACTCTTGTACAGATTAGTAAAATATGTGATATTTAAGAAAGTATTCCATATAAGTTTTTAAATTGTTAAAAAATACGTTAAACTTTCAACAGAATTGAACAATAACACTACAGTAAACATTTATACATATAATACACCACGTAAACCAAAAATATAATTACACTCTATAGAAATAGAAACAGGTAAACAGACAAATCCTATACTCTAATATGAGTAAGGTTTGGTTGCTTGCTTGTTTGCGACACGGATCTCAAAACGGCTACAACGATTTCCTTCAAATGTTCAAAATAACTAATTTCTGGGATAAAAATAAGTTCTAGACAGGCCTCATCCCTAGGAAAAATCAAATAATGTAAAAGAACTAAAATGAAAAGTTAAAAAAATTAACATTGGGCTTATGGAGTTTCAAATCAAAACAAAAGTATTGTAACAGCTGTTCATACTTAACCAGGGAACTGTCAAAGTAATAAGTACTCATGTTGTTTATGATTATTAACATGTGGTTTCCTGAGAGCAGAGATTAACAGATTTGAGTAAAGATTACATATATAGAGTAGTAAAATAAATCAAAGTGACATTGAGCTATAAATAACAACTGGAGGGACCTTAAAAATGTAGAAAAGAGGCTAATAAATAATAAAAATCTGATTATCAGTAGGGGGAAGTAGTGAAATATTACTCCGAGTCATCTAAACAAACTGACTGACCTTCCCCCGAGCAAAGCTCGGCCCCCCAGGTACTTTAAATAAAGTGAAGAGCAGTTGGACATACTAATAAGCATTACTCAAGCGTTGGTTCTACAAATGAGATTTAATCAACTGTGTGTTACTGAGTCGTAAGCCAAAACACAATACATCCATGTATTGGCTAGTATGGTCAAGCTGAGTCGCTAAATAAACAATGACCAGTTGCAACCATTATTGAGGAAGCGCGAACCTTTTAATAACCAAACAATCGTTCTCATTTGTTTTAGCTACTTTTGTTTTAACACTAATGCATTTGATTCCTTTAAAAAAATACAGGGAATAAACATCGTGTTTTACAAGGCAATCGGTAATTTAAGTTTGAATTTATAATTATTTTTTCTAAATTTAAAATTTATATTAGTATTTAGTAAAAATAGAACCTCGAAGATGTCGGAAGAGTTTACTGGTCTAGAAAAGGTAAAAAAACTTTCAAAATTACTTTGATGCCACATTTACGATTTAAATTACATTAAAAAACAATGGTCAAAATATCAAAGAATCAGATAAATAAAAATATTAAAATTATGTATCTTAAAATCTAAAATATAACGATACTTTTTTACAATTCTTCCAATAATTTTGATCGTAGAAGCATTGTTAGTACCGTCCCCATTTTGATTTAAAATATCATTTTTGAAGTACCAAAGAAGTAGGCTAGTTAACATTTTTAATAAATAAACTACAAAGTTTCTACAAACCTTTTTTTGTGATTATTTAAAAAAATAAAATCACGTGGACTTCATTTCTAAAGACAACCTTGGTGCCAATTAATATTGGCTTTCATGGTTATAAACTGTTGTGACTTGCGTTGTTTCTCCATATTTGTTATTAAATTGAGTAAAACAATTTTTTCCCTCTCATTATTTCAATGTTCCATCTCTTATAAACCCACGTAAAGGATACCATTTTAAAATGTAAAACTAAACATAGGTTTTTCTAAATAATCAATTTATCTAGAATCACAGTTATATTCTCGTAACCTATAGGGTTGTATGAACCTAAAACAGTTTCCTTGCTGATTTTAGATTAATACACAACATCCACTAATCCGCATTGCATGGGAAATTATGTAACTCAATAGAGTTTGTTTTTAGGCTAAATAAAATTAAAATGTATTCTGAGCAGCGAAGTATCAGTAATTGGTATTCATACCGCACACAGTGTCAAATATTGCGTCGCATTCATGTGCCGCCACACATGAAACGATGCTCGTAAATTTGAATTATTGCCCTGAACCGAGCGTCATAGAACTTGCAGCGTGGAAATAAACCGTCGATGTTCTATGTATAGGGCAAAATAAATTGTAATATTGCCGTTATTTTGTGTTGCAGAAACAAGGAATTATTTATCGTAGGTAGTGTTAATGTTCTTCTTAGAGCGATTTTCCTATATTGGTTTTACTTTGGGGAAGATAACTTTTAAATTGATTATAGCTCAAAATTTATATTGATAATCTTTCATAAGTTGTTACATTACATATGTTAAATTACTCTTTGTGAAGTTTATCATTTTACTAATCTTATAGTTTAGAATATTCTTTTCATTTTAGCCGTCAAGGGCCGATTTTTGTCAGTAGGCTATATCTCCCATAATAATTATTCATCAAAACCAAATACTGAGCCATCACTTTGAAGACCAACTTCACCGTTAAATGGCAAAAATAAACAAACCTTTAAAAATTATAAACATAATAAATTATTTGATAATTCTCACTTATTTATTCTTATTTATTTGTCAACGTATTTGAATAAAACATGTATTTGAATGTGTAAGCAATTTTACTTAATATATAACTTAAGGGGACTACTTTAAGGTTATTTTCACCATCAAAACGCTTATGTCAAAACAAAGATATGTCTTTTGGTTTAGCAGATACAGGGTATTCCGTAAATGTCAGTAATTTTCGAAAAATTTACATTTTTAAACGGATAGAAATAAGGGAGTTCGGTTTTTGCCAAAATATTAGTCTGTTGTAGACCTTATACAATGTTGTAAAACTTTACATATGATCACGTATATTTAAAAGTTCCGAGATTCGAACTAGTGATCCTCTGTTTTTGGAACACCCTGTATTTGTAGCAAACTTAAATATTTTTATATTATTCCTTGGGGTTGATTTAGTGGGAAATAATTTTATTTCATCCTTCTAGATCAATTTGTTTGCCTGCAATCGGTTTGAAACACCTTATGAGAGACACCTGTATAAAAACTAGTAAGAATCGCAAGATAGTTTGTAAATTCCGATTCATAATGCCAATACAGAATTCTGAGGTGAACATTAGTGGAGTGAGGTAACAAATAAAAAAATGCCGATGTCGATGCTAAAGGAGACTGTAGATCGTTTTACAAAAATATTTATTTTTGTATGTATGTTAATAGGCTAGAAATATATTCAAATAAGAGTTTTATCTCGAGTGCCAGATTATCTGGTTGTGTTAACTTTGATCCACAGTATTTATAGAACCAATTTGGTACTACTAAATTCTGATATTAAAATGCCATGTCAAAAGAATAAATCAAAAATTGGAGTAGAATACAGATATTTGGTTTTGAAAATGTTAGAAAAAATTAAAATTATGTATAACAAATATGAGTTGAGCAGGTAATAACTAAAAATAATGTTATGTAACAATTAGCAAAGTTTAAAAGTTTATATATTTCATTTTATAGGAAGAGTATGCAGTTTTTAAAGTTTAAATTATCATTTTAAGAATTAATTGGATAATCTTACTAGTTTTACGCGTTATTCAATTATTATTTAACTTCTACAATCTAATCTTGCAATGCAGTCTAGTAAATAGGCCAGAGGTGCAAATTAAATAGTATATAGTGATTTGTTTATATGTTTAGTATAAATAGAATGTAGTCAATTGAGTACGACCAAGTGTCAATAGTGTGTATTTGTATTGGAGTATAACTCCAACTCAATGACGAAGCCTTTACCACCGGTTGGTATTTTTCATTAACGATTTGATTTGATGAGTTTAATATAAATGGTTTTACTGTAAAAAACCCTTAACGTACTAACAAAAACTTGGTTAAACAACATAGTATTTAATAATAGTATTAATTACCTATACTTTTAACATAGTATACTATTACATATATACTATTAACATAATTTCTTTTTGCGATTTTCCACCTCTAACTATTATTTTGTATAGGCCTAGTAACAGGCAAAAGCTTTTACCCTCTAGATGGGCCTTTTGTGGGTTTGAAAACATTCCCCTTTAGGGCTTTTCCTCATAGACCTAACCACCAATTATACACTTATTCACAATTCTCACTTGTTGTGTCTAATTAAAGAGATATTACATTTGAAAATTGTAATGTTTTTATATAAATTTACTATGTTATTTAGGTAAAATATGTTATCTCCTTATGATTATTTTCCCCTTACCCACTTCCCAATCGAGATAACAGAAGTTAAAATTTAACAACTATAATTGGCAAAAATACAAGTTTGACATATTTATTTATTGGAATTGAAGAGACGTGATTTACTTCATTGTATTATAACCATCTATAATTACAATGTAGTCATGTTTCTGATTAAACATGTTTCGAGTTATAAAACAACTTGAAATTCTCGTAAAGTTTATCAGGTAGGAACAGAATTTCTGTCATAATAAGTAATAATCTTTGAATTCTTATAACAAAAACATTAAAGAATATTACTTGTTTTAATTTTAAACAACATACTATATTTAAAATAAAATTGAATTCCGTAGTAAAAACCATTATATTAAAAAATACCTCACCGTGCAAAGTGATTTGACGAATAATAATTAATAATGTAAACATAATAAAGATTTATATTTTCATGTTTTAAATTCGTTTCATCAAGAATTATTTCGGATATTTTTTAAAAACCCAAGTTAAGGATTCATGGGAGGACGGGGGGAACAGGGAACAAGTCAAACACAGAGAACTGACCACCGCAGCCGAGACCCTCCAGGGTGTGGTGTTCGCAGAGAAATAGGGTTTGGAACTTATAACAATACAAATAAAACATCCTGTCTATGTAGTATTTGAGTATAGATAACTTATATGTTTCGTATGAGTAATGTATTTTTTACAGTGGTTGCTTTTACTACTATATATAGTTAAAATAAATATATAATTGGATCAAAATGTGCAACCCACAATGGTCTTGAAGAAACCTAAAGTAAAAAAAAAAAACTAAGTTAAAGGCGTACTTAAAAAATGTTTAGGTCTTTGAGCTTTAATTTATAACAAATTTGCCCCATGTTACTCCTTTTGTGCATCGATACAATCTTTCAATATGAAATCAAAGCCTTGACATTAGGAATACCTATGTCACCCCAATTAAAAAATGTCCTACATTTCTCACGAAACGCCCAAACATTCTGCCGAATTCCGACTGTTTGTTGTATTTGCATTCGTTTGGGAGCTTCATGAATCGGTTACTGATTTTCAAAATTATTGATAAGAGTGACAAATTGACAAACATATATAAGTGAACTTTCATGCAGGTTTTCGGCCGAACAATCGGGTGTATTTACGAGTTTTGTGGAACAGGCTTTGTATAGGTGTTAGAAAGTATTTAAATCATTTAATTCCATAAAAAAGGTACACATGATAAACATTAAAATATCCAATGTTTCAAAAGAAAATTAGTTTATTCTGTAAATGATTCGAGGTTTGAAGCATGACTGTATTGACATGACCTTGCTACAGTTCATGCCTCTCACCATTTACATCATCTATACCTACACCGTAGCCTGACACTATTTCCTCTTAAACATAAAGGCGTATTTGTCACCCATATGTCTTTTAAATGGATATGAAGACTGGGGAAATGTTTTTGACGTTATGTTCCTTATAACGTATAGCATATATGTATAAAATTAACGGGTAAAACATATTTATTTCTGGATTTATTTTAAATATACTTACTTTAAGTACTCCGTACCGAAAGCTGACGCTTTCTTAATACAATGACTTCAAACGTTTACTAATCATGCATGTTAGCTGAGGAGAATATACACAAATTAATGTTTAAACATCTACATTTAAAAACAAATCCTGCTTTTTGTTCACTCACTTCCTGAAGTTAATACTTAACCGATTTTCATGATTCTTTTTTTATTTAAAAGATAATTTCAAGTTTTAAGTCACTGTGAAGCTAGATTTTCGATTTGAGCTCCAGGACTCTGCCTTACGGGACTTCAAAGTTCCCATATTATTCATATGGAGGAGAGTTTTATTTGGTTTATGTCAGATGTGTTTTTTTTTCGTAATTCAATAAACAACTGTTACTGTAACTGTAATTGTATCCGCAAAGTTTTGCTGGGGAGCAGCTCATCGTATTTATTTATTTAGTAGTATTGTATTTGTAAAATATACCATTTAAATGCACGTTAAGGCAAATAATAAACTCTATAATTATAACATCACACAACCTGGTAATATTTAAGTGTTTTAGGAAACTACTTATTTATGAACAATACCCATATGTGTTAAATATACGAAGTGACTGCGTACACGTCCAATGTAAGGGCAAATTCACTTCGCTACCGCTTAGGTTAGGTTGGGTTAGGTTACGTTACGTTATGTTACGTTAGGTTAGGATAGGTTAGGTTACGTTAGGTTAGGTTAGGAGGTTTTTTGGCTCTCAATTTGTTTTAAAAATGACAGAAAAAGTAACGTACGGTGCATAATTTGGAACGGACGTGAACAGTAGCGGCTCACGTCGGACGTGTACGTAGCCACTGCCTTAAATATAATATAAGTGCGATGGTATTAATTGCAACATTATATGTTATTTTATCAATGTTGTTCATAAGACTTAAATAATCGTTTCCCTTTATATTGCATATATCATCTAATCACCTAACCTACTTGTCTGTGTATTACCTTTGTTTAAATTATAGCACAATTTAATACTTAAAACTTCTTAATTTCTACATACATACCGTAATTTTGTATGTCTCCTGCCCAACTACTACGTTTAAAAGTATAAATTTTAAAGTAAATAAAGTATAAACAAATTAGATCTGCTCCAACTAGTTAAATCGACATTTTTAAAAACTGGAGAGAGAAGTTTGAGCTTTGAAATATTTAAAAAAATGTTCAATGTTTTAGAAAGGGGAACAACATTATGTTTCGATGTTTATTTTTTTAAATTTGAATTAACTTTTTTGTAACTATTATTATATTACTATTATTATTATTGTATTATTATTTGTTTAACTTTAAGTAACACAAAGGTATTTTAAAGTAATAGCCAGTTTATATATATTAAGTAAATCAAAATTCACAAATAAAACATATTTTCATCTGAAAATTATTCATCTTACTTTTTTATGTAAAATATTAATTAAAAAAACTAAGAAAAATATATTATTATTTATTTTTATGAAATGTTCTTGAAAACAAACTAAGAAAATGCAACGTTTGAAGAAGGAAATATTTTTACTGCTAGTCTAGAGACAAAGCACTACAGAATTAAGCTTTGTGTTATACGCAAAATATGGCTGGAATTAAAAAGGGAACGATCTAGCTCTTGCTGCCACCTCGACTGGGGAGCCAACTATCTGAGTTATTGCAATATTCATACTACTTTTTTGGACATGTGTAGTTCATATTATAAAGACAAATCCATATTAATGACAATAATTGTTTATGTAACTCAATAAAAAAAAATTGAACAAATATTTATTAATTATAAATAAAAATATATATTTCGTCCTATATAATACAAAACAAAGTCATTCAAGTGGTAGAAAGACATAAGAGACTTGGTTTGAAATATTATATTATGAAACTTAGGTCTTAGCTTTGGTTGTAAATTATTATTAAAAGCTATTGTAAGGACCTTCATCAAGGGAAAGCATCAGAAGACATCGTTGAGTTTTGTCACGTATGTATAAGTTAAGCTTGCTTTAAACATTTTTCTTAGCCTTATCTTCCAAAAAATTGATTTTACAAGAAAAATTAAACATGGACTACTCCTAAATATGTCACATCATTGAGATTTGTACATATCGTAATTATATATTGGGATGTTTTTATTTTTAAGAATCAGCAATTTTAATATGAGTTCGTGAGACAATATGTAGTTAACCTTGAGTTATGATTCTCATATGCATCCGGGTCGTAGAAAAATAAGGATGTAATTATAACTTTTTTCGCATATGAAAACTTTGTTTTTACCGAATTTACCATATAGGGAAGAAGCTATTACCGTAGGTGGCATGGTAAGACTTAACCCCGAGACTATAACAACTTTTTGTTTTGAGGTCCCCAGATGCCAAAAACACTATTCGCCCAAATGTATATATATATATATATATATATATATATATATATATATATGTTTGTCTGTATCCGTAAGCACGATAACTCTCGTAAAAAAGGCCCGATCTTAATTAAATTTGGTAAAAATGTGTAAAGTGCCATTTATTTGAAAGAATTTAAAAACCAGACGAATCGCACCATCCGAAGGGTTTTTTTTTGGGGGTTTTGTACCCCATACATTTTTTGGGGGGTTTTTCACATGTAATTTTATTTAAATCAAATTTTAATTTTTACCATTGAATTCAGCATAAAATACGAACATTTTGGTATTTTTATTATTGCTCTACGTCATTTGGCTACTGAGATATTGAAAGTGCTAAACACAGTACGTTGTCTAATGTTATTCTTATCAAGAAAAAGAAAAATTGTATATCTCGCTTATTTATGAACATAAACTGAAAAAATTTGGTATATTGTTTCATCTGGTTGTGATTTATTGTTGTTTGCACAAAACAAAAAATTTTTGCCTATGGTTCCCGTAGCAGCAAACCTAGGTACTTGGTTACTATGTTATTCTTATGGAAACTAATTAAAATATTATAAATCGCGTATTTATTAATGTAAATGGATGAGACTTGGTATGTGACTTCACTAAGGTGAGTTCTATTGATATTTGCATAAAAACCCATTATTTAATGTTCCTTGTTGCAGCAAACCTGCGTACTCATCCCCAATGTTATTCTTATGGAGAATAATTATTAATATTTTAAATGTTGCTTGTTTGTGAATATTTCTTATGAATCCTGTTAAGTGTTTGAATGTGTTATGTTACATATTCATTGTAAATTCGCTAAGTATGCAGGTTTGCTGCGACGGGGGTATTGAAATTTTATCATTTGTGAATTTCCTGTGAAAAAGTGAACTTCTAACATGACCCGCACGGTGAGACTTAAGCCCGGGACCACCATAGAGTTCCTAATGTGACCCCCCGAACCCGTTTTGAGGGGTCTCTAAAAAATGTATTTGTATATATATATATATATATATATATATATATATATATATATACGTGTTCGCACTCTAGCGGTCGCAATGTTTGTTCGATTTACTTCAAATTTGGTAGAGATATTCCTTTCTATAATCAGTTGGACACGTCCGTTGGGCAAAACAATCGGAAATCTCTAACCGCCTTTTTTGGGGATTTCAAGTTTTTAAATTTTGAGTTGTTGGGCCCAAAAAGGGTCAAAAAAGCCCCACATGTACACGTATTGACACATTAACTTATTTTAAGTAAAAAGCCAAAGATTTTAAGCCCTTCCTCATTCTAGGACAAGTAATTACCGAGTTATTAAAGAAAATGTTAGTTGTCAATATACAGTACGTTTTCGTATGGGGATTTTACACTGGTTAAGGCTGTTTTTCATATCTTAATATCGTTTTATCAACCCCCATACCCCTACACCAACTTGTTATCAGGACAATACCTCCTTCTAACTTTATAATGCACAACATTGGCATCCTATTAGTGAATTTCAATATAACCAGGTTAAAAAATAACCAGGTGCAACAAAACAGCTATAAAATAAAATTTTCGAATTTTCAAAAAAATGTAACCGTTATTAGTTTAAACCCTTTATTTGATCTTTTTAAGGTTTTAATGCGGAAATTCACGTCCTTCCCGTCAACGTGCTGCGTGCGATCTCGTTCAATTTACAATTGAAATCCGATCAAACAATTTAAATACTTTGAATTATAAGTAATTACTGAAGACTACTTTGAAGCTTTTAGTAATGTTGATGCTTCCTATTTATTGAGGCTACTAACTCGTATAAATTATACTCCTTCGATTTATCAAATATGTTCAGTATATTTATAATATGCAAGAAAAAGCAACTGAGAGACTGAGTAACTGGTCCTATCTAATCGTTCATTGTTTAAGTGCATTTATGTCTTCGGGAACTCATCTATTTATAAATAATTTATAAATAGCTTAAAAATAACTATGAATTACTTCAATGGATAGCTTAATATTAGTTGCTGACATATAACTGAGCAATTATTGGTGTTAATCAAGAAAATTGAACACTGTTTTAGATAATTAAGAACGTTTTGGGAAGTTTAGTTACACTAAACTTAAACATCGGTAAAACAACTTTATCAGTGTTGTGGTCTGGTATTGACTGCAGATATACGATGCAATACAAATGTTTATTACTAACATCTGTTTACTCGATACTCAGTGAGCTTAGTAGCAGTATGGACTTATGTACACTTGCAATAGTATTTAAAAGATAACAAAACACATTATAAAGGTATGATTCACAGAAATATAATGTTCAAATTATTTTCATTTATTCAGCTTCGTCCATATGTTGAAATTAGGGAATTCTGACCGAGGATCACTGTTTTCTTATTTTATTTGACTTTATCTGTAAGTAGGGCTAATATTTGTCTCTCCGATTATAAGTGTTGAACAGTGTTAGCCACACACTAACACACAACACCACAAGGGGGCGGAGGGGTGAGGGGGGAGGGGGTTATGGTGTTAGACTATTCCTTAGCCAGGTAAAGTCTTTTTCTGAAAATTTGTGTCGAAGCCACATTAGTTTCTAAATTTTAACTAATGACAGTTGTATTTTGAAAGGGGGAAATTCTACCCAACCCCTCAACCAACGGAATCTATGTTACCAAGATGAATATTTTCATGAAAAACATAAATCCAAAGACATTTTCAAAATCATTAGTAAATAAATTTTTCAATTTAACTTCAACATTCTAAGATATTACAGGTTTATTCGTCAGATAAAAACAAAAATAGTAATACAGTATAATTTTGCCTCATCTTAATTTTCTGTCTTTAAGTCTATACGATTTTGCACAAAAGCCATATCGCCTCAGAATTGGTACGGATAAAATATTATAAATGAATACTATTAACAAGTAGGTGTCCCGAATATTCTATAATGCAGGAATCTCACAGACATAATATACCATGAAGTTAAAACTTGAAATATAAATAACAGTGATAGTCTGCAGGTAAATTATTTGTAATAACAGCTGTTTATTTGAATTTAACTAAACAAGATGAAACTCGTGTGAACCAAGCATAGTATTTTCCCTCTATACGAATAACATGGAAACTTTAAGGGCTGGCAGAGTGTAGCCTTAAGTATTGATGAGTAAATTAATTGATTTCGAAACACCTTGAGCAAAATCTCTTTTATTTGACCCTTTAATCGTCAAAAATGATTATGAAACAAGAACGCGGCTGAACCAAATGCCTCAGGGACTTAAAAATTAAAATATTTGACTTAATACGTATTTTTAATGCAACAATATATATCAAAACGTTGGGAGGTTTAATAAAGTTGTCAATGTTATATAAATGTTAAAAACTTATTAAAAACAACTTTAAGCTACAGTATTAACATATTGTAGTCAGTTTTAGGTAAAATTAAAGATTTATCTTATTCAAGGATTGGTCAATTATTGAGAAAACTAAAATGCTACGCTCATAAGTAGCGATTTGCTGGTGAAGATGCATGTTCCTACTTTTGATAATTAAATTTGAATTTCCTCGATTATTTTCCACATCGGAATCACTTTCACCTGCATGACACTAATAACAGGATTCGTCCCTGGCCGTGCCTTTGTTTGAATTCTCAGGCAATATTAATCATTTATAAAGTTATCAAATATAAGATCCGATCGAATTAGGATCCATTATACAACTGGTACAAACCGAGTGTTACTTCACGCTTGACTTATTATACCATACAGCATTTTTATATGTCTGTATATTTAGGAGCCTATAATCTGTAACAATTATTAACCCCTTTAATTAATTTATAAAATACTTACAGTCCCGTTGTGGCTTCGGAAAACACTTGAACTATTTTAGACCTAAAGAATCAATGTACCAAATTTAAACTCTTTAGCATGCCGGGAAGTTCGAGAATTAGTGATGAGTGAGTGAGGGCTTTTATACGATGTACCGTGCATTCGTACTGTAAATTTCGAAACACACAAAACGTAAAAATTATTATTTACTCCAATTTATAACATAAATTTATATATGACACCTGGAAAAAATGTATTAGTAGCTTTAGAAAAAGTGAGTTAAAATTAATGGAGTTACCTTGTATCCATTGACAATTAAATGGTATGAATAAACTAAATCTAACGTTTTTTTAAATTAAGAGCATCACGGACAGATTATTTAACCAACATAAACATCAGTAACACTAGCCTTATCAGTAGAGTGCTCTGGTATTGACAACAGATATAATACGATGCAATGTTTATTAAAAAATGCATATTTATTCACTAGTTTGTATCGTAATATGCATTTATATACACCTGCAGTTATAACAAAAAAACAATAAAAATTAACAATAAAAATCATTCCGATAGTTAACATTGTTAAAACTATTTATTATTGTGTACAAATAGTAATAGCCTATAATGTTCACATTATGATCATATTACAGTCACCATATTACAGAGTGAAGGGTTATCTTACAGAGTTTTTAAGGTGCAATAGAAGGGAAACTATCCGAATGTACGCTTAAAATATATTTTAGAATATTATACCTTTTAGAAAATAACAATGAATAACAACAGAAAAAATGGAAAAAAAACAAACCAGTAATAAACAAGCCTGTTCATGGAACGCTTTTAACTTTTCTCATTTGACTTTTGCCTCTGTGTTTATTTGACTAAGGTTGTCTATTTCTTAACCTGGAAATATAAAGTCTTCTGGCATATTCTTCGGCAAAATACCATACAAATAGAGTTAGTTAGAGTTAGTTAAAGAGTCAATAACTACTGACAGTGGGTTTTCCAGGTGGCAATTTCTACTAATCCCCTCCCCCCGGAATGTAATTTATCAAAACGGATATTTCTATCAATATCTTAATTACCAAGTCTTTTTCGGCAGTATACTATACATGGTGTAGGCACGCAAGTAAACCAGTAAATTTTAAAATGTAACGTTATACTGTCAGATGTAAGCAATATTTCCAAAATAATCGTCGAAATAAAATAAAAACAACCTTATTTTTCTTACACTGTAAAACTAAATAATAAAAATTGTATTAATTCTTTGCAAGTCAGTGTTAAACAGAAAATACCGCACATAGGGGGCGTCCTTATTTTTACACATACCCAGATATAAGTGGAATTCTTTGTTTAAAAACTTAAGTAAATATAATATCACGCGGATGAGTACTAATGTTTCTTTTTCTATCCGACTTAGTTTTCACTTTGAGTGAAGCTGAAGTGTTATACTGTACAGGGTATCATATGAGCAATATTTTATATTTTGTTATAACGTATAATGACATAATAAAACATAAACTATTTTGTAATGGGATGTTCCAAGAAACGTAATAGTGAATTTAGGTAATGCTTTGACTAAGATCGTCAAGGTAGTAATTTGTATACGAATTGATTGTGTTACAATACTCAATTGTCTGTAAGGCAAAATATTGTCGCAGGAGAACATTAACTCTACTGCGTTATAAATAATTTACTTTTAACATATCTGTCAATATTGTAAATATTGAATAATTAAAATTATATTTTATTAAGTTAAAATACCTATACCTATCTATACCTATACCTAGTTAAGATACCTATCTATAGTATCATAAAGAAGAGGAGGTTTATGTCTGTCTCTCTGTGTGTCTGATGTTCAGGGTAAACTCAAAAACTCCTGAACCAACTGGGCTGAAACTTTACACAAAGGTAGATCGTCAACCTGTGCAACACATAGGCCTATTGACTTCCTTAAAATCCCCTCGGGCTACACCATGTTAACGACCTAAGTTTCAATGTTTAGGCTAAATTTCAGAAGAAAGTAAACAATCAGAAAGTGTAATGCGAACAGCTTTGAAGTCATACATTTGGCAGCTTATAGAGCAGAAGAAAGAATCGCTTTTTCAAGATCTCAACGTTTCTAAGCCACGGGTAGAGTACATCAGCTAGTAATAAATAAACAAACAGTTTTGTTTAAAATTATTTATCTATATTTGGGAAAATTGTCCTAGAAAAATGCAATAAAAATACTCAATAACTACCTAAACAGCTCATGCACTCTCTAACAATTTAATGATCTTACAAACGTTTAACAGAGAAAACGTTGTTTTAAAGTATTCCACGAAACTCTATGATTTCGACTCCAAAACACTGCAAATTAAGTGTGTGTTGTAAAAGCTGCTCTGTTCAATTTTGAAGTGGTGGCGGCCGGACCATTAAACCCAGACCGAGGCTGAAGTGGCAGGACCATGCAGAAGAGATGGTTTACAATGCAATTTGGAGCAAACTACCTTCGAGAACTGCCGTTACGTATTTATAATTCATAAAAACACAGTTAGTTTTACAGTTATAGTATTATTTAAAAACAATATTTGCTTTGTTTATTAGTATTTTTCCACCGAGTAAATTCTGTCTGGTTTTATAATGGCTTGAATTTTTTCTTTGCAAATCGCATAAACTCAATGGAGATAATTTTACAAAAGACGTAATGAGAGTAAATCCCATTATACAATTGCGTAAGGAAACAAATTGTAAATCCTGGGATACTGACTGATCATTCTTAGAATCCTAACGAAATCTTATCTTTCGTTTTTGCTCTTATTTTCCATTAAAATGTCCTAAAATGCAAAAAAATATAGATTTACCTACAACAAAAAATAGTTATCCACAAACTAATTTTGTATGCTTCGGTATCAAGCAAAACAAATCTATTTTACTGTTTCTACTGTCTATTAGTCTTAAACAAATGTTTTACAAATTTAAAGTAAGTTTTTATACTCTTCTCATTCACAAAAAAAAAATCCATAGCAATTTTAGTTGTACAAACATCATTTTTACTGTTAACTATTATAGTCACGTGATTTTACATATATTCATTCCCACTACAACTCGTTATTATAAATAACAAATATTTGAACATTTGAATACATTTTCAAATACAAAATGGTACTAAACTATAAATGAACATAGACTGTTTTCAACAGCAAGTGGCCATTACTAAGGGCACAAGTGGAGAGTTATGGGTCCCGCTACTGGTCAAGTGGCTAACACATAAATACGTATGACAGTTAGAAATAAAATTGTATATGAATACCTCGCTTTTAACTAATAATTTCTTGCTGTCTTACTTGTTTATATGTCATATCAACATATTTTCCTTTTTACAACATTTAAACCTCTAATTTTAATGGGTACTGGATGGTTTTGTTAATGTTTGACTCAATAACAATAGAAAGAGTGTGCCCAAACAATTACAGAACATTTAATAGCAACATTGTCTAAACGTTAGACTCATTGTAGGCATCCTTGCTGGTTCTTACTGTAGATACCAAGTTGGCTTTTTGTGACTTAAGAATCTTGAAACTCCCCATTTTTGAATCCATTTTGTATCCTGAGGTGAATGGACAACCTCTTGTCCGAAATCACACTCACATTACCAGACTTAGAAATACATTTTCTGAATTTCATATTTTAAATATATTTGAAAAGCTTCCTAGTTATGGCGAAAAATCAATCCAATAAAAGTAGTTATTTGTAATACAATTAGTCAATTCGAGAGTTAACTAGAAAATTATTTTATTAAAAAGTCAGTGTAGGTGAATAAAATTTAACATTATTAATCATAGAATTATAATCCTTTTGGCGTTGCTTAGTTAATGCCTCTTGCATAGTATCTGCAGATTAATTGATCGCTGACATATCCCGTGCCTTTACATGGGTCAACGGAGTAAAGAGGAAGCAATGTAAGCACTGTAACAAACACTGAAGAATGTAATATTGGTTGTAAGTTCACTAAATATAGAGTATCGTGTTTGGAAACACTTGGGTATTACTCGCTTCATTGTAGCACAGCTACATTGCACTGACCCATTTTACTAATGCATGAAACGGACACTCAGATCTCATTTCCTATAATTTAGACCTAGATTTATACACTTCACAATACTGTGTAGAATTACAATCGCTCGCAGCTCGTGGCTCTATAATTTGTATAACAATACGTTATACAGTGATATAAGGTTTTGTACTTGACTGCAGTGTTGTGGTCCTTATCGTATTGCAACGATAAATCAAGTGAAATATTATATATTGATTTTTGTTATTGTTCTGTCGGTTAACTGTCGCTTGTTCAGTTGTTTTGATTCGCTTTGGTTGTAGGAGTGTGGACTATTTTGGTGAAGCACTTTTAAAACTAATTATGAATTATATTTATAAACCACACATTAATTTGGATATTTAGTGATTTCATTATCATATAAATACAGTAAAATATGTATTATTGGGGCATTGGTATCCAAATCCGGTAAAATTAGTAAATGAATGGTGGTACTCCAATCACTTGTGATGTACTTTAGACTCTCAATTTTCACTGCTGAATGATGACTAAAGAATATTTGTATATCTATATTTATATTTGCTTGTACTATCTTTGAAAAACTGATTTGCGAACTATTTGAGGATGTAATGTAACCAATATTGTAAAAAACTGGAACAAGTTAAATGATTAATTTATATGTGCAAAGTGTTGCCTAGATAGTTCATCCATGATATGTTAATTTGCGATATTTCCTAAGCAACTCAAACAATGTCTAGGTTTCATGATTTCATAGATGATAAAGTTTATTACAGTTACTGTTGTTGAGGTTTTTCGAAGGAAGTTTGATTTAAATCGGCTTTCTACGTGTAAACATGGTATTTAATCACACCTTGAATAATTCACCACTTTAATTTGCTTTGCAACTAATTAGAGTAAACAAATATTCGAAATACCAACTTTACAATTTGAAAAATCCATTACCTTGATAATACACTCGGTAAACATACTAAAATATAATTTTTGGGACTGAACTATAACCATTATCAGAAATACATTTTTCCTTAAAAACAATAAATAAAACTTATTGTATTAAAAACTTAAGAAACAAAGACGACTTACGGTAACTGGTATTGTTACTTACTCTATAGGCGTTGCTTCGCCCACAAAATAACAAGAAAATGTGTAAACACATAATAAACCCATATTTTAATGGTCACATAATTTTAATTAAAAACACGTTAATAGTTAACAATAAACTAACTAAAGCAGGTTAAAATAAATACTGTTGTATAATTATTCAGGCAAAAATAGGTTTCTGATTATTTTTTAACTTTTACACATACAGTTTTAAAATTCTGAAAACCTGAAGGATTATTCCCACCTTAAGTTAAAAACGTTATGATATTTTGTAAATTATAACCTTTCTATTCATTTATAAAAGAAAGGCAGTGTCTGTCTGTCGACTTATATGTTTCGTTTTGACGTAAAAACTACTGAACCTATCGAGTTGAAAATATGCACGTATGTAGATAATTTATCTGAGCCTATTCCCACAGTTTCAATCACTTAGGGATCTGCCCCAGTGACCCTTAAAGTTACAATGTTATTCTTATGGGCAATATATTTAATGGATCAGATAATTAATTATCAGATGCAGTTGCAGCAGGAATTTTAATCAACTCTGCGAAGCTAAAGCAGCTAGTTTATAAATATATTTTGTTCTAGTGACAATATTACACTCCGCATTAAAAGTGAGAACATTAAGTGAGGGATCATAAATCGACTAGAGGTTGGAGAAAGTGAAAAGGACACTCGAGGACTCTTGACAGAGAGGATCAGGGAAACGCTCCTTGTGTTGAGATTATGACTGTAGAAACATGGAGTGGCACTCGGGACTGACTGCGATAGTATGGCAAGGCAGTGGATTCTACAATAAAATGGAGGATTCTACAATAAAGCTGTATAATAAAATTAATAAAATACTCAACTCTTGATCGGATAATCATGGTCCTGTTAAATGTATTGCAACCGACGTACAAATCAATAAAAATAAACATTGCAGTTTTACCAGCGTAATAAAACGAGTCCAATAAAATAACGACACTCCTAAATATCAGAGTTAATTTGGAAACACTTTAGCTGTAAGATTTTAACCTCAACCTTGCAGATTAGTACGTTTTATGAACGAGGTGGTTTGAAGAATAGTCTGAAAATCTCTAAGTTTCAAGGTTATTAAAGGTTTACCTCGCAATTTTCGGGAGCACCTCATAAACGTTCAGCACGATCTGTTCAGAAGAGAGTTGGACTACCAACCGGGAATGGTAATCAGCCTCTACAAAGCACTGTAAACGTTTATAAAAATTAGCCTTTAAGACAACAGCTTTGGTTGGAGTCACTGATTTGTCCCATGATGCTGGGTTTCCATTTTAAACTTTGTTCAACAAGTTAAATTTTTGTTTACTAATACTTTTGTAACCTTAAATATATCGGTGTAATTAATATAACTTTGATAATAGTTATTATATTTAATAAATATAAATCTTGAAATTCCCATATATAAATATTTGATACAGATGTAATTTTTAACCAACCAGTGACGATAACACATGCAATATATAGCTAAATACGAACTTGTGCAAAGGAACTCTATCAAAATAATTTTGGGACCACTTATCCTTCTATTTCACTTCAAGGGACTCCCAGATATAATTTCTAACTCAGTTTGCAAGATATGTTTGTATGCGGGTGACACAAGCCTTTTAGTTACAGGAAAGACCTGGAATCTATGGATAAAGTTTCATCAGAAAGTCTTGATTTGGCAAATCAATTTTTTTAATCAAAAGAACTTGCTTTTAAATTAAGATAAAACTAATTTGATCACTTTTGGTACTGATAGAAATAAGACTGATGCTCAGCTTTTATTTCAAAATTAGAACTTAAAAATTGTTAGAACTTAAATATTGTAGGTATTTTCATTAACAACAATTTAAGCTGGAATCAACATATTCAACATTTAGTCCACACAAATGTCGTCAGTTGTATATGCACTACTTAGAACGTCATAGATTTGTGACTTTCCAGCTCTAAGCTTGTTTATTTTGATTATATTCTCTCCTACATATTATATGGAATTAGTATATATAGAGGTACTACAAAAATTAATTTCGATAAAATTCTTATATTACAAAAAAAAAAATCCGAATTATGTTGCATTTGAAGTGGAATGAGTCTGTAAAGCTCCATTTTTCTGAATTAAATATTTTTACTGTGTATGGAATTTACATTTTTGAAACTATTAAATATACTAAAGAACATTATCTCCCATAAATCAGATCTACTCTAAATAATACTAGATATAATACTAGGGGGGCTCTGTACGTTTTTCACAATAGTCATACCTTCGATTTTTATAAAATAAATCCTGTGTATAATGGTTTAAAATGTATTAGTTTATTGCTTAAAGAAATACATAATGAAGGTATTTATTTAACTTACTTTGTTCTTTTTCTTCTTTCCCGTTGACTCTGGTCGAGTGTTGGGAGCGTCATGTTCCCAGCCTCTCATCGAAGGTTGGTAGGTTGGTTTCGTTAGGGAAGGTTGGTGGGGTTTTTTATGGATTTTATCTTTCTTTGGCTTACTGTATATTTTGGCAATCAAGCTAATTTGGTTTCAAAAAATTCATCCAAATTATAAAAACAATTTCGGACCAAAAAATATTTGAACTCACTCTTGAATTTGTTTACATTTTTTATTTCTTTGATTCTCTCTAGTAAAAACTGAAACACTTTCCTGCCTATATAATTTAGTTTTTTCCCACAAATATTTAGCCTGTGTTAATTTAAAAAGTGGTTCTTAAATATAGTAATATGGCTGTGACAGTATTTTTATATTCAGGTAAAAACATTTTGACGTAAACAGAAATTTCAAAAATGAAGACTGTTAAGATCCCCAGGTTCTTTGCACTGTGCTCTGTGGTAAATAAATTGTGCGCAGTGCCCGCTTTTGCCGAAGAAAAATTTCCTTGAGACTTTTCTCTGATGCACCCGATAGAGAAATGGAGTAGGAGATGTGTGACTCGAGCAAGCAGTGGGAGACACTTTGTAATAGGCTAAAGTTTTAAAGGCCTCTGAGGCTTCTATTTATACAAAATTTTTAAAAAATCTTAAAGAATATTTTATACATTTTCCACTGTACTCAATTGAAGAGTTTATAACTGTAAAACATTTTAGTTTATAAGTATGATGACTGTGAATTTATTCTTGTACAATTGTGAATAAAGGAGATTTTATTTGATTTGATATGATTGTTAAAAAATTGACTGCATCAGGATATACACTAAAAAACTAAATATTTTAAGATATAAAATGCTTCGTTTCCTTTGAATTTCCTTACAGTACATCACAACCACTGTAGACAGATATTGAAACACTGCGTCTGTTATCGGGGTAGCATCCCTTCTCAGGGAAGCTGCAATTTTCTATTTTTTTGCCCTCGCAGAAATGTGGCTTTAACTTTCGCAGTGATTGCTTCTGTTTGAATATTTGGTTTTACCTTCGAACTTTAACAGAGTTATCACTTGAGAAATATCTGAGGGTTGGAAAAATATGTACACACTGAAAACTCAAATTTTGAAGACTTAACTAATAAACATAAATGCATATATATTTTACGATGGAAAACGTTGATGACTGTACCTTCCCAAAAATATCATCATATCTTATAAATTACAAAGGATATCTTGAATTTGCCTTTACAAATTTCAATAATAACTAACATAAGAAATAATTATAAAAGGAGCTCTGAGGAACCCTAAATTTCTATCATGTACAATTTCAATCTATGCAATATTTATGGCAATTTCTTAATAAATACAATCAGAAAGAGGTTCAAAAGTTCAATCTAAGCTGGAAGCTCACTAACTATAATAGTTGAAAGAATTATTATTAACAACTATTGAGTTCAAATTTTCACTCAAATCACATCTTGTTATAACGTTTAGAATGTAGTTTGAATAGTTCATCCAGGGCCAGGTAACAGTTATTACCTTGCCATTAGTTCATCGAGGAATAGTGTCCTGGTCTAAATATAGTTTTAAGATTAAATGATGGTGAAGATTAAAATAGTTTTTTTTTTAAACAATTAAATTCATTGATTGAAATTCATCGTTGGTGATAGTTTAGGATATTTTAAGACATTTTTCTTTTTTGCTTAGAGCTTATATCGTAATTTGTATTTGCTCAATAAACAATGCAGTTATGAAATTAAGAGTAATCTATTTTTATGTGAATAAATCAATAGTAATTTTTTAACTCTTAATTGTAGGGACAATGTTTTTTTACAAACTATGTGATTGCGGGGCCACTGAGCCTTATAGTTTATCTTAGCCTTATTGTTCATCTTATCCTTATAGTTCTATCAGAAGAGTTTAGTTTATAAGGGCCTCCACAGTAGAGTTACTTGGTTATAAGACTGACACTTGGCTTAGAAGTGGAAACATTTTCGTAAAATGTTTCGAAACCCATTAATTAAATTGAATGTCCTTTTCACAATCACCTAAAGCACATTTTTAACTTGAGAACAAACATTAGAAATAATTATTTTCACAGTTTCTACTCATTAGCCCTAAACAATGAAGTCAAGAAAGATTATCCTGAGCTGCATACTAGAGATAAATCAATTATTAAAACTAACCATATAAAATATAATTAAATAAATACTACATATAATTACATGCATACTCCAAAAGCCTATACCGAGCTAAGCTACCTTTTGTTATATTTAAAAGTCCAATATACAATTCGCATTAATACTTAAACACTAGAATTCATGGGTATTATTGACAATAACTTAACATTAATATATACACTGCTATGCTTTACTTGGGGTATTTTAAAAGTTAGTTATCATTACTCAATTAGATCTAATTTAGTATTACAAATTTAAAATACCGCTTTTTCATGGTTTTATTTGGTAATGTTTATTTAAAAACGTTGCTAAACTAATAAGAAGTTGAAACCAATGACAGTCTCCACACATGATGCAGACAATATTTTGAAGAAGATCTTCGAGTCACTTTGAATAGGGTGAGATATGAGTCAAGGAAAAATATAAAACCACGCGGGCTTCTACCATTCACCATTCGTTTTCCTTTCAAAAGAAACATTGTTATCTTCTGAAAGCTTGGGACGAGAATCATAAATTACAGTTAAAGTAGAGAATAAATATTTCAATTGTGTTGAAAGAAAATATGACCAGCAATAAAAGGGAAAACATATTGTCCATTATATAAGTTGTGTTCTTGATATTTCCTTGAGAAATAACCTTAAATGAAATAAATAGATATATTATTGTAATAAGAAAAGTATAAATTGGCTACATACAATTTTGTGTTGAAAGATGGTTCAGCAAGAAATTATAGCCTAGTTAAGTGACCATCCAGGTAAAGCTCTTGTGGAACCTCACAGAAACTGTTGTTGTGTAGATAAAAGTTTATGACATATTTGTATAAATATAAATAAAGTGAGCGTTGTCGTTGTACACATTCCTGCAAAGCATTTGCATACCATTTAGCAACATTATGAGTTGCTTTGTTCTTTGGATTCATATATTGAATATGAATTAAACGTAATCACGATTAATAGGCCTAAAACAACAAAATTAAATTACACGATATTTGTTATGTGCAATTCATGAAGTACCTAATATTAAATATTATTTTTTCATTGTGAGTAGAAATACGAAGTTGTATAATTTTTAAAACTTAGTAAAACAAAATGATAAAATTTGTTCGTAGATAAATATACAACAAATGATTAAACGTATTAACCAACATTTGTTTAATTGTTAACATTCATAATTTTCTACATGTGATTAGTGAATTGCATGAATGATTGCAAACCTACATCTTTCATAATTAATTAATATTACAGAGGCTTCTTAAAAATAATTTGTATGTTAACATCAGCAATTTTTCATAAAATTTGCAATGCAATTGGAAATATAAACTATTGAATTTATTTTATTTTTTATGTTATGTTAGGGTTTTTTTTGGACGCGTCTAACCCAAATAAATTTGATCTTACCGGAAAAGGAAATCGGCGGTAAATATCTCTACCGGAAATGTCCTTTCCAATCAGATACCACATTTTGGTATTTTCTTGATACCATTTTCTTGATACCCTCTGGGGGTTAGTTGCATTATAGCCAAGTTATAAATTGTGTTTTTGAATTGATCAGAGGATTTGTGATTGATATATTTGAGCTTAAAATAAATTTACCTTTGTTGATAGTGCAAATAATAATGTATATTTATTATTTAACAGTAAAATCTATTGTAGGTGAATCTTACTATCGAAACATACATAAAGTCACATATCATTATTAATAAACGGTATCAGGAAACTGACACATACTTTCTCCCTTTTAGCCAAATTTTAATGAAAATTTTTTATTTACTAAATATAGAATATGAAGTACAGATAAATGTACAGAAAATTGTCTAAAATAGTTGTTTTCAGAAATATCCACCCAAATCCCTTTTTGGGAGGCACTATAGAGTCCGTTGCCACACACAGTGGTTTGAGAGGGGAAATGCCCCCTTGCCCCCCCCCCCAGGGGATAAATAGCAACACATTTCGAACATCATCTGTTGGTCAATGCTAACTTGACCTGCATATCAAATTTTAATGAAATTGATCAGTAAATAAGAGAGAAATAGTTATATTTGTATTCCCCATAATAATAACATTGGACAACGTACTGTGTTTACCGCTAAATGAAAATTTCAATTTTCTCCGTAACTAGCAATCGTAGAATAGTAATTTAAAATACTAATTTATTTAGTTTTTTGAGCTCTTTTTAATGGTGAATAGTAATCTTTTTTAACATTTATGATTTTTTATGAAAAATCAAAAAAATTGAATTTTGGATGTTTTAAGTCCTGTAATTTCTGAACCCGAATTTTTCCAGAAATTCGGGTGGTGTCATTTTGTTGCAAACCTAAAGTTCTACAAACCACGAAAGTTTAATCAAAATCGTTAGAGCCGTTTTTGAGAAATTTGGATTTTTCATGTTTTTTGGCGGTTTTTGGGGGATAATTACCCTTAAAAATCAAAAATTCAAAAAAATGAAAAAAACGCCTGGAGATATCGTGGATTAGTACCTACATACCAAATTTCATAAAATTCGGCCCATAGGTTAGGGCTCTAGCTCTGTACACATCCACACAGACACACACACACACACACACACACACACACGGACACACACACACACACACACAGACAGACATCACGTAAAAACCACTTTTTTGGGTTCAGGGAGCACCAAAACGAATATTTCCACTAACAACTAAAAATCGAAAATGTTTACGAAAACAATACTTTCCCCATATACTAGTAGGGGGCAATAGCCGATTCAAAACCAGCAGCATCGTCAGCGCTCCACTGTGGAGCAAGCCCCCCCCCCCCCGTCACGTGACCTAACCTAACTTACCTGGCGTGAGGAGCCCCCTAATCAGCAAAGGCGCGGTGAGGAGCAAGTGAGGAGACCCCCCCCCGTCACGTGACCTAACCTAACTTACCTGGCGTGAGGAGCCCCCTAATCAGCAAAGGCGCGGTGAGGAACAAGTGAGGAGCCCCCCCCCCCGTCACGTGACCTAACCTAACTTACCTGGCGTGAGGAGCCTCCTAATCAGCAAAGGCGCGGTGAGGAGCAAGTGAGGAGCCCCCCCCCCCCCCCGTCACGTGACCTAACCTAACTTACCTGGCGTGAGGAGCCCCCTAATCAGCAAAGGCGCGGTGAGGAGCAAGTGAGGAGCCCCCCCCATGACGTCACCTGGCGTGAGGGTCCACCTAATCAGCAAAGGCGCGGTGAGGAGCAAGTGAGGAGCCCCCCCCCCCCCCCTTGACGTCACCTGGCGTGAGGGTCCACCTAATCAGCAAAGGCGCGGTGAGGAGCAAGTGAGGAGACCCCCCCCCCGTTGACGTCACCTGTCGTTAGGATACACCTAATCAGCAAAGGCGCGGTGAGGAGCAAGTGAGGAGCCACCCCCCCCCCCCCGCCGTCGCCTGCAGCAATTTTCGAGATGACCTTGAACATGAGGAAAAACTTTTGAAAATTAATAACTAGCCTATTTACCCACCGATTCCCACGGGACTTTTTCCAGAGTGTAGGCCTATCTCAGAGGAAGCGAATGACGAAAGAACCCCATAGATCCGCCATCAAACAAGGCCGCTATTAATTTATAACCGCGTTTTCCTTATGGGATATCAGCTGTTTACCGACCGATTTTGATGAAACTTCACCATATGTCGGGCAGCGACCTAAGTAAACCATCCCTTAAAAAAAATTGAAAATCCACCGTTAAACGGACCCGCTATTAATTTTTGAACGCGTTTTCCTTATGGGATCTCAGCTGTTTACCGACCGATTTTGATGAAACTTCACCACATGTCGGGCAGTGGTCTAAGTAAACCATCCCTTAAAGAAAATTGAAAATCCGCCGTTAAACGGGCCCGTTATTAATTTTTAAACGCGTTTTCCTTATAGGATCTCAGCTGTTTACCGACCGATTTTGATGAAACTTCACCACATGTCAGGCAGCGGTCTAAGTAAACCATCCCACAGGACTTTTTCCAGAGTGTAGGCCTATCCCAGAGGAAGCGAATGACGAAAGAACCCCATAGATCCGCCATCAAACAAGACCGCTATTAATTTATAACCGCGTTTTCCTTATGGGATCTCGGCTGTTTACCGCACAACCGCGATGACGTCATAGTTTTCCTGGAACCAGTAGTGATGACGTATTCCGAGAACTGTTTACCACTCGGACCTGTTCACTCATTAGCGAGCTTCTAGAAGCTTCTCCCGGAAATGGAAAATCCCCAGCTTATTTCGCAATAGGCCATCTCCCGCGCTTCTAGAAGCTTCTAGAAGGTTCGCTGGAGTGCGCGCGTGACACAGGTATAAAACCGAGGCTCGGCCGCACGCACGCGACCTCAGTGTTGTTCGAGACGTCACCATGAACGGAAGCGGTACCGACGTAGTAAACGTGGACCAAACGATCCGCTCTTTCCTAGAGGAGCTGGACGCAATGGACGAGAACGCTAACATACCGTCAGTACAGCAACAGCAGGGATGCGCGTCAAAGAAGAAGCCCGATGACTGTAAAGAGGAAGGAAGTGCCTATCGATTCCCCATCACTGTGCTGGTCTGCTGGTGGATGTCAGTATACTGTGAAGAACCCCAGCAACAGCGGTAACGTACTGTTGAAGATGAACGTTTTCCAAGGAGGTCGCTCGACTTGGACCTGCGGCCTGTATTTGGACGAGCGGCGGGACGACTAGATCTGCATGATTCTGACGGATCTGCTGACTAGGCTGCAGAACCTATGGTTGGTCAACAGCGAGACGGGAGAGCCTAGATTCAACGGAATCGTCAGGACCGTCAGTCTGCTGCCCGCCTGGAGGAAGATCGCGGATCGTTGCGTTTCCACCACCGCTGTCGCCATCCCTGAAAAGCGGAAAAAGACGAAAAAATAAATGAAATAAACGAAGTAATTCGATCCTTCCCTTTCCTACTTTTCCTTAATGTACACTATTTAAAAAAAATAAATAAAAAAATAACTAACGTAATAATACGAATGAACGTGTTCCTCGAGGTACATTTCCAGCCTCACCACCCCTCCACTCCTCCTCCACTCCGCTGTCCCTCCACTCCTCCTCCACTCCTCCTCCACTCCTAGTAATTAAATCAACAGAACACCAGTTGTCTAACACCCACGGGCTCATTCTTGTTCGGGAGTTTGAAGTGTGTGTTTGTGTAATAGTGTTGCTGTGTGACGTTCGACGTTTTGATCTAACCTATAAAATGAACCACTTAACCGCCTATGTGTTTAATGATCAGCCTTTGTCTGTACTGTTTGACAGCAGCGGTAATCCATGGTTCAAAGCTAAGGATGTAGCTACAATATTGGGCTACGCTAACCCTAAAGAAGCAATCAGAGTACATGTTAGAGAAAAATATCGCAAAACAATTCCTGAAGTATGGGGGAGCGAAAATCTCCCCCTAACCTATAATGAGAAACATTCAATCTTTCTTAACGAGCCGGGATTATATTCGTTACTTATGAAATCTAAAATGCACATTGCCGAGAAGTTTCAAGATTGGATATTTGAAGAAGTTTTGCCATCCATTAGAAAAAATGGTCAGTACAGACTTATAAACGAGAACCAACGGCTGTTGCAATCACTTACAAAGTCGCTAACAAATAACCGAAAGCTAGATCAAACAAATTCCGAGTTTAAAACTACAAATGATATATTGTGTATGGAAAACCAATCCATGAATCAAACGCTGATCGAACAGACACCTAAAGTGGCATTGTTGCCTGAAGATGTAAATCTGAAGCATATATTTTGTGTGATGATTAGGGAAACCCTTCTAGAGCAGTACGGAGTTTGTGAATACAAGTGCATTCGAACACAGAAGAGGAATTTCAAACAAGCCTTGAAAAAAGCAAAGGAAGAAGGATTTACAATGTGCTACTGTAGAGAAAATGTCCCCAACGGCATAAACATAGTGAATAAGGCTAAAGAAGTGATGAAGAGTTACGGCATGCACATTGACTGCAGATACAACAACATCCTAACCTCGCACAATTTCATTAATATAGTTAAACATATCTTTGACAATGTATAGGTCTGCGCTTGTGGACACGTTCCAGAACCTTCGACGCTAGTCAGGTAGTAACAGTCGATACGTGCTCCAAAGATGACCAGTGCGGATGACGCAAGAAAAGTAATCACCACATCAATGAACAAAATACGTTATAAACGTAACAACATCCGAGAAAGGCTCGCAATCAAGTTAGTGTTGGATAGAGCGAGAGATGTGTTTGAGAGAAAATATCATATGAAACAGCATACTTATGAAGAAAACAAAAATATTGAATATCATGTAAAAGAATATAACTATGAAGAAAAGAAAACAGACTGTTAAATTTAACGAGGAGCTAAATACACAGTACACTTACGAGCCCTGTGAGGATGTACAACAATTAACGTGAACTCAAATCGCAATAGATGAAATGAGATTCCGCAGACCGTTGGAACTGATGTTGGGATGAAAAAATCAAACATCTAACCTTTTGTAACAAGATGTGTCACAGCGAGTGCATACAGTTTACTTCAAGGGTGAGCAGACGCACCACCAGTCCGTAGTACGGTTGAAGTCACACGGTAAGGACGTGAACATGGACGCTTACGCTTCTGCGGACGACTATATCAAATCGTTTATTCAGGAGATTGAGGTTATGAACAATAATGCTAGTGATCAGACATTGGCATCACCTCAGACGTCATCTGTAAAACCGATCACTGCCTGCAAGAGACGAAGGAGGCCAACTCCCATCGAAGTGGAAACCAAGAAACCAGGATGGGTGCCAAAACCAACAGATGATTGTCCCATAGTGTCATGGATGGAGGATGGGAATACTTTTGCTGTTCAAAACCCGGGAAACAAAGGACAAATTTTATTGAAAATGGAAATGTACGATGGTACAGATATGGTGTTCATGTGTGGTTTATTTTTGGACAAAGATGGTAAAATGCACCAAAGTGTTAAACAAGTAGTTGATAAAGTGGAAAACATGTGGATCGATAAATCAACAGGAGTATCGAAAATTACAGGCTTAACTCAAACTGTTACACAACGCAGTGCAGTTTCGCAACCAACGTCGAAGAAGCGAGCTGTGAGGAAGAAACAACGAGTATCACCAGCAGTCAATTAGAGCATCCGCATTCCCAGACAGGAGGGCGACGCGTCGGTTTTTTTTGTGTGTGAACACCTGCGCCCGGCCAACTACTACTAGAGATGTCGAGCAGAAGCACTTTCATGCCAGAGATTCCGAGCTTGAACGGCACTGTAGCAACCGCGGACCTGAGAGCTACCCTCAACAACTGCAAGTCCGACTCTCCGCTCTACACCAGGATAGCCGATCTCCGAGAGGAATGCGGCTATCTCATCACTGCAGTGGAGCGAGCCACCACCACACCCTTTGGCGAGACGATCATCGTGATCCTGGAGGGGCAGGTCGGGGACAACTTCTTTCTACGAGTCTACCTGCCTAGGCGCTTCAACGAGGTCCTGAGCAACACCGACATCGAGCGCTACAACGGCGGGTTTGGAGAACGCCTTCGCTTGGTGAAGCGCAGCCCGAGGGGTTCCAATAGCAGATTCACACCTTTGGAGTTTATGTAAAGCAAGACTTGAAGATTATGTAAATACCTTTGTAAATTAGTTTTTGTAGTCAATACTTATAGTCACGTTCAGAACATAACCACTGTGTTATTTATTTCACTTAACCCCAAAAATGTCCTTTAGTAGTAAGTTTAAGAGCGTGAGTATGGTAACTGTGAGGTGTTTAGCTCATAAGCGTCATCATCAGAATCATCGATATTTGTACATAGATGTAACCAACCGCGTAATGCGATACAATTGGTTAGAGCGCATCGTGTGTGAGCTGTCTTGTGATGGCGACATCGCACTGCGTTTGTTGATAGTAGACTGTTGATTGACGATAGTGATCCGCAACCAATATCGCTGATATCAATGACATTAGTAGTACAGTGATCCGTGATGAAATTTCATCGTACAAACTCTATTTTCTCAGTACCTTTGACATAGACAATCGGTCGTTTGATGATACATACATGCACGTAACTTTTCCTCTAGCTCATGATACCAGATATCACCTTGAGCCCATTCCAATCCGTGACAGTGTTTTGTGAGCCAATTTTTTTCACGTAGTTTCTCTTGTGATAGGAAATCGCGACTGAATGGTGATTTGGCGATATGATGCATTAGCAGTGTTCCACTGGCCTATTCCAAGACACACACTTCCTTCAGAATATTATCGCTATTGCTGTCCTTGAAACATTGAAAATCCAAAATAATGGGAGATGCTACATTTTTACGCGGTACTCTGCGTAAACAATCCATCTTGTATGAGTGTTGGTTGTCGACTGATTA
This sequence comes from Allygus modestus, assembly GCA_963675035.1. Taxonomy (NCBI): domain Eukaryota; kingdom Metazoa; phylum Arthropoda; class Insecta; order Hemiptera; family Cicadellidae; genus Allygus; species Allygus modestus. The sequence goes on along the minus strand of OY776112.1, from coordinate 485,497,512 downwards.
TGATTTAACCGACAAAGTCCACATTTAGATCACGATGTTGATTAATTTCGATTACGTTGGTAAATCCACATATACCAAACAGTTGCCAATCTCTGTGAGTGCAGGCATGCTAGTATCGAGCGATATCGATAGTAGCAACAGTAGTACTAGTAGTAGTAGTGGTCATCGACACATCGATCACTCTTCTTTATTCTTCCGCAATGTGCATTATTTTGTACGTGAAAACTGGTACTAACAGCGATCTTCATCGCCTATGTATTTAATAACCAGATAGGAGCTGCTCTGTATGACAGTAGCAACAACCCTAGGTTCAAAGTTACAGAGGTTGCTCAAATCTTGAGCTACGTTAATCATAAAAAAGCACTTCTAGCACAAGTTAGTGAACAATACAAGTCAACAGACTTAGAAACGAGAAACTTCAGTCTTTGCAATCCTTTACAAAGTCACTAACAAATACCAGAAACTAGATCAAATTACCTCGGAGTTTAAAACTAGAAAATTATATATATATATATATATATATATATATATTGTGTAAGGATACCCAGACCATGATTCAAATGTTGTCTGAACAGACCTCTAAAGAAGCAGTGTTGCCTGAATAACTTGACTTCGAGCCTTTATCGTATGTTAGTTCGTTAACAAAATAACTTGTACATTAACACGACGATCACTTTTCTTGCTTAAGTCACGATGTGCATTATGGCGTATGGGACGATTGGTAATAACAGCGTTTAAAGTAAACTGTGCACATTCGTTGTGATACGTCTTGTCACAGCAGGTTAGATTTCACATTCTCACATTCAACATCAATTACAATTGTAGACGTAATCTCATTTCATCTGTTGTGATTTAAGTACACGTAAACCGTTGTACATCCTCACGCGGTTCGTAAGTGTAATGAGTATTTAGTATGACAATAAACTTCTCGAATGTTAGTAAGTTAAATCGTAGCTTGTTCATTGACGCATCGATCCCTATTCTTGTTTCAGTCTCAATATGCATTATGGCGTACGTGCCAGATGGTACTAACAACGCTTGAAATAAACTGCACACATGTGTTGTGATACATCTAAACACAACAAGGTAGATGCATCATTCTAACATTCAGCATCAATTGAAATGTTATGCGTGGTATCATTTCATCTGGTGTAATTTGAGGGAATAACTCGACTACGAACCTTTATCGTATGTTAGTTCGTTAACAACGTAACTTGTACATTGACGCATCAATCACTTTTCATGCTTAAGTCACAATGTGCATTATGATGTATGTGACGACTGGTAATAGCAATGCTTGAAGTAAACTGAGCACATGTGTTGCGATACGTCTTATCACAGCAGGTTATATTGCTCATTTCCCCATTCAACATCAATTACAATTGTATGCGTAATCTCATTTCATCGGTTGTAATTCAAGTCCGCGTTAACTGTTGTACATCCTCACGCGGTTCGTAAGTGTAACGAGTATTTAGTTTTACATTAAACTTCTCGTATGCCAATCCCAAGTAATCGGTGTTTGAAGAAGTTTGCCTTTCCCTCAAGAATTGTCACTAGCATCATAACGTGGTTGTGTTAAGTTATGATAGGTATAGTTAGGTTTATTAAGACTGTTTCCAGTTAGAAAGGGAAAACATGGAGGGACTTATCTCATCGTTAGGTTATGATATCCAGTGTAAAGTTAGGTCCCTGCATAGAAATAGGAAACGTAGGCAGTTGTATCTCATCCTTAGGTTATGTTATGCTCCGTTAAGTTAGGTAGTTGTGTTAAGTTACGATAGGTATAGTTAGGTTTATTAAGACTGTTTCCAGTTAGAAAGGTAAAACATGGAGGGACTTATCTCATCGTTAGGTTATGATATCCAGTGAAAAGTTAGGTCCCTGCATAGAAATAGGAAACGTAGGCAGTTGTATCTCATCCTTAGGTTATGTTATGCTCTGTTAAGTTAGGTTTGTGCTTATAGATAGGAAATATTGCCAGTAGTATCTCGTCGTTAGGTTAAGTCATGCTCTGTTAAGTTAGGTTTGTTGTTGATTATAACAAAAAAATCTGTACCTTAATGTCGGTGCGCGCAATTTAAAAAGAGTATAATCATAATGCGCGCGCCGACATTAAGGTACAGATTTTTTTTTGATGCATCTAACTTGTTGTGTTTAGAAGTATCACAACACATGTGTGCAGTTTATTTCAAGCGTTGTTAGTACCATCTGGCACGTACGCCATAATGCATATTGAGACTGAAACAAGAATAGGGATCGATGCGTCAATGAACAAGCTACGATTTAACTTACTAACATTCGAGAAGTTTATTGTCATACTACATACTCATTACACTTACGAACCGCGTGAGGATGTACAACGGTTTACGTGTACTTAAATCACAACAGATGAAATGAGATTACGTCTACAATTGTAATTGATGTTGAATGTGAGAATGTGAAATCTAACCTGCTGTGACAAGACGTATCACAACGAATGTGCACAGTTTACTTTAAACGCTGTTATTACCAATCGTCCCATACGCCATAATGCACATCGTGACTTAAGCAAGAAAAGTGATCGTCGTGTTAATGTACAAGTTATTTTGTTAACGAACTAACATACGATAAAGGCTCAAAGTCGAGTTATTCAGGCAACACTGCTTCTTTAGAGGTCTGTTCAGACAACATTTGAATCATGGTCTGGGTATCCTTACACAATATATATATGCAACACAATACACAATACACAATATATATATATATATATATATATATATATATATATATAATTTTCTAGTTTTAAACTCCGAGGTAATTTGATCTAGTTTCTGGTATTTGTTAGTGACTTTGTAAAGGATTGCAAAGACTGAAGTTTCTCGTTTCTAAGTCTGTTGACTTGTATTGTTCACTAACTTGTGCTAGAAGTGCTTTTTTATGATTAACGTAGCTCAAGATTTGAGCAACCTCTGTAACTTTGAACCTAGGGTTGTTGCTACTGTCATACAGAGCAGCTCCTATCTGGTTATTAAATACATAGGCGATGAAGATCGCTGTTAGTACCAGTTTTCACGTACAAGATAATGCACATTGCGGAAGAATAAAGAAGAGTGATCGATGTGTCGATGACCACTACTACTACTAGTACTACTGTTGCTACTATCGATATCGCTCGATACTAGCATGCCTGCACTCACAGAGATTGGCAACTGTTTGGTATATGTGGATTTACCAACGTCATCGAAATTAATCAACATCGCGATCTAAATGTGGACTTTGTTGGTTAAATCATAATCAGTCGACAACAAACACTCATACAAGATGGATTGTTTACGCAGAGTACCGCGTAAAAATGTAGCATCTCCCATTATTTTGGATTTTCAATGTTTCAAGGACAGCAATAGCGATAATATTCTGAAGGAAGTGTGTGTCTTGGAATAGGCCAGTGGAACACTGCTAATGCATCATATCGCCAAATCACCATTCAGTCGCGATTTACTATCACAAGAGAAACTACGTGAAAGCTATTGACTCACAAAACACTGTCACGGGTTGGAATGGGCTCAAGGTGATATCTGGTATCATGAGCTAGAGGAAAAGTTACGTGCATGTATCATCAAACGACCGATTGTCTATGTCAAAGGTACTGAGAAAATAGAGTTTGTACGATGCAATTTCATCACGGATCACTGTACTACTAATGTCATTGATATCAGCGATATTGGTTGCGGATCACTATCGTCAATCAACAGTCTACTATCAACAAACGCAGTGCGATGTCGCCATCACAAGACAGCTCACACACGATGCGCTCTAACCAATTGTATCGCATTACGCGGTTGGTTACATCTATGTACAAATATCGATGATTCTGATGATGACGCTTATGAGCTAAACACCTCACAGTTACCATACTCACGCTCTTAAACTTACTACTAAAGGACATTTTTGGGGTTAAGTGAAATAAATAACACAGTGGTTATGTTCTGAACGTGACTATAAGTATTGACTACGAAAACTAATTTACAAAGGTATTTACATAATCTTCAAGTCTTGCTTTACATAAACTCCAAAGGTGTGAATCTGCTATTGGAACCCCTCGGGCTGCGCTTCACCAAGCGAAGGCGTTCTCCAAACCCGCCGTTGTAGCGCTCGATGTCGGTGTTGCTCAGGACCTCGTTGAAGCGCCTAGGCAGGTAGACTCGTAGAAAGAAGTTGTCCCCGACCTGCCCCTCCAGGATCACGATGATCGTCTTGCCAAAGGGTGTGGTGGTGGCTCGCTCCACTGCAGTGATGAGATAGCCGCATTCCTCTCGGAGATCGGCTATCCTGGTGTAGAGCGGAGAGTCGGACTTGCAGTTGTTGAGGGTAGCTCTCAGGTCCGCGGTTGCTACAGTGCCGTTCAAGCTCGGAATCTCTGGCATGAAAGTGCTTCTGCTCGACATCTCTAGTAGTAGTTGGCCGGGCGCAGGTGTTCACACACAAAAAAAACCGACGCGTCGCCCTCCTGTCTGGGAATGCGGATGCTCTAATTGACTGCTGGCGACACTCGTTGTTTCTTCCTCACAGCTCGCTTCTTCGACGTTGGTTGCGAAACTGCACTGCGTTGTGTAACAGTTTGAGTTAAGCCTGTAATTTTCGATACTCCTGTTGATTTATCGATCCACATGTTTTCCACTTTATCAACTACTTGTTTAACACTTTGGTGCATTTCACCATCTTTGTCCAAAAACAAACCACACATGAACACCATATCTGTACCATCGTACATTTCCATTTTCAATTAAAATTTGTCCTTTGTTTCCCGGGTTTTGAACAGCAAAAGTATTCCCATCCTCCATCCATGACACTATGGGACAATCATCTGTTGGTTTTGGCACCCATCCTGGTTTCTTGGTTTCCACTTCGATGGGAGTTGGCCTCCTTCGTCTCTTGCAGGCAGTGATCGGTTTTACAGATGACGTCTGAGGTGATGCCAATGTCTGATCACTAGCATTATTGTTCATAACCTCAATCTCCTGAATAAACGATTTGATATAGTCGTCCGCAGAAGCGTAAGCGTCCATGTTCACGTCCTTACCGTGTGACTTCAACCGTACTACGGACTGGTGGTGAGTCTGCTCACCCTTGAAGTAAACTGTATGCACTCGCTGTGACACATCTTGTTACAATAGGTTAGATGTTTGATTTTTTCATCCCAACATCAGTTCCAACAGTCTGCGGAATCTCATTTCATCTATTGCGATTTGAGTTCACGTTAATTGTTGTACATCCTCACAGGGCTCGTAAGTGTACTGTGTATTTAGCTCCTCGTTAAATTTAACAGTCTGTTTTCTTTTCTTCATAGTTATATTCTTTTACATGATATTCAATATTTTTGTTTTCTTCATAAGTATGCTGTTTCATATGATATTTTCTCTCAAACACATCTCTCGCTCTATCCAACACTAACTTGATTGCGAGCCTTTCTCGGATGTTGTTACGTTTATAACGTATTTTGTTCATTGATGTGGTGATTACTTTTCTTGCGTCATCCGCACTGGTCATCTTTGGAGCACGTATCGACTGTTACTACCTGACTAGCGTCGAAGGTTCTGGAACGTGTCCACAAGCGCAGACCTATACATTGTCAAAGATATGTTCAACTATATTAATGAAATTGTGCGAGGTTAGGATGTTGTTGTATCTGCAGTCAATGTGCATGCCGTAACTCTTCATCACTTCTTTAGCCTTATTCACTATGTTTATGCCGTTGGGGACATTTTCTCTACAGTAGCACATTGTAAATCCTTCTTCCTTTGCTTTTTTCAAGGCTTGTTTGAAATTCCTCTTCTGTGTTCGAATGCACTTGTATTCACAAACTCCGTACTGCTCTAGAAGGGTTTCCCTAATCATCACACAAAATATATGCTTCAGATTTACATCTTCAGGCAACACTGCCACTTTAGGTGTCTGTTCGATCAGCGTTTGATTCATGGATTGGTTTTCCATACACAATATATCATTTGTAGTTTTAAACTCGGAATTTGTTTGATCTAGCTTTCGGTTATTTGTTAGCGACTTTGTAAGTGATTGCAACAGCCGTTGGTTCTCGTTTATAAGTCTGTACTGACCATTTTTTCTAATGGATGGCAAAACTTCTTCAAATATCCAATCTTGAAACTTCTCGGCAATGTGCATTTTAGATTTCATAAGTAACGAATATAATCCCGGCTCGTTAAGAAAGATTGAATGTTTCTCATTATAGGTTAGGGGGAGATTTTCGCTCCCCCATACTTCAGGAATTGTTTTGCGATATTTTTCTCTAACATGTACTCTGATTGCTTCTTTAGGGTTAGCGTAGCCCAATATTGTAGCAACATCCTTAGCTTTGAACCATGGATTATCGCTGCTGTCAAACAGTACAGACAAAGGCTGATCATTAAACACATAGGCGGTTAAGTGGTTCATTTTATAGGTTAGATCAAAACGTCGGGTGAACACTCTGATAGAACGTCACACAGCAACACTATTACACAAACACACACTTCAAACTCCCGAACAAGAATGAGCCCGTGGGTGTTTGACAACTGGTGTTCTGTTGATTTAATTACTGCAGCCTAGTCAGCAGATCCGTCAGAATCATGCAGATCTAGTCGTCCCGCCGCTCGTCCAAATACAGGCCGCAGGTCCAAGTCGAGCGACCTCCTTGGAAAACGTTCATCTTCAACAGTACGTTACCGCTGTTGCTGGGGTTCTTCACAGTATACTGACATCCACCAGCAGACCAGCACAGTGATGGGGAATCGATAGGCACTTCCTTCCTCTTTACAGTCATCGGGCTTCTTCTTTGACGCGCATCCCTGCTGTTGCTGTACTGACGGTATGTTAGCGTTCTCGTCCATTGCGTCCAGCTCCTCTAGGAAAGAGCGGATCGTTTGGTCCATGTTTACTACGTCGGTACCGCTTCCGTTCATGGTGACGTCTCGAACAACACTGAGGTCGCGTGCGTGCGGCCGAGCCTCGGTTTTATACCTGTGTCACGCGCGCACTCCAGCGAACCTTCTAGAAGCTTCTAGAAGCGCGGGAGATGGCCTATTGCGAAATAAGCTGGGGATTTTCCATATCCGGGAGAAGCTTCTAGAAGCTCGCTAATGAGTGAACAGGTCCGAGTGGTAAACAGTTCTCGGAATACGTCATCACTACTGGTTCCAGGAAAACTATGACGTCATCGCGGTTGTGCGGTAAACAGCCGAGATCCCATAAGGAAAACGCGGTTATAAATTAATAGCGGTATTGTTTTATGGCGGATCTATGGGGTTCTTTCGTCATTCGCTTCCTCTGAGATAGGCCTACACTCTGTAAAAAGTCCCGTGGGAATCGGTGGGTAAATAGGCTAGTTATTAATTTTCAAAAGTTTTTTCCTCATGTTCAAGGTCATCTCGAAAATTGCTGCAGGCGATGGCCGGGGGGGGGGGGTGGCTCCTCACTTGGTCCTCACCGCGCCTTTGCTGATTAGGTGTATCCTAACGCCAGGTGACGTCAACGGGGGGGGTCTCCTCACTTGCTCCTCACCGCGCCTTTCCTGATTAGGTGGATCCTAACGCCAGGTGATGTCAACGGGGGGGGGGGCGCTCCTCACCGCGCCTTTGCTGATTAGGTGGACCCTCACGCCAGGTGACGTCAAGGGGGGGGGGGGCTCCTCACTTGCTCCTCACCGCGCCTTTGCTGATTAGGTGGACCCTCACGCCAGGTGACGTCAAGGGGGGGGGGGCTCCTCACTTGCTCCTCACCGCGCCTTTGCTGATTAGGTGGACCCTCACGCCAGGTGACGTCATCGGGGGGGGGGGTGCTCCTCACTTGCTCCTCACCGCGCCTTTGCTGATTAGGGGGCTCCTCACGCCAGGTAAGTTAGGTTAGGTCACGTGACGGGGGGGGGGGGGGCTCCTCACTTGCTCCTCACCGCGCCTTTGCTGATTAGGGGGCTCCTCACGCCAGGTAAGTTAGGTTAGGTCACCTGACGGGGGGGGGGGGGTTTCCTCACTTGCTCCTCACCGCGCCTTTGCTGATTAGGGGGCTCCTCACGCCAGGTAAGTTAGGTTAGGTCACGCGACGGGGGGGGGGGGGTCTCCTCACTTGCTCCTCACCGCGCCGTTGCTGATTAGGGGGCTCCTCACGCCAGGTAAGTTAGGTTAGGTCACGTGACGGGGGGGGGGGGGGGCTTGCTCCACAGTGGAGCGCTGACGATGCTGCTGGTTTTGAATCGGCTATTGCCCCCTACTTATACTATGTATAGGGGGAGAAAGTAAAAATGGCACACATTTTAAAACCGGAACTTAAAAGGACCATTGCCTGTAACTAAAAGGAAAATATGTGGTACTAAATTTACAATATCCATCGTGAAAAAAAAAACTTTACATTTTTACAGTAATATGTCCATTTTAATACACGTAATTCATAAAATATTCCCTCAGATATTTACTTGTCGGTATTTTTAAGGTTTCAAGTTTTACCTTATAAAGATATTTGATTTGATTAGGTGATTACATAAATAGTTAAACACATATTTATGAGTCCTTAAGTGAGGCCACCTAATGCACTGAAAATATTTTTTCTCTCCTAAAAAAAGGAATTGGGCAGGAATCACACAGATGGAACAGGAAATGTAAGGTATATTAATACTTAATAACAAATCAAATCAGAGAAATAACCACAATAATTTCTCACATTATTTCTCACTCGACACATGGTAGTCAAGTAGACCAAAACAAGTTACCATATCAATACACTGGGGGTGTGATAGCGAGTGTCAGACACAATTGCGGATGCACGTTAGTGATAAGAGCATTAGTGTCTGGACACGCTTTGTTTGGGAATATTAGACATTGTCTCAACATCAACATCAACGTAGTGGTCGAAGTTTACTAAAAACAAAAGCCATTATCATAAACGTTTTTTCGTCAGTCTGTATATTTTCATTATTTATTTACCATACTAAATGGAGGTTTATCTTCGAAGATTTTTGTATCAAATGAACCTTAAAATAGTTTAGGTAAAGTATTATTCTTCAAAATTACTTAAGTTAGCCGATTTTTTCAATGCATGCATACATTTAAGCAACAAACGATTTGTCTTGAATTGGATTAATACGTCATTGAACTTTTAGTGGTCAGTGGGGTGCCACGGCAAGAAATGCTGATGAACTAAGCTATTATGTCCAGTCTTTTTTTGATAAACAATTAAACAACTTTTAGAGAGTAAACCTACACACCATGACAAAAAGTACTGCACGATTGATATAAAACAGTATATATTAAGAACGAAATTTTTCTTTTTGGAAAAATATAAACAACTTTTTGATTAGCATATTACGTGTTGTTATTACTTACGAGATAATTCCATTGGTCGCATACAAAAAAAAAACATTTTTTCATCGGACTCATATAGACAGCATATATTAGTAAAAAGTAAAAATAATAAAACCAAACTGTTAAACTAATAGGCTTAGAAACGAAGTGATTAGGGCGCTTTCCTCACAACCTTGGGTTCGCTTGATCGATCCTGGGCAAAGTCGAGAAATATTGTCATGATTAAAAACTGGACCTAGCTGCCTTTGGTCATTGTGTTATTAAATTATAGTCACGGATAAAATCAGTCGGGCGTGCTCAGTAACGAGACTACTCAAAGCATCTAACTCATTCTATACTGATCATGTATTCGTATTAGCCTAAAAAACTTGACATAAAAACATTTATGTTGTTGTATTATACATCGAATTAGTATTGAATGCTTTCCTAGGTTCAAATAATTGTTTTCTCGGTAGTAAATATTTTATAATTAGTCCCTTTCAGAATGTATTTATTTAGCAAGAATTCGGTTCAGTATAGGCAGAATTATTTTGAAAAATTATTGTATTACAGCATGAAATGTTACAAACAACTATGTACTCAACATTTTTAAGATATTCAGGTCATAATAGGCAATGTTGATCATGCCAAACTGTAAATACAATATATCATGTAATATATATTTAATATTTCATTTACGAAATTAAACCAATCTGATATTGTTGGCAAATATTATAAAGGCAACAGTGTATTTACATTATTATTAGCCGTTGACAAAGCCAGCCTTATCATTAGAACGCACTGTTATTGACAATCATTAAACAGTTGATATTAATAAAGTGTTATGTTTGAAATGTGTTTTATCACTAATTATTTAAGCTGCAGCTCGATTAAAACATTGATTAAATTTACATTTAGTTAAAATTATTTATAATAAACGATATCAGGAAGCTAACACAAACTTCCTCTTTGTTAACCAACTTTGGGACCGTGGGGACCGAGCTATGCTCAAAGAACGCTATTCAGTTTGTTTAAATACTTCGAGTAATTTTTGACCAATGGTAAGCATATTTGCTTGCCTGATTTTTCTCTTTCCTGCGTGTTAGCATTCACTCTAGTTGTTATTGAAGCCAGTTAACATTTTAGGTAGTATTTTTAATTTATGAACATTAGGTTATTTTGGAAGTAACAACTCTACATCCAATCTTCATTTGATGGTGTTATTTTTAAATTCGTTTATTTACGAAATAATATTCTTCCTAGGGTTGGAACCTGTCAAGAACTTATTTTTAGCCAGAAACCAGTTCATTACAATATTTTTGAAGAAAATTATTAAAGCCGTTTATTAAATCAGAATTGGAAGGAAACAAACAAATCTTACTCGTATCAGAGTATAGCATCAATTAATTTATAATTACAAAATATAGAAAATAAAGTACAGTACTGTGTACAGAAAATCTTCTAATGGAATTTGTTTTTTCAAAAAAGTCCATCAAAATATATTTTTTGAGGCACTGCGGACTTATTTGCTACACACAGTGGTTTAAGACGATAAATTTCCTCGCCTCGCCACTTACGTGGCTTACGTGGAAAAATATTCTAAATATCTTCTATTAGTTGTCAATGCTAATTTGACCTGCACACAAAGTTGAAGTTAAATTTATCTGTAAAAAAGAAATAAATGGTAATTTTTGTTCCCTACAACACTGGACATACTGCGTTTTCCGCTAAATAAAAATGTCAGTTATCCCTGCAGCTCGTAAAACAATTATTTCAAATATTAACTTATTTAGTTTTGAATGGTGATAAATAAGTTTACTCTCAAGTTTAGGGTTTTATAAAATATTTACACAATTTTCCAGAAATACCCCTCCTCACAAAATATTGTAGTTCAACAAAGGTTTTTTCCACGATAAAAGAATTATTTTTTACATTAAGCTTTTTACATTCAATTATCGTTATGCTGAGCATTGACAGTGCTAAACACAGATCGTTTTTCAGTGAAACTGTATAGCTCGCGTAGTATAAACAAATTATCTATGAAACTTGGTTTACGGATTCGTAATGGTGTGGTCGTTTGATAATTAAAAACATTCCATTATTTATTGTTCTTGGGGCAGCAAACCTGCACGCTAAGCTCTAACGATGTTCTTGTGGAGCATAAGCCAAATATTATATATCGGTTGTAAATAAACGTATATTGCTATAACTTGGTATGTTGCTTCATCTAGTTATGGTCCATCAAAACTTGCAAAGAAAACTCATTTTTTGTCTCTATTGAAGCAAACAAGCCTCCTCAGAAATAATTTTATTCTTATGGATAATAAAGAAAACGTCACAATTATTTATTCATAAATGTATTTTGATGGAACTTAAATTGCTTTACGTACCGCCAAGGTATATATATATATACACACATAACAATAAATGCATTTTACGTTCGAAGATGACGTAGGTTTGCTGTGTTGTTGGCATTTCAACACTAATAAATGTATCTAAGATTTCAGCAGTTCACTCCAACTTACAAGACCCCACTCCCAACTTACAAGCTGGGTCGTGTTCTTCGCCAAGCCGCACCCAATAACCATATCAGGCATCACCTCATTGGCCACAGCTGCTGTCCTCATCTGTGTGGTAATCGTGTGTCGGACAAGTGTACAGGAGGTAGACTGCTGGAGATATAATATGTCATGAAACCATATCAGAGATCGCCACATTGGCCACAGCTGCTGTCCTCATCTGTGTGGTAATCGTGTGTTGGACAAGTGTACAGGAGGTAGACTGCTGGAGATATAATATGTCATGAAACCATATCAGAGATCGCCACATTGGCCACAGCTGCTGTCCTCATCTGTGTGGTAATCGTGTGTCGGACAAGTGTACAGGAGGTAGACTGCTGGAGATATAATATGTCATGAAACCATATCAGAGATCGCCACATTGGCCACAGCTGCTGTCCTCATCTGTGTGGTAATCGTGTGTCGGACAAGTGTACAGGAGGTAGACTGCTGGAGATATAATATGTCATGAAACCATATCAGAGATCGCCACATTGGCCACAGCTGCTGTCCTCATCTGTGTGGTAATCGTGTGTCGGACAAGTGTACAGGAGGTAGACTGCTGGAGATATAATAAGTCTTTAAACCATGACAACGGCCTGATTTCATATTTTACTTAGAAATGTTGTTTTACTTCCAGTCACAGAAACAGATTGTCTGTCCATATATTTAACACTAGTGGCTTGGAGAGGCAATGGCTTCTGACCTGTTAATTATGTTGTTTCCTGGAAAATAAATCAATGGATATTTAACTTTCAGTCCAGATTATATGAAAATAAATAAATTTACATGCTACGTAATTGCAGCTATAATTGATTTTAAAGTTATACATGTTTTTTACTTCAGACGATTTAATTTTAAATACCCCCGTCGCAGCAAACCTGCGTACTCAGCGAATTTCCAATGCATAATATATGTCTTAATACCACATAAAGCCACATACCAAGTTTCATACAAATATATTCAAATATAAGCAATTTTAATTATTCTCTATAAGAATAACACTGGTAATTAGTACGTAGGTTTGCTGAAACAAGGAACAGAAACAATTGGTTTTTATGCAAATATAAATATAATTTAACTAGGCGAAGCCACATACTAAGTTTCATCGATATTCAATCATAAATAAGTGATATATGACATTCTAGTTATTCTCCATAAGAATAACATGGGGGCTGAGAAAGCAGGTTTGCTGCAACAAGGATCAGAAAAATGGGTTTTTATGTAATTATCAATATAACTTAACCAAGTGAAGCTACATACCAAGTTTTATTAATTTATGTTCATAATTAAGGGAGTCATTACATTTTACTTATTCTCCATAAGAATAACATGGGTGCTGAGTATGCAGGTTTGCTGCTACGGGAATAATCAACAAAAAATCAATATATTGTGCAAATATCAATATACCAGAACTACCTGAAGCCACATACCAAGTTTCATCAACATACATTCATAAATAATCGAGATATCAAACTTTATTTATTCTCCATAAGGATAACATTGGACAACGTACTGTATTTAGCACGTAGAATATCTCTGCAACGGTTGGGCCTAGAATCACAATTTAAACACCAAAATGATTGTTTTGTTGAACTGAACAGATTGGTAAAAGCTAATGTGAAGTTTACATTAAAATAAACTGAGGAAAAGCAAAAAACCTTTTTCCCATAAGATTAACATGGGAGATTTTATGAGTAGGTTTTTTGGATTTTCTCCGCAATCACTTAACCTAGGTTAATAATTCAAAATACCATATTATTTGTGTTTTTAAGCTCTATAACATGGTCAAAATCAGAATTAAGTTTTTTAAAATTTTAGGGTGAAAAGTGGAAAAAACTGATTTTTTGAAAATTTTAAACCCCCATAAACCCCCCTTCCCATGGTCTGATTTTTCTGGTTTTCGAACTTAAAGTCATGAATGTCATTTTACACATCTGAGCCAAATTTAATCGAAATCGGACGTTTTTTACTCAAGTTATCGCATTCACGGACACATATATAGATACATATATATACATATATATACATATATATACATATATATACATATATACATATATACATATATATAAATTTGAACGAATAGTGTTTTGGCATCTGGGAACCTCAAAACAAAAAGTTATCATGGTCTCGGGCTTAAGTCTTACCATGAGACCTACGGTAATAGCTTCTTCCCTATAGGGGAAATTCGCTAAAAGTGGAAAATTTAAAACGAACTTGTAAATTCTTAAAAAAATAATCATATGAAAGTTGTAGGCTTCTACGCTACGTGCGTTCGGATTTCTGTTTATAGTCGTAAGTAAGCTTACATAAATTTCGCAGTTTTTCCTTCCGAAATTTTATATCCGAACTCACGAAGCGTAGAAGCCTACAACATTCATATCATTATTTTTTGAAGAATTCACAAGTTCGTTTTAAATTTTCCCCTTTTTTAAAATTAAATCGTCTGAAGTAAAAAGACATGTCAAAACTTTAAAATCAATTAAAGCTGCAATTACGTAGCATGTAAATTTATTTCTTTTAATATAATCGGGACTGAAAGTTAAATATCCATTGATTTATTTTCCAGGAAACAACATATTTAACAGGTCAGAAGCCATTGCCTCTACATTTTAATCCTTTTAAACTTTGCCTCTGATAGCGTGAGAGAGGAAGACCATAAACGTAGTGGAAAAACAAATACAAGTAGTTCAGTAACATAATGCTATATTTAAAAATAAATAACTTGAACCATTACCAAAATGACACATTATTAAAAATTACAAATTATTAAATTGGATCTGCAAACTTACTCCTGCACCTTAGCTGAAGGTATAATGTGTTTTTATATTCTTAATAATGAATAATATTTATAACTTGTGTACGTTGTACACAGAAGATAGCCAAGAGGAGACAATTATTAACCAAGGCAGTTGCCAAACTTGAGTCAAACTTTGTTGGGTGGAAGCTCAACTTGACGACAAGTCGAAATCAGGAGAGAATCTGGCCAGAGGCTCCCCTTCCTTTTTAAATGAAGAGACAAACGAAAGTTAAATATGAGAAATTGATGTTATAAATACATTGTTAACATGATTATATATATTAAATTTACATGCGTTAAGATATGATACCACAGGCACATGACTAAAATGTTCAGTTCTTTCTCTGCATAAAAAAGAACATTTAGAACGTTTAGGTTTTTTCTGCTTCCTCTCATTCAAATTTCTGTTAGCCTTTGATGTAATTATCATATTACAGAGAATTTATTTTTGTGAACGGGCTATTGGCGAAATTATTAGATTTAAAATTATGTTGGGGCAGTTTATTGATACTGTGTTTGATGTGTTATTTGAAAGCCCTTGGCGTCTAATTGCGCCTTGTGTGGGTTTGGAAGATACCCACCATCAAGGGCTCTGCCCCCCGGACTTTCATTTTTCCAGTGCTAATCTATGGAAGAAAATACATGAACGTAACTGACCCTATAACAGCTGCTGTTAATACTAACAAAAAGTGCAGAAGCAAGAGCAGCTGTTAAGATTACTTCTGGTATGGCATCTCAATGTAAAGTAGTAAAATGGTATATTAGCTGGATATTCCCAAAGTGAAATATATAAAAAATATTTACTTGAATTCGAGCAGATGGATTTTCCAATTATTTATATTAATTCACGTTGTAGATTAATACAATAGAAGTCGAACACAGGACAAAAGATTAAGCAAAATTTCCTTTCATATGATAAATTCGTTCTAAATTAACTTTTCCCAGGGAAACATCTGGTGCAGAAAGATATGCAGTTTTTATATTAAAATCTCCTTGAAATATCAAATCAAGAGAAGTGGCTCTAAAGTATGAATGAGAACGGTTGTTTCGCCGGCAAGTGGACCCTGTCAGCGGCACAGCTGTCGAGTTGTGGCTCTTGACTGTGGCTGGGGCTTGAGTGGCTCATACATAATCACTTACTTTAACAAATGTTTGGATATTAAACCTGCGATTGGCCATAGTCTTACACCAGAAGTGAGAAAAATGTGTTAAGTCCAACTTAACTGGTTTTATGGCTGTAAGCCCAACTGTAGTAACATTAACTATTAACGTTTGTAAATTAAATAAACTATATTTGATTAGTTGCCTGGAGGGATTATATCCCGTAATATTTGTTATTATGTGTGCGTGTATTGAATGTTGACATGCTAAGGAAAATAAAAACAATATGAAGCATGAACACGTGTTAGTACGTAAACAAAGCAGAAGCTTAAATCACGTTATAAATAATCACAAGTGATTATTAGTTCATTTAGAAGTTTTCAAATGGAGTTTTGTAATTCAAGGAAATTGTTCAAACTAAAGTAGAAGAAAAAAAAATAAATCGGACTTCGGTGAATTCTTCCTCATATTATAATTTTCTATGAATGTTCCAAATATCAGCCTTCTTGGTCGTAGGACCGCTTCAGAAACCTATGCAAAGTTAAAAATGTCCAATGTTTTCCTCACTAAATTATATATTAAGCTAAACTAGCTTTTTACAAGACATTTATTAATAAATATTACAGCTTCTATATAATTCCAAATAGCATCAATAAAAAAAATGTTAAACAATAAAACGTAGCTTAATAATTTCTAGAGTAACTAGAATACGGTATCCCGATGTAACTGCATGATGGGACAGTTAATTTATATCGTCATCGTACTTCGTTTAGTCTATTTCAACTTTGTTTAATACCTCACATTCCGGGTGATGCGCTTATTATAAGTCATTGCGGTTTAAACATTTTTTACTAACGACTTTTAACCATAACGTTGTTTTAAATCCAAAAAGATTAATAGTTAGTGAACAAAACAAGTTTCAGTAAATACATCTTGTGTAACAGATAAGTAAGTTGGAATGGACGGCGTATTTGCTCTACCACCACAGACCGTGGGTTATCAGCAGGTTCAAGCACGGTTAAGTCACGAGCGACAAGTCAGCCAATTGCTCTTAGTAAATTGCCTCTGTTTATTTGCAAAGCTTTTTTCGGAACAGCCGTGCAGGGTTCAGTTTTAGCGAATTTCCCCTATAGGGAAGAAGCTATTACCGTAGGTCTCATGGTAAGACTTAAGCCCGAGACCATGATATCTTTTTGTTTTGAGGTCCCCAGATGCCAAAAACACTATTTGTTCAAATTGATATATATATATATATATATATATATATATATATATATATATTTCTTGCGGTATAGATGCCAAACGACTTTATATACTAACACATTAAAACAGATAGATATAAATGATGAAAAAGAAGTTTTTTGCGAATTTTCGTTTATAATACAAACGTTTTCAAGCAATAAAGGAGAAAGAATGGAATTGAACAGTAAATAAATAAAAATAAACAAATATTTTACATCTGACTTTTAAAAACTAAAACATATGATTTTAGGTACATGTAAAAAAATAAAATTTAAATTAAAGTCAGCTGAGTTGAATTATTTTAGACTTAAGAAAATATTACCTGAGATTTAACCCAGAAGGAACCTGGACTTCAATACCAACTGATGTGCCAATTCAGAATTTCTTAATATCAGTTGGTTACATTTTGGATTTTGATGTGGTTTAATTTTGTGAAGTGCTTTTAGTTCATAGCACCCTTCAAAATTTTGGTTGTGGTGAGTTGCATGATTATAAATTTGTTTTCGTTTCTCTTTATGCATCACATCAAAACGGTGGCCAATCATACGTACTCGCAAGGAATTCGATGTCTAACCAACATAATCTTTTGGGCAGTGTTTACACGATAGTTGGTAAATCACATTGTGAGTGTCACAGGTTGATTTACCAACTATTGGGTAAATCTTGTTTGTGACACTGCTTTTAAATTCAGTTGTATTACACATAATTTTGCAAATGCCACACCGAGGTTTGTGGCAAGGTTCGCAGCCGTGATTGATTTCCAAATTGTTTTCAGGCCGAGAATTTTGAATTTTGGGTCTCATCAACATATTTTTCAAATTTTGTGGCCGTTTAAACACGACACGTGGTGGTCTGGAAAACAAATTTTCTGTGGTAGGGGATGATTTTAAAACATTGAAAGCTGCTTTCATTATATTGTTAATTTTTTTAAGCCCAGGAAAATATTCTATGATAAACTTTGTATCGTTAGAAAAATGTGTGTTTTGTACAATATTCTTTGGTTTTCTCATCTGATTATCTAAAAGTTTTTGAGGATAACCTCGGTCAATAAAAGCAGAGTTCAATTTAGATATGTATTTTTCAAAGTCAGAGCTGTCACTAAAATCTCTTTGTAGTGCTAAAATTTTGAAGGGTGCTATGAACTAAAAGCACTACACAAAATTAAACCACATCAAAATCCAAAATATAACAAACTGATATTAAGACATTCTGAATTGGCACATCAGTTGGTAGTAGTGTGGGTTTGCGGGTTTTGCGCCGGAAGTGACGTCATCCGGTCACGTGACCGGAAGTGCTGAGTCATGAAAGATGTTATCTGGGGCTGAGCCAGTGACGTAGGCGGTTTTGTGACGAAATGAGTTAAAGTTCAAAGTTCAAGGTCACGGGGAGGTAATTTTAAAAAAGTACTACCTCGCACGCGTAAAATCCGATTGTGATTCGATAGTTTTAATTCGATAAAATATCGAATGAAAATTATCGAATGAAGCAATCGAATGATACGAGTGCGAGGTAGTACTAATACAAATATTACTTTATTTTTATTTACAATAAGTTATGTTTACAATAATTCATGTTTACAATAGTTCCCCGTTGTTGGTTGTCATCGATGTTGTTGATCCGGACGAGTTGCGGCCATCACTTCGCTTTCTGAAGAAAGACGGTATATACTTCGATTCCTGCGCAGAGTCCATGTTGTTTTTTGATGCGTAAAGTTCCAAAGATAAATCGTAACCGGACGCAATGAGAAGTCTTAACTCTTCATTAAAAACCTCGAGGTCTTGGAAAGTCGCCAGATGAATAGAGTCATAATGAATACACCTAATTTTAATGGACATTTTAATACAATGTTTTACGTTTGTGAAGTGCACTCGATGTTCACCAGTCGAGAGCCGGAGGTGTACTGACTATTCGCTAGCTAGCGTTCTGGTATCAAACAAAATGGTGGGGCGGAGAAGATGGCGGACAGCAGATGGCAGGCGGCAGGTGGCAGCTGGTTGCTACTACATTCGCCGCCACAGTAATGCAATCCTTCGGCGTAATTCTTGTAGTTTATCTTGTCGGTTCATTTGATACGTTTTACATCTACATATGCAATAGCTGAAACACTTGCACTTACGACAAGCTTTCCCGTCAACTTGATCGCCTGGTATTTTAAAACATTGTAACTCGCAACAATATGTCTTCAAATTGTTATCGAAAAATAAATTTTTCATAGGTGACACCGACATGTTAGCTGCAGCGTGTGTTAGACAAGACTGAGACTAACTTCACTGCTCCCTCTCTTTTATACCTCTTCATAAGTTAACCCTGAATGAAAGTTCAAGGTCATCCATTTGAATTTAAAAAAAAAGCAACACAGCAGTATATAAAATAATATACTGCTGTGTTGCTGTTTTTATTTTTTTTTTATTTTATTTATTTTTTTTTTTATTTTCTTTATTAAACAAACATCTTACAATACAATAAACTTAAGTTTAACATTGATAACTAGAAATACAAACAATAAAATACAAACAGAGACATTATGTACAAGGATGCGTGATGTGCAGAGTGAGTTCCGTCGAGTTGTTGCCGCTTACACCGTGTGATACCAAATACAACGTCCCCGGTTGAATATCTCGCAAATCTTCATTTTGTAGCAGTTGAACAAATCGTTTTGGAAGAAATACTTGAAACTTCGGCTCATCTCCTGGAGAGAAAGGTCCTTCGCTCAATGAAACTAGAATTGCTTCTCCATGTGTGGTTTCCACTTTCTTGATGTTATGAATAATGTAGTGTTTTTGTTCTTTTAGTTCTGAACACTTTTTAGTTAGCAGAAGGTCGGATTTTGAATGAGTGTTGAATTGATCAACCAGTGTTTGTAGAAACTGTTGTGATGTCATCTTCGTCAGTGGTGTCTTCTGTGATGTTGTCTCTTCGGAGTCTCGAATAATACTCGTGCTGGAGCGGTGCTGTCTCCTCGTATTTATAGGCCCCGCTACCCCCACCACATTTCTGTTCTCCGCTACCCCCACCACATTCCTGCGTTTGTTTCAAGTAAGCAGCCAAACGATACGCGTTGTACAATGCACAGTTTGTTTGACCGTGTTTAAGATCTTTTGCAGCGACACAAATATTACCGAGATTAATGTTAAAGTCCTTACTGATAGTTATATCGAAAACATCACCGTGCGTGTACTTTTGTATCCAGTTCTTTTTTTCTAATCCTCTTGTGTATATATGTGAATATTGTTTGCAAAAGTTAAACATAATACTGTGCAGATTACTGTAGCTTATAAATCCTTCATACCAATGTATGTGATGAAAGTAGTTTGTTATCCATTTGTTTGTACTTTTTGCTTTGGTGTTAAGTTTGTTAAAAGAAAAAGGAGCATCAAACGTGAATGGGTAGGCTACAAATGTAAGCAAGTCTAAAATTACTAATTCCTTGATAATAAACCTATCATCATTATTTCGAAATGCTTGAAATTCTATTACACAAGGCTTTACACTCACTTCTTCATCCCCTCCGCTCATCATGGCACCTAGCGATCAACTAAACTGTTTTCCACACCACGGTAGGTTAAATACCAGGCCGTACAGTTGCAGGCGCGTTGGTGTATATTTAACGTGGGCACCGTCCCCAATAGGCCTACCCCACGTGTGTTCTTCTTTACTAAGTCAAACTTTAGTCTTTTTTAACTTCTTCTTCTTGTGTTTTGTTTTCTTCTTCTTCTTGTTTCTCCGTTTCTTCTTCCTGTGTTGTTTCTTCTGTAGCTTCTGTAGCGATTTCTACAAGTGGTTCAAAATCCTTTAACTTTCTCCACATGCAAACTTCATGAGGTATTCTATTAAAAATAGATGTATCCACAGGTCCGTACACGATGGTGCTATCAGGTTGTTTTTCCAAGGTATCGACCAAATATTCTTTAATAATAGCGCTTGCAAATACCAACTGTCTCATGTACCTTGTAATAGGTTCTGTTGCGTAGTTTAAAACGTAGAATTCTTCATGTGACAGTAGAATCTTATTTTCATGTTGAGTCAAGTCTCTAATTCGCACTTGTAGTTGTCCACGATGTTTAACAATATCGATTTCATTGTCACAATCCAAAAGTCGAATATGTGTTTTCCTTCCACACAAACTGTTAGTTAAATAACATTCTATTAAATGTACATGTTTCAAAAATGACTCCCAAGCATTTTGCGAAAATAAAACCTTTTTTGTTCCATGGTGTAGTATTACTGTAGGGGAATAATCCAATGACTTCATCAATCCAACTGATACACTTTTACTGATGCATGCTGAGATGGGGTAAAAGATTCGCAAAAAAAACTTCAGTTAAAATGTGAGGAGGAATATTTTCTTCAACTTTCTTCTTCCTCTTTGGTACTACCTTTGATGGGTCTGCATTACTTTCCTCCTCTCTATCTCTTTTACCAAACTTTAAAAATGCAGTTATTTCCTTGATGATTTTTTCTTCACTAGTATTATCACGTTCCAATAACGGTGCTACCTCTGCATCACCTTGTACAACAGATGGAGAACTCATTTTGTAGAAGATGTTGCCCATGCGATGATAGACGATCAACTGAAGACCTGCATTGTTGCTCCGCTATTTATAGGTTAGCGACAGTGGCGGTGCCGGTGGTGGTACAACGTTTTACAATACCGTCTTTACGATACCAGTCAACGGTGTGTATGTAACAATTTTATCGTGCAAAATTAAACAATACGCAGATGTATTTGCAGGTACGTTTTCTTGAAATTCCATTTCTATTTTTATATCAACACTAGACGATTTTACAGATTCGTTTTGTTTGGAGCAATCAATTACAACAATCGGAGCTTTCGATTCAAACTGTACGGGAGATAGTAGAGGTGTGTTTGTTTTGCCGTAATATGAATTTTGGAACCTAGCGTACATATCGTATAAAACACTGTACCTTTTTTTATCAAAAGAGATATTAAAGTTGTCGTAGGGAAAGAATTGTGAATTCAGGAACACTTTACAGTTTGTTAATTTACAATGGTCAAATTCACCAGCATTTTCAGTTAATATACTTTTTTTCTTTGTTTGTAATCCAAAGATTACATATCTCGCTTTTTCCAAATGAGTAGAAGTTTTTACAGTCCATGTATGCCGTTGTGTTGAAGGTAAAACGGGGTATTCATGAAACTCCCAGCTTCTGAATGGCATTACAATGTCTCGATCTGATTTTAACTTTCTTAATAATGTAATCCTGTGTTCATCATTTAGTCGCACATGTGGTACTCTCCAAACAATCTTGTCTAATGTTAGTTTCCAGTCTAAATTGGCTTCAGTTGTTCCAGCAGATGCTTTAATAATATCATTATCGTTTGATGACCTTAATAAAACTAGTTCTTGTTTTACATTTATTATTATTCTTCTGTAATCTTCAGCAAATCCTAAAAGTAATCTTAAAGGTACGTAAAAATCAAAGTTTCCCGAAGCGTCAGGAGTAATTATACTTTTGTCTGGTGCAACCCATCCTGCAACAGCTAACAGATTCTTCTCATTTGGTGTTAAAGACGCTAATCCTTTTAAGGTACTGGAAATTCCAACCTTTTTTGTTGAATCGACTGTAACTCCTGAAATTTCATATCTAATCTCGTCAAACAAAAATGCCATAGGATTATTTATGAACGGAACAGTGGTTCCAACAGTACCGTCAGCTTTTGTTACTTTTCCTTCAATATATAAATAACTTTCGCATGGAAGAGTATAAATGTCTTGTTGTTGTATAGGAATCCTAATTTCATCGTTATTGTTTAATTTGGACGAAGCGTAAGGGTTGTGCGTGTGATATTCCTTTTCCCATAAGGTCTCGTCGAATGTTGGGCCCTGCGCTATATCCAGTATATCCATTGTTAATGACCTTTAATCCAATTTCTTCTAGAAAACGAATGTTGTCACTTGTTAATCCTTCTACAGCTGATGAGCTACTGACCTCTTTGCTGGTTGGCTCTCTCTTTTTAAATGATAACCCAATTATCTAAGCGGATGATTTTATATGTATTCTTACAGTAATAGCTTCTCCTCGAAAGTCAATAAGGTTTCCGTCTTGATCCACTATGTTCAGCACGATGTCTGAAATGAAACTGGTGTTTAACGGTAGGTACACAAGGTTTTGAGGCTTTTCTACTATCTTGAAACCCGGTGCGACTGATGGGTAGAATGTGTGTAATATATGCCGATTTTCTCCATCTCTGTAGGATCCTTGTATAATGTTACATGTAATGTCTATGCTGTTTACTTTGATGATCGTCACAGTTCTATTCCCAGAATGAGTTGTATTAGGTTCTAATACCTTTGTTTCCTTAGAAAACCCTAATAAACTACCAATTGAACGTTCTTGACCAAAATCAATATAATACTTAGAAGTAATTTCGGCTTTCATTGTATTGTTATTGCCTTTTATCGTTATATTTTCTTTTCCCATATGTTTTTGTATAACTTCATTTATATTATCAATTTCATAAGCTCCTGTTGGTAAACTGAATTCTTCCAAAGCTGAATATTTTCCTTTATTATCTTTTGTCTTGTAATAATGTATTTTGTTATTAATTCCTTCACTAACGTTTGGAATAGAGTTATATGTTGTTAAATCCAATAATGCGGCTTCCCATAGTCTTCCTTTTTGCAAACGTAGCGCTGGAAACAGAATACTGCGCAAAGTACATGAGTTACCGGTTAATGACACTGTATACGAAGACATCTTAAAGTTGACTAACACTTTTAGCTAAAAAGTCTAAACATAAATGACCGCAAATGGATGTATCATCAGGTTGTTTTCTTGTATAATTGTAAAAAACATTTTCCGCCGCACGAAAGTATTGTTGAAGTTCTTTCGGTGGTGGAAGGTTTCCAAAACTGTCGAAATAATAAATCGTTTCACCAAGTTTCTTGTAACACACCCAATGAGTGCCTAATCCTTCACTATTATCCAAATTTACTATACCAGTCTCATTTTTCCACATTTTAACCGGTAATTCATCTTTCATAAATACTCCTCTAAAAAATGGGATTTTCAAACAAGAAGCATATGTAATCAGTTCTTCATTGGTTAATTCTTTGTTTTTAATTATTAATTGCTCTTTCTTATTTAATACACACGATACGGTCTTAGGTATAGTCCTCCTCCCTTTTTTATCATTGACCATATTGTTGGTTTCTTTTTACCTTTACCACTAGTAGATCGACGTTTTCTTCTGATATTACCTCCTTGTTTCTTAGCGGGTCTTTTCCCACGCCTTCTTCTCTTTCCTCCTCCTCCAAACGTAGTTTTTGCTTTCATTGCTGCTGTTACTGCTAAAGACGCTGCTTTTTCACCAATACTCGCGTCACTAGATTTTACTCTTTGCCAAGCTTTCTCAGAAAGTGCTCTATCTGCTATTGATCTATTTTTTGTATCACCAAATTTGGAATACGCTATATCGTGCTGTTTACAAGCCTGATCAAGCTTATTTATTCCAGGATCTCCTCTAGCAAGCCGTTTCTCTAATTTGGTTCCAGGACCACAATATTGATATCCTCCAGGTAAATGTAATTCCACAGGTAATAAATCAATCGCCTTGTTAACTATAGCTCCAACCGGTTTACTTAATAGAGAAAATGCTGTTGATGCTATTCCCCTTCCTCTCTGTAATCTCTCTCGATTATGACTGATGCGTTTAGCCCTCGGCATGACTATTTATAGCCAAACTTACAATCAGTAGGTGCACTCTATAAATGTTTTACAATGAATGTAATATTAGTCTTGGCTTCTTGTATTATATATACTGTTTAAAATCCATTTATTATATAGAAATGGATTAATTAATTAAATGTAGATGCTTTATCCCTTATCATGGGTATTTAAATTCTTTTTTCTCTTATATAATCTTCATCGTTTTCTGTTGGTTCATTAATCACATTCACTTTATCCCCCTTTCCTAATGTCTTGACTTTAGAAGGCTCAGACGGTTTATCTAATTGATTAGGTTTTTCTGGATTGTGTATCTTTTTCCAGTCTAAATAATTGTGGCTGTCAACATCTGAAGCTACAGCTCTTCCTGAAGCCCGATGGATATAATTAAATAAAGCTGCACCAAACCTTTCCATATGTTTTTCATATTCTGTAGTCCATTTCTTGTGTACTATATCAAATATTTTCTTATTTACAGCGTCTCCATCCTGCTCACAATCACCTACATTTGACAATTTTAATTTTTTTACATCATAGCTTGTATCAGTTTCATTCTTTTTGTAAATCGTTAACAATTTTAAAGTCGCTAAATTTACTGCTTCACCATCATAAATGGGATGTTTTATATTGCTTAACCTTTTACCGGAAAATCCCCAATGGTCTTCGTGTACAATCGGGGTTCTTTTATCCATGTATTGTACCGTAACCGCATCAGAAGACAAAAGCGGATCACCAACATTTTGAATTACTTTTCCTTCAAAATTATAATTACCATCAGGTGTTAACGGAAACCCAGCTCTTTTTTCACTATATCCAGATTTTACTCCAAACTTGGAATACCGTCCAAACTTGTCCACACTCATGATGTAACTGAATCGCTATCGTTTAGGTTCTTACTATATATATATATATATATATATATACGTCTACTGAACAATTATTTCTCGTTTTCGCAGTTCATCAACCAAAGCTACCCATTCGTTTTCTAAACCAGTGTGCCCGGCTTCCATAGCTTCATGTAATAACCTCATTCGATCAACTAACTTATTTATATCGTTGTAATATATTATATTGGTTTTATACAAATTTTTTAATAATCCCCTTCCAGATGTAGTAGGATCAGTTGTTTTTCTTTTTTTATGCAAAACATTTAATTCAGCAGAAGATAAAGCTCTTCTTTTAATTGGAGCTTTATTTGATTTCGAGGGGAAAAGACTAGATATAATGTTTGTGTATTTTATTGACCTGTTTCTATGAATAGGTAGTTCTTTGGAATATTTTTTTCTATGTGCATTTGTATACTCTAGTATATTTTTAAACAATTGTAAATCCTTTTTAGTAAATTTACCAGGATTATTTTTAAAGATGAGTTCAAACAAACCTGTTGTACCTTTATATTTCTTATCACCAATAACTATATCATCATTTTCGTTTATATCTAACTTTCTATCTCCAATCATTAATCCTTTATCCTCTATTCTAGCTCCATATGTATGATAATTTCGATTAGCATGTGTGCCATGTAACATTTTTAATGTATATTTTCTTCCAAGTGTTCCTTTAAACATAATATCTGTGCCTAATTTGCTTAAGTTGGATGGGTTGATATCCTCTTCTTCTGCTCTTGTATCTTCCGCACTTGTATCTTCTGTACTTGTATCTCCTGCAATGTTCTTTTCCCTTAAATCTCCTATTTCTCCGCTTTCTTCATACTCGTCGCTTTCTTCAGATGTTTGTAACTGGTCAGAACTTTCATCATTCTGAAATTCTTCTTCATATTTGGAAATTGGTAGCATTTTGTCTCCTTCGAAGCGAAATGAAGGTCTTTCCATATTTTGTGCTAATCGCTTTAAAGGTTCAGTAACAGGTTTGAATGTTGTTTCTAAAAATTGCTCTCTTTCATTTATACCTGATTTTAAAGCTCGGTTTTTTTGTCTAATAGAATCACTAAGTGATTTTATTTCCTTTAATAGCTTTTCCTGGTTAACCATCTTCACACCTTGACGACTTGTACAGTAATACCGCTAATCAGTGTATTAAAACGAATTTATCAAAACCTATTCTATAACGACCATCTTTTATAGCTTGATCTTTCATAATAACCAAAAATCCATACTTTTCCGCCCATGCTTTTCCGCAAAGCTCTTTAAACTTTTCAAATGGCATATCCGCATTCACATGATCGTTATATATATGTTTTAGGTTAGTATCATCTAGTTTGAATACAATTAGAATATTTGCATTATCTCTGATAAGTTGTTTTGGGATTTTGCTATAAGTTTGTCCTATATATATGCTGTCGATGTTATTATGTCTTCCCATGGCAAAGTAGTTTCTAATAGTATCCTGATTTTCACAAGATACATCGTCAAATATAAATACAGAATACGGTTTCGCTTCGTTTGGTTGCATAATGCTATCACTAGCGTTAAATTTGTAAAAATTAACAATCAGATAGGATTTTATCCAGCAATTGATACTTTGGTTGATGTAGAGACTTTGAAAAAATATATAGGTTACTAAACCTTAATCCCTGCGGATTAGTGATCAAATTAAAGACAACATTGGTCTTTCCACAGTTTGAGGGGCCACTTACTATACATCGAACAGTGTTTGGAAGTAAACTACCGTGTTTACCATTGTTGATTTTAACGTTATCCACAGTTAAATCATCTATGTTATTAATATTGAATCGATCTTTATGGTGAATAATCTCCATCCTGCTCAAAGGTTAACGATGAAATGAGTTGCTTGTATTAAACCAAGTCCTTTATAGGTATCCATGAATCCTCAGTTTTGTTAAACCCTAACCACCGCACTTTAACTGCGTCCTTTTTTCTTTGTAACACTTTTTCAACAAGATATACATCACCTACTGTTGACTTTAACATTTCATGTCCATAAAATGCACCTTGCAACAAATCTCCTTTGTTATCTTTTAGGATATACGTTTCAGGTACAGTCGGTTGCACTTTATACACTGTAAAAACTTCATTCGTCCAATTGGGAAGGTATTTTTTGGTAAACACTCCCTTATATTTACTAATCCGTACTTTATCACTTACATTAAATTTTCTTGGCTGCATTTTTTCTACTTTAGGCTTTGTATTTTTCTTTATGCGTTTTAATACATCTTTTGCATTTCTTCTATTTACTTTGTTAGGTTTCATACCAATAGTTCTATGAAACCTGTTGTTATAATCATTTATTAATTGTGGTAAAACATCATACCATACGTAAGAACCTCTTTTTGAAAATTGTTTATACAGTGCTCCTTTTAAGGTTCTATTAAATCTTTCTACAATAGCAGCTTTTTTCTCTGAATTTGTAGAATAATGATTTATTTTATATTTATTCATTAACTGTGCAAAGTTTGTATTAAAGTATTCTGTTCCATCATCAGTTTGTAAATGTTTAATTTTGTTTTTATCTCTTTTTATGGCTATTTCCATGGCTTCTGTTACGCTTTTACCAGTCTTGTCCTTTAGAGGCAAAGCGTCTGCAACTTTTGTAAAACAATTAATAATTGTGAGTATATATTTAAATCCTTTGTTTATTCTGCTATGCGGTCGCATTTCAATTAAATCCGCTTGATATAGATCATTTATCCCTTTTATAACAGTATTTCTTCTTGGAAACTTTATTCTTGCAGGTTTGTGTAGTTCATTAATAATCTTCTCCTTCAGGTCTGACATGATGGTTTCACGAAGGCAGCTGATATGGTATTAAATATTCTTTTGTATAAATCTGCTTATATATATATATATACATATAGTTCAAGGTCATTCAAAACTTGTGTAAAAAAAGGGGAAACACAGCTTAACATTGCTGTGTTTCCCCTTTTTTTACGGAAAGGAAAAGGATAGAGGATCTAGGACGATGAAAGGGTTATTAGTCAATAGGGTTGAGGGAATAGTGACCGAATGGTAAAGTGTGGATGTTGTCTGGAAGGGTTTGTCTTTTGTCGTCATTACAGGATAGCGCCTTTTTAACTTCAGTCACGCTGTGCAGCTGATGGTTAAAACTTCTGATGGTGTTGAATTTAGCTGTAATGATGTTATCCTCAAATAAGCATTGCTTGTAGTGTTCAAAATGCACTTTCTTCTTTAAATATAAACTCTTTACACCTTTAGCTTTCTTAATATAGCTATTCTTCTTTTCTTCTTCTTCTTTTTCATTATAGAGTTTCAAAGAATATAGTTTAGACATCAGTGCAACAATCTCTTCAAGCAGAACACCATTAGCCTCATCCTTGAATTTGCCTAGTACTTTTTTGTGTCTGTCATTGTCGTAGTTTGGATGATCTTTTGGATAATCGGAGAAATCAAAGTCGTTCTTGTAAATAAATGTACGTAAATCTTTATACATGTCCAATGTTACTATGCGATATATAAAAGCGTCAGTGTCCATATATGT
This sequence comes from Allygus modestus, assembly GCA_963675035.1. Lineage (NCBI taxonomy): Eukaryota > Metazoa > Arthropoda > Insecta > Hemiptera > Cicadellidae > Allygus > Allygus modestus. The sequence continues at coordinate 485,468,398 of OY776112.1, read as the reverse complement.
AATAGATATATTTTCTCTTCCGTAGAACGCCACCATTTTGTTGTAGTGAAAATCGTACATGTGTGTTTTTGAGATGTCCAAGATTGACATGCCTATATACAAAGGACGATCCATCTTCACACTCGTCTTCTTCATGGACACTGCTACAAGTTTTTCATTAATAATTATAGATGTTCTAAAATTTGGCTGCTGTACTAGTTTCTGTAATTTTTTTGCGTCGGTAACAAGTTTAACATTTTTGTGTCTTCTTTTGTTTTCCAATGTTTTTCCAAATATCGCATTATTCATTAATTTAAAGAAATCTTTTTGAAAGTCTGATGTAGCTGCTGCTCTTCTGATGGTATTTGAATCAATGTAGGGTTTCAACCAGCATGATTGAGAAAATTCCAAAACTCTATTAATTTTTGTTAGACGTAGTCCTAATTCGATAGCTTGTTGAACCACCCAAAAGTGAGCCACGTAGCGTTGTTTATTATTTAATGTCATCATTAATTTGGGGTGTTTTCCAATTGGTGAAATTTCTGTTTTAGCAAGAAGTGGAAGGTCATAATGAAGATCATGTAAATTTTCTGGGTATTCAAAATCGCAATCCAAAATATATCCAGTGTCACCATGTTTCGGAATTTGTAAAATATCGCCAATAGAGTCGGGATTAATCCATTTAAAGTTATCAAAAGGAAGTGGGTTTGACATTGCCCATCCGTACAGGTTATTTGCATCGAAATATCCTAAATAGGTTGACGGTTTGGTTTCATCGTAATCGGGTAGGTATTTGTTGTTGGCTTTGACATGTCTGGTAACACTTTGGGTCAATCCGCCTCTTACTCCAGCTTCAACCATTAAAACCATGTCAATGTCTGTTAAAAGTTGGAGTTTGCATTTTGTTTCTTTTAACATGGCTTGCCAAGCTAATCCTGGTGAAGTATACGAATGTAGAGGGTCCAAACCGTATGCAGCAAAACAGGTGTTTCGGAATTCTTCCATTACATCACAAAGAAGAGTTACATCTAGTTTGACATAAAAGTCCGAGTAATCTCCTAAGGTCTTCATATCTAACTCGTTCCATACTCGACGTGCGTGTTGATAGTCCTCAAGTGATATTTCCGAATCATTAAGTTTGTTTTTGAAGTGTTCTGGTGAAGGTAGTGATGTTTCATCAAATCTATGCAGTCCATCGATGTAATCATAGGGGAAGACTCCTTTTCGAAGAACCAAATCCATTTTACTATTGGGTACAATTTTGCTTGTTTCTATCAAATCTGTTCTTCTTAGATTTTCAGATAATTTCATGAGGCTTGAAGGCATAAATCTAAATGAATCAACAAACCTTAATTTAATTTTACCCACCTTTTTTGAAAAGCTTATAAATTTTTCCATTGTAGTAGCCAAAACGTCTATTGCTCCATTATCTCTTCCTAGTTCGGGGATTATGAAGTGCGAATCATAACCACTCAGATTGTGCAGAACTACGGGGATAAAATATGGTAGTTTGTAGTTCAAGTTGCAAGCGTTACAGGCTGCACCTCTGTACGCTCCCGTAAGATGATCGTGGTCACGAACTTTAACGTTATCCAGTGTAAAGGTGTTATTACACAAATAACACGTTGTTGTTGAATCATAATGTTGAAGTTCTTCTTCTTCCATAGGTGACATGGGTACCTTTGTTCCATACAGTTCTTCTACCTTTGCAGCTATGTTATACAAATCATCGACAAAGTATTTGGCTGCTTCTTCACCGCGATAAATCTTTGGAGAAGATGATAGTCCATATTTTTGAAGATGGTCTTCAGTCAACGTGGATTTAATTAGTATGCAATAACTGTTTGGTGAATGAAGTTGGTATTTGCTTCTTCTTGTAACGTCCTCTTCTTGTTGTTCAAGCGGATGTAAAGAAGACTCGAAATCAGCGTAAACAACAACAGGTACACGGTATTGTTGTATTACTTTGTCAAATTTTATCTGCGCTCTGCTAGGATGCGGCAATTTAATTCTTACTTCATAGTTTCCATTACATAACCGCTGGTGTTCTACTAACCAATCAGACCCTCCCCTTCTTAGTTCTTTGTTCACGTGACAAAAACATCTTTTGCAAATTGTCATCTTTCTTTTATGCTTAGATAATTGATTAGAAACAAGACTTTCAAATTTTTTGATATACACAAAGTGTGAAATATCACCTTTAGTAATTAATAACAAATCGGTATGATCTCTGCGCTCATTTGGTGTTATACGCAAGGGGTACAAATTGTTTGTCGAATCCAATCCGAAGAGGTTGACAGAAGCTGAAGGATTTTGTTTTTCAAATTTTGAAACGTCTGTTATAGCAACAGGGTAAGTCATCCCTTGGAAATTATATCTATGTTGTACTTCTTCATAATAGTGACTTGGTCTTTCCGGATGAATTGTTACATATTTGACCAACATAGCATATTTAAAACACTCAGTATCTTGATTTTGTACGTTGACGCAGGATAAGGTATTTCTAATCTTTGTTGGTAGAGGAATGTAGCTACTTCCTCGAATTCCATAGCCGTGTTTGTGTACTCTTAAGTCTAGCCCTGTGATGCTTAACAAATTCCATCCAGAGCCTCTTCCTTCATGTTCTTGTATTTTAGTCATTAGCTCTTCTAAACATTCAGATACGATTGAATCAATATCTGACGAAAACATAATAGTTCGGTTTTTTGTTAAAAACCCTCTCGGTGAAGTTTCATTTTGAATGTTTGTAAATAAAGCATCCATTAATAGTCCAAATTTAATAAAATTTAATCTTTTTAATTCATTTTGCAAAGTGTTGCTTACCAATCCTTTTGCGTTATTTAAAAACTCTTCGAGTTGTAATTTTGCATTGTCAATTTTGAAGTGGGTTACTACATTACCCGGAAGTGCTCGGGCATGTAGTTCTACATTTACTGCTGTTGATGCTGAAGGACGGTGAAGTGTAGACAGAGCATGCGTAGAAGTCGATGCAGCTGATGATGTTGAAGGATGATGAAGTGTAGACAGAACAGGCGTAGAAGTCGATGCAGATGATGATGATGATGTTGAAGGACGGTGAAGTGTAGACATAGCAGAGGTAGAAGTCGATGTTGATGGTGCATATTGAATAACACTAGGTCTGGAATTTTGGTGTTGAGCTAACATTTGATCTATTTCTTTCAATTCTTCTTCTTCATATTCTTCATTTTGGTTTTTGTTATGTTTCAGTTCTTTATGTATCATTAAAATAAATTCATCCTTAAATGAAGAATTGCAAATATCGCAGCGATGCATAATGTAGGTGCGATCTCCACAAGGGTTAAGGCAATAATGAACAACACTGCAAATACCCCTCTATTTATACCCTAGCAAAAGTAATGGGGGTACGTATTACGTGAAGTTTACTATTTTTTTTTTTTTTTTTTTTTTTTTTCATTTTATATTTACTATTGTAGCTGGAGGCTACAAATTTCTGTATTTAGGTCAAGGTCATTGAACAAATTTACCAAAACGGGGAATAGAGCAGTAAATGATTTTATATTAAACCATAAACTGATCTATTCCCCGCTCTGTATTTAACTAAGACAATTTTCTCCAACAGAAACATTTGATAAATTTTAAACTCGGATGTGAAGTTGGATTGTACACATTGCATCTTGATCAACTAAAAATTTCATAAAACAATAGGGATCTTCAGTTGTAGATTCATCTTTAACATATTCAATAGTCAACATTGCCGAACGAAGATCTTGTGGAATTACGTCGACTTTTATGAGTCGCCTTTCGAGTTCGAACCGTTTTGTTATTGATGTAAGTTTTATCACATCATCGATATCGATGAGGGGAAAGCTGTAGCAAACGGAGTTTCCTGGTGGGTTCATCATGTCTATATGATAAATATACACTGTTGCATCGTCTTTAAATAGACGTTCCCCCACCATTAAATGTATAAGTTACCCCACTTTTTTAATCATGTAAATGGGTCAAGGTCATACAACGATATTACCAAAACGGGGAATAGAGCAGTAAGTGATTCTCACTATAACCACAAACTGATCTATTCCCCGCTTTGTATTTAAAGTAAACTATTTGAAGACAACAAAAACTTATTCAGATTCTTCCGATGATAATGATGATGATGAGCTCATATCACTAAATAAGCGACGACGAACACAAAAGTTCCTTGTGACTGGATCTAGAACTACATCATCGATATTAATACTGCTTGGAGGGGTTTCACTATCAACAAGGTCCATTTCCTCCAAGCAAAGCAACTGATGATGAAATTCCGGTTCATTATTATCGACATCGTCGTCGTCAGTCAACAGCTCCAACAGCTCCATCTCTCCAAGATATGGTTCACTGCTAGCAAACTCACTCAGTAGTTCAAGATCACTAAATAGTTCACCTTCCATCTCTGAATCGTCTTCGTCTTCATCTTCGTTTAAATTTAATGGAATATTTTTAATCAATTCTAGTATAGTCTTCTTAGAAGGGAAAATGTTATCTCTGGGCGACATGATTCCAAGTAGCAGACTGATTTACCACTAATACGAAACCACCTTTTATACATGATTTCGGTGGTGGTGGGGGTAAGTGTTGAAAGTGCAAGTGGTAGGGAAAAGTGATAGGGAAGAGGTATTATTGTAACACAAATGATTAAGTCCTGTAAGTAGGTCAAGGTCACCTTATCCTATTACCAGAACGGGGAATAGAGCAGTAAGAGATTCTTATTCAAACCTCAAACTGATCTATTCCCCGTTCTGTATTCCCCCCCCCCTTTGGCGTTTTATTTAGTTTATGAGGTTGTGTAATAAAGGCACAGTGTGTAGCCTTCTTGTAATAATTGGACATTTTTTTTCTTCAAAGGGATTGGTTTTACATCTATTTTTACTTCTTCTGTTCCACGAATACCCAATCCTTTGACCTGAACATGTTGGTACTCCGTTAACAGTTGGTAAACACGCTGGATAAAAGTATCCGCTTTAGCAGTAGAGTCAATATAGTGGAGGTATACCATGGTAGGTGCTCTCTTGACGCAATTCAGAACCAAAGTGATAATTGTCTCTGTAACATCGGACTTATATACCCATCGTTTTTTTTTTTTTGCTTTAATTACAGGTTTGGAACAATATAAAATGTTATATTAATGTTCCATCCTTTATCGACTAACCTTACCATATTACCAACGATTTTATATAACTTTCTACTGTAGTTTGTTTCAAATGCTTCATTTTCACTACTATAAACTTCACCTGTTGGTCTCCACATGTACAATTGACAACTAACCTCTATATCAAGATACCGTAGCAGTAATCTCCTTACAGCAAGCACCTGATCAATGTTTTCGACCCGTCTGCTAACTATTATAGTTGCTGCAGAGATAGAAGTAGTGGATGCATTCATTTTCAGCAGAGTACTAATTTTTACCAGCGATGGAGAACCTCCTTTATACTTAGTTTAGGTAGTGGTGGGGGTTAGGAAAAGATATTGTTGTGAGAAATAAGAAGATCTTTCATTATTTTTTATCAAACGAATATTTTCTAAGTCCCAAGGTCATTTACACCAGTTGCCAGAACGGGGAATAGAGCAGTAAGTGGTTCTCACTTGGACCGCAAACTGATCTATTCCCCGCTCTGTATTTTAAAGTAAACAATAACTCTTCTCACTATTGAGCAGCCTTTGTTCTTTGAAGCTCAAGTTCTAAGTCTGCAACCAGGCGAAAGTCTGCATCATGCTCCTCCCATTGTTCAGGAGAACGCGGTTGACCACACCACTTAGTAAAGGCGTACCTCATCGCCTCATTGTACTCCTCCAGGATAACATGATAGGGTCTTGGTTGTTGCGTTGTAGACTGCATCGGTGATGTAGTTTGTTGCGGTTGAGACTGAGCACCATTTTCTGCAACCTTATTAATTTTATAAACCTCAGTCATTTCAGCAGCCTCAACAATCGCGTTCAACTCCTCTTCGCTAATTTCCTTTCCCCATGTGTTGCTGTTGACGCTCATGACGATACAACTAATAATTATATTCCGAATCTCTCGCTTAAATACCCGCTTACCCCCTCCCCTCTTTACTGTTGAATAATGTCTTTAATATAATATTTCTCCTTTTTCCATTTAAGTTTTATCTTTAACTTAGTGCAATATATCTAAGTCCGTTATTTAGGTCAAGGTCGTTGTAGCATTGTAAAAAAAAAGGTGTGGACAACCTATTTACACTCTGCAGCATATGCTACAAATTGTAAATAGGTTGTCCACACTTTTTTTTTAATTTGGAAAAGACTATTTTTAATTTGGAATACACTTTTTAATCTTTTTTTATTTTAAATGTTTTCCACACACTGAAACCTGTATCATTTCGAATTAAATAGTTCTGTTTGGTAAGTTCTTTGACGTGGAGGTCCATGCCTCTAGGCAACTCTACATAGTACAATTTACCTTCACATTGAACCACCACCTTTGCAAAGCCCTTTGATTTAACAAAAAAGTATCGTTTATTTCTACAAAGCCTATTAATTCGAATTTTGGTTGGTCTCACTGTTGGATGGGGTGTAGAAAGAGAAACGGTGCCCTTGTGATTTTGTTTTAAATGTTATCTGCATACTTCTTCATTTAAAACACAAGACTTAGCACAACGTTCCCCTTTCCTTGCACCTTTTTTAAAACTGTAGCTGCATCTTGGTGCAGGAAGTATAGACTGCCTTCTCAAGGTTTTTAATTGTTGAAATTTCTCTGAAGGAGATTCGTTGTTAATACAGATCACTGAAGGACGGGAAAGGACACTTACAGAAGGTGTAGAAGGTTTGGTAGGAGAAGAAGAATGTAGACTTGCAGATGGTGTTGAAGAGCCTGGTGTAGAAGGTGGAAGAATGCTTGCCAGCGCCTGCTGAAGAAGCGAAGGAGCTGGTGAAGCCAAAGATGGTGCAGTTGTTTGCTCATCCTTCCTCGGTGATGGAGAAGGTGAGCGAGAAGTAGCCGAAGAAGATGAAGACGACGAAGACGATGAAGAAGATGAAGAAGATGAAGAAGCGGACGGGGGAGCAACGAGGTTTTCTTGAAGTGGTTGCGGTCGTGGTGCAGGCTCCTCAGGAACAATGCATGATAATATTAACGCCTGCCGAAGGATGGAAGGAGCTGGCGGAGCAGATGACGGAGCAGGTGAAGAGTGCTCAACCTTCCTCGGCAAAAGTTGCTTCCTACGGTCAGACATCTCGGGAACTGAACTGCACTCGTGATGTGTAAGCAGCAGAATGATTTTACCACTGGTGAAAACCCTCCTTTTATACCCAGTTGTAGGGGGGGGGGCTTTAGAGGTTAGGGAAGGAATATTGTTGTAATGTTTTACTAAACGAAAATTTTCTAAGTCCCGAAGTGGGTCAAGGTCATCTGAACATGTTGCCAAAACGGGGAATAGAGCAGTAAGTGATTCTCACTTGGACCACAAACTGCTCTATTCCCCGCTCTGTATTAGGAGAAGAGGACTAGCTTAAAGCTCGCAATTATAGGCAAATAAACCTGATAACGGAACACTAACCTCTCCCCCGAAAAATTATTCACCCAACACACAAACGATATAGTCAGTTAACAACAGTCGCGCACTCTGAAACCGCAAGGACGTTCATCACTGTGTAGGTGTCAGAATACTACGAACCGAAGTACAATAATACCTGACCAAGGTCCCCTTAAGTTTATTTCCCCGATGATGTATCCTCCAAGATAAGCAAAATGGTCAGTTAACAACAGTCGCGCACTCTGAAACCGCAAGGACGTTCATCACTGTGTAGGCGTCAGAGTTTTACGAACCGAAGTACAATAATTACTTGACCAAGGTCCCCTTAAATTTAACCAAAAATAAGCAAACTGACTGAATCTGTTTCTCGTGAGTAAGGGTTAAGATAGGTAAAGTCATCCGGTTTGCGCGCCGTAATGACTTAAGGTCGGTTTTCGTGCCATACCTTTTTGTAAGGGGTTAGGAAAGGTGTTTATTTGAGAAACATAATCCCCCCTGAGATATTTAAAGACATAAGGTCGGTTTTCGTGCCATACCTTTTTGAATGGGAGCGTGAAAGAAAAGTACATATTTCATTAGTAAATAAAAAACACTTCAAAAACACTTTAAAACCAACACCAAACTAACTACAGTTAAACTAACTACATTTACTAGCAGCAAACTACAAGCGTTATTCTAACATGCTTAATAATACACAGACATGCCTTAAGCTAAGGTAGCATCTCTAATATATAGTGGTACCAACTCTATACTAGAGATACTATTGCGGACAGCGCGGGCAAACAGCTAGCTAGGCTGTCGGCCTGCGACTGCGAACCCTCTGCGGGCTGCTCCCGCTTTTATAGGAATATATTGGGGGGGGGGGCTTCGACAGTAGTTTGTTCTAACGCTGTATAGCACACTTTGAATTGCTCCAAGTCCGGTAACTGGGTCAAGGACACGTTAAAATATTTTGTAAAATAGCAAAGGTGTTACCTTTGCTATTTTACTTTGGAAGAAATCTGTACTACGTTTAAACAAGGGAGACTGTTATCCGTTTTACGCAAAACTCCTTGCACGATCTTTTGATAAAATGGAAAAGATTAATGCCGGAGGGCGATTCCCATTCCACCAAAATACAATGCATATCATTTCTATGCAACGGTCTCAGCTCTATTTTTACTTTTAATTTAATGCCTCGAAACTCATAAGTAAGGATGGACAGAAAGGCTTCTGAAATAGCAAGCTCGGAAGGAACAAGCCAAGTGTTTACACCTACAGCTTCCATAGCGATATGATGATTTTTACCACGCTGTTGCAGTATATATTAAATTTCCCCTTCCATAAATTTTGTGCTAAAACGTGGTTGTGTACATTGAATGTTTCTTGAATATTTTCTAAGTCCTAATCTAGGTCAAGGACACGTTGAAGATAAAAGCATTAAGTGTTAAGCAAACTACAAAACATTCCATCTACAATGTTATTATAAAGCATCAAAATATGGTCAGTTTACAACAGTCGTGCACTCTGAAACCGCAAGGACGTTCATCACTGTGTAGGCTTCAGAATACTACGAACCGAAGTACAATAATCCCCTGACCAAGATCCCCTTAAATATATTTAACTACACATGCAAATGCGCATGGTCTCTCAATTGCGCGTTGGGCCCACACACACTCAAGAGACCTATGCTGCAGCAGGCACTGCAACCCAGTGGGACGTTCATCCTAAAGGGCGGCAGGCTACTGCGCGGAGACGCTTGAAATCTCGGCTTATATAGCCGAAAAATGGGAAATAGGGATATTTAGGGGAAAACGGGATAAGGGATAACCCTACTTCGTTGCGGGATTTTGTCGGGAATTTGTCCCTTTCTGCTAAAAAGTTTATCCCTCGACCTTGACCTTGAACTTGACCCAAAGGGGGGGGGGTTCCGTCAGGGGGGGGGGGGGTTCCGTCAGGGGGGGGGGTTCCGTCGGGGGGGGGGGTTCCGTCGGGGGGGGGGGGGGTCCGTCGGGGGGGGGGGGGCTTGAACTTGGCCGGGAGGGGGGGGGGCCGGATGTAAACCGGTTCTAATTAGTACCCAGCTTTGCTATCTATATATTGATAGGGCGAGGTTATCCTTTGCGACCTGCTTTACTTTGTCTGGCACCTCATTCCAGCTTTGGTTCTCAACCAGTATACACGTGCTCTATTCATTTTCCCTTCCATCCAACAACACCATGTCTTCTCCTCTGACTCCCGAAAAACTTCAACGTTTGAAGGAGTCCTTGAAGAAGTCGACGGAAAGAAGAAGCGGATTTAAGAAACCTTCAGCTTTTAAGTCTGCTCTTAGACGTGATTTTCGGTGTCACCCATTATATTTTCACCAGCGACCCTCAACTCAGCCTCAGCCTTCTACGTCCACAGCTCGACCTTCAACTCCACCACTAACTGTAGATGAGGTGATGGAGCGGACAAGAGTGATGGGGATCAATGATTTGGTGACGCCGATCGACACCTCCAAGGCCGAGTTCCGGAATCTGAAGCGGATGACGGAGTACAAGTTTGTGGCTAGGAACGGGGACCACGTGTTCCTCTTCCAACACACCGACCACTACGTCGAGGTGCGTCTGCCGCAGACTTGTCCACCACCACCCCCTCTGATAAACGACACCCAGGAGTTGTACTTCATGAGACAAGATGGGAGGGTAAAGTGGGTTTTAAAAAATCAAGTTTAAATTAAGCAGCGATCCCTAGACCAACCATTCCTAACCAAACCATCCCTCAGCACGCAAACGGTCCTTTTCAGGACCACCCTAAGCATTTCAAGTTAGGGACTTGGCCTGTACATAGGCAGGAGACTGTTAGTCTTATGTTTGTGTGCAGCCCACTTTGTGAAAATTTCTAAGTCCCAAGGTCCTTGAACATGACCCAAAAAAAGGGGAGGGGGGTACAAAGTTTGTGCAAAGTATGTCATGTGGGTACTCAAATTAAACGGATTGATCAGACGAACAAGTTGGTGCAAACAGAATTCAGATCCGACCAAGGGTATAGCAGCAACAGCGAAAAAACAACTATTTTCAAGGACAAACCTAAATAACTTCTTTATTTACGGTTTAAAGTATATTAAGTGGGTACTCAAATTACGCGGATTGATCAGACGAACAAGTTAGTGCAAACAGAATTCAGATCTGACAACGGGTATAGCAGCAACAGCGAAAAAACACCTATTTTCAAGGACAAACCTAAATAACTTCTTTGTTTTTAGTTCAAAGTATAACATGTGGGTACTTCAATTACGCGGCTTGCCAAGACAAACAAGAAGGTGCAATCTAAATTTAAATCTAACCAACAGTATAGCATCTGTAGCGTAAAACGATGGTTTGAAGGACAAGGTAACGTTGTGGTGAGGGTTAGGTGCCTATCATACACGATAACGCTCCATCATTATTCTTCCAGCTCTTGACGGATGAACATCTACCTAGAGGATCTGAAAAATGTCGCAGTTTTACAGGAACATGAGGAAGGTGACCTTCAGTAGTCCCCTTGACACTACTTTCTACTTCCCTGACAATGAAGACAGAAGGTCTACACTTTTAGTGGACAATGAGCGGTTTCGTCGAAGAATAATCGAGGTTGAAACACTTTTAGCTAGTTGTTTGCTTCGCAAAAAGAACCATATGAATACATGCACCGGTTTAGATCATAGTAGCTGTTATACTTATACAGCGTTGAAGCGCAAACATTATTGAAGTTTTTAGTTACGGAGCTAAGGTCTTGACAGTCTAAGAGCTAAACCCTAACTAACACATGTAAACTAGTTATTGTGCGATGTAAAACTTGGTGGGGAGACTGGTGTAGTGGGGGGACTGGTGTAGTGGGGGGACTACCATATGCCGCACACTTGCCACCTGCCGCCTGCCACCTCCCACCAACCATCTGCTTCGTTCTACTACACTTTTACCCCCACCATTTTGTTTGATACCAGAACGCTAGCTAGCGAATAGTCAGTACACCTCCGGCTCTCGACCGGTGAACATCGAGCTCTCCGAGACGCTCTTCACAAAATAACAATATCATTTCACTCAAGGTCTGATAGATGTTTCTATTTCATTGCCGTCACGTATTATTTCCTCCTGACAGCAATGAAATGCAAACACCTAACAGAACAGATAGGTGTCAAAAACACAACATGGACTCTGCGCAGGGATCGAAGTATCTACCGTCTTTCTTCAGAAAGCAAAGTGATGGCCGCAACTCGTCCGGATCAACAACATCGATGACAACCAACAACGGGGAACTATTGTAAACATGAATTATTGTAAATAAAGTAATATTTGTAATATGAATTATTGTAAATAAAATAAAGTAATATTTGTATTAGTACTACCTCGCACTCGTATCATTCGATTGCTTCATTCGATAATTTTCATTCGATATTTTATCGAATTAAAACTATCGAATCACAATCGGATTTTACGCGTGCGAGGTAGTACTTTTTTAAAATTACCTCCCCGTGACCTTGAACTTTGAACTTTAACTCATTTCGTCACAAAACCGCCTACGTCACTGGCTCAGCCCCAGATAACATCTTTCATGACTCAGCACTTCCGGTCACGTGACCGGATGACGTCACTTCCGGCGCAAAACCCGCAAACCCACACTACTGTTGGTATTGAAGACCAAGGTTCCTTCTGGGTTAAATCCCAGGTAATTTTGTCTTAATTCTAAAATAATTCAACTCAGCTGACTTTAATTTAAATTTTATTTTTTACATGTACCTAAAATCATATGTTTTAGTTTTTAAAAGTCAGATGTAAAATATTTGTTTATTTTTATTTATTTACTGTTCAATTCCATTCTTTCTCCTTTATTGCTTGAAAACGTTTGTATTATAAACGAAAATTCACAAAAAACTTATTTTTCATCATTTATATCTACCTGTTTTAATGTGTTAATCTATATATATATATATATATATATATATATGTGTGTGTGTGTGTGTGTGTGTGTGTGTGTGTGTGTGTGTGTGTGTGTGTGTGTGTGTGTGTGTCCGTGAATGCGATAACTTGAGTAAAAAACATCCGATTTCGATGAAATTTGGCTCAAATGTGTAAAATTACATTCCTGACTTTAAGTTCGAAAACCAGAAAAATCGGACCATGGAAAGGGGGGTTTATGGGGGTTTTAAGTTTTCCAAAAATCAGTTTTTTGCATTTTTCACCCTAAAAATTTAAAAAACTTAATTTTGGTTTTGACCATGTTATAGTGCTTAAAAAAACAAATACTATGGTATTTTGAATTATTAACCTAGGATAAGTGGTTGCGGAGAAAATCCAAAAAACCTACTCATAAAATCTCCTATATTAATCTTATGGGAAAAAGGTTTTTTGCTTTTCCTCAGTTTATTTTAATGTAAACTTCACATTTGCTTTTACCAATCTGTTCAGTTCAGCAAAAAAATCATTTTGGTGTTTAAATTGTGACTCTACGCCCAACCGTTGCAGAGATATTCAAAGTGCTAAATACAGTACGTTGTCCAATGTTATCCTTAAGGAGAATAAATAAAATTTTATATCTCGATTATTTATGAATGTATGTTGATAAAACTAGGTATGTGGCTTCACGTAGTTCTGGTATATTGATATTTACACAAAAAAATTTATTTTTTGTTGATTATTCCCGTAGCAGCAAACCTGCGTACTCAGCCCCCATGTTATTCTTCTGGAGAATAAGTAAAATGTAATGACTCCCTTAATTATGAACATAAATTAATAAAACTTGGTATGTAGCTTCACTTGGTTGAGTTATATTGATAATTATATAAAAACCCATTTTTTGGTTCCTTGTTGCAGCAAACCTGCTTACTCAGCCCCCATGATATTCTTATGGAGAATACCTAAAATGTTATATAGCGCTTATTCATGATTGAATATTGATGAAACTTGGTATGTGACTTCGCCTAGTTAAATTCTATATATATTTGCATAATAACCAATCGTTTGTTTCAGCAAACCTACGTACTCATTACCAGTGTTATTCTTATAGAGAATAATTAAAAATCACTTATATTTGAATATATTTGTATGAAACTTGGTATGTGGCTTTATGTGGTATTAAGACATATGTTATGCATTGGAAATTCACTGAGTACGCAGGTTTGCTGCGACGGGGGTATTTTATATTTATTATACTGTAAACTCAAACGTGTAGAGGAGTACTACCTGCGTCAAGATAACTACAATGTGAACAGGAACAAACTTTATGCCTAGGGTAGGATACCGTAATTATGATTCAGCAGAACGAAATATTACTAGAGTTTTGCTAAGTAACATATTTTTAAGTTTAATTAGAAGCCTTTTATAGAAAATAGTTAACATTTTTGTATATATTGTCAATAATTACAAAAATGATACATATTCCTTTTAGCTAAAGTAGAAAATTAGCAAATCTATTTATTTTCCTAAAACTTAAAATCAATCGTACTGATTTTATTCAGATGATAAAAATCTACAATCTAGCAGTGATTTTGTAATACTAAGTAGTTTATTCTTATTAAGTTTTACTTCGCAACGTAAGGATGATATATAAGTAGCTATCTCAGATAAATCAGTAGCTAGTCAGTAAATCAATTCACAAGGTATTTTAAATATTAGTTAATTGTTGGTAAATCACGTAAGCTAGAACGTTTACAGTTGTTACTGTGCATGAAAAAAATCGTTGGCATTTTTTTACGAGTTTATTAAAACAACCAATTACAGTCTTACCAGGTGATAATACAGGGTGAATATAGGGTGAATCTAGTAGCAGTTAGAGCACAACGGGTTCGAACAACCAGTTTGTTCAGGTCGTGCCTCCAAACACCAAGCAGTCTCCAAGATACCAATTAAACGACACACACAATGTGCTGTTTCGTAACAATTGTACCGTTTAACACTGCCACATACAATAAAGGTCTGTTTTATTTATTTCTTCCAAAATGAGTGACAAAGATGTACATTTATTTCCCGCGAATCGTTCCTCCCCGCCAATCAGCCCATGATAACAGTAACGTGATTGATGGTGGGCCTAACAAGACCGCCCAATTTGACCGCCGCTGAGGCGGGCGGCAACAGGGGTCATTTCTCACCCTCGGTCAAATGGTCGGTTATGTCTCAAGACGGATTTAATACAGTATTTTCAATAATTTTAGTACAATTTACGTTATATACTTCGGCCTGAAATTGCGTTCAACAGGAAAATGATATTGGCCGGTGTAAGAAACTGTTATACTTATCTAGGATGGGTTTTGATACCGTATTAACTAATTTTTCGTGGACAGTTTTGAATAATTTTTGTCAAGTAGTAATTCGGTTTTCATTATTAACAGTATATGGTTTTCAACCGGGAAAAATGCATAACGATTGTTTAAACTTAGTTATGAGTTCAGTATTTATAATTGCATTATAGACTTTAATTTTTACCTTCTTTTTAACGTATTGGTTTTATACAATACAATATAAACAATTCATCATCGATATATCTAGCTTCTTGGAAAAGCATTTTACTCAAAAATATTACAAAGCTTTTGGATAGCTTGACAATCTGAGTTTCCCATCAGTTTCATAAATATATTTCTTATCCAACCATATTGTTTCTGACTTTCATTCAGTAAAACTGACAACAACCTACATCTTTTCAAATTCAATGACAATTAGTCAGTATGAGTAAAATATCAATTAAAGAAATACTCTAACTGTGGTCTTTTTAAGTTAAGGGGCTAATCAAATGCAAAACTTTCCAATTCGAGAAACCTTTACAGCAGTCGGAGATTTATGTATAAATTTAATTTTAATCTTAAATAAATATAATGGATTTTAATTATGTAGTTGACACAACCTATACACATAATAATAAAAAGCTTAGTAAAATTATTAAAGTAAAGACCAACAGCAACAACACATTAAATTATGTGACGCCTTCATCCAATAACAAGCTTCCCGTCAGCTTCGTCAACTCCCCAGTCGCTCCCACGACCAACACCTTCAGGGGCTCCCTTATCAACTTCCTAGTCCCTCCAGAATGAGCGTCTCTCACTGTACCATCACCAACACCTTCAGGGGCTCCCATGTCAACTCCCCAGTCACTCCACAAAGAGCGTCTCTCACTGTACCACCGCCAACACCTTCAGAGGCTTCCTTGTCAACTTCCCAGTCACTCCACAATGAGCGTCTCTCACTGTACCACCGCCAACACCTTCAGAGGCTTCCTTGTCAACTTCCCAGTCACTCCATAATGAGCGTCTCTCACTGTACCACCACCAACATCTTCAGGGGCTCCCTTGTCAACTCCCCAGTCACTCCATAATGAGCGTCTCTCACTGTACCACCGCCAACACCTTCAGAGGCTCCCTTGTCAACTCACTAGTCACTCCACAATGAGCGTCTCTCACTCTACCACCGCCAACACCTTCAGAGGCTCCCTTGTCAACTCACTAGTCACTCCACAATGAGCGTCACTCACTGCACCACCGCCAACACCTTCAGGGGCTCCCTTGTCAACTCCCTAGTCACTCCACAATGAGCGTCTCTCACTCTACCACCACCAACACCTTCAGAGGCTCCCTTGTCAACTCACTAGGCACTCCACAATGAGCGTCACTCACTGCACCACAGCCAACACCTTCAGGGGCTCCCTTGTCAACTCCCTAGTGACTCCACAATGAGCGTCTCTCATTGCACCACCTCAAACACCTTCAGGGGCTCTCTTGTCAACTCCCTAGTCACCACAATGAGAGTCTCTCACTGTACCACCACCAACATCTTCAGGGGCTCCCTGTCAACTCCCCAGTCACTCCACAATGAGCGTCTCTCACTGCACCACCGCCAACACCTTCAGGGGCTCCCTTGTCAATTCCCCAGTCACTCCACAATGAGCGTCTCTCACTGCACCACCGCCAACACCTTCAGGGGCTCCCTTGTCAATTCCCCAGTCACTCCACAATGAGCGTCTCTCACTGCACCACCGCCAACACCTTCAGGGGCTCCCTTGTCAACTCCCTAGTCACTCCACAATGAGCGTCTCTCACCCTACCACCACCAACACCTTCAGAGGCTCCCTTGTCAACTCACTAGTCACTCCACAATGAGCGTCTCTCACTGTACCACCACCAACATCTTCAGGGGCTCCCTTGTCAACTCCCCAGTCACTCCACAATGAGCGTCTCTCACTGCACCACCGCCAACACCTTCAGGGGCTCCCTTGTCAATTCCCCAGTCACTCCACAATGAGCGTCTCTCACTGCACCACCGCCAACATCTTCAGGGGCTCCCTTGTCAACTCCCCAGTCACTCCACAATGAGCGTCTCTCACTGTACCACCACCAACATCTTCAGCGGCTCCCTTGTCAACTCCCCAGTCACTCCACGATGAGCGTCTCTCACTGCACCACCACCAACACCTTCAGGGGCTCATTAGTGGATCTCGTTCACACTACCAACTGACGTTCAGTCATGGATAAAACTGGTTAATTGTAAACCGCTTTGTTTTTGTCACATGTTTTTGTTTTTGTTTCATTTATATTTTTAAAATGCCTTCTTTATTTTTGTTTATAGGTAATAGTAAATTTGTATAGTTGTCTTAAAAGTTTTTTATAGAAATATTTACTGTTTACTTTAATATTTATCATGGAATATTTTTTAATTATGTTTACTGATGACATTTTTATTTACTTAGATGGTAGCCAATTGATAGTAGTCAAAGCACTTATAGTTCTTTTACTTAAACAGCTAAAGAATAAAGAGAACCAAATGAAAAGTATGCTTTATGTTGTATACTTAATTAAAAACCAAACTAAGTAATAATAAATCTCTTCAGAAGTTGTATCACTATTAAATAAATATTCTGTACGATTTCGTTGGACCAAACATATTTGTTTATAATATTTAATTATGTAGAAATTTATTTCTAGATTTTACTTTTAGACTTATAGTAGATTCTGAACTATATACTACTTTATAGCCTCCTAGCAGGTTTGATCCTCGAACAGCAAGTCACAGGGATGAATCTTTAGAGAAGAGTTGGTGAAAAAGGATTTGAAAAAAATTAACTGATCTATGGTAGATGATGAAGTAATTGGAAAGGGGATCGACCTTTGATAAAATAAGTCCTTATATGAAGCAGTGAAACTTTAATAAAGAATGGCCAGTCAAAAGAGGACTTCTACAAGCTAGAAAAAGGGCTCAAAGGAAGGTAAAGTTACCGAGATTTGCAAAAGATTATGTTGGATACTATTTTTAGTATAATCTCCCTCGTTTGACTCTATACTTCAAAAGAGCTCTTTCGTAATGGTTAGAGCTAAAGTAAAATTTGGACTTGTGGACATGCAGTTGAAATTCTATAATACAAAATATATTACTTTGCTTTTAATTTTTGTTTAAGAGATGAATACTTGGTGAGATTCCCAATGTAGAATTTAACTTTTAATACATGTTTTAGTGTGTCTTCAAAACACAGTAGCGAACTACATTTTCCCTGATTATTACTTTTAATGCCATACAAATTTGTGGTTGGCATCGTGCAACAAATACGTTAGTAAGTGAATACATTGACATTTTTCATTTATCTCCGTTTAACTTTTGAAAAGAAAAAAAAACAGTCCTTAAGCTTTAAAATTTTTTTTCATATTTGGGAAACATTAACATTTTAGATTTGGACTGCTCTATTATGTTCTATTTCAAAGAGACGTAGCAAGAAAAAAATATGCAAGACAAATAATATGCAAGAAACCCAACATTTAATAACAGTTGTTAACTAGTTAAACAGGTCTGAATTCCGGAAATGAGAGAGGCGAGTTTCTCGACTTATTCGTTGCACACCTTCCCAACTGCACTGATTTATTTGCCTTTTCCTCTCTCTAAATTGTGTTTATACACTTTATAGACTTTATATTATTTTATTTTAACTTATAGTTATTTTAAACTAAACTAACTAAATGTATTAATGTGAAAAATGAAGATTACAAAATTTAGCTTTACATATATTTTTGATACGCCAATTAAAAAACAATTACTAACCCTTATGTTTTTTGTGGTGTCTATGAACCAATATAATTTTGAAAGTTTATGTATTGCTATAATTTCAAAGATTATCTTTAAATATACCAAAATACTTGTCCTAACAGAATTACAACCAAAATTTAATACACTGCAGTCAAGATGGTATCATTAATTAAGGTTTAAATTTAATCGATACTAATTCTTTAATTAATAATAACCACAATTTTGAAAATTATTCACGTTTATTTTCTAAATAACTTTAAAGATCGTGTTTTTTAAAGAATTTTAACTAAATAAAATTAAGAGAACTAGAATGTAAAACTAGTGAAGATAATGAGCAATATTAAAAATAATAGCATGTGTTGTTTTAAAACTCTTTACATTAAACACTCTAAACTATACCACCAAACACTTTCCTGAACATAAAAATAATGTAATTTGAGACGGTATCACCCTCAGGACTGGTGTGTTGTGCTGGCATTAGGAAAAATAGAAAACCCAATACTAAATGATAAATGTTTGAAAACACTCAAATGTATTGGAAAGAATGTGTATTCATTTTTTTCTTTGTTTCAATCAATTTTAGAGATTTGTAGCCTGACAATAAAAAGGAAAAGTATAGTGTAAATATGATCTGTTATGAACTATATTACTTCCAATTAAGCTAGGATTAAATATAATTGCTTGAAGGGAATTATTGTTTCCACCCAATTACTAAAATATTATGGTTTAGGAAAGAAACTTTATTGATCCAAACATTTCATTTTAAGTATCAGTTTAACATGGGACAAAATCTTCTAAATGTAGTTGCTACTTAAAAAAAATACATAAAACAATGTTTAATCCATGTTTACAGCGGATATAAACAACTCTGTGTCTGAGACAGACAACTGCACTGTTGTAGACACGACACTTGGAATGTCTTCTACAAGATTTACTGACATTGGGTTACAGCAAGTCCAATACACAGTTCTAGTGTTCCAGCTACTGACATTGTTCTTGGAATTATCACCCATTGTTATTATGCTTAGCTGAAAACATATTTGTTCTCTTATAACGCAATGAAACACGAAATTCTGTTTTTTATTTATTATGTTGTTCAATTTGAATCGTAATTTGAGGGAACTTCTTAGAGGGAAAATGCTTTTAGTAGAATAATTATTATAAGTTAAAAGTAGGTTTTGGTGAAAAAATAAGTATAAATCTCTGTTAAACTAATGTGTTAAAAATAAACACATGTCCACATAAATAAGAAAGATATCGCAGACTATTTTACAGAATAATTTCCTGAAATGTCTGTTAAATAAATAACGTAGAAGCAATGAGGGTCATTATACTTGACCAACTTTTGTGTAACTTTGAAAATAACAGTGCTCTCTTAAATACGAATCTCGGTCTTTCTTTCCCATCCACCTTAGAACTGCTTACAATACAGAAACCGAAATATGTTACATATATTATTTTTGTTCGTTTTATTTATTTTTTATTTAGATTTATTTGGACCAATTACAGTAATTATTTTCCTTATTTTCCTTCATATTGTTATGAAAAGTTTACTAAATAGTTTTTTAATAATTTGATATTCACCCTCAGCTAATATTTTAAAAAATTGTGAAGTGTATTGGTTTCGCAATTATAATTTAACAACAATGTTTTTGAAACGAAACATAACAATACAAATACTTTGAAATTTGAATAAGCCATTAATATAATGAAAATAAAACAAGTTGTCATGATGCTCGAATCAGAGCAAGTTTGTACCCAACAAAATATCCTATACTCTAATATGAGTAAGGTTTGCTTGCTTGCTTGCTTGCTTGCTTGCGTGCTTGCTTGCGACACGGATCTCAAAAACGGCTCCAACGATTTCCTTCAAATGTTCGAAATAACTAATTTCTGGGATAAAAATTAGTTCTAGACAGGCCTCAACCCTAGGAAAACTCAAATAATGTAAAAAACTAAAATGAAAAGTTAAAAAAATTAACATTGGGCTTATGGAGTTTCAAATCAAAACAAAAGAATTGTAACAGCTGTTCATAATCAACCAGGGAACTGTCAAAGTAATACTCATGTTGTTTATGAGTATTACCATGTGGTTTCCTGAGAGCAGAGATTAAAAGATTTGAGTTAAGATTACATATATATAGAGTAGTAAAATAAATCAAAGGGACATTCTTTCTTTAAAAGACATGTTTTTGGTGGGGTCGATGTATTTAGAAATAAATTATTGGGCACTACCCACCTCCAGGATTTCTAAACAAAGGGACATTGAGCTATAAATATCAACTGGAGTGACCTTAAACATGTAGAAAACAGGCAAATGAGTTATACAAATCTGATTATCAGTAGGGGGAAGTGGTGAAATATACTCCAAGTCATCTAAGAAAACTGACTGGCCTTCCCCGAGCAAAGCTCGGCCCCCCAGGTACTTACTTCATAAAAAAACACCATAAAACATCTGATATTAAAACGGATGATAACAACGTACTTTTATCACCACGTAGTTTAGACTTCCACCGTCAGATAGCGCCACTGTTGCAAAAATTCATCCCTTTCCTGTACTTAAGTGATGCCCTTTCTTAAAACTCTGAGACGTATTGGCAAATCTTCGTAAAATACATTTACCTAAAGACACGTAAAATATTTAAATCCGTCCAGTCGTTATCGAGTTATGAGTGTCAAGAAAAATCCCTAGCGTATTAATACGTAGTTCTAATGCATAGTTTATTTTGCTATTTAAAATGTCAATAACGCTTTCTATTCTTTGGAGTATTAAATAACAGTTTAAAATAAATATTGTGGTTACTGTTTTTTTTTATGTTATAAAATATATGCGCATATATCTTATTGCGAGAAAATTTTTCTTTCAAGAACAAATCCAATACAACTTTCTAAAACTGTTGTAGAAAAATAGCATTGCCCTAAAGATTTGTTTTTACAAATTTAAATTCTAAGTTTGAGCTTTTTTAATAAGATTGTCAACACTGTTCGGATTTTTAGTAGGATAACACGCACTATGCATTCAATTCTAGTATCTTGGTATAAATCTTTAGGTATATTTCAAAACAGCGTAGATTTATTATTTGTTTCATTGTTTTCATATAAAAAATTGAATAAGTATTCAAACGTAGTTATTTAAACTGTATCTAATGTATGAAAAAAAACACAAAAGAAAAACTGAAAGCCTATAAAGAATACTCATTGTTACATGTGAGGGGGAACAGTAACATGGCAGATTGAGAAGTTAAGCAAATAATGCTTTCTGTTCAAGCTTCAATTTGTATACAACTGCAAGCCTGTGACACTGAGTCTAACTGCTAATTATCTGGTTAATCCCATTCTGTTATATAAATCTATAAAAGGCAAAGCCCTCACTGACTCACTCATCAGGAATTTGTCATACTTTTTATTTACCTTGACTGTTGACATTTTTACACTGATTCTTCTGCCATAAAATAGGAAAACTAAATGCTTTTTAACATGATCTAACCTTAGGGCCCCGCCATACACCGAAAAAGTTACCATGTTTTCCTTTTGGACATTCTCTTTTGTTTGAGCTAATGAAAATACAAACAGCTGATCTTGATTCGTAGTAGTTCCACGGGCTAACCACAGAATGCAGTCACACACAACTGTCACAGTTTCTATCAATATTTTACGGTAACAGCTAGTAGATTTATAAAATAAGTAATAACTAATTAAGGGTTAAAAAATTTGTATACCAATTAAAAAACATTATAAAGTAAAAAGTTCACACAACGTAGTCTAATTTCATTCAAAATAAACATAAAACGCGGGCCAAACTTTATTTTTCATCATATAAGCCCATCACCATAGGACTACACTCGATTCACTGTTATTATAAATACAAATATAAAACAATACTTTTTGTTCGGGTTGGTTATAAACAACTGGAGCTTATAAAATCGAGATTTTATAGCAGACGTTGACGGTTATAACACTCTATCCCTGGGTAAGGTATCAAACATGAATCAGCCAGCTGGACCGACTGTTACGGTTTTTATTTAGTAAAGTGGTAAACGTTTATGTGAGCAAACTGGATAAGTTACGACTTGCTATGTCCATACACACTTAACTACCTTCCAACATGGAAGTTTTTTGAACTCGTTTTGGGAATACATGTAAAGAATGAACAACGGAATAAATAACAACACCTTTCTCAACAAGAAACGCATTTTGGAGCAATAGGGTTTTTATCACTGTTTTACTACTAATAGATCAAAATTAACTAAAGTAAAAAATCTTTACACATGTTTTGTTACAGGAAAATATTTTACAGCTCTCAATATATTTTAAAACTATCACTCACTGTTTTTTATTTATTATTTCATGCATCACGAAGATAAACAAATGGTTGACAACTTGATTCAATTAGGTTATCTTCATAAAATTAAAGTGAGTTGTTATTAAGATGAAACTGTCCCATAGGGCCTTCGTGTTTCACACACTTCGTAAGGGAAAATTCAACTGCCTGAGTTTATATTAGAACATATTTCATATAAAGAAGAGGATTTTTCTTCCAGCTGTAAACAATCCCAGATGGAGGTCAAAGAACTTTGCAGTATATTTGCATTCACAAAATAAAATTGCAGTTACTTTTCGAAATACTCTATTGTGTGAACTTTACAAAAACGCCTACTATTAGCTGGGATATTTTCATTTTTAAAGTTAAACATATCCAAAATCAAATAATAAGCAAAGCTAAGGTTTACCAATAAGATATATAAAACTATTTACTTACTGGCCATTATACATTTTTAAATAACTGGAAATACATAATTTCTAACAAATAGTCACAGATAAATAAATACAAAAATAATTTTAATATGGACCATTTACTGTTAAAATAAGATAAAATGAAGGACGGTAAATTGCTATAACTTATTAGTTGCTCCCCCAAACACCGCTGATTTACTATCACTTATCCATTTCTTCGTTAAATTGTGCTTTCAACTCCAAAATATCTTTTACCCGTTTTCCTGTATGGCGGTAAGAAATTTTTCCCTCAAATGTTTCAATGTAAAAATCTCCTTTTTCTAATACTGTAGCTAAACGTTTAAATATTAACCCACTTGTTTCGATATAGGCTTACATTGATAAACACGTTAGATGTTAACAGATTTGTGTATCATTAGTTATAGATAAGATAACAAATCTCCCATATGCAGAAAGTTTTCAAAAACTATTTTTTTATATTCGTATTAAAGAATAACGACTTCGTGAGAGAAATGAATTTCCGCGTTCACATCATTAAAACACCTAATGAAGGGTTTAAACCAATGCTGGTAAAATGTTTTTGGAAAATTTAAAAATGTAATTTTTTGGCTGTTCTGATGCTCCTGGTTACACTTAAATTATTAGGATGGCAATATTGTAAATTTAAGGTAAGGAGGAGGTAGAGTCAGGATAAAAAGTTGGTATAGTGGTATGGGGCGTGATAAACTACATCAATATATGAAAAACAGCCTTTTGCTGTGTAAAATCCCCATAAGAAAACGTACTGTGTTAAAACAATTAAAATTGTCTTTAATAACTCGGTAAATATTTGTGCCATAATGATTGAGAGAGGGCTTAAAACTTTCGCTTTACTAATCTTCATCTTCTTACTTGCATTAATTTGACATTCGGGGCTTTTCTAACCCTTTTTGGTTCGAAAACTCAAAATTGAAAAATTAAAATCCCCATAAAAGAGGGTTAGAGTTGTCCAATTGTTTTGTCCAACAAACTTGTCCAACTGTTTTGAGAAGGGAAGTTTCCCACCAAATTTCAAGTAAATCGAGCAAAAAATGTGGCCGCTAGACTGTGAACACACACACATATATATTTAATGTTGTTATCGACCCCTCAATACGTGTACAGGGTGTCACGTTAGGAACTTCTATGGTGGACCCGAGCTTATGTTTCACAGTGCGGGTCGTGCTAATAGTTCACTTTTCCTTTGGAAATTCACTAATAACTTTGTTAACAATTACTATACGTATCTTTACTTTGGACATCGAAGCAATTAAACCAATTGCGTCAATAGTTATAACGTGTTTTAATAATCATTTCAGTATGGATCAGCCATATGGGTCGACTATTACAAAGTTTTACGTCATCAGGCCTGTACGTTTTATGAGCTCAAGCTGTGTTGTGTAACGACAAATGATGCCCACAAAAACTCTTGTCTGATAATATGGTATTTGAGAGGGAGGGGAAAATTCCACTGACACAAAATACAAATGATTCGCCTTATACATTTAATACACCTTTGTAAGATTGAATGAGGTTTTATCTAAGTATGAAATCAAAATTTAAATTTGTCAAAAACGAAATATCCAATCAATGTAAAGTGTGTTATGGTATTATCATTGTGTGCTGTGTCTAATCTTTTAATTTTTAATCTGTGGCTTTAAAAATATGCAATACTAGCTGTTTCCGCAGGCTTCGCCCCGCAAATAATCTTAATATATGCAAACTGACAGTTGTGTGTGCTGCATTGTGTGATTATCCCGTGGAATTACTACGAATCAAGATCAGCTGTTTGTATTTTCAGCAGCATAAACTTAAAGTGAATGTCTATAAGAATAACACAGGATTGGTACTTTGACTGCCCGCGGGGTGGACTCTATGGGAATTTCTTAAAACCCTTTCTTAGTGAGCACCTAGGACCAAGAGAAAGGTATCTTCCAAATTTCATTGCAATCCGTTGTGTGGTTTTTGAGATTTTGTGATGAATTAGTCAGTGAGTCAGTCAGTGGTATTTGGATTTTACATATTAAGATTATAAGATTTTAAATTTTGAATGTATAATCTTATAAAATTTAAAATTAAATATGTTTAGGTTAGTACCAGTGCCATTTGTATTCGTTTATGCTGCTTCAGTGCCTCAGGAACAGACACATTCCTCAACTACTGAAAATATGTAGTAGATTATGCCATTCTTATATTGTCCATGAACTACTATTTATGCCAAAATATATATATTAATATTGACTTAAAAAAACAACACTAAACAAATGTAAGGCCATCGCATCAGGAACAATTGAACTTACTACTAGCTTTACATTTTATTCAGTAATCTTCTTAATTTATGTAATTGTAATTTTTCGAAACAAACTTGCAACATATAATCATCATATAGTCCCTACTTTTGTATAATTAAAAATTTGGAAATAACTTAAAAAAACGACAGGTAACAAAATTATCGTATTTTTTATGCCAAAATAATCTATTTTTTAATCCTCTTCACGAAATCCTTATTCAACCATAATTATTTTCCAAACTACATTATTATTCTTTATTTATTGATAGCAATTGAGAGTATTATTATCAAGCAAAACTACTAGTTGGTAAATATGATTAATGTTTTCCTTACAATGATTTAAATGAAAAAGTATAGGAGCTTTTAACTTTTTCTTGTCACAAAAATGGATCGCAGCAAGTGCAGCGGTCAGGAAAGTCGGGCCCAAGTTTCACGGCTAAGTGACCACCTGTTCCGGAACGCCGAAACCAAAACATGACAAGTCCATTAATCACGTGACTGTTTGCCCCCCCACCTCCCTCTATAACTACTTCATCAATCAAACTTCTGGTGTTGAGAGTAAGTGAGAGTCACGTAACTAAGACATTTCTGTGTAAACAAGTTTCCATTAGAAAAAACCGTACAATAAAATTGCCTTAACCAAACGTCGCGTTAGTGCGACATTACTTTGAAGGTATATACTTATTTTGACAGGGTAAATATGAAATACAACCAGCACATTTGATAATGCAAAACGGAACCGAGTAAATGCAATTCGGTAGGACCAGATAGTACTAATGGATCAGAGTATTAACTGATCTTCTAGTAAGTTGAGTTTGAAGTACCTATTCTGTAGTTGCTGGATGCCTTTGATAAGCAAAATATATTCCACTTCATAGTCACACATGGAGCACTTATTCAAGAACTATAATTTTCTAAAAAATGAGGTTAAGACTTCCAAAAACTGCAGTTCGTTTTACACCAAAACATTTGGTTTTTGATCACATAGGCTTCAAGTGATTGTGGAATTTTATGACAAATTGTTTTAAAAATAGGACACAGTATAGTATGAATTCTCTACCGTCCAATGCTTACACTTTCTACAAACACTAAGGTTTAGTACTATACATTATGATTTAGAACAGTGGTCTACACATTAAAACTATTATAAAACTACTGTAATACAGATACAAAATATGTTACATTGTACTCTATGTTAATACAGTAAAGTTGTTAGATAAACAAATCAAACATATCGAATTTTAAAGGTAAATATCTTACTCATATTCAAGACTAACAACAATGATAGATTGTTATTAATATACATTTGTTATTAGTATACATTTTAAATAGAAACAGTACCTGGGGATATGCTGTGCTCGGGGAAGGTCAGTAAGTATGTATAGGATGCTGTGGAGTGTTTTTGCCAACACATCCCCCTATTAACGAGCAGATTTGCATAGCTTATTCGCCTCTTTTCTTCATGTTTAAGGTCACTTCATTTGTTATTACACCTCAATGTCCCTTTCATTCATTTTAAAAATGACGTGGCAGTCTATTTGTA
This sequence comes from Allygus modestus, assembly GCA_963675035.1. Taxonomy (NCBI): domain Eukaryota; kingdom Metazoa; phylum Arthropoda; class Insecta; order Hemiptera; family Cicadellidae; genus Allygus; species Allygus modestus. The sequence goes on along the minus strand of OY776112.1, from coordinate 485,441,323 downwards.
ATCTTCATTCAATTGTTTTAGTTACTCCTCTATGGAAACCACATGTTAAACTATTTTTATTCGTTTTAAATATTATTTTATTTTTTCTGGAGTTGAGACCTATCTAGAACTTGTTCCTAACCCAGAAAGCAGTTATTTAACAAATTTTAATGAAATTGTGTGAGATGTATTTGAGATCGGAGAGAGAAGCAAACAAATAAACAACTAATATTTTTGTTTTAAGAAATTTAACTGTTTTCGAAAATTTATCGTTGTCTAAATTAGTTTATAGTTTAATTGAAAGCCATATCAGCTATTCAATAGTGCTTTGGGGTGTGACGAATAATTTTAATCTAAATCGCATTTTTATCCTACAAAAAAAGGGCAGTCAGATGAATCTGTAGGCTTAGGTCCAGAGACTCATGCAAATAGAAATTTTTAGAATTACAGATTTTAACGGTTCCCTCTCTATCCATATTTGAAACAATCTTATATGTCGTAAAACTCAATAACCTGATACAGCCCAACCAACACCATGATTTCACAAGAAACCGTAATTTAAATACATCTTTTCAACCTAGTATAAAACTGTTCGAGACTAAACCTAGCTATGCAGGTATTAATTTTATTCCATGCTGCTACAAGAAATTCAAGATATTAAAGACTTTAAAATTCAAGAAGAGACTGAAACAATATCTTCTAGAAAAGAGAGACTACACCCTTCCTAAATTATCAAGAGTTAAAATGTTTTCAGATCCTAACCAGGCACTACCTTCCACTTCCACCTAACCAAACACCTGATTGGACTAGGCTATCTTCGGCTGCGCGTCTGTTGTTATTGACGGGTCCCATGCCACTTGGTCCACGGGTCAGGCTGTGGAGGTAACAGGTAACATCAAATAAAGGATTTTTAGAACGTTTAATTAACTTAAGAATGTTTAAATTTGCTAATCGTTATTTTTTATTCTAAGTTTGAAAGAATAAAGAAAACTCAGCATTGTCGAAATATTAAAGTGCTATATTAATAAAGAGCGGGTACATTTTCCTATTATGCCGGACCTCAGTAACTTTCCTCACATGAGTTGGACACAATTTTAATTAGAATGCAGATGGAATTCAAGCAAACTCCGGGACAAATTATTAAAATATTTTCCTCCACATGAGCCAAACCCTGTAGTTTGATACACTTCAAACCAGTTAAATTTATAAAAATAAACTTAAAATTACAGCAAAGATTAGTAACAGGTATTGTTGTAGTTTATGAGCTTTATTTGTTAGTTATAACTGATATACAAATTGTATGTGCACTCGCATTACTTTGTTTTATAATTAAAATCAAATTTAGTTACAAAAATATAAATACAAACTGAGAAGGTTAAATATTTTACCAAAATCGTTTAAGGATAAAACAAACTTTATAGTATGTCTTAGTTTTTTGTGCGTGATACGTACTGTTTTTATCGCTGGTTTGATAAAAACACACATTCACACACATATTCATAAACACATTCACCACATAACCACATAACCACATTCATAAACATATTTAACTTTTGCGTGCACCCGTCTTCTTTATAAATATGCTAGCAAACATTTGAGTACTTTGCAGCATACATTGCCATAACATTGCTTTACAGGAAGGTTCAACCAACAGTTTATGTATAAATCTCTTTGAAGCGCTCAAGGGCCATTTTAACAGAATAACTTTAGTAAAACATCTAAAGCAACGTTTGTCTTGCAAAAAAGCCTAGATTCATCCAATAATTGTTTTGGGAGTTTGTTTATTGGTTAGTGAATGAAACTTGATATTACGCAAACTAATTATCTCACTAAATTGTAATATAATACACGTTTATAGGTTCAAAGTTATCAAGGACGTTATTATTTCAACACTTATTAAAACATTTTAAACTATCTTACATTTCTATGGTTCTAAATAACCGTCATATACTCGATGTAGGAAAGTGAAATATTATAATGCAACAGTATGATATTTTTATACACAAATACTTTTGTCAAGGAAATATTAGTATTTGTAATTTATGAAAGAAAGCTATTTTAGTATTCTAATTAAAAACCACATGTTTCCCAGTGGACCTGCCAGTCATTACTGAACGTGTGTTAGATTTATTGCACCAACATGATCGGTCAGTTGGATCGACTATCACGAGGTTTTATTCCATCAGGCGGTAGCGTTTAACGTCACCGGGCTGACATGTTACGACTGGTCATGTCCAACCCTTCACTGCGATTTACGGCTTAGACTATGAATGGCATTTAATACAAACTAGTTTTATTCATTTTCTGCTACAACGATGATTGTTCATTCAAATGTAATCTTCTCAATATAAACAACTTTGATCAATGCCTTGATATTATGCGAATTCATAATTTTTAATTTTAACTTTGTAATGATGGTGTGAAAATGTTAGTGATTTTATTAATTTGTGTAACCTATTTGAAATGTTAAAAACATTTTGGTAATTTGCTGTCTGAAAATTAACGTTGGTTATTGATTATTGAATTATCATAACTGTATCTAGAAAATCAGCCGTCAATAGTAAGGAATAGCTCCATTACAATAAACATTTAATAATTAAATTGAACAAATTCACATTGTAGACATTACTGTAATTTACTACGTGTTGAGTCAATTTACAATCTTTACGGATTTACATGGTAAGCAATTCACAGTTTGTTATAAAACGTAACTGAATTCATATTTTATCTGCACTGAGCAATAAACTGAAGCTTAAACATATTTTAATTTTAATATTGAGAATTATTTTAATACAGACAATTTCAAATAAAAATATAACATTTAAAAGTTGAACGTAAATATTTCATGACAATAACAAGCGCTCAGAGTTGTTATCGGATGTTGAATGGTAATGAGTCTTATCAGGGAAACCCACTGTTATTGACTGGCAGGGATCGATTTAAAATAATAGTTCAGAATTTTGGAATGAAACTTGTCTATAATTCAGTAGAATGGTTGTCGATATGTGACATTTACAAACTCATTTTACTGAGTTTAATTATAATAAATTAGAATTATGGTGGGACTATATTTAATAATTATATATAAAACGTAATAGATCATTAAAAAATACTTTCTACATCTATATTCTACTTATATAGATGTATTCTACTTTTAAAGCTAGACGGGGTCACTCAACCACTGATTTACTGATATAAACTATGAGGCACTTCCCGTAATCTAAGCCCCATCGACCTCATACTTGAATTAAAGCTCTTGACGAGAACCTGCCAGGAAAATTGCCAAAAGTTAAAATGTTTGAGTTTTTGAGGCATTTTAAGGCGGGTAAAATTTCACTTATTCAAATTTTACACGTTGAGCGCGTTTTGTACGGAAACGGTAATATATGGCAAAAAATGTTAAATACAAAAATTGTAGAATATGTAATTTCCAACTAACGATCATTCATCAGATTTAAGATACGATCATCTGTTTAGCCGCTATTCATTGGGGAAGGAGTAGTTTTGAGTATTTTGGCCCATTTAAATGTGCACAATTTTGGGAAGCTGTTTAATGAAAGCACACTATCTTCGGCTAACACCACATGATTGTATCAGCTGATTTAAATAAACCGCCCGTTTAGGCGATACTAATTTGCTCACATATTAATAAACAAAGTGAGCACATTATCGTCTACACGGGAGGTTTAATATAGCGAATATCGTTTGTTACGACATTGGAAAATGTAATCAACCGATTGTTTCTTCTATCGAATGAATTGAGCTCAGTAGCCCAGTGGATATGATGTCAGATGATTCAAGACCATGTGGTCACATGTTTTTGAATCCTACTTTTGATGCTTACTTTTTGAGGTCAGCAATTTCTGTTTAATTTGACTTTATTTTGTTTTACAAATTCATTTATTTGCAATTATGTTGGTGCAATAAATCTAATACACGTGCAGTAATGACTTGCAATTCTTCTGGGAAACATGTGGTTTTTAATTAGAATACTACAATAGCTTTCTTTCATAAATTACAAATACTAATATTTCCTTGACAAAAGTATTTGTGTATGAAAATATCATACTGTTGCAACGAGCAGCCACCATACAGCACTCTGCGGAGTTAGGTTAGCTTAGGTTACTATAATTTTGTCGTGAACTGCAGTCCAATTTGTTGTTATTTTTTACACGTAAATAAATTTGTATAACTCCAATTTAACATTGTAACCACAACTTTTTATTTTACTTATCTTTTTGACTTTGAATTGAGTGAGAACTTTATTTTTACCTTTTATACACCTCGAAACAACTATCGAAGTCGAGAGTTCATTCGCTAAAACGACCAACCAGCCGGTTGGTTTCAATATGGACCGCCTGTAATGATGTGCTCGCCAAAGGTCACTGTTGTGTAGTTTTACTTTGGTTAATGAGCTACCTACAATAGTTGAGTTTGATTTAAACATGAGTTGACTGAGGAATGCAAGTGAGCGAAGCGAACTCCGAAAGCGGGTTTGGGGCGAAGCCCAACGGCGATAAGCCTAGTATAATATAGACGTAAAAACATATACGAAAATACTACAAGTAAATATTATAAATAAAATAATATATAAATATTTTTATTTTAAGGATTAAGTTATTTTTAATATGCTCCGAGCCCAAGGAATGTTTTAGTCAACTGATAGTCAAGTTGCAGCCAGTAGTGTTCGCAAGTTAGTCCGTTACCAAGTGCCACTTCCTTGTCAGCAGCTAACGCCAGTTAGAGTCTGAACTTAATTAATTGAACATCCGCAGACGTGGTCCTATTAATATTTCGAAATCCTCCAAACTTAGGAAGTATTATAAGATAGCCTACTATAATATGATACAACAATTATTTGCAACTAAAAATAATTATAAAAACAGGAATACCAATTGTATGGATTTTTTATGAATTTCAAAATTCATCATCTCATGAATGCAAAATTCATCATCTCATGAATCGAATAATTATGTTTTATTGAATACAGCAATTTGCTTCCCCCACATTTATCATAATCTGTATCTCTAACAGTTTTAAAGATCTGAATAGCGAGTACAATAAAATGAATGCACTTTGTAGCGTATGTAGAGTATGTAAGTATATAAGTATGTAATGTATGAGTAAGTATGTATGAAAAGAAACTGTTTAGCAGTTTATATAAGAAGTATTTTTTATTTGTAATATTTTTCAGTAAGATTAAAATTTGGAACCTAAATTATCATTATTATGTTACATAAATTATCATGTAGCTTGTTTTGAGTTGTTTTATTTATGTATTTACATACTAGAAAAGGCATCAGTTTTATGATCATTCATTCTCTTATGCCAATAATGGGTGTTCACTTAGGACATTAGAATCCTTTAGGTCTTCAGTAGATTTTGCATCATCAGGTAAAATGTTAGTAGTGGTGAATTACCGGTTTAACATCACTTCCGGCGCTTTTTTCCCATGTTATTCTTATGGGGATCAGTTTTTGCACCGACGCCCGATCCTACCCTACACAAATTTTCTTTTTGGCCCCTGCCTTATTTTCCCCCATTTAAAATTTGCATTAATTTTAATACATCCTTTGCAGAAATCCACCAGTTCAAAAATAACTCCACACTAAATAAACAACACATGTAAACAACTTAGAAGTTATTGTGTAGTAGTGGAGAAACCACAAAGAGGCATCACTTCCGGCGCTTTTTCCCCATGTTATTCTTATGGGGAGCCGTTTTTGCGCCGACGCCAGCTCCCGCCCTACACAAGTTTCCTTGTTAGCCTATACTATTGTCCAACCCTTGCCTATATTAAATATATTTTCCCAATCCCCATCCCTCCTCTATATTTTTTAAAATTAATTTTCAAATTCAGGCTAAAAAACTATCTTTGGTGTTTATGGTCCGATTTGTCTGCAATTTGGATATGTTATTGTCCTAGGCAAGTGTTTTAATAAATTCCACTTACATTTCCCAAATTCACTATAACGGTCAAATTAAAAAATATTTTTTGAAAAATACTATAGTGCCAATTGCCACCTTCTTTATTAACTGTCCGATTTGTCTTCAATTTGGATATGTTATTGTCCTAGGCAAGTGGTTTAATAAATTCCACTTACATATCCCAAATTCACTATTACAGTCAAATTAAAAATTATTTTTGAAAAATACTGCCAACTGCCAACTTCTTTATTAAATGTCCGATTTGTCTGCAATTTGGATATGTTATTGTCCTAGGCAAGTGTTTTAATAAATTTCACTTACATATCCCAAATTCACCATCACGGTCAAATTAAAAAATATTTTTGAAAAATACTGCCAATTGCCGCCTTCTTTATTAACTGTCCGATTTGTTTAAAACTTGGATATGTTATTGTCGTAGGCAAGTGTTTTAATAAATTACACTTACATATCCCAAATTCACTATTACGGTCAAATTAAAAAATATTTTTGAAAAATACAGCCAATTGCCAACTTCTTTATTTACTGTCCGATTTGTCTGCAATTTGGATATGTTATTGTCGTAGGCTAGTGTATATGCACCATCCACATTTTACAAATATTACGGTCAAATTAAAAAATATTTTTGAAAAATACTGCCAATTGTCAACTTCTTTATTTACTGTCTGATTTGTTTAAAATTTGGATATGTTATTGTCCTAGGCAAGTGTTTTAATAAATTCCACTTACATTTCCCAAATTCACTATTACAGTCAAATTAAAAATTATTTTTGAAAAATACTGCCAATTGCCAACTTCTTTATTAAATGTCCGATTTGTCTGCAATTTGGATATGTTATTGTCCTAGGCAAGTGTTTTAATAAATTTCACTTACATTTCCCAAATTCACTATAACGGTCAAATTAAAAAATATTTTTGAAAAATACTGCCAATTGCCAACTTCTTTATTTACTGTCCGATTTATTTAAAATTTGGATATGTTATTGTTGTAGGCTAGTGTATATGCACCATCCACATTTTACAAATATTACAGTCAAATTAAAAATTATTTTTGAAAAATACTACCAATTGCCAACTTCTTTATTAAATGTCCGATTTGTTTAAAATTTAGATATGTTATTGTTATAGGCTAGTGTATATGCACCATCCACATTTCCCAAATTCACTATTACAGTCAAATTAAAAAATATTTTTGAAAAATACCGCCAATTGCCAACTTCTTTATTTACTGTCCGATTTGTTTAAAATTTGGATATGTTATTGTTGTGGGCTAATGTATATGCACCATCCACATTTTACAAATATTGCGGTTAAATTTTTAAAAATTTGGAAAAATACTGCCAATTGGCAACTTCTTTATTTATGGTCTGATTTGTTTAAAATTTATTTCATTATTCTAGGCTAGTGTATATGTACCATCCACATTTGACAAATTAACTATAATGGTCAAATTTAAAAAATATTTTGAAAAATATACAATTTCAAACTTCTTTATTTTCGGATATGTTATAGCTCTTATATAGGTAACAAGACCACACTACCACACGTTCCATTACCCACTTGTCTTTTTTGTTTGTTTATTTTGCTGTAATCCCAAAACTGACTTTGCTGTTTATTGCCTACACTTTGGATATTGTCCTAAGCATTTATTTTTTGGATATGTTATAGCCCCCAACTATTATATCTAAAATTACAATATTATTTCCACCTATAATACAGTTGTTTGTTTTACCGCAACCTAAAAACTAATATTGGTATTTGTGTTTTTACAAAACTATATTTTGCAAATTACTACCAATAACTCCTTTATTTACTTTTCGACTTGTTATATCCCCTTATATCTAAATTTACCGTACATTTTTTCCCTTTTAGTGTTGTTTTGTCGTAACCAAACTTTGGATGCAATATATTACTGGCCATTGCATAAGTGCATTTCCAAATTCACCATTACGGTTGGATTAAGAAAAATAAATACAAGCTTATTATATACGCTAATAAGTAATATATATCCACAATTATGGTCAGAACAAATTTTGGATATGTTTTAAGCCAACAAAAAATAAATGTTTAAAACCCAAAACAACTAACCTTTCTTTGTGCTTGTTTGGAGTAGTCTTTATTTTATGGCTTAATTTTGTAGTTAAAATCAAACTTCCCACATTCTAGCTCCCTTTCCAGCCAGTGACACAAAGGTTACGAATATTTTCAAACAATATATCTTTTTCTACCCCTATGTTGGACTTGTTTAATAGCGCACCACATTCCAAATCCTCCAGTCTACTACATTCTTTAAATTTATCATTACCTTTAATATCTCTATGTCTTCTTGTCCATTGTTACGGAAACTTAGGTTTTCTATTTTTGGAATTGCCATAAAATGTTGCGGTTCCGTTAGTGTTAAAGCTTGCAAGTGGCTCGTTGGTAGGTAGATAAATAATGTCCATAAGACTGTAATAAATATCACTGCATTAACACGGAGGTGACGATTTCAGAAATGAAATATGAAACATATTGATCAGTCCAGCGACGATTCATTTTCCAAATAATCCGCAGATTAAAATCCACTCACTCAAACTATGTCTATCTGTAAATTAATGCATTTCAACGTAAATATTTGGGGTTATAAAATTGATAGCCACCTCTTTATGAAGACATTGCAGATATTTATTAATGAGATGACCGAGCTGCTTTCATTACAGTTTAAAATGAGCCTTTGCGGTACCGATAAAACAATGTGTTGGCTTATTCATGATGAGTTGTTGGCTTATTCATGATTGTTGGATTTTTATAAATCTATTTTGTGAGGGAAGACCTGTTCGAAGGAAAGCCATTAAAATTGAACTTAAAATCAAATGCAGACTTTGACAGGATAGAAGTTGAATTTTTGAGCGGTAAGGCTATGCTAAATAGCGGATTCTCTAAAGAAATGGTTATAAAAAAGTAGCTAAATTCTCCACGATGAATTAGAATATAACATTTATTTTGACGATACTTTTAGCGCTCTTTATTCTTAAACGTTAACTTCACTCTACCTCGGTCACTTTTGAGGTAAGACCTTACGTTGCTCTGATCTGTTCTATTGCACGATACTTGATATAAAATGTCTAACTTAACCTCTTATATATTTAATGATCAATCTGTTACTGTACTGTTTGACAGTGAAAATAATCCTTGGTTCAAAGGAAAGGATGTTGTTAAAATCCTGGGCTATCAAGATTCAAAACAGGCATTGCGGATAAATGTTGATGAAGAAGACAAGTGTAAGGCTATAAATATACTCTCTAAAGGGGGGTGTATCGATACACCCCCCCTTTAACTTCCAATATCAGTCTAACTTCATCAATGAATCTGGTTTGTATTCTCTTATTTTGCGCTCATTGAAACCAGAAGCTAAAGCATTCAAAAGATGGGTTACAAGTGAAGTCTTGCCTTCCATTAGAAAGTATGGAGTGTATAAAATCAAACATGAAAATAATCAGTTAAAAAATCAAAACTCTCAACTCTTGGCTGAAATTACAAGGTCTCTGGAAGACAACCAAAAGCTCACTCAAATTAACTCAGAATTTAAAACTAAAAACGACATATTGTGTAAAGAGAACCGGTCACTGAATGAGTTGTTGAGTTAAAGTTTTCTGTAAGATATTGGCACATTTCCTCTTTATTAAATATTCCAGCCAAATCTAGTGTTATATCGAAATCCATAAGATCTTGCAGTATCTTTGGAAGGTCTTCCAACAAATCCTTAATTTTAACATTTGCAAGCTCTATTTTATAGGGAATTGCTATAGGATCATCATACTTTTGTTTAATTTGGTCAATATCTTTCTTTATTATTTGTAACACACCCTCGCTTTGGGAGAATGGTAGTTTGGCCACAACACCATGTCGAGCTAAATATTTTAAATATTCCTCATAAGTAGCTATTAAACGAGCCACATATTTCCTTCTTAACTTTAAATTTATTTCGAACGTCCCCATCACAATCCGCAACATTGGTTATCTTAACTAACATTATGTTATCACAAAACGCATCCGTTATAGATGTTATTTAATTTTGGTTCACCCTCGCAATAGTTTATATTACCTATGTCTGTAAGAAGGTTATTATTACGTAGATTTTCTAATAAAAACCATATACCAAATCTTTCGTTAGTAGGTTTAATACAATTCCCCAATAAATGGCTAACAGAGTACATTTCTTTTATACAAAAGTAGCGGAAACATGTAAACAGGACAGATTACACCATAGGCATATAGAGGTTGTAAATATATATTGTATATAAACACAGGCGAGCGGTAAGTGTAACATGTAAGTGGACACCCACATGCAAATATGGAATATCCACAAATTCGACTAAATAAGTTTATAGTCTCAATATAATTAACATATTAACATTAGTACCCAAATTGTCGAAATTCTATAATTCTATTCTTAGTCCTTGTATTAGGTTTTGTACTATTAAACCCTACATCCTGTGCAGCAGAGTAATATATGCATTTAATACAGATACGCACATTCTACAAGACCCATACATCTGTTGTATAAGCAGCAGAATAGACGTCTCATTGTGTTGTTGTAAAGTAAAACATAAATTGTGCTGGATACAACCGGCCAGATATTAGACAGGAAATGTGTTGGAAGTGTATTGCCAAAGACAAACACCACATAGTGCAGCATGTAATCAATCCATTACTATTTAGACAGTATTGGTACAACATCCGATATATTAGCCAAACCCACAATCAAACTTGGAAAACAAACAGTAAAAGATAAATATTATAGTAACAGAAATAGTAAGAGTATAAGGACATAGTAATATTTAAAGTTTATAAAACAACACAAATGCAGAGACACAATAACACACTCCAACACATTTGGACACACCCACAGATACTGGTTTACATCCATTTAACACAACTTTACACGTTCTGTCAACCGACACAAAAATAGTTTGTAAATTGTGTAAGAAATATATGTAATATAAACAAATTTAACACAATCATAACATTGTGGACAACAATGTTATGATTGTGTTAAATTTGTTTATATTACATATATTTCTTACACAATTTACAAACTATTTTTGTGTCGGTTGACAGAACGTGTAAAGTTGTGTTAAATGGATGTAAACCAGTATCTGTGGGTGTGTCCAAATGTGTTGGAGTGTGTTATTGTGTCTCTGCATTTGTGTTGTTTTATAAACTTTAAATATTACTATGTCCTTATACTCTTACTATTTCTGTTACTATAATATTTATCTTTTACTGTTTGTTTTCCAAGTTTGATTGTGGGTTTGGCTAATATATCGGATGTTGTACCAATGCTGTCTAAATAGTAATGGATTGATTACATGCTGCACTATGTGGTGTTTGTCTTTGGCAATACACTTCCAACACATTTCCTGTCTAATATCTGGCCGGTTGTATCCAGCACAATTTATGTTTTACTTTACAACAACACAATGAGACGTCTATTCTGCTGCTTATACAACAGATGTATGGGTCTTGTAGAATGTGCGTATCTGTATTAAATGCATATATTACTCTGCTGCACAGGATGTAGGGTTTAATAGTACAAAACCTAATACAAGGACTAAGAATAGAATTATAGAATTTCGACAATTTGGGTACTAATGTTAATATGTTAATTATATTGAGACTATAAACTTATTTAGTCGAATTTGTGGATATTCCATATTTGCATGTGGGTGTCCACTTACATGTTACACTTACCGCTCGCCTGTGTTTATATACAATATATATTTACAACCTCTATATGCCTATGGTGTAATCTGTCCTGTTTACATGTTTCCGCTACTTTTGTATAAAAGAAATGTACTCTGTTAGCCATTTATTGGGGAATTGTATTAAACCTACTAACGAAAGATTTGGTATATGGTTTTTATTAGAAAATCTACGTAATAATAACCTTCTTACAGACATAGGTAATATAAACTATTGCGAGGGTGAACCAAAATTAAATAACATCTATAACGGATGCGTTTTGTGATAACATAATGTTAGTTAAGATAACCAATGTTGCGGATTGTGATGGGGACGTTCGAAATAAATTTAAAGTTAAGAAGGAAATATGTGGCTCGTTTAATAGCTACTTATGAGGAATATTTAAAATATTTAGCTCGACATGGTGTTGTGGCCAAACTACCATTCTCCCAAAGCGAGGGTGTGTTACAAATAATAAAGAAAGATATTGACCAAATTAAACAAAAGTATGATGATCCTATAGCAATTCCCTATAAAATAGAGCTTGCAAATGTTAAAATTAAGGATTTGTTGGAAGACCTTCCAAAGATACTGCAAGATCTTATGGATTTCGATATAACACTAGATTTGGCTGGAATATTTAATAAAGAGGAAATGTGCCAATATCTTACAGAAAACTTTAACTCAACAACTCATTCAGTGACCGGTTCTCTTTACACAATATGTCGTTTTTAGTTTTAAATTCTGAGTTAATTTGAGTGAGCTTTTGGTTGTCTTCCAGAGACCTTGTAATTTCAGCCAAGAGTTGAGAGTTTTGATTTTTTAACTGATTATTTTCATGTTTGATTTTATACACTCCATACTTTCTAATGGAAGGCAAGACTTCACTTGTAACCCATCTTTTGAATGCTTTAGCTTCTGGTTTCAATGAGCGCAAAATAAGAGAATACAAACCAGATTCATTGATGAAGTTAGACTGATATTGGAAGTTAAAGGGGGGGTGTATCGATACACCCCCCTTTAGAGAGTATATTTATAGCCTTACACTTGTCTTCTTCATCAACATTTATCCGCAATGCCTGTTTTGAATCTTGATAGCCCAGGATTTTAACAACATCCTTTCCTTTGAACCAAGGATTATTTTCACTGTCAAACAGTACAGTAACAGATTGATCATTAAATATATAAGAGGTTAAGTTAGACATTTTATATCAAGTATCGTGCAATAGAACAGATCAGAGCAACGTAAGGTCTTACCTCAAAAGTGACCGAGGTAGAGTGAAGTTAACGTTTAAGAATAAAGAGCGCTAAAAGTATCGTCAAAATAAATGTTATATTCTAATTCATCGTGGAGAATTTAGCTACTTTTTTATAACCATTTCTTTAGAGAATCCGCTATTTAGCATAGCCTTACCGCTCAAAAATTCAACTTCTATCCTGTCAAAGTCTGCATTTGATTTTAAGTTCAATTTTAATGGCTTTCCTTCGAACAGGTCTTCCCTCACAAAATAGATTTATAAAAATCCAACAATCATGAATAAGCCAACAACTCATCATGAATAAGCCAACACATTGTTTTATCGGTACCGCAAAGGCTCATTTTAAACTGTAATGAAAGCAGCTCGGTCATCTCATTAATAAATATCTGCAATGTCTTCATAAAGAGGTGGCTATCAATTTTATAACCCCAAATATTTACGTTGAAATGCATTAATTTACAGATAGACATAGTTTGAGTGAGTGGATTTTAATCTGCGGATTATTTGGAAAATGAATCGTCGCTGGACTGATCAATATGTTTCATATTTCATTTCTGAAATCGTCACCTCCGTGTTAATGCAGTGATATTTATTACAGTCTTATGGACATTATTTATCTACCTACCAACGAGCCACTTGCAAGCTTTAACACTAACGGAACCGCAACATTTTATGGCAATTCCAAAAATAGAAAACCTAAGTTTCCGTAACAATGGACAAGAAGACATAGAGATATTAAAGGTAATGATAAATTTAAAGAATGTAGTAGACTGGAGGATTTGGAATGTGGTGCGCTATTAAACAAGTCCAACATAGGGGTAGAAAAAGATATATTGTTTGAAAATATTCGTAACCTTTGTGTCACTGGCTGGAAAGGGAGCTAGAATGTGGGAAGTTTGATTTTAACTACAAAATTAAGCCATAAAATAAAGACTACTCCAAACAAGCACAAAGAAAGGTTAGTTGTTTTGGGTTTTAAACATTTATTTTTTGTTGGCTTAAAACATATCCAAAATTTGTTCTGACCATAATTGTGGATATATATTACTTATTAGCGTATATAATAAGCTTGTATTTATTTTTTTTAATCCAACCGTAATGGTGAATTTGGAAATGCACTTATGCAATGGCCAGTAATATATTGCATCCAAAGTTTGGTTACGACAAAACAACACTAAAAGGGAAAAAATGTACGGTAAATTTAGATATAAGGGGATATAACAAGTCGAAAAGTAAATAAAGGAGTTATTGGTAGTAATTTGCAAAATATAGTTTTGTAAAAACACAAATACCAATATTAGTTTTTAGGTTGCGGTAAAACAAACAACTGTATTATAGGTGGAAATAATATTGTAATTTTAGATATAATAGTTGGGGGCTATAACATATCCAAAAAATAAATGCTTAGGACAATATCCAAAGTGTAGGCAATAAACAGCAAAGTCAGTTTTGGGATTACAGCAAAATAAACAAACAAAAAAGACAAGTGGGTAATGGAACGTGTGGTAGTGTGGTCTTGTTACCTATATAAGAGCTATAACATATCCGAAAATAAAGAAGTTTGAAATTGTATATTTTTCAAAATATTTTTTAAATTTGACCATTATAGTTAATTTGTCAAATGTGGATGGTACATATACACTAGCCTAGAATAATGAAATAAATTTTAAACAAATCAGACCATAAATAAAGAAGTTGCCAATTGGCAGTATTTTTCCAAATTTTTAAAAATTTAACCGCAATATTTGTAAAATGTGGATGGTGCATATACATTAGCCCACAACAATAACATATCCAAATTTTAAACAAATCGGACAGTAAATAAAGAAGTTGGCAATTGGCGGTATTTTTCAAAAATATTTTTTAATTTGACTGTAATAGTGAATTTGGGAAATGTGGATGGTGCATATACACTAGCCTATAACAATAACATATCTAAATTTTAAACAAATCGGACATTTAATAAAGAAGTTGGCAATTGGTAGTATTTTTCAAAAATAATTTTTAATTTGACTGTAATATTTGTAAAATGTGGATGGTGCATATACACTAGCCTACAACAATAACATATCCAAATTTTAAATAAATCGGACAGTAAATAAAGAAGTTGGCAATTGGCAGTATTTTTCAAAAATATTTTTTAATTTGACCGTTATAGTGAATTTGGGAAATGTAAGTGAAATTTATTAAAACACTTGCCTAGGACAATAACATATCCAAATTGCAGACAAATCGGACATTTAATAAAGAAGTTGGCAATTGGCAGTATTTTTCAAAAATAATTTTTAATTTGACTGTAATAGTGAATTTGGGAAATGTAAGTGGAATTTATTAAAACACTTGCCTAGGACAATAACATATCCAAATTTTAAACAAATCAGACAGTAAATAAAGAAGTTGACAATTGGCAGTATTTTTCAAAAATATTTTTTAATTTGACCGTAATATTTGTAAAATGTGGATGGTGCATATACACTAGCCTACGACAATAACATATCCAAATTGCAGACAAATCGGACAGTAAATAAAGAAGTTGGCAATTGGCTGTATTTTTCAAAAATATTTTTTAATTTGACCGTAATAGTGAATTTGGGATATGTAAGTGTAATTTATTAAAACACTTGCCTACGACAATAACATATCCAAGTTTTAAACAAATCGGACAGTTAATAAAGAAGGCGGCAATTGGCAGTATTTTTCAAAAATATTTTTTAATTTGACCGTGATGGTGAATTTGGGATATGTAAGTGAAATTTATTAAAACACTTGCCTAGGACAATAACATATCCAAATTGCAGACAAATCGGACATTTAATAAAGAAGTTGGCAGTTGGCAGTATTTTTCAAAAATAATTTTTAATTTGACTGTAATAGTGAATTTGGGATATGTAAGTGGAAATAATTAAACCACTTGCCTAGGACAATAACATATCCAAATTGAAGACAAATCGGACAGTTAATAAAGAAGGTGGCAATTGGCACTATAGTATTTTTCAAAAAATATTTTTTAATTTGACCGTTATAGTGAATTTGGGAAATGTAAGTGGAATTTATTAAAACACTTGCCTAGGACAATAACATATCCAAATTGCAGACAAATCGGACCATAAACACCAAAGATAGTTTTTTAGCCTGAATTTGAAAATTAATTTTAAAAAATATAGAGGAGGGATGGGGATTGGGAAAATATATTTAATATAGGCAAGGGTTGGACAATAGTATAGGCTAACAAGGAAACTTGTGTAGGGCGGGAGCTGGCGTCGGCGCAAAAACGGCTCCCCATAAGAATAACATGGGGAAAAAGCGCCGGAAGTGATGCCTCTTTGTGGTTTCTCCACTACTACACAATAACTTCTAAGTTGTTTACATGTGTTGTTTATTTAGTGTGGAGTTATTTTTGAACTGGTGGATTTCTGCAAAGGATGTATTAAAATTAATGCAAATTTTAAATGGGGGAAAATAAGGCAGGGGCCAAAAAGAAAATTTGTGTAGGGTAGGATCGGGCGTCGGTGCATAAACTGATCCCCATAAGAATAACATGGGAAAAAAGCGCCGGAAGTGATGTTAAACCGGTAATTCACCACTACTAATGTTGAAACCACTCATCACCATGACCATTATTTATCTTGGTTTATATCATAAATAGTTGAAACGCGATTATTAGTGGGTTTAGTGATCTGGATTGTCTCCTATCCAAAAATATTGTTATAACACTAAGACTGCATTAGAAACACTAAGCCAAAATATAATCAAAACATACATAAAAAACCATTAACATCAACGTTTAGTTAGTAAAAATAAAAAAATTGAAAAAACTGTTAACGAAAAAAGTTGTATTCTAGTATCTTTATATCTTTAAAAATGTATAGATATATGTTGAAAATTGTCAGTACAAATAAGAAGTAAACCTCAATTCTTTAAACAACAACAACATTGGTGACGAAGGTGGTGTACAGGGAGTGCGGGACTGTTTCATCTCTCAACACTGCTCGACGTCAACTATCCTCCTAGGAACTGTTCCACGCTGATACAAACTGGATCTTGTTTCCCTTGGATCTCCTTATTGGATAACACCTCGTGACGCTTTAAAGGTGAACTGAAATCTAAAATACGGTAACCTTTTTGTCTAGAGATTTTTGTAATTAAAAGTAGCTAAAATTAAATTATTTCTTGCGCAATTCTAGTACGGTGATATAATTAAAGTGTAAACAATTATATTGATATTATTTTTTACTAGGCACTTTTTGTTACAAATTCTGACTCACAGGTGTTTATGAAACGAACTTTCATGTTTTAATAGCGTAATGAAGCTTGATGGTGTTTTGGGGATTTAAAGAAAAATAAGAGCCTCTAATTTGAAACCCAATTAATTAATTAAACATTGGAATTATATGGAACATAATGTGTTTTCACCTCATTAATATGAAGTTGACTTTAGAAAATCTGTTATACAAAAGTTAGAACGTTTGAAGCTTTTATTTATTTTTTGGCAAAAATATTGTTTCAACAATTTTAATAATTTAATTGGTTTACAAGTTTATACTTTATTCTTTTATTTGTCACTTTGCAAATAAAATTAGATAACTCTATACAAATTGGTTATATTAGGCCCTATAATTTCCCTTAATTAAAATAAACAATTCAATACATGTGTTTTTTGTATATATTTAATTGTTTTTTTAAAGGAATTATCTAATCCTGTTTTAGGGGAAATAACTTATATTTTAACAGATAAAAGTTTACAGGCATAGTAAATGCCCGTCGAAATATCGTATCAAATGAGGCTAAATTAACCAATATTAACCAATAGAGGCTATTGTTCAAAGCACAAAGCGCCGTTAGCTGAGAACTGCAAGACATTATTTACTGCTAACAATGAAGTATAAATTATTGTAGCGTCATAAATGAAGGCATTGAACTATTTCCGTTGCTTTTTTTCTCAATGCATTTCACTTATATGGCTGGCTAAGATAGTTTTATTAGGCGTGCATTTATAATGCGACAATTTTATTGCAAGACGATTTATTTTTTTATTTCTGAAAGTTTCCGTTCACTTACAACTTAATTAATTGTTAGTGATGAGAAGGGTGAGAAAGGTTTCAAGTACTCTTCAGGATTTAATTTTACTACAAATAAAAAAGGCAGTGCACCATCAACACTTTCTATAAAGAAATTAAAGCGAATAAATATAACTTTTGGTATCAAAACTTCTCTTGCTTATCTTAAATATCCTTAGAAAAAGTGTCTGGGGTTTGAGGACTTTTTTTATTAGTAAAAATCGTTTCGAAGGGTTACTTGAAACCTTACTTGTCTGCCATAGTAAATTAATAATTTCGTCAGTGTATCCTACAGTAATAGGTTTCACTTTGCACATATTTAATAAGTCAAGGCTTTTTATATATTTGGATTATGATCCTTTTAGCCAACTAAGAAGTAACTATAATAGTTTTAAGTAAGATACCTCTTACTTATGTGCTCTAACTACAATCTTTCATTACACATAATTAATTCTTTATTTAGAGCTTGCACTATACTATAAAAAGTTTAAGTAAAAAATAGTTGAGATATCTATAACTAAAAGGAAATACAAGTTAGACATTTCGAAAAATATTAAAGGAAATTCAAATTTATGGTTTGAATAACACAAACAAACTGTTATTGCAGTTTTATGGAGAATAAATGGCCTTGCAGCGATGGACTCAGTTTTATTTGTTTGGGAAGTTTCTCTATTCATCGCTTGTTGTAACTTACTGTATTTCAAACAAATTTAAACCTTAACCAATTCATTTATCAATTGAATGTGTTTTAGATAATTCCCTACATAAAATTAAACATATATAAAAATATTATATATTCCTTATAAAGTTATAAACCAAAATAAAATATTTACATAACCGTTAAAAATTCCAATAGACTATAATAGTAACATGTACATGGTTAAATACCAGCATTTTATTGGGATTGTTATATGGATAATTCTCCGAAAAAAATTAAACTTACGTAAATCTGAAAATGAATTAGTTTTTTACTATTAATACTTAGATAAATATACTTATAGCGTTACAAATTTAACATTTTCAAATAACTTTGAAATAGAATATACAAAACAACTCCTTAATATTTTGTTAATTTTGTAATACAATATTTTGTAAAGACTCGTAAAAATAATTAATTACAATGTATTAAAATTTTATGATATAATATAAATTATAATTAGAATGAATATTACTGTTAAAGGGAAGCTTTATAAACCTTTATAACCGGTTAGAAAAATGTAATCTTGAGTATCTAAGAGAGACTGAAAAATCATAAATCAACCCAATTTGCAAACCGTATTAAAAACAAGCTTTATTATGGTTTGCTTAAGACTAAGTTCTGTAACTCCTAACAACGGGTCGTTGCCTAAGCTAGGCATAGGTAAAATGAACTTTAGGTAAGAAATATTTATAAAATTGTATAATTCATATCGCTCCTATATTTAAAAATCAAAAACATTCTCTTAAAACCTTTACTTGAAGGTTATATTCTAAAGTGAAACAATTACTATATAGCGAGATATTTAATACTTGGCATTAAATCTTCTCTGACATTATAAACAGCTGATTGCCCAGGTCCACTGGGGACGCAGAGTAAACACAAATCACATACACTGAGGTCCTCGTGTTGACAGACGACTCGCCGGCTGATAGTTTCTGTTGTGTTGGTTGATGGACACGTTCTAATCACAATCTGGGTTGTTGCTGTCTTAAGTAAAGATTCAAATAGTAATTACATGAGTAAATAGTTATACACTAGTTCCTGTTGGGTTTGTATCTATACTTAAATACATGACGGTAACCAGGGGATGGATTATTAAAATTTGGTTGGAGGAAGTATTATTCTAATGAGGTTATAAACAATTCCCTCTCCACTACTACAGTAAAATAATACTCTGGAGTTTAGCCTGCGAAGGACTATAGTAAGTATATTTTGTATTCAAACCAAGCCCTATATTGGCTATACTGGGTATAAAACCAATCCTCGGTTGGAGTTTGATTAATGAACCAAAACCACCGCCTGTGTTACTGTGGGAAAATTGCGCCAATGAATCGCCAGCCGCTGCCAATAGTCATCTATTGGTAGGTTAGAGGTTTTTATATTTCTCTATGCTGATTTCATTAAATATATGACAAAGACAAGAGAATCTAAAGATTTGACGTAGGTATTGAACATGCAGTGGGTGTACATTTAAGCTTTTAACCGCCTGTAAAAATCAAAACCTTTAACTATAAACGTTATCAACAGTTTGCAATATTCGTGAAACCTTCATTCAGGAGGATGAAGAATGAAGACCATTTCAAAAACCTCTTCTTTTTTGCCTGACTTTTGGATATATTAAGATATATTAACACATCCACTTTATTATATGATAGTACTTTCATCTTGTATTTTAATGCATCACAAGCTCAGGAAGACTTTAGCTTAGTAAGACAAGGGAAATATTAAATTTCTTACGTGTATTGTTATAAAATATAATCATTTACAATAAGACATGTCTTCTGTAATAAAACATTTTGGGAAATATAAAAAACACGTATTCTATATTATGCAATACTTCTTTACAATGCAATTTAATGCAACAATCTAATTTATACGGGGGTCATCCAGAAAGTAAAGAACGTTTGCTTACTGCACCTAGCACAGGTCCCCCTTCACCACGATTGCGTGTGCGGTAGTCCACTCACCTCCCCACCACCCTCGTAGTAAAACATATTTTGTAAAAATGTGTATCAAGTTAGTGGAGTGGATAGTTAGGCAGTGGAACATTCTTGAGAATCCTGTTTCCTATCTTAACATAGATAAAGTAATTGCTTGGACGTAATATTGGTTTTAGCAATGCATTTCCGAATTCCAAATTAGCTCAGGTACTAATTCACAGTTTTCAGAGTTTTAATATTAATTCAGAGTTTATGGTTGATTTATATAATCTTGGGAAGTATTTGAAGTTGTGTAAGACCTGTAAAGGTTTGTTAAACCCACCAGTATACAGTAGGCTACATCGCATGTACTAATTTTATTTTCATCAGTTTGGTAAGTCTCTGGGGTAAAGTTTGGTAGTGCGGCAGACTTCGGAGCCTTGGCAGTGATATCGAGTAGTGGTTCGAGTCCCAGTCCTGGTTGGTAACGTTTATCAGTACTGTCTAGTTTGGTAGTGCGGCAGACTCCGGAGCCTTGGCAGTGTTATCGAGTAGTGGTTCGAGTCCCAGTCCTGGTTGGTAACGTTTATCAGTACTGTCTAGTTTGGTAGTGCGGCAGACTCCGGAGCCTTGGCAGTGTTATCGAGTAGTGGTTCGAGTCCCAGTCCTGGTTGGTAACGTTTATCAGTATTGTCTAGTTTGTACCACAACGGCTCGCCCCTTGCTTTGCTCCATACGTTCCACACACAGGCCCGATATGGTGAATAATAGAAACAATGACCACAAACATACTTTGCATTTTATAATAAAAATAGAAAATTGAACTATAATATTTGAAACTCATGAACTATTACGTAGATCTTAGTATTATTGACTTTATTGGCCAAATATGGCTTTGGTTTACATAATCTTTGCTAAGTTTCATTTTGTACAATCATGCTACACAAAGTTTTGCATAAAATAGTTTATTTTTCTTGACACAGAGCGTAAATTGAATTCATTCCAAGTACGAGAGTCAGGAAAGTTCGTTCAGTCACAATGTGGCAACCACGGCATAAAACCATAGATTGGACTTTTGTTGAGAAACATTTCACACCTATATTGATTTGATTGTGTTTAAAGGGAGGTTTATGCTGAAAATAAACTTTAGAACGATGAACTAGTAACTCATTGCTTTGTACAATTCAATCCATGCAAAATAATGAGCTGTGCTTTAATTATGTCCGCGCAATAAATATGAAACCCCATTTGAATGAGTAAATTACTTGTTTATTAACAATTACTTTATGACATAAAACAATCTAAATTTTAGTAAATATTAATTATTTATAAAATTAAATTAACAAACAAATTATATGTTAAGTTATTATGGCATAGTACAGCACAAAACATACATGAGTTATTTAAAAGCTGTACTTTGTTAAAGAATAATCTTATATACTTATAAGCTAAGCCGATTTTTGTTAAGAGAACTCCTCCGTTATTTCTGAACCGATTTAACGATTGAGTTACCAAATATTCGTCCTAATTTTTAGTTGTGCATAAAGGTTTTCCTTTTTTTTTATATTTTCAATTTGAAGGACACGGGTCGCTCTCAAAGTTCGTTTTTCGCCCTTAAGATTTTAACATGGGGAAATATTTTATT
Organism: Allygus modestus; assembly: GCA_963675035.1. Taxonomy (NCBI): domain Eukaryota; kingdom Metazoa; phylum Arthropoda; class Insecta; order Hemiptera; family Cicadellidae; genus Allygus; species Allygus modestus. Next base: position 485,419,094 of record OY776112.1, on the reverse strand, counting down.
TGAATTGCAACTGTTAACACATTATGGACAGATTATTTGCATACTAGATGTTACAGGTAAGTAATTTCTATCCATCTATATTATCCGTCTGTCTATTTATGAGCCATACAGTTAAAAAGAAAAATGCAATCAATGAAATAAAACACTTTGCCCATTTTCATGTGGAGGAGAAAACTTTGGCTGTTTATAATCATAGTACGTCATTAGTGTTATGCCCCTTTGTCCGTCACTATTACAAAGTCGATCATAAGGGTCTGGGTTACTAATCTTTCACTACAGAATTGAGCCAGCTAATGGTAGAAGAAGTAGAAGAAATGGGGAAGTGGGCGATCAGGGGAAATCTATTGGGGGCATAAGTCTAAAAGAACGTTTGGGGGAAATTAACGCAGAAATATGAATATAAACTAACTGAAGGAAAGTTAGATATGGGAAGGTATACAGAGAATGTAAACTAGCCTGGTTGGAGACTGGGTTGATGTTACAGATCACTGAACACCAATAGGTAATTAAACTAAATTAATAAATAACTAGTGGAAGCAATTGCTGAAATTTACCCAAAAGGAAGGATCGATCTGCCAGATAAAAACTTGCCATAGCCAGCTTTGATGGGTCCCTCCCTACATATTGATATATAACTAACCTGTAAATTGAACCTATTTAAAATCACCTAAAAATACCTAATTCATACCACAACATCCTCACAATCCAAACACATTGATCCTAAATACTACATTTTAATGTTTTTCCTGATGGCCAGAAGGCCCTGTGGCGTGGGCGGTACCCACGCCAAGGTAAAAAACACAATAAATAATCATTACTATATTTAACCACCCTTAACCTGGCTTCACCTAGCTCCCTCCCTTAAATTAGTGTACTTAGCACATCATTTCTGGTAGTTCAGGCTCGTCAAAATGGCAATTTATGTCAACCGGGAAAAGGGCGTCTTCATTTCTTGAAGAACTATAAACGAGGGGGAAGATGCCGGAAAGCCGCGATTCAACAGTTTTTGCTACGTCAAGTCGTTTCCGGTAGCGCCGTTGGTTTGGTGGTGACCAACAAGATTATTGGCAAAATCATAATATGTCCAGGGAGACGTGGTGTTGCACGGCACAGAATGCACCATATTTGTTCTTATGAGTATTTAGCCAGCTATATCTTTTGTCACAGAACAGAGGAACACTTCTGCTTTACTACTGTACAAAGGTATACTAACCCATATAAAATAACGGCACGGCAATGATACATTGGATACGGAACACATAATCCCTTGCAACATGGTAAGCTAATTTTTTCTAGGTAGTAGTTGTGATTATAAAATTAAATATTTTATGATAGCAACCGCCAACTCTTCCATGTTACAAGACCATGTCGGTCATTTAATATATAGACCGATTGAGCAACGATTTGGTAGAAAGTTAGCAGGCAACACACTATAATAAGAAAACAGGCCAATCGGACAGAAACAGACTTATCTGCTACGTCGGCCTTTAACATTTTAATTTAATCATTACTGACGTTAGTAGTGAACTAGTCCAATTGCACATACATTAGTTAGAAGGATAGTTAGTTAATACATCAGAATATAAACCTTTGCCTACTCCTGCTCATTAATTAATTAATAATTAATATTAATTCATTCTTTTTAGAAGGGAATCCTAAGTTCTGTACACTGACCAAAGAATATCGGTCAGTTTATATCACAAAAGAAAAAAATAAATTAGTAAAAAATATATATAAATAATAATGAAAATATATTATTTAATTGATTTTATCTGCGTATAGTTTTTCTTTAAATGATATTCCAGCAACAACTGTAACAGGTGTTAAAAGCAAAACTCTCCGTTGAGTGGTTAAGGATTTGCATAACAAAGAAGATGTAAGCTGATTTGGTTACTTTCTCAAGAACGGAATACTTTCCTTCAATCGAAACATAAATATGCACTGTGAAACATTCATTTACACTTAAATAATCTCACTTTAAACTGTAAGATTGATTTAAGATACTTTAAAATCTCTTTTTACATAATTTTACCAGTATAAACTATTTAAGTAATGCCATATAATTAATCTATCAATAAGTAATAGTAATAATAATATTAATTAATCAATAAATAGTCTTTCATCAAAGATAAGGTGGTAATTCTATATATTTAATTCCGTAAGCGAATCAGTCCCAACGAAATATCTCGAGCTAGAAAGAAGTTAATTAAGTTAGGTTAAGACGATTCATTTTAAAGCTTGAGAGCCACGAACGCTGTGGAAAATATCAGAAATGAAAAAATTACTTGGGCTACACCCCACTGGACTTAGAGGTCCAATGATATTCTTATGGAAATATCACTACAGTGTTTTATTAATAAGCAAAATGAACTAATGATAAGCTGTAATTATCCACTTATACAAAAACCATATGTTAAGGGCTTTAGCCCCTGGGAAGCCACAAGTATAACTAAAATCGGATAAAACCATGATTTTAGTACTTCAATTTAAGTAGGTATCAATTTTATAGCAAAACTATTTTTTGTTAAAATGTGGATTCTATCAAATAGTATTTTGTACTACATTGTTTATCTACTGATACAAGATAAAACATTCGTTCCTGACATACATGCGGCATACATATGCAATATTTGATAAACTGTTAAGTTATTTATTTATAATCGTCTTTTCTCAGTTTTTATTTAATCTGTTAAATTGTAAGAATATTTATCCAAAACAATCGATTTTGTAATGCTATTTTACAATATAACGATTGGCAAATCTGAATCCAATCTATTAATGTTTTCATGGTCGTATGGTATTTTAGTGTGTATTTTGAGTGCTCAGGAGTACTAGGGGTTGAGAGTACTATAACTAAAATATTATAATTATTAAAAAAGTGTGGTTTTTATTACGTCAAAAGACTGAAGCATAATCGTGTTTGCTAGAGAATAACCGCTGTTTATTGAGTACCACGGCCGCTGCAGGCGCCACTCACTGGGCTGCGTCTCGGCTTTGAATGACAATCAGCCGGGAACAGCTTGTGTCGCTGGTTTCAATTTGAATCCAAAGAAGGTAAGGCCTCCTTCTTCCCTCAAAGTTATATTTAAATATATTTATATACTAACACCAGTACAGCAAAATATAGATAAAAACATATTTCGAATATTCTGTATAAAATTTATGTTTAGACTTAAATATAAATGTTAAAAAATAAATTATGATTCATCGTAAATAATTCTTGTCAATATTTTTAATTATGACACTGTATATGATTACACAATAAGGCGAATATTTTCTCCCATAAAATACTGTCTTGGTTTTAGTGTATATCATATAACAGAACAAACATTAAGGTAGACAGTAAATATGTTTTTAAGTGACGCAATATAAACCACGCTATACAAGTATAAAAACCCAGATTGTCAAAAAGCGCACTATTTTTAGTGAATTTCCTTTGGAAAGTAAACTATTAGCATGACCTGCACGGTGAAACTTAAGCCCGGGACCACCATAGAAGTTCCTAACGTGACCCCCTGAACACGTTTTGGGGGGTTGTTCAAAATGTTATATATATATATATGTGTTTGCACTCTAGCGGTCGCATTTTTTGTCCGATTTACTTCAAATTTGGTTGGGACGTTCCTTTCTGTAATCAGTTAGACATGTTCGTTGGACAAAACCATCGGAAAACTCTAAACCCCTTTTTTTGGGGATTAATCTTTCAAATTTTGAGTTTGTGGGCCCAAAAAGGGTTAGAAAAGCCCCGTATGTAAAATGAATGCATGTAAAAAGATGTAAATTAGAAAGGCGAAAGTTTTAAGCCCTCTCTCGTCATTCTAGTATAAATATTTACCGAGTTATTAAAGAAAATGTGTATCGGCCAAACACAGTACGTTGTCTTATGGGGATTTTACATTAGAAAAGCCTGTTATTCATTTGTTGGTGTACTTTTATCATCCCCAACGAACTCACACCTACTTTAAAGCCTGACTGGACCTTCTCCTAACCTTATAATGCGCAAAATTGTATTCCCAGCATTGCAGGTAAATAGAACCAGGAGCATCAGAACAGCCAAAAAAATCAATGTTTTCAGATTTGAATAAAAGTTGGAATAAATTTATGTTTTTAACTGATTTTGAGTTGTTATAGTTTTTTATGTGGAAATTCACTTCCCTCACGTCAGCGTGCTGCGTGCGAACTCGTTTAACTTAGACTGGCTGCAATGTTCTCACCGGTTAAAGGCTAACACCACTGAAAACATAAGTGATTTAAAAGTGCTTCAAAGAATTCTGATTTGCTTCATATTTAATATTATTTATGTAAATTTTCATCCAGTTTATAAACCTAATTAAATAAAGGTCATTACCTGACTCCGGACTGACGAAATTACAATACACTTAATCTCTTTTTCGTACTAGCACCAAAAAAAAAACTCGTAGCATAATTTAATTCAACGATTAGATTTCAAGAACAGAATATCGTTTGTTAATCCTATATTTATAGGATTAAATAAATACAGCTGGAAATTGTCTTTTAGTTTTACATTTACTGACCGTTATAGAAATATTAATATAAATTAATCTAAAACCTTCTGTACAAGAAACACATAACAAGTATCTAGTGTAAATAATATTCTGAGAAGTATGTTGCTTCACCGACAACACCTACTTATATCGTTGGCGGGTTTATTGCTTATTGTTTTGTAATGTATGGCTCTATGAATCATCGACTGGTGCGGTTTCATTTTGTAGTTGGATATTTACAAACGAAATTTAAATTCTGTAGTATGAATTATGATGCATGATTAATAAAACTAAGTTAAGCATATGCATAAGTATATAAGCCTAAAATAAGATTGACGAGGCTTTAAAATGCTTATTGTTTAGTTAAAAAAATTTTACTCTACTGTTTATTGATATGTTATACACATCTTGATAAAACTCCATTTTACAAACACCAAACAGTGAAATAGTGTAATTGAACTACCGGTATAAGCTAAATTACACAGCTGCTAAGAGTCTTATATTTGTCTGAGATTTCCATAGCCACATGTAACATGATTACGAACTGTTCATTTGGACATGTTTGTTAATAATAAGTTGTTGCTACACGTTACTAGTCTACTTCTAGATTTTCCAAAATCAAACACAGTGTCCTAGGGAAGTGAATATGTTTGTAACATTAATTTTTCAATTTATATGCCCTGCTTGAAAAAAGTCCAAAAATGTATTAATCATTTAAATTTGTGAAAGTTAAAACCACTACTATCATTGTCCTTTTTTTGGTGGGGGGAATAAATATAGTTATGTATACTCCTTATTCATATTAATGATACTATTCAAATTTGCAAGGTACAAGAATATGGTTCAAAATATCGTTCAGGAGCATTATTACTCCCTGTAAATAATTACCTAAATAATAACTACAAAATATTTTAGTGAAATTAAGTTTTCTGGATTATTCATGTTTTTCGAGAGTACAATTAATAAAATTCATTAGATTTAACGGTGTTTAGAAATATTACCGGAAAGACAAATTTATCCAAATATAAACCTTCTTAGAATAAATTATACACAAATTGTACACATTATCTACCCCAGAGACTTAGGGAACGTTTTTATTTCGTACAGAAATATGGTTCAAATATCCGTTTCTGATAGTTAAATTTGAATTAAAAATTAAGTAAAAAATAAAGATTTTGCCTAAATATACCCACTACTATAACTGGATTTAAATACTAGAGGCTATATACTCCATGCTCTCAATATTATATCCACGGAAAATACCAGTTTACAAACAATAACTTTTCTTAAAAAAAAATTACTGCATTGCGGATTTGAGTGTTTTACTTAGATTTATTTACCGCTTGTACGTATTATTGAATCTGGATACATAAGCTGAAATTGTATGTTAAATGTTGTTTAAGATAGATATAATACGAACAAATGAACTCTCATAAAATAATAAATGTTATTATAATAATATAATTTAGTAAGATACACTGAACTAGGAAGATCAAATTCTTTTACCAGTACTAACTACTAATTTTAAACGTGAAAAAAATCGTATAAAGGTGTTACAGAAGCTTTACGTCAGATCATTCAAAGCTAAGCGCCATTATAATCTTTAGATTGATATAATCTGCTTATTGTTCTTACTGAGAGGTGAGTGCTAACTGTTTAAACAAAACACTCTATAGTTGTTCTGGTTATTGCTCTGAGAATATATTGGTAGCTTGAAGATTGCTTTAAAATATACAATCCCTATTTAAGCCTTATTATATGTAAGATTCTCTATGTTAAATATTTTGTACTGTTTTATGTAAATGTGCAGTCTTATATATTATATATTAATACAATATCGATGTAACTCTTATTGTAATTTTGTAAGACGTAATTTATTGAATTTTTTTAAATTTTACCAACCTAAACTTTTTTTTCATATTTAGCTCATATTTGGCCAAGTATCATGAAAATGTTTGTGTGAAACTTTTGCAGACATTTGAAACATAATTTAAAAAGTAATAAATGACATCAGTGCATTTTTTATAGCAGTATTTTTTCCCTCTCTTTATAATCACTTTCTTTATACACATAATATGAGCTTCAATATTGGTTGCTTGGAATGTTATGATGAATTTAGAACTCACTAGCACCAATACGTGTTACTTTTACGTTTTGGTTACTTCTGAATATATTTTCGGTAGGCATATCAATGATAGCCTAGTTATCAAAAGGTCTCGTCCACTAATATTAAAATACATATTGGAGGGAATTTTAAATTCCGAAGAAATGTATTTATGTTTTAAGTAATTTTAGAAGTACGTAGGTTTTCTGTAATCGGGTTTTTTAGCTGTATAACGAGATATGAGTTTGTTACGCAAAATAAACTCGCTAATCAAAAGTCGTGTTAAAAGTCTATAGCTGCTTTCATTGCGTAAACACAAATCAGTTGCAAAGTCCTGATAAAGTGCTTGAAAAAGTTATTAGACCTATTTTTAAAAATGTCCAACTATACATCAGGCATTGCTTTAAATTACGATATAAACCCCAAAGCGTATTTATGACTTTATAACTACGTCATGTTACCAGGTGCGAAAAAGTAATACGACGTTTTAAATTTACAAACTATTTTATAAATGGTTGAGTTCTTAAGAATCAATCGGCTAGGATTAAGAAAGAAAGTCAGAAAGACAAACAGCATTTGTACCTTACGAGTGGTTGGTTAGGTAATACTTCCCAAGCAGTCCAGTCAACACACCAGACAACAAATAAATATTTCTTCAGCTAAAGTTTAAAATAAAACATGGAGTCAAGTGTTAATTTGAAGTAGGAGTCCTGTTGCTCCAATCCGATCAAGTTTGTACCCAACGAAAGGTTACTTCAGTTATAAACAAACATAACAAAACATCTGATATTAAAACGGATAATAACAACGTACTTCCAATCAACACATAGTTTAAGACTTCCGAAAACAGATACCACCACAGTCCGAAATATTCAGCCCTTTCCTGTATTTAAGTGATGCCCTTTCACAATATTCTGAGACGCATTGGCAAATCTAAGTAAAAAAAACTTTATTTTGACACCTCAAACGTTAAAATCCTTCCAGCCGTTATCGAGTTATGACTGAAGAAAAAACCCTAGCGTATTAATATATAGGATGATGGAAAGATTATCGTGATACAGAGGCTTGTGCGATTTAATTCAATTCAATTCAATTCAAAATATCTTTATTCATCTTTTATGTACATAAATACATTGAATAGCGTCAGTACAGTATATTATGTAGGTCCTATAACAAGTATTTTTTTTAATAAAATAACACACTACATAGCAAATACACCAATTCCAATTCCACTCCATTATTCCAGAGTATTTACATGTTTAAATATTCCTCAATGGAGTACAGCCTCAATCCCATAATGTATTGTTTTAATTTTATTTTAAAAGTGGTCTGGTTTGGTTCATTCTTTAATAAGCTTGGTAGTTTACCCAGAAACTTATTTCCCATATAAGATGATTTTTGTTTATATAATTCTAATCTGTGGTGATTTCTAATCATTTCAAATTTTCTTCTAGTATTATAGACATGAGGCTCAGTTTTTTTGTCTTCACTAACATTGGTCTTTACATACAAAATTAGCTCATAAATATATAACCCATATACTGTTAATATTCCCAAATTACTAAATTCATCTTTAACACTGATTTCACTTTTAAATTTTAACATTATTCTTATTGCTTTTTTCTGCATTTTTAATATTTTTTCCATGTTTTTCTTGCTTGTTGATCCATAAATTGTTATTCCAAATGAAATATGAGATTGAATGTAGGAATGATAAATTGTTTTTAAAACTGATTTAAGACATGTTATGAACCAATTGAAACAAAAGAATACATTGTTATTATTATTATTTGTTTGTCTTTATTTAAAACAAAGAGGTTGGCAGACTATATATGCCTCACTTTGCCCGTCCACATAGACTATAGATATGTTCGTGGAACGTATCTAGGAAAGCGAGGGTTGAGCCGTTACAGTATGAGTCGTACAGTACTGGTAACATTTACATGCCAGGGCTGGGATTAGAACCCAGGACAGGGGCGCTGCCATGGTCAAGGAGTCCGTTGCCTTTACCACTACGCCAACGACAAACACATAATTTCTTAGGGATTAAACAACTGATTAATATTATTTTACAAAAACTTACCAACCGTGAAATTTTGCAAAACTATGAAATTCCCCTCCCACGCATCTATAATTCCCCTCCCACGCATCTATAATTCCCCTCCCACGCATCTATAATTCCCCTCCCACGCATCTATAATTCCCCTCCCACGCATCTATAATTCCCCTCCCACGCATCTATAATTACCCTCCCACGCATCTATAATTCCCCTCCCACGTATCTATAATTCCCCTCCCACGCATCTATAATTCCCCTCCCACGCATCTATAATTCGCCAATGTACGAATATTTAGTTAATTTGTATATTAACTGAATAGCTAAACAATACGAAAATAATCCAAACTCAGTGCGTGGTTATTTCGCAGCGTACAGTGTAGATGTAACTTGCCCCACACATTGTAGCTTCTCTAGGGGTTTGAACTCATTCAGTGTATTGAATACAATACGCCCTTCCACGACCAAATGTAAATTCCTTTTTGTATTGGTATACGCTTTTATATTCGTATTTTCTTATTCAATCTTATATTTATATAATTCAAATGTTTAACGTGACAGCAAGACTAGGCATTTTAGTTATTTAAAGGCGTGTTAACCAGTTCACTATGAATTTTAATTATTAATGAAATTACACTGAGATCTGGCGACTGAAGAAACAATATCAACTTATCTTGTTTTATAGAACATTTCGATTCATAGTAAAATGGTTAATCAACCTTTGTAATTTTAAAATATATTTGAAACCATCATCCTATCAGTTTGTCTCGTCTTTGAAACTATGCTTCTTAGCTATTGGAACCGGTTCACTAGACGGACCAATGGATTAACGTGCAATTGATTAATGGCAGCAGCATGAGTTTGAACAGCCACATGGATTTCATCGGGAATCGAACCCGGGTCTTTGGTCAGTTGGCCGGTACTCGACCCATTCAACTATGACTGTCACACAGTATAAGTCAAATTATCAGATTTACCATACCGTTTTGTGAAAAAACCGTTACTATTTTAATACAGCATCGATTGCTTACAAAATAAGTAATATCACACTATCAACTTATTCGTAACGATTATACAATAGGCGGTTTATTCCTTGTCATAAACCTTTTGAGGGGCATACTCCATTTTGTTATTCAGTACTTTATTGTTGAGAGAGATATCCAATTGAGACTTTCAACAGGGTGGTATTGGAAATTTAGGGCCATCATGTGGTGATATAAAGGACCGTTTGGTTTGCATACAGTACGTTGAACAAAAATATTTTCTTTTATTCATACCCATATTTTCTTGTGTTTAAATATCTACTTATCTGAGGTTCATTCATATTTATATATTTATTTTAAGTAATTTCATAAAGTCCTGCAGCTATTAGATGTAATGGAATGTATTCATCATACCCACCTTTTCTTTTCAAAATGTTTTGAATATTTTTTATTTTATGACTTGATTATTCAAACACAAATTTATGTTTTATATTGCTTGTTAGTTACTGTACTCTGTGTATTTCAAAGGAGAAATAAAATATAAAATATATATTATATATTATAAATTGTGTTTTCCTTGAAATTTAATCGTTTTAACAATGTTGGTAACAGTTTTTTCGGAGATGATCCATGTTTAAATATAAATGTATTTACTTTATATAAGTGCCAAACAGAAACGTAAAATGTGTAAATTCATATAGGATTAAACAACGTTATCACCTCTTCTACATTAGTTTCTTTATTTAATACTAATTTCTTACTGCACTCCTAAGTACCTTTTGCTGTAAAACATCCTTACCAATAAAACATCTATATTAGCAAGCATTAGTATGTAAATATGCGTTTTTATTTAACATTTTTGCAGAGCTTGAAAAGACAGAGACAAATTTGTTGTATTAAACAAAATTTTTTTAATTGATCAGCTGTGCATTTCAGCAGGTATTCACGCATTAAACAACTACAACCGCAACAAAGCCCAATTGGTTGTCATTGACAGCTCCATTTTCCCTTTCTTGATTGATGGTGTTTGCTTAAAGTCAATTATTGTTTACTTTTAATTAAGATTTCACCAAAAAGTCACACATAGTACAGGATTAGAACATAAATTGACGAAATCGAAAGAAATTTTCATTGTACCGGTCCAGCGTATATATGAGCTTAAGGCAAAACTCCACACCTGGTATATAATGTTTGATTTTTAGTGTGAAACGAGCAATAACTGTTTTAAAAACAATAATTTTACAAAAGTTTTAGATTTTTATTAATTTTTGTTTAAAACAAGCTTAACCTTTTGTGCTTATATAATTTTACTACTGGTTTACCTTTTTAGGGGTATTGTATTCAGAGTTATATCCCTCAGTCATACATAAACGGATCTGTTGGCTAGATTCTTAATGGAACTTATATATGTTTCAGACGTAACGAATAAATTAATTATTTTATACATATATTTATGTAACTTATCCAGTGAAATTGTTTTCATCACTTCATGTGGTTAAGAAAAGACCCACAATAAACTAAAATACCCCCGTCGCAGCAAACCTGCGTACTCAGCGAATTTCCAATGCATAATATATGACTTAATACCACATAAAGCCGCATACCAAGTTTCATAAAAATATATTCACAAATAAGCGATATATAATATTATAATTATTCTCCATAAGAATAACATTGGGGATGACTACATAGGTTTGCTGAAACAAGGAACATAAACAATTGGTTTCTATGCAAATAACAATATAACTCAACTAGGTGAAGCTACATACCTAGTTCCATCAATATTCATTCATAAATAAGCGATATATTCCATTTTTATTAATCTCCATAAGAATAACATGGGGGATGAGTACGCAGGTTTGCTACAATAAGGAACGAAAAAAGTGGGTATTTAGGCAAATATCAATATAACTCAACTAGGTGAAGTCATGTAAGAGGTTTTATTAATTTATGTTCATAATTAAGTGAGACATAGCATTTTAATTTTTCTCCATAAGAATAACATGGGGGCTGAGTACGCAGGTTTGCTGCTACGGGAACCCTTAGAAAAAAATTTTGTTTTGAGCAAATAACAATAGACCACAACCAGATAAAGCCGTATACCAACTTTTGTCAGGATACGTTCATAAATAAGTAAGATATAACATTTTTCTATTCCTCAATAAGAATAACATTAGACAACGTACTGTGTTTAGCACTTTCAATATCTCGGTAACCGATTGACGTAGAGGAATGATCAAAATACCAAATTGTGTGTTTTTTTTAATTTGAATCCAATGGTAAAAACTAAAATTTGACTATTTAAAATTATATGTAAAAAGCTCAAAAAACCCATTTTTGGGGTACAAAACCCCCCCAAAATACCCCTTAAGTCCTTTGTACGTTTATACCAAATTTCATCGAAATCGGACCTTTTTTACGAGAGTTATCGCACCCACGGACACACACACACACACATATATATATATATATATATATATATATATATATACAGTTTCAAACGAATGGTGTTTTTGGGGTCTGGGGACCTCAAAACGAAAAGTTATCATGGTCCCGGGCCTAGGTCTTACCATGCCGACTACGGTAATAGCTTCTTCCCTATAGGGGAAATTCGCTAAAATGACGGTGTTTCAAGTCTGACGACTCAGTTTACTTAATGCTAATTGGAGTGACTTATTTAACAATGTTTCACAGCTTTACAATGGTGAGCGGGTGTAGTAAAATGTGTGCTTAGCGTGCAGGAGTCGTAATCCTAAAAAGATTCCAGTTCAAAATTTTCCGGGTAACCTCCACCAACTGAAACTGACAAGTGACGTCATAAGTCACTGGCGTTGTCCGTCACATGACGTCACACAACGATGTGTAACGTTATCCATCGTTCATGTGATATGTTTGATTAATTACTACTGCCAAGGCAGCTACTACTCCATGACAACATTCTTTACATATGTTAAATACCTCAGAAAATAAAAAAGTATATAAAATTTCTATTAAAATGGTTTTATTTTCACAAAGGCTTTCTAAAATGTAAAAGCAAAATAAAGTTGCAAATTAATGACATTTTAAGATTATTAATAAGGATATTTTACTTTTACGTTGTACAAACCATTACTTACAAATTGAGAGTGGTCTTATATATTTCAATTTTGTGAAACGGCTGTTAGACATGTCTATAAGGCATCACAGTAGAAAAATACCAATGACGCAGCAAACCTGCTTACTCAGCAAAATGCTCATGCATGTACAGAATTTTCATGTGAAGCAAATTACAAAAGATATTCATGAATAAGCTAGATATAATATGGTTCTTATTTTACATATATAAGAATATCTTTAGAGGTGAGTACGTAGGGGTTTGCAATGCACCACAAAAATGGGGTTTTATGCAATCACTAGTTTTCGTCTGTATATGATAAAAGACAAGAAAGATATAAATTTATTGTTATTTTAAAATTTTGACAACATAGATCGTGTCCAGTAAAACTGTGCACTTATACAAACTGTTGCAAGTCTAATCAAATACCAGTTCCACATCTATAACGACCACATCTTCACGATTCGCAAATAACCACATTTATGGTGGTGTATTCTGATACTGTTGTAGGAGTAACATTGGATAACGTACTTTTTGTAGTATATCCAATAAGTTTAAAATTTTTAATAAATAAAAAAAGTATTTTTAGACAACATGTATAAAATGCTGTTGAAACTAATTACTGCTGAAGCTCCCAAAGCGAAACATCAATTTAAATTAAGGTCAAGTGGTAATAACTTTCAACTTAACTTTTAGCCAATGGGCGTTAATGTGCAGTGTACATGGAAATACTTTTAGCTGTTGAATTTTCAGAGTTACTGATTCTTATTTTATCTATTTTTTTACAGCTGTTTTGATGGGTTTTTAAAGAACTGTATTTTTTTAATTTGCATACACTTAGTCATTTATCTTAATAAAAAAGTACACATATTCGGGAGTAAAAAAATATAAAATTGATCATTGTAAAACCGTTTCAATGTAAAATTTGCAATCTCTCTTTTTTAAGAAAAGCTTAAACTACCATTATTTTAGATTCTTTTCTTGAAGCTCGTATATTTAACCTATTAAAATGTACTTTTTAAACATATTTGCATTGTTCGAACTTTTTGTTTAATAACTAGGCTTGTGTCATGCAATAATTGCAATTTTAATATGCAATGTATTGTAACTAATAATACGCAGTAAAATAGGTTACATAAAAAACATATTATTATTAATTATTAGAGGTTATAAACGAGTAATCATTATATGCTGTATCAACTTGATTAATGACTTATGTAGATGATGACTTGTTAGTTACTTAAACGAATTTCTCATAGGAACATGGAATCTTACTAGTAAAGACAATTTAATTCACAATTAAATCTACCTCTTGTAAACATTATTATAATGTGATATATTTTTCTAAAGGCAATTTTTAATAGGGTGTGAATTAAAACCATCTTACAACACCTTAAAATATAATCGCACTAAAATTTTGCATAAGAACTGTTATTGGTAATTGGTTAATACATCCAAAGTCTTACAACATAATAACCTATATTCTTAAATAGTGCAAAAACTGATTAAACATATTCTGAAACAACTGTTAGAGTAAATCTAAATAGTATACAATTACTTTAAAGCAGCTATATATCAATATATATATATAGAGTGTTTCCAAATTAATAATGCTAACTTCGGGATATTGTTCCTAATGTCAAAAGGAACGTAAATCATCATATAACCGGGGGTCTGGGGTCTTTTTCTTTTCGTTTGTCTGTATGCGATTTTTTGCTACAAATTTATAACTTAAAAACGGCTTGACCAAATTTAACCAAAGTTTGGTTAAGTACTCTTCTTGGTAGGTTCTTTTTTCCGTTTAAAAACTGCGGCTATTGAAAATTTTTAACCTCTAATATAAAAAAAACTAGAAACTTTACAAAAAACTGTTTGGAATAAAATAAGTTATAAAATGTAATTGCTAATCCATATCTGCTTAAACATTGAAAATCGGGTTTAAATTAACTGAACTATGACTGAAAACGGAACACTTGGCCAAACTTTGCTATCATTTTAAATTAGTTATAATAGCAAAATTTAGCCAAGTGTTCCGTTTTTTTTTTTCAGTTACTTTAATCCCGATTTTCAATGTTTAATCATATATGGATTTGCAATTAAACTTCCTAACTTTATTTATTCTGAAAAGCTCTTTGTAAAATGTCTAGTTTTTTAGATATTTGAAGTTAAAAACTTTCAATGGCCGCCATTTTTTATCAGAAAGATTTTATGAAAAAGTAATTTTTCTAAAAAATAAACGACCAAGAAGAGTACTTAACCAACATTTTGTTAAATTTGGTCAAGCCACTTTTAAAATATAAATTTTCTAGCAAAAATCACAGATAGACAGACATACAGTAAACGAAAAGAAATAGATCCCCGGTTATATTATGATTTGAGTTCCTTTTGACATAAGGAACAATGTCCCGAAGTTGCACCATTAATTTGGAAACACCCTGTATATAGCTGAATAAAGACACTTCCTAACTGATAAATAGATGATAAGACTGATGATACCGGACCCAGCTGTGGGGCTACTGTGTAATTACGTACATCATTCCTCAAGCTGAGGTCCGATATAATTGACATGGGTGAGGAACATTCAACTTATGGGAATCTTCTATAACATACTGATAGATAGTCCATCAGTATATCCTGCCTGATCAAGTTAAAAGTATACTTTCTATGGAGTAAGTTAACGGATTCGAGTTATAAATAAAACACTCAATTACTTTGCTTTTAAACATCACCTATTGTTGATAATATAGTAATTTCATACATATTAAAGTTATTTGATATGGTTGGACATTTTATTCAAGGTTAATGTAACTACAATAGATACATATCATCATCATTGGCTAGTGTTAAACTAACTAATAAAACAAAAATATAATTTTTCCATGTAGTTAGGAGTAAAGATTAATTCTAGACATTTATAAAGCACTATTTGCATTTGTGGATTTATTTTATTTTATTCTGCATGTTTTATTCGGTACTTATCCAAAACATTGTTACGTATCCCTATTCTAATTATGAGGCCCTTATAATTAAAAAATTATTTTTCAATTAAAAATGTATAATACATTAGAAATTAAAAATAAATTTTTGAATATGTAAAAAATTATAAAATAACATTTTTTATTGATTAAGAATAATATATTTAAGTTAGTTTGCTAAATATTCCGAACATTCTTTAGGTGACTTTTTTCAATAATGTGTAAGTGTAAATACAGTAGATCTAAAGTTTTAAGGACAAAAAGAATCGCGTGTTGTAAACGAAATGACGCTTATTTCATTTTGTGTGATTTTCTGGACCATAAAATATAATGGTTTTGATATTTTCCCTCCACATCTTACTGTTTAGTTATAACATAAACTTTGAATAATTAATCCCAATGTCTAAAACTACTGTCTATACCGTTGTAAGTTTATCTATATTTTACTATTTTAAAATTTTAAATTAATACAATATGATCCTAATTGATATTTATTTTGAGATACTCATTGAAATGAATACTAAGATTTATTAAAATAAACGAAGATATTACCTAACTAATAATAACTAAGTTAACATAAATCGATGAAAAACAAATTCGAAAGCATTTTTGATGTCGATTTGTATTGCAAAGGTTTCATGGGCTCTTCGACTTATAAGATGTTGACTTTTATTTTTCTATCACTGTAAAGTGCCTTAATAAATAGCATCCGGTAAAAGATAACCGAAATATGACTATGAATCACACGCTATTTATGACAAATGTAATACAGGGCGTTCATTTACATAACTCACACAAATAGTAGTGTCTCGAAGAAATTTGTTATTTTAATAAATAAATCTTTATATTGGTCTAGGCCTGTAATAAATATTCCACAAAATATCAAAATAATCCCATCCATCCTTACTTTCATATTTATTTACAACCTTTACCAATAGAACAAAATATGTATCCAATAATAGCTTTTACTGATAACTATATTTGCCTTGGAGTGGATGTTTTCGATCTAGTTGGTTTTATTGGTTTTAAAAACCATACTGGAAGAATATAATTATGATTATTGATTATATTAACTTTTTTAAAAAGTAAATTGTTAGACGTGAACATTTGTGTTTTTCTCTCAAAGAATAATGACTTAGTTTTAAATGCTTTGCTTACCACCAAACCAGAGCGATCTTTTAAACCGTGTTTAAAGCCTCGAGAATACTCTAATGGGAATAACTTAAAAGGTTTTCTAATATAGTGGTGACTTTATATATATGTATACTAGCTGGCCCGATGGACGTTGTCCTGTCCTAATGTCATTGAATTGGTTTTAAGTCAAATACTCGTTCATTTTCAATATGAGCTCGTTCGCTTCGCTCACTCGCCTATCGGAAAAAAATTGTTTAGTCCTATTCTCAGACCTAACGAATATACTCACAAAATTTAAAAAGAATCGGTCAAGCCGTTTCGGAGGAGTTTTGTTACAAACACTGTGATACGAGAATTTTAATATTTGATATATATATATATATATATATATATATATATATATATATATATATATATATATATACATAAAACAACAATTAATTTTTTTTTTAAATGCTGGTGTGGAGTATAAAATAAAAATTCCATAGTACTAAAGCCAAACTAATGCTAAAAGACATCTTTTATAGCATATTTTTTACAATTGAATAATTAAGCTTATTTTTAAAAGTGATTCAACTTGAAAAAGAAACTTACACATGGGATAGAGGCGAGTAAAATGATTAATTACTGTGGCATGCGAGGCCATGACCATACCACTCTACGTCACCTCCGAAATTAATCCATTAGCGAAGCAATATAAACGGTGGCTTGCGTTGGCTTACGTCGGCTCGCGTCGGCTTGCGTTGACTTACGTCGGCTCGCGTCGGCTTGCGTTGGCTTACGTCGGCTCGCGTCGGCTTGCGTTGACTTACGTCGGCTCGCGTCGGCTTGCGTTGGCTTACGTCGGCTCTCGTCGGCTTGCGTTGACTTACGTCGGCTCGCGTCGGCTTGCGTTGGCTTACGTCGGCTCGCGTCGGCTTGCGTTGGCTTGCGTTAGCTTCCCTTTGTGTACATTAAGCATCTGGAAGACTTTTACTGATAAAGAGTCATTATTATACAAACGCAATTATCACACAAATTATGTATACCTAATGTGTCTCAAATGGACTATGCAACTACTCCATTTGACAACTGCTCCATTTGACTACATGCTCTGCTTTAAACGCGCTGCAAAATGAAGCTGCGTTGACGCCGCTGAGAAGCGCTCGTGTGAACCCGGCCTTAGTTTTTAAGGACTTAAACACATATAACAGCTGTGTATCCAATTACTAGCATAAAGACAAATGTAAATATATATGTTATTCCGTATTGAATTTATATGATTTATTAGTTTTAGCTCATGAATATCCTTGGCAGAAACTATATTATATAAATTAAATAACATTTAGCTGTAACTTTGCATCAGGGCTCAGGTGGCAAGGGGGTTTTAATATTTTTCAGTCAGCATAAATTAAACTCCTTCTGACACATTCTAATTAAAAGTTTTCAAACTCATATAGGGACATTGTGTTTCAATCAAATGTTAAACAGGATTATTTTGTCTATTTTTTTAAATTCGAAATAAACACATTTATAAATTTAACTTAACCTTAAATACAATGTACATGTTAAATGTAGGTAATGGAAATTATGAATTAAATTTCCAACATCTAAGAACAATTATGTATGCAATTATAACCAATTTTATACAGAATACAAATCCAATAAAAACTGAATTGTTTGTTTACATCTGAAGTAATTAATAACATGACAAAAACCTCAGCTGATTTTAATGTAGATATAACAACATTGGTAGTGCAGGTTAAAGCTTGCAATAATATGTTTCCAGTAGCACATATGACTTCATCTTTAAAACCCTAGTTTATGGTCAAAATGCATTTTTTTAAATAGGTATTTTATGATATATTTAAACATTATATGTAAATTAATATGAACTTATAATTAAATAACAGGGTTGGTTAAAATTTATCTTCCACGATTATCATAAATACAGCAGTAGGAAGGGTAGCTTGAAGACGCATAAACTCTATTATGAAAACTATTTACAACAATGGGTGATAAATCCAAGAACAATGTAAGTAGCTGGCGCAGTGGAACTGTGTATTGGACTTGCTGTAACCCAATGTCAGTAAATCTGGTAGAAGACATTCCAAGTGTCGTGTCTACAACAGTGCAGTTGTCTGTCTCAGACACAGAGTTGTTTATATCCGATGTCTTACATGCAATGCTTGTTCTTCTAAGGAGTTCTCTGCTGTCTACTTGCTTTTCATTCTTGCAGCCTTTTTAAAGTCTCTTAAAAGGTAAATCTAAAAATACACAGTAAAAAAAACAAGTTTTTAATCTTACGCCATTTATTTTGACTTTTTTGCACATTTTTAATCGATTTTTAAAGGAATGTTAATGTACTTTTAAGTTGTATAATATTTTTTTCAGAGAATACAGACTAAAGATATTTTCTGAAAATTCCATTTTCGTTTCGAATGAAACCCTTTAAATAAGATGTGCCCTAACGAGAATGTATTTCTGTGATTAGAAATGCAAATTAAAATTTTAGCGTATTTTTTTGCCCAAGCACGTCATACGGTTGTAAACCCTATTTAGCTGTTTGTTTACACATATAACCAATATATCTAAATGCTACTGACAATTTTAACCACCATTTATGAAGTTTATTTATTAAATAAAGCATAATTTGTCAGATTCACGACTGTGAATAATACTTTTAACTGTTATCCTCTTTGTTTCACAGTTTTAAACTTCTTACTCCCGTTATACGTTTCCCTTATAGTCCAGGGTCTTCGCAGAAAAAGGCTGACCTAGACCTTCTGGATGTGGGCAAGATCCAATGATCAGACGATGGAAAAGGAGCGAGCTCTGCGGGCTTAAGCCAAATTCAGGCCTAACCTGAAGTAACCTGCCAAACAATCCCAGGTTATAGTCCTAAAGAGTAGTGGTGGTTTTTAATAGGAATTCAAATTTTTTAATAGGACTACCACACCGCAGGCTGGGCACTTGTGTGCGCAAATGCATTTTCCTCCTTTCCTAAATATTAATCAAATTCTTCCCATATTAACCAATCACATATAACTGCTTTTTAAAT
Organism: Allygus modestus; assembly: GCA_963675035.1. Taxonomy (NCBI): domain Eukaryota; kingdom Metazoa; phylum Arthropoda; class Insecta; order Hemiptera; family Cicadellidae; genus Allygus; species Allygus modestus. The sequence goes on along the minus strand of OY776112.1, from coordinate 485,399,203 downwards.
ACAATTGGTATACTATAAATAAAAGTAGAAGTTTTATACGATAGATATTGTTTATATTATCGAAATCTTCAACTAAATATATTGTATTTATTATTTAAATTTCTAACAGAATATTTGTTATCATTGATTATTGTGATAGTTTAAGTAAAGCACTCAAATAAAATATTATTAAAATACTCAATAAGACAAGTAATAAATAGCTCGTAGGATGATTAGATGAGTTACTATATAGTAACAGTTTCTTCTTTCATAAATTAAAATACGCCCTAAATGTTCTATAAATGTTCTAAAACCTGACAAAAATAAGTATCTTACAAACTGTTTAATACAAATTAAGAATATTGGGTGACATTGGATGCTTTACATATGTTGAAATGATTATTAAAAATCGTATACAATGTTACATTTGGAAATAAATTTAACAACATTATAGGATATGAAAAGTAACTCTCTTGGAGGGAGTCTTTTTACATACGCCCTAAGGCTGTGAATTTACTGTAGTTAACAGTAGTAATACAGCTGTAATAACATTAGTTAAAATGCAAGGAATAACAAACATTGCTAATCTTACTAAGAATTCAGGAACACGTCAACATTTAATTAAATAAAATCACTGTGTGGGTCGCCGACGCAACTAGGACGTATTTCAAGGAGAATATGAATGAATGATGAGTGTAAAATGGGTGAGATGCCTTGTGTAGCCTTGTTACTGACTAAGACCGACTGATTCTTTTAGCCAGAATCATTATTAATAGCCCAATGACCAATTGCAGCTGGATCCGGTATCCAACCTTAAAATATGTTGTCAGGATATTTTTCAGAACTAATCTGCAGCTAAAATTGAGTTGTTGCACTATAATGAAAGTAAAATAATAATATGCTATCAAATTTAATGACTTGCTAAACAGAACGTCAGATAAGGTTTCATTGCACTAGGATGTTTGAACAATTTTATACCATCTTAAACGATACTAAAAATAGAAGGGACGATTTCATAGATATAGTCAGTAATCTCGGACACTTTAAACACATTGTACAAATCTCAGTTCATAGTTATGGAACGGGTGTTAGCAATCTTACATAAATGCTTTCTCATGTGATCTCATTTTTAGAACTTTAAAGGGATAAGCAAATATACATCCCGTGGATTTCATTTATATTTAGTGTCGTACTCATCCTTATACTTTACATAGGATTTGCTTATCTTACAAACCTTTCGTTAATTTTAATGTTCAATATGATGTGCACGGTAAAACTGATAGCATACAAATTCTTTCGAAATAAAAATATATAATCTTTTCTTATAATTATAGCTCAGTAATTGGTTGACAATGCATTACAATCACTAAAACAAATTATTTTGTAAATGTTATTTAATTCTTGCAATACTTCAAAACTAACTTTCGTAAAATAATCACTTATTCTGATATTTATCAGACTTCACCCACCTTAGTAGATTATGTGTGACGAGTTTGGACTTCGAAGTCAAAATTAACACTAATGAAAACACACAGTCAAAAACACAGAAAACACAAGGATATCATAACACAAGAATTGGGCCCTCGCACAACATTGAATTTTCGCGGGTAAAATAAAAACAAAACCGCTTCATCATGATTTGACGGCAGTCTGGATATTCGACTCGTGGCGTGTCGCGGAGTGTCGTGTTGTGTCGTGGCGTGTCGCGGTGTGTCCCGGTGTGTCGCGGTGTGTCGCGGTGTGTCGCCGTGTGTCGTGGTGTGTCGCCGTGTGTCGTGGTGTGTCGTGGTGTGTCGCGGTGTGACGTGGTGTGTCGTGGTGTGTCGTGGTGTGTCGCGGTGTGTCGCGGTGTGTCGCGGTGTGTCGCGGTGTGTCGCGGTGTGTCGTGGCGTGTCGCGGTGTGACGTGGTGTGTCGTGGTGTGTCGTGGTGTGTCGCGGTGTGACGTGGTGTGTCGTGGTGTGTCGCGGTGTGACGTGGTGTGTCGTGGTGTGTCGTGGTGTGTCGTGGTGTGTCGCGGTGTGACGTGGTGTGTCGTGGTGTGTCGTGGTGTGTCGTGGTGTGTCGCGGTGTGTCGTGGTGTGTCGCGGTGTGACGTGGTGTGTCGTGGTGTGTCGTGGTGTGTCGCGGTGTGTCGCGGTGTGTCGCGGTGTGTCGCGGTGTGTCGCGGTGTGTCGTGGCGTGTCGCGGTGTGTCGCGGTGTGTCGTGGTGTGTCGCAGTGTGTCACGGTGTGTCGTGGCGTATCGCGGTGTGTCGCGGTGTGTCGCGGTGTGTCGTGGTGTGTCGCGGTGTACCACGGTGTGTTGTGGCGTGTCGCGGTGTGTCGCAGTGTGCCACGGTGTATCGTGGCGTGTCGCGGTGTGTCGCGGTGTATCGCGGTGTGTCGCGGTGCGTCGTTATTTATATTAGAAAATTTATGTTAGTAATTTACCATCGATGAATTTACAAAATGTGGATTTTAACGTATAATCCAATTAATAACTAATCTCTTATAAAAAATCTACTTTGGCCATGATATTTTAGTGAATTATTATAGTAAATATGGAACTTTAAAAGAGACTTGCCAAACCAATATTCAAATTAATAAAACAATTAAGCATAAGCAGTTACAAAATACCCCCGTCGCAGCAAACCTGCGTACTCAGCGAATTTCAAATGCAAAATATATGTCTTAATACCACATAAAGCCGCATACCAAGTTTCATTAAAATATATTCACAAATAAGCGATTTAAACAATTTTAATTATTCTCCATAAGAATAACATTGGGGATGAGTACGCAGGTTTGCTGCAACAATGAACACAAAATAATGGGTTTGTATGTAAATATCAATAGAACTCATCTAAGTGAAGTCACAAACCAAGTTTTATTCCTATATATTCATAAATAAGCGATAAATAACATTTTAATTATTTTCCATAAGAATAACATGGGGTTCGAGTACCTAGGTTTGCTGCAACGGGAAACATATGCGAAATTTCTTTTGTGCAAACAACAACAAACAACAACCAGATGAAGCCATATACCAAATTTCTTCAGTGTATGTTAATAAATAAGCGAGATATAAAATTTTGATTTTTCTCCATAAGAATACCATTAGACAACGTACTGTGTTTAGCACTTTTAATATCTCAGTAACCAATTGACGTAGCGTAATGATCAAAATACCAAATTGTTTGTTTTTTTAAGCTGAATTCAATGGTATAAATTAAAATTTTATTTAAATAAAAATTACATTGAAAACTCCAACAAACCCATTTTTGGGGTACAAACCCCCCCCCAAAACCCCCCTTCGGATGGTGCGATTCGTCTGGTTTTCGAACTCGTTCAAATAAATGGTGCTATACACATTTCTACCAAATTTTATTAAGATCGGACCTTTTTTATGAGAGTTATTGTGCTTTCGGACACACACACACATATATATATATATATATATATATATATATATATATATATATATATATATATATACATATATAAAATTTGAACGAACGGTGTTTTTGGCATCTGGGGACCTCAAAACAAAAAGTTATCATGGTCTCGGGCTTATGTCTTACCATGAGACCTACGGTAATAGCTTTTTCCCTATAGGGGAAATTCGCTAATAATAACTGCACAAAATCCTACCTAAAAATTATATTAGAATGTGGTGTTTATCAATTTAAAACTTAACATTCCATGGTTTCCTTCGTAATTGTAGTTCAGGGAACAGTTTGAAATGTGAAACGAAACGATCTGATGTAGTACCTCATCAACTAAACTCCAATTAATATTTTAATTTTTGATAACTCCAAGTAATTTAACATATAATTTGTTGCATTGTTGTATAACAACAAACTCTTTTCTATATCCATTATTATCAACTTGAAAAAATGCATCATCCTTCCCAATTACTATTGGCTAAACAATAAAGCTTTGAAAAAGGAGCCAGTTAATTGGTCCCAGACAAAACAGCTGAGCCAGACCCCAACAAGTAATCAGTTGTTAAACAGCGATTGGACAGCTATAGTTAGTTACATTGTAATATGATAAGTGGATTATATAGTTGTGGAGTTATTCGTATTGCATAAATGGTCAACAGTCTTCGATCTCGATATCTAGGTCTTATCAATATAAGTATAATGTGTTAAATTACCTTATCGTCAAGTGATTCTATTATTATCAAAAATCAACCGGTTTCATCCTTCAATAAGATTTTTAGCAGGAAAACTTAAACTGTAGATTTTTTCGGATATTTAATTTAAAGATATTCATTGAGACATATAATACAGAAAAAAATTACACGAACATTTACTTTTTGGCCAAAGATTGAGCGGATGTACGATAACATATCTGGACTAAATATTTAATGCGTATACTGGTAATTTTAACCAGTTCACAGATAAAACTAATCTTGTAAATCTGATTCAAATCAAATGATGTAGTTTATTGTCCTTAGTCAATACAAATGACACTGGCAATAGACTACATTTTGATACGTATTCGTAACAATTTTAACATCTAAAATGAAATATAGTTATAGCAGTAAAAATACCCCCGTCGCAGCAAACCTGCATACTCAGCGAATTTCCAATGGAGATATAAATGTCTTAATACTATATAAAGCCACTTACCAAGTTTCATAAAAATATATTCACAAATAAGCGATATATACAATTTTAATTATTCTCCATAAGAATAACATTGGGGCTGAGTACGCAGGTTTGCTGCAACAAGGAACACAAAAAATGGGTTTTTATGCTGATGTCAATATAACTCAACTATAGGTGAAGTTGTATACCAGTTTTTATTTATTTATGTTTATAATTAAGGGAGACAGAGCATTTAATTATTATCCATAAGAATAACATGGGGGCTGAGTACGCAGGTTTGCTGCTACCGGAGAATTATGCAAAAACAATTTTTTTGAGCAAATATCAATAGACCTCAACGAGATGAAGCTGTATACCTAGTTTCGTCATTATACGTTCATAAATAAGCGAGATAAAAAAATTTTCTTTTCCTCCATAAGAATAACATTAGACAACGTACTGTGTTTAGCACTTTCAATATCTCGGTAACCAATTGACGTAGAGGAATGATCGAAATACCAAATTGTGTGTTTTTTTAAGTTGAATCGAATGGTAAAAACTAAAATTTGACCTTTTCAAAAATTATATGTAAAAAATTCAAAAAACCCATTTTTGGGGTACAAAACCCCCCCAAAATACCCCTTCGGATAGGTCGATCTGTCTGGTTTTCGAACTTAAAGTCATAAATGCTGCTTTACATATTTATACCAAATTTCGTCAAAATCGGATCATTTTTACGAGAGTTATCGTGCTCACGGACACATATATATATATATATATATATATATATATATATATATATATATATATAGATATATATATATATATATACAGTATCGAACGAATGGTGTTTTTGGGGTCTGGGGACCTCAAAACGAAAAGTTATCATGGTCCCGGGCCTAGGTCTTACCATGCCGACTACGGTAATAGCTTCTTCCCTATAGGGGAAATTCGCTAATAACTGTGTACATGTAAATCAATGTAAATTTAAAGAATAGACTTTTCGTTCAAGAAATCCCGGACACTGTAGTATTATTTTTTTAACGTGGAGCAGTATCAACTCAATTAGTTATAAATTTGACACTTAATTCTTGGTTCAGGTTTTCGGGAAGGAAGTTTGATAATGGTTTGATAGTTGTGTTACAGAGGGGTGGGTTTGAGTTGTATAAAGAGTTGTTTTGTACAGCGGAAAATAATTTTTTTTTCTAAAGTTATACAGCTTATTAGACAATGTTTCGCTTTCAATACAATACGTATTGAGAATAAGTGTTTCGTTTGACTTTCCGGTAATAGTATTTATATATAAAAAACACAGGAACTAGACCCAGGTAGCAAGAGTGGAGCGACACAAGCGGTGTCGAATGTCTTTGTTGACTCTTCCATCAGCTTGTTGACCGACCTCCGCCCCTCTCAGGACAGGGAGGATCAAGTTGTTAGTCTTGGGGTTAGAGGGTCAGAGGTACTTTGAGTGAAGGTAAACCATCAATTGTCATTCAGTTAACAGCTTGATAGAATATAAACATGAATTATTATTTTAAATATCGTTGGAATAATTTCAATCTAGTTCCATAGAGTCGTCGGACAACGGAACCAGCTACCACAGCCGGGACCCAGTTTAGTTCCACACCATAACACCGCAAACTATGGACATAAAACACAAATTGGGGGCAGAACTAGGAACTCGTTTTTGAGTATGGGTTCGGTTATAACTTGTTTTATTGTATCAGCTATTATATTATATCACTCTGGTAAATTGTGTAGCTAAATAAAACAAAATTAAACTGCTATTTCATTTTCATAACTGAAATGAACTAATAAGCAAATTAAATAAAACATTAGTTAGGAAAGTGTAAAATAATTGTGTTAAGACAAATAAAATCTAAAGTTCAATTAAATTTACTTTAGACTATTAAAAAGATTACATAACTCCACTCACGCAGTTTATAGTACCGAAGGATGATAACATCTTTTTATTTCTATTTACAATATTTATCCAAACCAAAAGAGCTCTATATACTAGGAAATTCCTGGCTGTAGTATATTTTTATATTTATTAAATACGAACAGATTATTTATTTTTTTATTATGCATCATTAGTCAAGCACTGCAATGAGATATGAAAGAGTAAAGCTTGTTTTATCAAGTCTCACTTACCATTTATTTATTTTTCAAAAGTAACTTTGAATTGATATGCTTATGTAAAATGGGTCAGATGCTGCAGTTTGTATATAAACCATTTATTTAACTTTTCTTTATACCTTTTGGACGTAAATGCAAGATTTATGCTATAGTTGAAATAACATTTCGGAATGTAAACCATATAACTGTCTCAATTACATATACGACTGTCTCATCACAGCAATTCTTAGAAACAAGAGCTTCAAGGTTCTTCAAACTAATCTTCTTGAGGAATTCAATTTTAGAGGATTATGAGGATTGTGTGTCTCTTAACTGTACAACTGTAAGAGCTGGAATTGTTTGCTGAATTTTATTTTTACCTAACTAAAAGAATATGCTTTTGATGATTTACAATTTTTTATGATCTGCAATATAAATTATTTTCTCCTACAGCCATGTTTAAACTAACCCGTTTATACCTTCATTACTCGTTCCAGTATGATATTGAAGGCAATGTTTTTAAGTGTAGAAATTTTTTCAACAAGGTATGTAAAAAGAAACAAATTCTTATATGTTATTAATTAATCAACAAACTTATTGGACCCTCCTTTCCTGTGTTTTAAAATGCCCAGTAATCAAGAGTAAAATACTTGATCTATCATTGGTTATTAACTTTACCTTAATCTTGTACATGTCTTAAAAAGGCAACAAATAATTATATATTTTTATTAAATACGTCCTTTAGAATAAGAACAATCAAATACCTTGAATAATATCTATAACAGCCAGAAAAGCTATGGAAATTGAGCCATTGTTGGACTCGATGCTGGATGAAAGGCATTTGGAGCTGAATAGATATTCAATCTTTCAATCCGTCTAAATACTCTTGTGAGCCACTCCTACTTTGATAATGTGCAATACAAATTTTGCCTTAATTTAAATTCATTTTCAGTAAACTTTAAAAATACAATAAATAACATTTGAAAGGTTCTGTCAGCGTTACTCTTGAAAGGTTTGAAGTGTAAGGAATACAAAATGCTGGCTTTGAAATACCAAAAGTAAATATATTAATGATCCTCGCTAACTAAAATATTTTCATTATTTTGGTGATAGCCGTTTGTTTATATACTCCAAAAATGTCTATATCAACCATCAAAATGAGTTAAAACTAAATAAATTGTACAGCTAATATTGCAATTGTTAAATAAATGATACTTGTTACAGTTTCAAGATTTCTGGTGGAAAAATATTTTCACTCTTCCATTTCGCCTGATGATGACCGGTGTGATTGATAAAAATCTATATAAATATATTGAATGTACTGTTATTTATGTTAGACAGCGTAATGGAAATATGTTTACTACTGTCGCACTATGCCAATAAACTAATACACAAATCAGTATATTGTTATAGAGAGTTACTTGATAAGTTGTTGCCAACTATTTGAGTCATACATTCATTTTAGGGGTTCCATAACAGTAGACGCACCACAAACTACTTAATACAGTATACTGCTCTTTCTAGTGTGAATTTGTAATACAACACATCAAAGGGGGGATTTGGTTCCAGATTTAATCTGTTATACAATAAGTTTGACATGGACTGTTCAATACGAAGATTGGTCTGGTTATTTTTTGTCTAAATAATGCCTCTTTACCAGGCATAAATCATATAAAATATCTGAAAATACAAAAATTTAGAAGCTATTATTAAATTAAAATGAGTTTTACTTGTAATTCAAAAAAGTGTCTTCTAAATATTTATTTTCTAACTCTTTTTATAGGTTTTTATTAAAAGGAGTCCCATGTAGAAACTGTTTAATTTATAAAAAATGTATACGTAAGGTAACCCTAACATTAAAAATTCTCCTAAAATCATCACAAACATGTGAAAGTCAATAGTATGCCGGTGTAAATTCTATAAGGGAACGAGATAATTTCTAGCAAGTGTATTTTGAAAACCTTTCCTAGGGTTGGTTTTATTTCATTATTAAGGGTAAAATTTTGGTTTAATTCTTTTCCAACAAATAAAAAAATATGACTTGTTTTTTTGTACATACCAGTTTTGAAAATGTTTAATTTTTATGTTTATTTGGGACGTTGCGTCGGTTTAATAAAAATGCATACGCGCATTACATTAAACATTACATTACATTAAACATTATTTATAATTATGGGTTTTCCTTATAAGAGCCGAAAATATTTTTGTAAGTAAAAAAGTGAGAACATTTTAAAAGTTTGAAAGAAAAAAACCCACACGCAAGTTGTAAACTAAATACATTCTTAGCAAATAAAATGGAGCAACTCTAGGTAGAGTTATGATTTGTTGGTGTTTGCATGGACATCAAGCGGTTTAGTAGGCATAAAACTTTGTTCAGTTTGTTTTACAAAATATTTCATGCGGGAGGAATGAAGATTTTATTGTTGAGCTAATGAGGTTTGGCATTGCTAAAGAATTTATCGTAGGTTTATTTGTAATATTATCTAATATGATGGTATTGTAATATTCTTTATTTTGGGTGTATTATAAAGTTAAATAGTTCAAAACAAGATTTCATCAGGAAAATCTAAACATTACGTTGGTTTTGGATTAAACCTACAAAACGTTACGGAGAGTAAGTAATTTATTTTTATTATATAAATTTTTTGATATATGATTTATTTTAGGTTCAGTGCAGAGTGACTGATGTCTGAAAGGTCAGTGTAGATTATTTTTATCAGATATCATGAATAATTTATATTAGCTTTCTAAGATTTCCTAAATAAAAATTACATTAAACATATTAAGTTTTTAAAAATTAAATAAAACAACAAAACGACAACTATAAAATATATAAAATAAAAAGGTTTTATTTTACTATGACCCATCTGTTCCATTTAAAGCAATTGATATTGTGGCATGAATCATAAACAGTTCTGATGAAAACTCATACTAGTATAAAGTAGATCTATATGGCTAAAGCACGTCTGACACCATCACTAAAAGTTATACTTTTACTTACTCTTTGGCGTACACGACGAAACCCTTATTTAAAATATATAGGTAGAGCAAATCGATGTACATCGGTTATAAAATGTATAAATATACCCAATTACAAGTAATTATAATTAGTTAGCATGTATGAAATGTATTGATGACAAGCATTGACAGTTTTAAATGTATTACACACGAAACGTAAAAGTTACCCTCGAGAATGAGATGTGTAATTTTGAATAACCTTTAAGTCAAAAACAAATCGTGATGAAGCTTAAAGATAATGTAAAAACTAAACACATAAAAACATAATACCACCCGTAACGTGACATTTTGTATAAAACAATACTTTTTATACAAAAAGGCGTAAACAATTGAATATAAGGTATTACTATACATTTTAATATATGTATAGTTGAAAAATAAACTGTAAACGGTAAATTTGTAGTTATAATTACTTTAAGTATATCTAAATGTTGTTGTCTCCTCAAAATATAAATCGGATACAGTAAAGTTCACTGTTTGATTCATTTTGTGATCAACGTTACAGCCTGATGGACTCTTATCCGTTTTGATACTGCAATTAAGGGTCGCAAAAGACTATTAAGGTAGATGCTTTTATTACTTATTATTTTGTTAAAATTTTTCATTTTCTGATCCCATTTCTGCAATATATTAGCGCAGTTATCAGGTATGCTGATATATAAAATAATCAAAGTTCGGTTTTGTATTTTTTATTTAAGACATTTCAGAAAATCGATATATACATTGTAAAGGAAGGGATAGTACACTAAGGTTTATGTTAAATGAATTGGCAAACATACATAATTACTTATAGTGTAATCATACAATTATAAAATTCTCTAAAACCAAACAAAGACTATTTCAGATATTAAAGATTAATTTTTGTAAAATAAGCAATATTACTAGTTATTGAATACATGTTTTCCGATTCAATGCACTCTCTCTTCAGCAGGAACTACTATTAACCGGAACTGGGAGGTGACATAAGCGGGTCATGCCCTAAAGCTGTAGCTACATTGTTGTAAAGTCTCGTTGTTCTATCAGTTGTTTAATACTCATTGACTCTCTTAAAAAAACGTAAAAGCCTGTAGAACACATAGTTACAGTATGTACAAAAATAAATTGCAATACAACATTAGCTCTAGACAAGTATAATATACTAGAAAATTTCTAAGTCAGTACCTCAAGTTGCTACTAAGAAACGATGTATTGATAAAAAAATATATAAATGGACAAGAGATTGAGATAGGTCCCATGTTTATATAGTTGTGGTTTTTTTACCCCAGTAACAAGTTCCTGCACTTCAGTGATCATAACTATGTTATCATATTTAAATAAACCATTTTATGTCCTCTTTAATACGAATTATCTTTATTTTACAATACTTATCGAGTCGCCGATATAAATTAAAATTATTAGTATAATTCGAAATCAAGACTGTATTTGATATAAAATCCGCGAACGCATTTTCGCGATCTGTTTTAGATGTGTTTATTTTATTATGGAATAAAATTATATAAATAATAAGTAGGTAAATAATAAGTCATCATAAATAGTAGTAACATAAATTGTTTTAGGCTTTCCCGTTTGATACATTAATTTAAAGACGTCTTTTGGAAATAATAATTTTTTGAAGCTTTATTTGTTTTTCTGTTTTTTTTTAAGGCGCAAAAATAGTTTAAGTGCGTTTGGTGACCGTTTTTAAACATAATTTTTTATTTCATGCTATATTAGGCTTATTATTGCGTCCATAGTAGAAACTAAATTATCAACTTTATTCCATGCGATGAAACATTGTAAATTACTATAATTCAAAATCATACATTATGTATCTTTTAAATTAAATAAATTAATATACTAAAAGAAATGTTTGTATTAATATAAGTATTTTCTCCGAGGAAAACGGATTCATTCTGTTGAACGGTTGTTTATATTTATAGTCCAATTTCCTAAGCTTATTCAGTTCAAAGCTTGTATTTCTGTAATGGTTGCGGTTGTGAGATTTATATACGGATTGTTCCCGAGTACGAAGATGGGAATGAATATTCTAAGCGTTTGATCACATGACTTAGCATCCAGCAACTTACAACTTTTCAAACAACAATATATAGATAAAAACTAAAATTCAACAATATTATTGGTTTTAGTCAACATTTTATAGAATAACTAATAATTTATTTCTTAAACTTGTATTACAATTTAAAATTTAAATCATCTTTCACCCATGTTTTGCTCTGTTCTTGAAGTAACTTTTCTTAAACCATGGCGGTTCAATCAATGGTTGCTATTAAATTACTACAAAAACTAATGCTTCATAGACGTTTAAGTTTGTGGATGATAAGCTTTCTTTTACATAAGCTGCAAATTCAATCGTGATACATAGAACTGCATGTGACTTTTACAAAAGGCAAGTTTCGGAGAGGCGAGTAGCTTCGTGTTTCAGATTAACAGTTATGAGATACAAACCAATGCCAATACTGATAACACTAACGAAACTATTTTTTTACCACACAAGTCAATTTCACAAAATTGTATAATTAAATTTAATAAAATTAACTGAGAATATAATGAGATAATTAAAATACCATATTTTTCATTACAAAAATGATGCATTTGTTATTGCTATTAAAACATTAAGGATATTGCTGTACTATACTAGGAGATTACAATACAAATCCTTTTTTCTAAGGTCTAGCTCTAACTAAACCAAGAGATGATAATTGTTTCGGTAATATAAAATAGTTATAATATCCCAATACATACTGTCCTAAAAACTAACAACTAGGGGCCTCCAGATATTTGTACAATAGGGAAATTTCATATATAAAAACAATAACTATCTATACATTCTTTTCGAACCAGTTTTTTTAACTGCAATTTATCACTGTTACTACTATGTATAGTTTCTATGATTCCTCCTATTTGTTAAATTATTTGTATATATTTGTTAAGGTATTTAGTTATTGATTGGAAACCACACTTCACAATTTTATTTTTGATTTTAAATTCAATTCCATCATGCGCCATTAGGTGACATAAGACAGGAAAGGAATATTCACCATTCTTTCCAAAGGCGCACAGTCGTGACTAGGTATCAGGGCTCAGCCTGGGATTCCCCAGGAGAAGTAAAGTACAGATCACGCTGAAAACACTTCCCCTGGACCAGCTGATTACCCTTAGGCAGACAATGGGTAATGAGAGTGCAGTGGGTCATTATATTTGTATATCATAAATGACAATACAAAGAAACACTTCACGATAAATGCACCAGACTGCATTGTTAACGGTCCTGTACTTGACTTGGCGTTACCACGTTATTACTAAGTTGCTATTTTATTATTTATAGGAAATATTTAATATAAATGGATCGAAGATGGCCCCTCAAAATTGCCCTCGACCTTACCACGTCGATTTGGTCCAACATATTTTTGGTCCTCTTTTACCGACCTCGGGGCTCTTCCCCACTGGTCTTCTCTATCACTTCCCGATTTCCAATGTTGACAAACGGTGATCCGTTGGATTTGTTTCACAGATCCGCGTCTCGTGAAAGATATATTAACGTTGGATACATTATCCCCAACCTATGGGCTCCACCCCACTGATAAATGCACGATCATATTTTTACGTATTTTTCTGAGATGGTAGTCAATTTTAATGTATTTTAATTTAACTGTAGTTACTATTATAAATCAAATTATAGTTACTATAGAATACTCTTAGAGCTTAGAGGTAAAAATTATTTAAGCCTTTAACTAAGTATTTAATAATCTTTCGCTTCCAAAATATTTGGAAATATCATAGGAATAATCCTGTTTTTTATAAAGCAATTTCTTCCCATGTATTTAATTTACATAATGCTGTGAGAGTTTTGACTGAGTACCCTTCAGCCTGAGTCTACTAAAGTGCCTTTACTGGATAGCTTTTAGTTTAGAGTATTTGACTGTAGGATTGAAACACATGTTTGATTCCAAAGTTAGTGAAATTAAATTGTCCGTACAATACTTGAATATTAATTCTATATTCTCTAGTTTTGTTTTATGTTTTTTTTTATTATCTTACTCTTGTACTCTTTTACTCTTTGCTTATCCATATTGGCTATAAATCTGTGCGTGAAACGTATCCAGCTAAGCAAGGACTGAGTAGGAGATCAATTGGGTTCTTTTTATTTCCCAATTAATCAATTATTTAGACATACAAGCCGTATGAAGGACTGGTACAAAGCTAGTATAGATTAAATACAATATTATATACAAAATAAATTAGTGAATAAAAATAAAAATTAATAAAATAAATATTTCCTGGATTTTGAAAAATATATAATTGCAATAGTATTTTTTAAAGATAACTATGCATAGTCAATATAACGAAGTTACAGCTAAAATATAACTTATGCAACATACAAGGCTGCTTATGAAGCCCAACACAAACAGTCTCAGATGTACCCGGTGTTGTCCTAACCATCAGTTCTGTTGACTGACCATTACGGGACAAGTGGCTCTATCGTCAGAGAAAAGTTGGCCATTTCAAAAGTTCACATATAAAATATATCTTTTACTCTATAAATCATATTTATACTATAGGTTTCAGTATTTAAAATGAATAAAGTACGTTTAAATGGGCTATTTGCTTCTGGAAAAGGTTTTTGGCTGAGTCAAAATACAAATAAAGTTGTTTTTCAATATGCTAAAGTGTTTATCAAATGTTTGTTTGGATTCAAGTTGCCATAAACAAATACACTGCATGGGTATCGTCAACACACAATTCAGATTTTTATTAATTAAAGTCTCCTGATGATACACAAAACTGATTTTTAACTTTATTCATGTAAAATAATTCTTAACTATATAAATTTTTATTTAGAAATAAAACAAGGACTTTTGATTGAAAAAATCACGAACAATGTAATACCCCTTATATGTAAGGAACTCTTTTTGGCTTTTCTTAATTCTTTTAAGGGGAGCTCTCCCTGAAAATCAGCAGGCAATGAGTTTGAAAGCTTTTCTCATTTTTATGAAATATGATACTGAACATATTATGTGTGGTTTTTTTGGAACTGATACATTTAAACGTGGTCGGAGTGAGTAGTTATCGGCAACTACTTAACCTAGGTTAATAATATAAAACACTAAATTTTTTAAGCTCTATAAAATGCTCAGAACCAAAATTGAGTGTTTTAAAATTTTTTGGGTAAAAAGTGCAAAAACAGATGATTTTTGGAAAATTTAAAACCCCCATAAACCCCCCTTCCCAGGGTCCGATTTCTCTGGTTTTTGAGCTGTTTTCGAACACATTTGAGCGAATTTTCATCAAAATCGGACGTTTTTTACTGAAGTTATCGTGTTAACGGACACACGCATATATATAAAGTCAACAAAATAATATGATGTAATTTTCGATGTTATAATCGAATTTAGTTTAATTAACAATATAAGTGAGTGGTTCACCTTTTTAATATATTTTAGCTAAAGGTTTACCGCATCACTGTAAACAATAATATCCACTTCCTACTTTATCATTTCAATAAAATTCGTCGTTCAGGTAACAACGCTTGAGTTAAAGTGATTTGATAAAAGTTTACCAATTTATAAAAAGTGAACCGCTTTTAGATTTTTAAAACTGGAATATGTTTAAATATAAAATGCATTTAGAATTAATATTTGAATTTAGGCAAATTTTACTAAATATTGTAATACTTTTCTAAAACTTTAAACCGTAATAATCTTCTTATTTTTAAAGATATTGTCACGGAATTTGGAATATTGTGGTGCAAGTACTATTTAGTAATATCTAAAATATTAACTTTCGGTCTTAATAAAATCCAAAAATGGTTGCTTATAAATATTTTTATTTAGAGATAACTTGTAATACTTGGTGATTCTTACAAAAATCTAATATATATTTTAATGCAACATTCGTGAACAAACGATCATTCTATTACATTTTCAATTTATTTTTACAATCATATGTAATTCTGTAAGCGAAATTTTAAAGTCAAAATTGCACTTTGGCAAATCGCAGGATGATGAGAGACGGCTTAAATTTAAGGTCTTGATCCCAGGGGCTCAGGAAAATAGCAGTATTTCTAAAAAGCTACCAGCGAACGATATAAAACATAAAACATCCCTCATAGAAAAAATGGGGCTTTTAAAACGTTTGCTTTGTTTGTTTTAAAACATGTGATTAAGTGTCTGCTTTGTTTATGAACTGACATGTTTGTTTTATTTTCCTCAGAGTGCAAAGAGTAAAAAATCTGACGAAGCAGAGTATTTCAGAACGGTTAGGGGCTTTGGCCCCTTCGATTCACTAATATCGTTTCTGATGACATTGTACTACAATATTGTTTTAAATACCCCTATACACTACATTACAATTTATTTTAATATCAGCTGTAACATTATAATCAAAATCAATATTTATAATAATATAATTGTTGTATGAATCTATCATGATTTTTTTGTATCAACTGCTTATAATGGTTTAACCATACATTCTTTTGGATTATAGTATAACTAAGTCTTACAAAAAAAGTATCAATTGGTTTACTAGAACCTGATTCGTTGAACAGAAAAAAGAAGATATAAAAGTGAATGTAAAGAAGTGAAGTGTGAGTAGTAAAGAATATGATAGAAGCAAATGTAACTGAGTAGTAAAGAAGATGATAGAAGTGAATTTAAGGGAGTAGTAAAGAAAATGATTGACGTGAATGTAAGGGAGTAGTAAAATAGATGATATAAGTTGATGTAAAGGAGTAGTGAAGGAGATGATAGAAGTGAATGTAAGGAGTAGTAAAGGAGATGATATAAGTGAATGTAAGGGAGTAGTAAAGGACATGATATAAGTGTAAGGGAGTAGTACAGTAGATGATATAAGTGAATGTATGGGATTAGTACAGGAGATGATATAAGTGAATGTAAGGGAGTAGTACAGGAGATGATATAAGTGAATGTAAGGTAGTAGTAAAGGAGATGATATAAGTTAATGTAAGGGAGTAGTACAGGAGATGATATAAGTGAATGTAAGAGAGTAGTACAAGAGATGATATAAGTGAATATAAGGGAGTAGTAAAGGAGATGATATAAGTGAATGTAAGGGAGTAGTACAGGAGATGATATAAGTGAATGTAAGGGAGTAGTACAGGAGATGATATAAGTGAATGTAAGGGAGTAGTACAGGAGATGATATAAGTGAATGTAAGGGAGTAGTACAGGAGATGATATAAGTGAATGTAAGGGAGTAGTACAGGAGATGATATAAGTGAATGCAAGGGAGTAGTACAGGAGATGATATAAGTGAATGTAAGGGAGTAGTACAGGAGATGATTGAAGTGAATGTAAGGAAGTAGTAAAGGAGATGATATAAGTGAATGTAAAGGAGTAGTAAAGGAGATGATAGAAGTGAATATAAGGCATTAGTAAATAAGGTGATATAAGTAGTAGTCGAGAGTGTCCTGAGGATCAGGAATGTAAAATTTCAAACCGATAGATTGCAAACTAATTATAAAGCATTAAGCTATTCAATCTTTACATTACAATAATGGCTGAAGAAGTCTGAGGACTCCATGCAAAATAGAACACGTTTGATGATATAAAGTTTGAAAATTTGTATTAAGTATTATATATAATTCACTAAGTAAACCAAGGACTTTGGTTTTAATATAACGATCGAGTCAACACACCTGATAAAGTCTGTGTTATGTTCAGTTACCAAACCGACGATCGTCCTTGATTATTTTAACCGCTAATTAGATTGTCTGGCGTCGAAGCATCTGCCGGAATATTGTTGAGTTCCGAGTCCCAATAATATTCAGGAGCCCCTTTTGTCCAGCATTGCGTCATGTTCAAAGGCTCCCCTTCATCCACATAATACATGACATAGAAGTTGCAGATCTCATCGTGGTCTAGTGATCTGGAAAATTAAAAATCTTTGTAAGGTTTTAGCCAGCAACATTTATATTGTAAGGAAACTATAACAAATACAGGCATTTGTTTACGATAAATTGAAGAGTATTGCTCACGATGGGATACACGAGTACTCTGGAGTGTGCCTGTTTTGCGATTATTTCGTCCAGGTTCAATCCATTCTGGAGGTCGAATATCCATTTTTGGTAGGTTAAGGAGTTTTGTCATATGTCGGAATACTATGTTTTCCGGTTACATTGAAATAACTTTCAATATGCCTACTTAATAGGCTTAATAGGATTTAAATTGCATCTTTCCGAGTTTAATTCGCATGTTTTTACAAATTTACTCCTCACGCCATCTTCCATTTCCCATCTACTCTTTACTCAAAATTAATTGCCACTGTTCGAATGTAATGAATAATGGTATGACAAGAACAATATTTTACAATTTTGATATTTTATTTAAAACACTTTTTTATAGTAACTTTGGACACAAATAAATAATGTAAACTTTTTGCTGCTATATCGAAATATTTTATGAAGTTTTATAATGTCAGCAAGATTTATGCATGTAGGCCACACAGGGCATCTCCCTCATTCTATACTTAAACTCATTCATATTCACCTGGAAATATACCTTAAACACAGGGGCGTAATTAAGTGGTTTGGTGATATATACATCTTATAATGTACACACTTAACTAAACTTGTGAGTAGTATCAAAACTCACCCTACATATGTGATGGTCTTCCTAGTACTGTAATATGAGCACCTGGCGGCCTGAAAATAAATGTTCCACAAACAATATTAAAAAAAAAAATGCAGTACGAATATGTGTAGATTAAACTTTCGTTATTAAAACAAATTAATCTATGAATACGCTCCAAACGGCCACAAATTGTAAACGACCATCCCATGTATAACAAGCAGCACACTGTACATATTGTGAGTGCCCAGGAGTGATGAGATTTTATGCCCAGAGATCCTAGTATCGGAGAGGAACAATTGCGAGTCCTTACCAACATATTATTCCTTGTTTTTTTTTCTAGCTCAATTTCTATTTACTATTTGCTGGAGCGTTTGATACAATAAAAACATTATTTTAACTAACCAATAAAGTTCAGAAAAAGTATTACTCAAACTATTTCCTTCTTGTAACCTTACGTTATAGAAAAATACTGATTTGTATACAAATATAACTTGTCTTTGAAAATTGAATGCATTTAAAGGGTTGAAATCGTTGCTCCATGGTGTAACTATAAGTTGATCAATTAAAATCAAGGAATAGAGCGGAAGACGAAGAGCAATACAACACCAGATACACTTTAACACGTTGACTGTGGGGCTCACTCGTGAGTGCTCTAGTTCCTTTCCTCAATGCTGAACGCTCACCGGTGAGTGCTGGCGTCGCGTACTACCCCATTCAGTTTCTTTGCAGTAGCACAGCGAGAAGAAATGGTATTATTATATCAGCGCTTAGCTAGGATTCGAGCTTTATTGAGGTGTAGGTTGGTAGTAAATTTCCCCACAAGGGCTTGCCCTAAAACACAACTTATTTTGTTAAGGCAATTTAAAGGATGAAAACACCACATAGTTCCCTATTTAATCTCATTTTATTGACTAAAACAATTTTACGATGAACCAACTAAGTCGACTAAGATCAATCTACTGAAAGAGAACTAAACCCTAATTACGTTAATACAGCCCTTTATGATCAAAACAAGTTATTAACAGAACAAAAACAGTTTAAACCAAATTAACAATGGAAGTGTTTTGAATGAAACAAAGACAATTCTTCTATAAATAATAACAGTAATAATTTAACCAAAAACCACCGGACCAAGCGGAAACGGACACCGTGGTGGGAACCCTTCTTTTAGCTAGAGAAAATAGCTTCTCTGGAGCTAACTATGACGGTTGTTGGGGATTATAGAAAAATACAAATTTGTGCAAGTACTAAATAAACGTTATTGTCTGCCCAATTCGTCAATCCTACCCATTCCTGCCCATCGTCTTACGGATTGTTGAAAGCCAAAAATGAAAGCCCATCCTGGGATGAGTTATAAAAACAGTTCCTAAAAGCTTTCAGTCCAAAGTCACAGTCTGAAGCCATGGAATTAAGTATTGATAAAAAAATAATACTATACCCTTTTCTAGTTCCATTTGAAATTATACACTTATGTAAATGTATTGATGTTAATACGAAAGGAAAAAATTCTAAACTATGTGATACAGGGAATTAATCCAGACTACTGTCCTGTCAAGAACCTTTGCGGATGAAACATGCATCACTAGCTGATTTCCAAGGTAGTATTGACCAAATTGAACTTGGTTTCAAATTGAACAAAGGAAAGAATTCAAATATTGCCTACAAACAAAATCAAAACACACATCGCCCCAAAATAACGGCCCTAAACCTATAGCTGCTCGCCCACAATCAAAACTGTTAAATTTGATCAAACGTCAACACCTGATGGATTTAACTTACAATCTACATAAAAGGTGGGGACGAATTTTTGGTAATGAAAGAAATAGTAGCTAATTTGCATATTTTCATGAGAACATTATTGTAGACAAAGACGAAGGTAAATAACTCCAACTACAGACTTCCATTATTCGCTGAGATATAACAGGCACAGTAGGACAGACACTGTTACACTGTTAGATGGAGGAGTGAGTCATCATACGATAGACAAAGCAGATTCTGTCATTTTTTGCTAAATAAATCTCATTTCACAGACTACTACAGATTGAACATACGTAAAATAAGTCCTTATTTCACTATAAATAGTTATAGTCAAGGTACTGATAATAACATTCATCGGAATTGGCCCTGTAAAACTAACCGTTGGTGTAACCTTAGCAGGGTAACACACACTATGATAACTGTTTTATGAAATGACTGTCTAAAAATGTAAAATAAATACTACTAAATAAGGGAGGTTATTTTAACCAAGAAAAACAAGTTACCTCCAAAGCAGTATGCAATCGGCTGACATTAGTAGAAGACTGAGTTATCACAATAACCGGAAACAAAGCACACTTTTTCTTCTTCAATTCACATTTAAAACATATTATGTACAACTCCAAAGTATATTTTTAAAATAAAGTCATTACTAAAAAGAATATTCCGCAATACATAAATCTTTAAAATGTAAATAAAACGATTCAACTAAATTAATTCCCTTTCATAACCAATTGCCAGTTACAAACAGTTGGCATTGACACTAAAAGAAGATTGTATGTATGAGACGTGTAAAGAGATACGCAGACTACATTTAAATTTCGGAAATACTATTTTCCTACTAGGAGCTTAATTTATTTAGCTTCAATTATTTTATCTCTTTTATTTAATTAGTTTTTATAAATTAATTTAGACTCTTTTATCATGATTTTAATTTTATATACTATTCATATTGATTATTAGAGGTAGAATTCATTAGAACTAAAATATTAAAATCAACTGATAACTTACGAGAATATCACCTTTGGTCACTGTGATATTGTTTTCAATAGGATAAAACATGTGAGGCTTTTGGGGGTCTAATTTCCCGATCAGCGTCCAGTGATGGTTTCCATTACTGTCTGGTACTACCCGGTATCCTGATGACACCGTTCCTGTATACAGACACTGCTTTAGTATTTACTCAGAAAGGATCCGATGAATCCTCAATGATACAGTCAATAGGGGACGTTAAGCTAGCGGGAAAGTTTGAAGAACTATTTCATAACCAAGCCCCTCCATAGAAGGTGTCACGTATGTTTAAATTTTAATTGGCGTAATAGACTATAAAGAACCATACATCGATCACTGTTCCAGTATTTATTTTTTGGAAACCATCTTACCAAAACAAAACATATATAATTTAGAAGCTTAGTTATAGGACTATAGCTTACTTATAGGACTTAGTTATAGCTTAGTTGTCAAAACATCAAGGACTCCAAACGGCTGACATTACCGAGGTGGTGGGCATGGGTGCGGATGGCGAAGGGGTGGATCGTCTTTTCTTCCACAATCGTGCACGCCGCTTCCCAACGCTCTTCGGACATCGGGAGAATCCTTCCGCCTGTACCAAGGATAAAAACTCCCACCAACTTGCTTACTCTGTAAATCAGGAATCGTCAACTGACATTAGTATAACTGTTTACGTAAATTAATTATTTTTGGCTCTGCATGCATTTTGTATTGGAAAACTGATTTAATTTCCTTTTTCTTAATTTGTCTAAAATGTGTTTTGTTGTTTGAAGTAGGTTTTCCAACCGATTTAAATCAATTAACTTGATATACTGTATAATTAGAAGAACCGAGCCGTAATGTCAATATGTTAAAAAGATTTACATTTTTTCGGACTTCCCCTGTAATGAAATTGTTCCATTTTATATATCCTGTGTGGCCAATAAATAAACACGCCAGGGGCTATTCCACAGAACTCCCCTGAGGCCGTTCCACAAAACCCCCCTGGGGTCACTCCACAAAACCCTCCTGGGGTCGTTCCACATAACTCCAGTTCTCTCCTAGGGCCGATCCACAGACCTTCCCTGCGGCCCTTGTATAGTACTCCACTCGGACCGTTCCACTGAAACTTCCCTCTTGGAGTGATATTACATAATCTACTTATCGGGTTGAATTCGAGGATGGTGAGGACCTAAGTGGTCGAAATACAATTGCAGAACATCTTCACCAGTTCTTTGCAACCATAGCAGACAAAATAACCAATCTTAACAGCCAGTGCACTGCAAAGGTAATGACTACTTAAACAAATTATATAAAGCAATCTACTCACTGATTTACTAATTACTAAAAAAGAATAAATTCTTGGTATGTATACAAGCATTTTAAGCCCAAAACGTCAGTAGGTGAGAATAGCGTTTCATCCAAGCTGCTAAAACAACGAGGGGGATCCGCTAACCCTCTTTGGTTTTATATTTATAATATATTTAAGATTAGAAATATTCCCATCAGTCCTAAAATTAGTTATAGTATATCCTCAAATCAAAAGTGGAAGTCCTATGGAAGTAAGTATATACTGGCCAATCTCACTAGTTTCCAAATTTGCCAAAGTGATAGGACAAATTGCGCTCAAAGGACCAACAGACTACAGCGACCACAATAAGTTACTGACAGCAAATCAACAGGTTTCTTAAAGGCAGATCATCAACAATAACTATTACTGAACTACCAGAACTCTTTATTTACCATTTGGAGGTAGGAAAGATAGAACAGGCAACACGCTTGATATCAGCAAGGCATTTGACTGTCTTGGGCACAACCAAATTTGAAACAAACTGGGTATCAGAGGGTGTGCACTCAACTGATTCAGAAGTTACTTGGAACAACAAAGCCAACAGGTTGAAGTAAAAAACATAGGAAAAATGTATAGTCCATACTGTACAATCCACACCTATCTCTGTAAACAAAGGTGTGCTACAGGGTTCTGTTCTTGGCTCTGTGTTGTACTATTGTTTATAATTGACAAGGAATCACCTCTTCTCTATGTGATTGTCCACTTACCAGCTTGCTGTAATGTCTTACATCTCGTTTAATATAGTACTGTCCACAGTACTGTCCACAAATGATCTGGTAGTCAACATGACTAAGACAAACCAGTTTAATTTTTACAGAAACCTTACTTGATATCTAAATGAAGCCAGACGGCTAGTTTTATGGAGTGACTACCGTCAAAAATATTTCACGGACACAACATGTAAACTCTGTGCAAAAAGCTTAACAAAAGCCTTTATATATGAAAGCGGATTAAAGGCAATACCGATTTGGTAACAGCAAAACCACATGGTTGCACTTCTTTAATCGCATATTCTGAATGGCAAAACTATCTGGGGAAGCACAACGCAAGAGAATCTAAAAGAAATGTTACTCCTTCATAAAAAATTAGTGTTCGTAGCTGACTGAACCCCAGAGACACTTGCAAAGAAACCTTCAAAGAAATTTAAATCATGAAGGAATTTTCCTGTATAATCGGGAGGTTACATGAACATACACATGTTGTTGGGAGACACTTACCACGAGATGCTGACCATCATATCTACTCCACCAGGCAGGCTCCAGCCTACTCATTACCAGCACACCACTTGCACTGTATAAGAAAAAACGTCTTGTGCCGGCAAGTAGCTGTTCGACTCACTGACCGCACAAATGAAGATTCTCGCTGGAAAACCGCGTAAGGCATAGCTGGATAATTAGCTGGCAGCAAGGCCCTTTAAAACACTACAAGAATACCTAAACTATAGCTGGAAGAATAACTGTATATTAAAATGGATTGCTATTGGAAAAATAACGCTGTACATTTCTCCAAACAACATTTATGAAGAGTTTCTGATTAGTTTTGTATTAAAATAGGAAATTAATAATGTGAGGAGCTAATTAGTGCAATATACTAATCTGCAGAAATTAATGGAATTTAAAGAAAACAGATTTTAAATAAAATGCTTTCACAATTCATCAACAATAATAGAATATAAAATAACGTTTTTCATACACTGGGCCCAAAACCTACCAGATATTTTTCTCTAAAAAATAAATCTTAAATTGGCATTCAAAAACAAGTTTACTTTACAAAGAAAGTTACATGCCGAACTAGATCTAACTACAAGTTTTTAAAGTCAGAAATGTTAATTAATTTAAGGAAACGTATATAAGACAAACTGGAATAAATTTCAGTAAACGGGTTAAACTGAACCGTATAAACCGTAAATGAAGTTGTCCATGTCTTCTGCCGAGTTCTTTTTCTTTGTTTAAAACATGCAGGTATCTAGTGTTTCTTAAATTTTGCCGTATTCGTGGTCTTCTTTAATTAGTATGTTGGCAATGTGATTGCGTTTGTCATGTTTAAATGAATAAATGTTCTTTGAGCCGTACATTAAAGTCTAAAAGGAGTCAAAACATAGTCATAAGTGTTTAGTACTAATAAATTAAAATGTTGAATTAATACTTTAGAATATACAGATTGTATAATAATTGAAAACGTATGCAATTCATAAAATAAGCCCTACGGAACGTTAACAAATTTGTTTAGACAAAAGGTAAAGCAATAAGATGTTTCACGAGAACACGTCTAATAACTACTCACGGTCGTCGAGTATAGTGAATATACAGTCCCCCTATCAGTGTGCCAGAAGTATCATGGCTGCCATCTGTAAAATAAACGAACAAAATCACAGACTTAAAAGGATCTGGAGGCAAGTGTCTGATTCAATCTTATAATTAATTATAAATATAAATTTAAGAACAAAAAATATGCATTTGCTATAAACTCCAAAGTAAGTGGGAATTAATGAAATTCATCTTCAAAATTGATCCAACACTTATCATTATAGGCAATTGTAATAAAGATGTAAAGACTATGGCAGCAAATTGTACTACAATGTATCTATCTATATCTATATTTATAAAAAAATATGTATGTTTGTATATATATATTTGAAGTTTATGGACTCGGACACCGTTGGGCGGTTTGCCATTAGACGTTGTATATATATATATATATATATATATATATATATATATATATATATACAGAGGGATTTTAAGCTACTTATCCATTTCGTCCTATCTCATTTGGGTTCCTCCCAAGAGGCCCAAATGGGTTCCCATATAAACCTTATGGAAACATATTGTTTACATAAGAGCTAATGACATGTTTATTTGAACAGGTGACCTTGGTGATATCGGTTTTAGTTGGTAATAGTCAAAGACATGACAACGTCTACATGACAAAGTCGTACACAAGGAAAAATAAGATCGTCCAGATTTATAAAGTTAAAATCGTGGCTCCAACAGTACACTGGATTAGACAAAAAAGTACTGGTCCGGGAAAGTTGCCTTCATCACCACTGCATCCCCCTCGAGTCTATTATAATATAATCTTAATACACAATAAAAAGTTTAGGTAAAATCACTTCAGACAACCTAAAAACAAAGGCTTAAATACTTAGTTTAGTTCAAAAAGTTTAAAGCTTTTGTTGTGGTTAGCTACAATATTTCTAGTAATGCATTTTAAGTTGGCTAATGTAGTACAGTTTTATTATAAATTAAATGTAAAGATAATCAAGCAAATAAATGTGCTACAAAATAAATTTTAGGTTTAGTTTTGATTACTATTTTATTAACTTTATCTTTTTAGACGGATTAAGATTTTGTACTTTTTACACATAACAACCACAATATTACCAGTTTCCTAAGAACAAACTATTTTATAAGTTAATATCTCAGGATCCTCTGTCGTGTATTTTGCAAAGTTGTTTTGTGAAATGCGATCTGCTAGCCTTCGTCTGCGACAGTAGTAGCAATTTGGCACTTTTGGCCCATTTTAGCAGGTTTGGCCTATAATAATAGCATAGGAATCTGTTTTGTTGCACTTGCTTGATCCCAGCATACCAACTCGTCACTTTTATCTCTTACAATCATCAGTTTTATGCTAAACAGTTACAAGTCCCATTACCAATGATAATATGTTTAACATCTACAGTTGCATAGTAGTATATTTTCGGGAGGGAGTCAGTGGTGATGTTGGCCACTTTTCTAGGACCATTACCTTTTATGTCTAATCTAGTGTACGTATAATAGCTTAGGTTTGTATTACAGTGAGCCGGCATTAAATTTATAATAAAACTGTTCTACAAAAATTTAAATCCACTACCAGAACTGTTGAAGCTAACAAAAGCTTAAAACTATTCTAGTTATACTAAGCCTCTGGGCTTTTAAATGTAAGCAGTAGTCCTAGCGGGAGATGAGTCCCAACATTGCTCTTATGGGGAATAAAATACTGGAGATCGTAGTGGCTTATCACTTTCTCCTGCTGCTTATCTTATCGCGCCTTCCGGTCTCAAAGTCCACTGTAACTGACTGTAACCGGTTTTAATGGTCACTAATAAGGTAATTCGCTGAAACTAAATGTATCAGAAACGTGAGGAAGCCACCAGTATAAACTAATTATCTCTATTGTTACGTCAGCGGATGTGATAGCGTCGAGGTCAGAAGCTGACCTTAGCATGATAAGCTCTTGTTTAACGCCTAATTCTTTCTTGGTGGCTCCTAAACTCACTTTTGACCATGTGTTCTAATCCAATTTTAACCTCGTGTGTTAATCTAAGTTTTGACACTCTTTTAAAGATGACAATGCACACGTCACGGTAAATTCAAAACTTAACTTTTCCAGAATGGTCATGTCTCAATGGTGCCAACGAGCATTGCTCTTATGGGGAATAAAATACCGGAGAACGCAGCAGCTTATCACTTCCACTTGCTGCTTATCTTATCGCACCTTCCGGTATCAAAGTCCACTGTAACTGACTGTAATTGGTTATAATAACCACTAATAAGGTAATTTGTAAAAGTTTTAAACTTATGTATCATAAACTTGAGGAAGCCACCAGTATAAACTGATTATCTCTAAGGTCGCGTCAGTGGATGTGATAGCATCGAGGTCAGAAGTTGACCTTAGCAAGATAAACTCTTGCTTAACGCCTACTTCTTTCTTGGTGGCTCTTAAACTCACTTTTGACCACGTGTTCTAACCCAACATTTAACCTTGTGTGTTAATCTAAGTTTTGACACTATTTTAAAGATAGCGGTGCCCGTGTCACGGGAGATTCAAAACTTTTCCAGGATGGCCATGTCTCAGTGGTGCCAACGACCATTGTTCTTATGGGTAATAACATACCGGAGATCGTGGCAGTTTAACACTTCTTCATGCTGCTTATCTTATCGCGCCTCCCTCTTAAGTATACTGAAACTGACCTAACCGGTTATATCACTAATAAGGTACGTAATTTGCAAAAGTTTTAAACTAAATATATCAGAAACGTGATGAGTCACCATTATAAACTTATTATCTCTATGGTCGCGTCAGAGGATGTGATAGCGTCGAGGTCAGAAGCTGACCCTAGCAAGATAAGCATTTGTTTGACGATCACTTCTCTCTCGGCGGTTGCGCGTGTTAGACCTTTCTGCGTCATTTGTGCTTTTGGTACTGCATAACCTAACGTTATGAACCTGACTTTCTAGAGTTTTATTTGATAACTTTCGCGTGAGTTTGACTTGTTCATTTATTATTTTGTAAGTGTTAAGTGAATTTTATTTAACTGTGTGACTTCCTCTTTCTTAACTGTGCAGTAACTTCACTTTTGAGAGTTAACATAGCCAACTCAGAGAACCTCAGATTATTCACTATCCAGTAACCTCACCTTCTTGTATGACTTTAGCTAGGGTAGAGTTGCATGTTTGAAGTTCGAGACAAGCAGTAACCTTACTGTTTTGTTTTACTTGGTTAGAGTAGAGCTTTGTTTTCTGTCTTTTAGTAACCTTACTTGCGTGACTTAAATTTATTGTGTTTGCTAGTAGTTATTTGACTTGCGTAGTTAATTAGAGCTTTGCATTGACTTGTGTAGTTATGGAGGAGTGTTTACGCTCTCTTCGATATTCCCTATATACCTGTTTTTTGTTTTTTTTTTAGATATCAATGACAATTGTATCAGTGACTGTAAAGTATCAGTAACGATAGATTTGAGATCCAAGTAGTAAACAGTAAAAGTTCCATTCTATATCTTGTTCCTGTTTTTTTTTTTTTTAAGATTAAAACTGTTCCTAGGTATCAATGACTGTATAGTATCAGATCCAGTAGATCAAACTAGTGAAAAAGTAACAGATCCATTCTATATGTATACATATATATATATCTATATAAATCTAGCCATCAGGTCCGCTTTCTCATTCTACTCTCAGACGTGAAGCTGGTCAGAAGTGTTTTGAGCTGCTCTGATATTACGTAACACGCTTGTATATTCGTTAGTATTGGATTAAAATAATTAATAGTTCTCTTGCACTAATTATTGTTTCTTATTGTAAATCACTATCATCCTGCGTAATGTACGTGGTTACTTCATAGTTCAGCTATCTGTGTTTGTTATCCATAATATTTATTAGATTAATTTGAACTTGGATAGGTGTGTCTGTTTGAGTTAGAGGTGGTGTATTTGCTCATAACAGTTCAGCTTGGTTTACTGTAAATTATTTATTGTGTTTATCTGTATTTAATATTTGTACGTGTTAAATGATGGAGTCAGTTTCCAAAGCTAAAATGGACTCTTCAAATCCGGTAAATTTAATTAGCAGTGATGAAACCTATGTAAGAAAATTCAGACTGTACGGAACTAGAACAGTCTTTAAATTTTCTAATCCCCCTCCTAAAACTAATGAGATTGATTGGCTAAGACAAGGTTTTGCTAAAATTGTAAAGGAGATGAAAGACAAGGCCTCTGAGAACGACCAGCTTGGGTTTACTCTGCAGTCTCTAAACTTAAAATCTAAGGGCGATGGTTATGTTTCTTTCCGATATGCGAGTGAAATAAATGAAGACATCCTTTGGCAGATTTTTGGAGGAATTGTTCAATCAAATTCAGAATCAATTAAATCTACTGACACTTTTAAAGTAGAATGTACGCGAGTTAATCTACCGGTAGGTTCTGGGAAAGTACGACCAGGCCTGTACAACAACTTTGAAGAAGAATGCAAAGCGAGGAAGGGGATCGTAGTCATTAACAACAAAGATAACCTTTGTCTCCCCAGGGCTTTGGTAGTAGCCATGGCTCAAGTCACAAAAGACCCTCAGTACAAGTCAATTCGCAAAGACAAGGCTAAAAGACAAACTTTTAGAGCTCAGTTACTTATCCAGGAAGCTAGGGTAGAGATGCCAAACAATGGTGCAGGTGTCATCGAACTTGAAAAATTTCAGACACATCTTAAAGATTTCAAAATTACCGTTTACAATTACAACACTAAAGGCCGCGAAGTATATTTCGAAGGACGTGCTGAAGACGCTAAATTAAAAATTAACTTACTCTTCCACAACAGTCACTACAACGTTATAACAAGCCTAACGGCAGCTTTTGCTTGCACATACTTTTGCGAGGCCTGTCATGTCCCCTACGAACACAAGTCATATCACAGATGCTCAAACATCTGCCCTTACTGTCAAACCATCTCACCTCCCTGTAAAGAAGATAATGGGGGAATAGTTTGTCCTAAATGTAACATAACTTTAAAAAATCAACAGTGTTTCAAAGGCCATCTGACTGATAGATGTGGATCAGTTAGAAAGTGCTCAGACTGTGGGAAATTAGTTACGACTGGAAACAAATCCGCATACGATAAATGCGGAGAATTTTATTGTAAACCTTGCGGTTCCTTCAAAGACTCAAATCACAAATGTTTCATACAACGGAACGAGGTTAAACCCAGAACTAAAGACTATTTGTATATTTTCTTCGACTTGGAAACAAGGCAGGACGAGTCTCTTCCATCTGATCCCGATCAAAAAGTACATCAAGTTAACTTATGCGTTGCTCAACAGTATTGCTTTAAATGTATTAATGGCATTGAATGTGAGACCTGTTTGGACAGGCAACGTGTCTTTGAAGAAGATCCAGTAAAACAGTTTATGGAATATGTAATGGATATTCGGAAATCATTTAAAAATGTTTGCGTAATTGCTCACAACGGCCAGGGTTTTGATTTTCAGTTTTTGCTAAAGTATATACTGGAAGAAACTAAGTTCACGCCAGAACTGATCATGAGGGGAACCAAAATCATTTTAATGGAATTGGATAATGTACGATTTATCGATTCACTTAGTTATTTCCCCATGGCCCTCTCTGCACTGCCTAAAGCTTTTGATCTACCTCCCGAGAAAAAGAAAGGCTATTTCCCGCACCTCTTTAATACATTGGCAAATCAAAATTATGAAGGCCCCATACCCGACAAACAGTACTACTGCCCAGAGTCAATGTTTGAGAAATCTCACGAAGACTTTGAGAAGTGGTATGATGAACAAGTGGCCAACAACTATGAGTTTGATTTTAAAAAAGAAATTCTGGAGTATTGTATATCAGACGTGGAAATTTTGGCACATGCCTGTCTTAAATTTAGAGATATGTTTTTGAAAGAGTGTAACGTTGAGCCATTTCTTGAGGCTGTAACGATCGCCAGTGCATGTAACCTAGCTTTCCGCCGCAACTTTTTAAAACCTGAAACTATTGGCTTGATCCCTAAACATGGATACAGACTGACAGACAACCAATCAACTGCAGCCCTTCAATGGTTGACTTTGGAAGAGGAGGAACGCGGAATGAGGATTGAACATGCTGGAAGGGGCAAAGAAGTCAAAATTAATGGTATGAAAGTAGACGGGTTTGACGGGGAAAATATTTACGAGTTTCACGGCTGCTATTGGCATGGGTGTCCGAAATGTTTTCCTTATAATCGAGAGGCTCCTCTAAACGAAGATCCCTCAGATTCGCTCCACATGAGATATGAAAGGACTTTGAAAAAAATTAAAAAACTTGGCAATGTAATTCAAATTTGGGAATGTGAATTTAGATTACTAAAAAAGACAGAAAACCTTAAACACTTGAACAGCTTGCCGATCCTTAACAATCTGCCCCTGGACCCAAGACAAGCATTCTTTGGGGGTAGAACAGGTAACTCCAAGACTTATCACAAATGTGGAGAGGGAGAAAGAATCCATTATGTTGACGTGTGTTCTCTCTATCCGTATGTGTGTAAGTACGGAAAGTATCCCCTAGGTCATCCAACGATCTACGTAGGGGATAAAGAGTGCAGACAGAGAGGTCTGCTGATAGACGGTCTGCTTAAATGTAAAATCTTGCCACCTCTAGACCTCTACCACCCTGTCCTTCCTGCTAAAATGAATGATAAACTTATGTTTGTTCTTTGCAAATCATGCGGGGAAACTCAGAATCAGGGGGAATGCAATCATGAGAGTGAAGAAAGAGCATTAATAGGGACATGGACGATGGACGAAATTAGGAAAGGTCTTGAGAAGGGTTATGTTGTACTTGAAATGTTTGAGCTGTGGGAGTATGAGGTTGCCACTTATGAAGAAGGGGGCTTGTTTACCGACTTCATTAATAAGTTCCTAAAAATGAAACAAGAGGCTTCAGGGTACCCTAGCTGGTGCGAAACTGAACAGGACAAAGAACAGTATATTGCTGACTATTTTAAACATGAGGGTGTTCAGTTGGACAAAGACAAAATTGTTAAAAACGGAGGACTCAGATCATTGGCTAAACTCATGTTAAATTCATTTTGGGGGAAATTCGGACAAAGAGAGAACCAAACTAAAGCAACAATAGTAAGGGAATCAAAAGAACTTTTTAAAATTCTTACTTGCCCTGAAGTACAAGTTAACAGAGTACAGATTGTAAACGAAGAAGTTGTTGTACTTAACTGGGAGTATATCGAAGAAGTGGGCAAACCATTGAGTAACGTTAATGTTGTGATCGCGGCCTACACTACAGCTCAGGCTAGGCTAAAACTGTACGAGTACTTGGAGGTTCTGGGCTGTCAAGTCCTCTACTACGACACCGACTCAGTGCTCTACATTTATAAGGGAGGTTTGTATAGAGTTCCTACAGGAGATTACCTCGGGGAAATGACAGACGAGCTGATCGAGTACGGGGCTGGCTCTTTCATTGTTGAATTCGTTTCTGGGGGGCCGAAAACCTATGCGTACCTTGTCTGGTCAACTGACAAACAAACCCTGATCTCTGTATGTAAAATAAAGGGACTAACTCTAAACTTGAAAACATCTAAAGTACTAAACTTTGAAACGTTAAAAGAGATGGTCCTTAACGAAGCTGCTCAAATACTAAAAATTAAAGAGAGTCGAATAAGACGAACTAATACCCGAGAAATTGTTACTGTAGATGAATTAAAACGGTTCAAAGTAACCGGACCCAAGAGAAAATTAATAGATGATCATGACACCTTACCTTTTGGATTCAAAAAACTAAGAGTTGCTTAACGAAACTTTTCAAACCAGTATAGATTGGCACGTGTTTAGTACTGAATATATATATATATATATATATATATATATATCTCACTACTAATTCAGTAACCTCATTCTGTCCTGAGACGTAGAACTGAACGGATGCGTTTGTGCTGACACACTCAGTTTTCTTTTAACGTGCATCTTGTTTTTCCCTTCTTGATTCTTGTACAATGTCTTCAAAACATAATACATCCACTATTCAACCGGTGTCTTTGAAGTTTATATCAAAAAGAAAGTTAAATGAAAATTCTAAATTTCACATAACATGCTCAGAGTATGAGTTCTTTCTTACCGGCTCGATAAATTCATTGGAATGGCCTTTGGTATTTTCGGAGTACATAGTAGATAAAATAATAGAGAACTTTCAATCAAACGCCTACATCGGAATATCAATAACACACGCTAATGATTCAGGAAATATACCATTTATGTCTTTAGCGAAACTAACACCGTCAGTTTTTGATTATCACTTTGAGAAAATATTTTGTAAAGCTGAGAAAATATCAGGCGTTTTAAGTGTTGAAGTATCACTTGTCTCAATTCAGGGCTGTTAATTTCGTTGAATATTACATCTTTCTCTAAGGAACTGTGTTATTGTAGATCTCACGTATATACCTCTACTATTAGATCATTCTGTTCTAAGTCGTGGGTACTGATCGGACGTGTCCCAGTGACATGGCTGTTAAATACTATACACTCAATCACAAACCGCTTTTGGTTATGTTTGATAATGAAGGAAAGCCATGGTTTGAAGCTAAAAACGTAGCTTCTGCTCTAAAGCATGTTAATAGCGGGAGTGCAATTAATTAGGAAACGTGTAAACATGGAAAAGTGATATATTAACTGTGTGGAGTTTTTATGACGCCCAAAAACAGGTTGTAGGATCGATTGAAAAAAACAACAGTTTTCATGAACGAAACCGGATCATGTACATTGATGTTGAAATAAACTACTCCTGAAGCAAGACAGTTAATAACCAGTCTGCTGCCGGAGTGGTTTTACCCCTTACACAAATATGAAAGATGAAAGTTCACTTTAAATGTTAATTTTCTTTAAAATCACAAGTTCCCACTGTATGTATGTGTGTGTGTGAATGAAGGTCAATGGCGCGGGTGACGAAAAGCCCCGTAAACTTGAAAGAAGGTCACTGGCGTGGGTGACGAAAAGTCCCGTAAACCTAAATGTGTGATGAAGGGTTTAGTAGATTGAGGCGCCGGGCTAACACCCCGGCTACTCCATCAAACAACCCGGTGTGAATGAAGGACTATGTACATTGAGGCGTCTGGCTAACACCCAGGCTACTCCTTGGAATAGTCCGTACGGTGGTACTTGTAAAAATAAAATAAAAATAAAAAAATAAATACAAAAAGTAAAAAAAAATACAACAAAAATATAAAGTAAAAAGTACAAGATTCTCTGTTTATCTTAGTAAATGTAGAGCTGAAAGGTGTTAATATGAACGGACTTTGTCTTAGTAAATGACCGCCTTCCTCATACACAATGAACGGATTGTCAGAGAATACAGAATATAAAAAAGGAGGTAGCATTTTGCTATGGACTGGCTACCACAGTGAGAGGCGATGGCTGGGGCCTCTCACCCCAGAGGTTTTAGGGCTCCTGGCGACGCTCTGGGTAACCAAAAAGAACGCGCCGACGCTCCTACGGCCTAGCCTTACGGCTTACCGTGGTGTGGAAACGTGAGCGTTCAAAATTATTTCACCGGATTTATAAATATTTGACTGGATCATTTAAAACATTACGGTCAAATTAAATGTTCCCCCGGTAAACACTTTTCACCAGACTGTAAAATAGATTACGGAACAATTTGAAAGATCCCCGTTAAAGTAAAATGTAACACCTTATAAAGTACTTTCAGTGGACTTGGAAACTTTTGGCCGGGAAATTTAAAACACTACGGTCAAGTTAAATGTAACCCCGTTAAAGTAACTTCAGCGGACTTGGACATAATTTACCGGAGAATTAAAAACATTACGGTCAAGTTAAATGTAACCCCCGGTAAAGTAACTTCAGCGGACTTGGACATAATTGACCGAGAAATCACACCGTCAAAATACATCACGGTTCCCGGCAAACAGGTTAATGGACCCATAGAGTTGGGGTATAGCTTTCTTGCCTGTCCATTTCTGCTAGTTTTTACAAGCCTTTTCTCTACTTTAAGTGCCCCTTTACTAATCAAGCTCAGCGGTATACTATGTATAGTTATACATAGGGGTATACAAACCCCTCAAGTCCGTTTCAAGCCATCACGGAGGAGCCCTCAACCGGAAGCCAAGCACCCCATAACGTTACTAATCACCCGTAGAGGAACTCAAACTTCTGTCTTACCGTCATCTTGAAAAAACCGCAAAAGCCAGGGTGTTGATTTGTTTTATAAATCCCTAGTGGAGATTATACTAGGTGTTATTACTTGAGTTACTTCAACGGTTATTATATAATTCCAATAGACACCTTTACTCTTTTCCACTGCATAAGACCTCTAACTACTTGGAGCAGCTCATTAGCAAACATATTTAGAACAGGCTTAAAAGCCACATAAGCATCGTTCCCTTGAAAATGAGGGTTTCTGAAAATTAATCCAATCATGTCGTTTGCCGATGAATCCTCTTTGATATAGTTGATCAAATGCTCAATACCTTTTACCAACTATTTAATATCACTCACACCACTAGGTGGGGGAGTAATTGGAAATTGTATTTTCCTACGACATATTCCGAATGTTTTGTTAAAAACTGGCTCGGCAGTGTTTATTATTGACGGAGGGTTACTCATTTTTCCATCTTATCGAACTTAACATCAGACATCCAACTGAGATGAAACACGTGACTACCCAGATAAATAGGACAATAGTTGCAGAAAAAGCCAAAATACCTGAATGATAACGAAGATAAAAGAGCACATCAGGGAACTCCCGAATATAATCTGAAGAGTCTAAGAATGGCGGAAACACCCCGATTGAGCTCCACGAACACAATCATACTGGCCGTGTAATTTTACCTGGAAGATTGTCAAATATATTGTGGTTGGGTGTGAAAAGAATTGCTTTTGGGTTGGACGGGGTTTGGGATGTGTCGAGGCTGGGTTTGGATTTGGATTACGTTACCCTCAAAATTGACAAACTCATTTTACAATCACATTGTAATGTCCATTACAACGAATTAGTTTTATATCATGTTTAGCACTAGAATTTGTACCATCGAACGCTAATTCATATCCTCCAGGTATGTACTGGTATACTTTAAGATTATCTTTCTTCAGGTGTGCTTGCAATAACCTGAGTTCACTAAGACCGAACACCTTAATAGGTAGTCTTAATTTTGCTTTATTCAAGAAAATCTTAGCCTTAAGAGATTGTTGGTGTTTTCTGTTTTTGCGGATAAGTTCATATTCAGGGTCATTCTTAAGCTTGGCTTTACCCACAACTATCGCCTTTAGTAAACTCAGGTCATCAGTGTTGTCAATCCAGACTACACTTATTTTATTTTTACAATAATTCTTAAAAGAGTCGTAATCGTTGGAATTCCTCGTATTGGCTCGCAGGTGTCGATTTTTTGAGATCCTAGTGGGTAATCTTTCTGATTTACGTTCCGTTTAAGTGAATCTATAGCGGAAACCATAATAGGTGTTCTTACTCGAGTTACATCTACGGTGATTTTATAACTCCACGAGGCACCTTTATCTCTATTGCTTTGCATAAGACCCAGAACTACATGGAGCAGATCATTAGCAAAAACGTGCTGAGTAGGCTTGAAGGCCACATATGCGTCACTGCCTTGAAAATGAGGGTTACTGAATGTGAAACCAATCTTATCGTTTTCTAAGGAATCTTCTTTGACATAGTTGATTATATGCTCTATGCCTTTTTCCAACCAATTAATATCACTTACACCACTAGGCGGTGAAGTAATTAAAAATGTTGTCTTCTTGCAACACAGCCCGAATCTTTTACTAAAAACAGTCTTAGAAGCGCTTAGTATTGACAGAGGAGCGATCATTTTTATGTTCAAGCAGTTTCAAGTCAGAAACCTATCTGAGGAAAAACACAAGATTAACCAAATTTAGAGGACAAGAGTTTTAAAAAGAAGCAGAAAACTCCCGAAAGTTATCAGAAAGAGACCAAGGATGGTATAGTCGGCTGTTTATGTCAACCGACGCAATCAGTTAGACATACCCTCTTTTAACATAAAAAGGTATCTCATCGTTAGGTTAATTTAATATAGCTAAGGTTAGGTTTATTTTTAAAAACTTCAGTAAATCAAAAATAATAAAATTGAAGCAACACTTAGGTTAATTTAAGCTAGCTAAGGTTAGGGGTATTTGTAAATGTTTGCAACAAATAAAAAAAATAAAATTGGAAAAAGGAAAAGTAAAAAAATGCATTTTTTTACTTTTCCTTTTTCCAATTTTATTTTTTTTATTTGTTGCAAACATTTACAAATACCCTTAACCTTAGCTAGCTTAAATTAACCTAAGTGTTGCTTCAATTTTATTATTTTTGATTTACTGAAGTTTTTAAAAATAAACCTAACCTTAGCTATATTAAATTAACCTAACGATGAGATACCTTTTTATGTTAAAAGAGGGTATGTCTAACTGATTGCGTCGGTTGACATAAACAGCCGACTATACCATCCTTGGTCTCTTTCTGATAACTTTCGGGAGTTTTCTGCTTCTTTTTAAAACTCTTGTCCTCTAAATTTGGTTAATCTTGTGTTTTTCCTCAGATAGGTTTCTGACTTGAAACTGCTTGAACATAAAAATGATCGCTCCTCTGTCAATACTAAGCGCTTCTAAGACTGTTTTTAGTAAAAGATTCGGGCTGTGTTGCAAGAAGACAACATTTTTAATTACTTCACCGCCTAGTGGTGTAAGTGATATTAATTGGTTGGAAAAAGGCATAGAGCATATAATCAACTATGTCAAAGAAGATTCCTTAGAAAACGATAAGATTGGTTTCACATTCAGTAACCCTCATTTTCAAGGCAGTGACGCATATGTGGCCTTCAAGCCTACTCAGCACGTTTTTGCTAATGATCTGCTCCATGTAGTTCTGGGTCTTATGCAAAGCAATAGAGATAAAGGTGCCTCGTGGAGTTATAAAATCACCGTAGATGTAACTCGAGTAAGAACACCTATTATGGTTTCCGCTATAGATTCACTTAAACGGAACGTAAATCAGAAAGATTACCCACTAGGATCTCAAAAAATCGACACCTGCGAGCCAATACGAGGAATTCCAACGATTACGACTCTTTTAAGAATTATTGTAAAAATAAAATAAGTGTAGTCTGGATTGACAACACTGATGACCTGAGTTTACTAAAGGCGATAGTTGTGGGTAAAGCCAAGCTTAAGAATGACCCTGAATATGAACTTATCCGCAAAAACAGAAAACACCAACAATCTCTTAAGGCTAAGATTTTCTTGAATAAAGCAAAATTAAGACTACCTATTAAGGTGTTCGGTCTTAGTGAACTCAGGTTATTGCAAGCACACCTGAAGAAAGATAATCTTAAAGTATACCAGTACATACCTGGAGGATATGAATTAGCGTTCGATGGTACAAATTCTAGTGCTAAACATGATATAAAACTAATTCGTTGTAATGGACATTACAATGTGATTGTAAAATGAGTTTGTCAATTTTGAGGGTAACGTAATCCAAATCCAAACCCAGCCTCGACACATCCCAAACCCCGTCCAACCCAAAAGCAATTCTTTTCACACCCAACCACAATATATTTGACAATCTTCCAGGTAAAATTACACGGCCAGTATGATTGTGTTCGTGGAGCTCAATCGGGGTGTTTCCGCCATTCTTAGACTCTTCAGATTATATTCGGGAGTTCCCTGATGTGCTCTTTTATCTTCGTTATCATTCAGGTATTTTGGCTTTTTCTGCAACTATTGTCCTATTTATCTGGGTAGTCACGTGTTTCATCTCAGTTGGATGTCTGATGTTAAGTTCGATAAGATGGAAAAATGAGTAACCCTCCGTCAATAATAAACACTGCCGAGCCAGTTTTTAACAAAACATTCGGAATATGTCGTAGGAAAATACAATTTCCAATTACTCCCCCACCTAGTGGTGTGAGTGATATTAAATAGTTGGTAAAAGGTATTGAGCATTTGATCAACTATATCAAAGAGGATTCATCGGCAAACGACATGATTGGATTAATTTTCAGAAACCCTCATTTTCAAGGGAACGATGCTTATGTGGCTTTTAAGCCTGTTCTAAATATGTTTGCTAATGAGCTGCTCCAAGTAGTTAGAGGTCTTATGCAGTGGAAAAGAGTAAAGGTGTCTATTGGAATTATATAATAACCGTTGAAGTAACTCAAGTAATAACACCTAGTATAATCTCCACTAGGGATTTATAAAACAAATCAACACCCTGGCTTTTGCGGTTTTTTCAAGATGACGGTAAGACAGAAGTTTGAGTTCCTCTACGGGTGATTAGTAACGTTATGGGGTGCTTGGCTTCCGGTTGAGGGCTCCTCCGTGATGGCTTGAAACGGACTTGAGGGGTTTGTATACCCCTATGTATAACTATACATAGTATACCGCTGAGCTTGATTAGTAAAGGGGCACTTAAAGTAGAGAAAAGGCTTGTAAAAACTAGCAGAAATGGACAGGCAAGAAAGCTATACCCCAACTCTATGGGTCCATTAACCTGTTTGCCGGGAACCGTGATGTATTTTGACGGTGTGATTTCTCGGTCAATTATGTCCAAGTCCGCTGAAGTTACTTTACCGGGGGTTACATTTAACTTGACCGTAATGTTTTTAATTCTCCGGTAAATTATGTCCAAGTCCGCTGAAGTTACTTTAACGGGGTTACATTTAACTTGACCGTAGTGTTTTAAATTTCCCGGCCAAAAGTTTCCAAGTCCACTGAAAGTACTTTATAAGGTGTTACATTTTACTTTAACGGGGATCTTTCAAATTGTTCCGTAATCTATTTTACAGTCTGGTGAAAAGTGTTTACCGGGGGAACATTTAATTTGACCGTAATGTTTTAAATGATCCAGTCAAATATTTATAAATCCGGTGAAATAATTTTGAACGCTCACGTTTCCACACCACGGTAAGCCGTAAGGCTAGGCCGTAGGAGCGTCGGCGCGTTCTTTTTGGTTACCCAGAGCGTCGCCAGGAGCCCTAAAACCTCTGGGGTGAGAGGCCCCAGCCATCGCCTCTCACTGTGGTAGCCAGTCCATAGCAAAATGCTACCTCCTTTTTTATATTCTGTATTCTCTGACAATCCGTTCATTGTGTATGAGGAAGGCGGTCATTTACTAAGACAAAGTCCGTTCATATTAACACCTTTCAGCTCTACATTTACTAAGATAAACAGAGAATCTTGTACTTTTTACTTTATATTTTTGTTGTATTTTTTTTTACTTTTTGTATTTATTTTTTTATTTTTATTTTATTTTTACAAGTACCACCGTACGGACTATTCCAAGGAGTAGCCTGGGTGTTAGCCAGACGCCTCAATGTACATAGTCCTTCATTCACACCGGGTTGTTTGATGGAGTAGCCGGGGTGTTAGCCCGGCGCCTCAATCTACTAAACCCTTCATCACACATTTAGGTTTACGGGACTTTTCGTCACCCACGCCAGTGACCTTCTTTCAAGTTTACGGGGCTTTTCGTCACCCGCGCCATTGACCTTCATTCACACACACACATACATACAGTGGGAACTTGTGATTTTAAAGAAAATTAACATTTAAAGTGAACTTTCATCTTTCATATTTGTGTAAGGGGTAAAACCACTCCGGCAGCAGACTGGTTATTAACTGTCTTGCTTCAGGAGTAGTTTATTTCAACATCAATGTACATGATCCGGTTTCGTTCATGAAAACTGTTGTTTTTTTCAATCGATCCTACAACCTGTTTTTGGGCGTCATAAAAACTCCACACAGTTAATATATCACTTTTCCATGTTTACACGTTTCCTAATTAATTGCACTCCCGCTATTAACATGCTTTAGAGCAGAAGCTACGTTTTTAGCTTCAAACCATGGCTTTCCTTCATTATCAAACATAACCAAAAGCGGTTTGTGATTGAGTGTATAGTATTTAACAGCCATGTCACTGGGACACGTCCGATCAGTACCCACGACTTAGAACAGAATGATCTAATAGTAGAGGTATATACGTGAGATCTACAATAACACAGTTCCTTAGAGAAAGATGTAATATTCAACGAAATTAACAGCCCTGAATTGAGACAAGTGATACTTCAACACTTAAAACGCCTGATATTTTCTCAGCTTTACAAAATATTTTCTCAAAGTGATAATCAAAAACTGACGGTGTTAGTTTCGCTAAAGACATAAATGGTATATTTCCTGAATCATTAGCGTGTGTTATTGATATTCCGATGTAGGCGTTTGATTGAAAGTTCTCTATTATTTTATCTACTATGTACTCCGAAAATACCAAAGGCCATTCCAATGAATTTATCGAGCCGGTAAGAAAGAACTCATACTCTGAGCATGTTATGTGAAATTTAGAATTTTCATTTAACTTTCTTTTTGATATAAACTTCAAAGACACCGGTTGAATAGTGGATGTATTATGTTTTGAAGACATTGTACAAGAATCAAGAAGGGAAAAACAAGATGCACGTTAAAAGAAAACTGAGTGTGTCAGCACAAACGCATCCGTTCAGTTCTACGTCTCAGGACAGAATGAGGTTACTGAATTAGTAGTGAGATATATATATATATATATATATATATATATATTCAGTACTAAACACGTGCCAATCTATACTGGTTTGAAAAGTTTCGTTAAGCAACTCTTAGTTTTTTGAATCCAAAAGGTAAGGTGTCATGATCATCTATTAATTTTCTCTTGGGTCCGGTTACTTTGAACCGTTTTAATTCATCTACAGTAACAATTTCTCGGGTATTAGTTCGTCTTATTCGACTCTCTTTAATTTTTAGTATTTGAGCAGCTTCGTTAAGGACCATCTCTTTTAACGTTTCAAAGTTTAGTACTTTAGATGTTTTCAAGTTTAGAGTTAGTCCCTTTATTTTACATACAGAGATCAGGGTTTGTTTGTCAGTTGACCAGACAAGGTACGCATAGGTTTTCGGCCCCCCAGAAACGAATTCAACAATGAAAGAGCCAGCCCCGTACTCGATCAGCTCGTCTGTCATTTCCCCGAGGTAATCTCCTGTAGGAACTCTATACAAACCTCCCTTATAAATGTAGAGCACTGAGTCGGTGTCGTAGTAGAGGACTTGACAGCCCAGAACCTCCAAGTACTCGTACAGTTTTAGCCTAGCCTGAGCTGTAGTGTAGGCCGCGATCACAACATTAACGTTACTCAATGGTTTGCCCACTTCTTCGATATACTCCCAGTTAAGTACAACAACTTCTTCGTTTACAATCTGTACTCTGTTAACTTGTACTTCAGGGCAAGTAAGAATTTTAAAAAGTTCTTTTGATTCCCTTACTATTGTTGCTTTAGTTTGGTTCTCTCTTTGTCCGAATTTCCCCCAAAATGAATTTAACATGAGTTTAGCCAATGATCTGAGTCCTCCGTTTTTAACAATTTTGTCTTTGTCCAACTGAACACCCTCATGTTTAAAATAGTCAGCAATATACTGTTCTTTGTCCTGTTCAGTTTCGCACCAGCTAGGGTACCCTGAAGCCTCTTGTTTCATTTTTAGGAACTTATTAATGAAGTCGGTAAACAAGCCCCCTTCTTCATAAGTGGCAACCTCATACTCCCACAGCTCAAACATTTCAAGTACAACATAACCCTTCTCAAGACCTTTCCTAATTTCGTCCATCGTCCATGTCCCTATTAATGCTCTTTCTTCACTCTCATGATTGCATTCCCCCTGATTCTGAGTTTCCCCGCATGATTTGCAAAGAACAAACATAAGTTTATCATTCATTTTAGCAGGAAGGACAGGGTGGTAGAGGTCTAGAGGTGGCAAGATTTTACATTTAAGCAGACCGTCTATCAGCAGACCTCTCTGTCTGCACTCTTTATCCCCTACGTAGATCGTTGGATGACCTAGGGGATACTTTCCGTACTTACACACATACGGATAGAGAGAACACACGTCAACATAATGGATTCTTTCTCCCTCTCCACATTTGTGATAAGTCTTGGAGTTACCTGTTCTACCCCCAAAGAATGCTTGTCTTGGGTCCAGGGGCAGATTGTTAAGGATCGGCAAGCTGTTCAAGTGTTTAAGGTTTTCTGTCTTTTTTAGTAATCTAAATTCACATTCCCAAATTTGAATTACATTGCCAAGTTTTTTAATTTTTTTCAAAGTCCTTTCATATCTCATGTGGAGCGAATCTGAGGGATCTTCGTTTAGAGGAGCCTCTCGATTATAAGGAAAACATTTCGGACACCCATGCCAATAGCAGCCGTGAAACTCGTAAATATTTTCCCCGTCAAACCCGTCTACTTTCATACCATTAATTTTGACTTCTTTGCCCCTTCCAGCATGTTCAATCCTCATTCCGCGTTCCTCCTCTTCCAAAGTCAACCATTGAAGGGCTGCAGTTGATTGGTTGTCTGTCAGTCTGTATCCATGTTTAGGGATCAAGCCAATAGTTTCAGGTTTTAAAAAGTTGCGGCGGAAAGCTAGGTTACATGCACTGGCGATCGTTACAGCCTCAAGAAATGGCTCAACGTTACACTCTTTCAAAAACATATCTCTAAATTTAAGACAGGCATGTGCCAAAATTTCCACGTCTGATATACAATACTCCAGAATTTCTTTTTTAAAATCAAACTCATAGTTGTTGGCCACTTGTTCATCATACCACTTCTCAAAGTCTTCGTGAGATTTCTCAAACATTGACTCTGGGCAGTAGTACTGTTTGTCGGGTATGGGGCCTTCATAATTTTGATTTGCCAATGTATTAAAGAGGTGCGGGAAATAGCCTTTCTTTTTCTCGGGAGGTAGATCAAAAGCTTTAGGCAGTGCAGAGAGGGCCATGGGGAAATAACTAAGTGAATCGATAAATCGTACATTATCCAATTCCATTAAAATGATTTTGGTTCCCCTCATGATCAGTTCTGGCGTGAACTTAGTTTCTTCCAGTATATACTTTAGCAAAAACTGAAAATCAAAACCCTGGCCGTTGTGAGCAATTACGCAAACATTTTTAAATGATTTCCGAATATCCATTACATATTCCATAAACTGTTTTACTGGATCTTCTTCAAAGACACGTTGCCTGTCCAAACAGGTCTCACATTCAATGCCATTAATACATTTAAAGCAATACTGTTGAGCAACGCATAAGTTAACTTGATGTACTTTTTGATCGGGATCAGATGGAAGAGACTCGTCCTGCCTTGTTTCCAAGTCGAAGAAAATATACAAATAGTCTTTAGTTCTGGGTTTAACCTCGTTCCGTTGTATGAAACATTTGTGATTTGAGTCTTTGAAGGAACCGCAAGGTTTACAATAAAATTCTCCGCATTTATGGTATGCGGATTTGTTTCCAGTCGTAACTAATTTCCCACAGTCTGAGCACTTTCTAACTGATCCACATCTATCAGTCAGATGGGCTTTGAAACACTGTTGATTTTTTAAAGTTATGTTACATTTAGGACAAACTATTCCCCCATTATCTTCTTTACAGGGAGGTGAGATGGTTTGACAGTAAGGGCAGATGTTTGAGCATCTGTGATATGACTTGTGTTCGTAGGGGACATGACAGGCCTCGCAAAAGTATGTGCAAGCAAAAGCTGCCGTTAGGCTTGTTATAACGTTGTAGTGACTGTTGTGGAAGAGTAAGTTAATTTTTAATTTAGCGTCTTCAGCACGTCCTTCGAAATATACTTCGCGGCCTTTAGTGTTGTAATTGTAAACGGTAATTTTGAAATCTTTAAGATGTGTCTGAAATTTTTCAAGTTCGATGACACCTGCACCATTGTTTGGCATCTCTACCCTAGCTTCCTGGATAAGTAACTGAGCTCTAAAAGTTTGTCTTTTAGCCTTGTCTTTGCGAATTGACTTGTACTGAGGGTCTTTTGTGACTTGAGCCATGGCTACTACCAAAGCCCTGGGGAGACAAAGGTTATCTTTGTTGTTAATGACTACGATCCCCTTCCTCGCTTTGCATTCTTCTTCAAAGTTGTTGTACAGGCCTGGTCGTACTTTCCCAGAACCTACCGGTAGATTAACTCGCGTACATTCTACTTTAAAAGTGTCAGTAGATTTAATTGATTCTGAATTTGATTGAACAATTCCTCCAAAAATCTGCCAAAGGATGTCTTCATTTATTTCACTCGCATATCGGAAAGAAACATAACCATCGCCCTTAGATTTTAAGTTTAGAGACTGCAGAGTAAACCCAAGCTGGTCGTTCTCAGAGGCCTTGTCTTTCATCTCCTTTACAATTTTAGCAAAACCTTGTCTTAGCCAATCAATCTCATTAGTTTTAGGAGGGGGATTAGAAAATTTAAAGACTGTTCTAGTTCC
This sequence comes from Allygus modestus, assembly GCA_963675035.1. Classification (NCBI taxonomy): domain Eukaryota; kingdom Metazoa; phylum Arthropoda; class Insecta; order Hemiptera; family Cicadellidae; genus Allygus; species Allygus modestus. The sequence goes on along the minus strand of OY776112.1, from coordinate 485,354,269 downwards.
GTACAGTCTGAATTTTCTTACATAGGTTTCATCACTGCTAATTAAATTTACCGGATTTGAAGAGTCCATTTTAGCTTTGGAAACTGACTCCATCATTTAACACGTACAAATATTAAATACAGATAAACACAATAAATAATTTACAGTAAACCAAGCTGAACTGTTATGAGCAAATACACCACCTCTAACTCAAACAGACACACCTATCCAAGTTCAAATTAATCTAATAAATATTATGGATAACAAACACAGATAGCTGAACTATGAAGTAACCACGTACATTACGCAGGATGATAGTGATTTACAATAAGAAACAATAATTAGTGCAAGAGAACTATTAATTATTTTAATCCAATACTAACGAATATACAAGCGTGTTACGTAATATCAGAGCAGCTCAAAACACTTCTGACCAGCTTCACGTCTGAGAGTAGAATGAGAAAGCGGACCTGATGGCTAGATTTATATAGATATATATATATGTATACATATAGAATGGATCTGTTACTTTTTCACTAGTTTGATCTACTGGATCTGATACTATACAGTCATTGATACCTAGGAACAGTTTTAATCTTAAAAAAAAAAAAAACAGGAACAAGATATAGAATGGAACTTTTACTGTTTACTACTTGGATCTCAAATCTATCGTTACTGATACTTTACAGTCACTGATACAATTGTCATTGATATCTAAAAAAAAAACAAAAAACAGGTATATAGGGAATATCGAAGAGAGCGTAAACACTCCTCCATAACTACACAAGTCAATGCAAAGCTCTAATTAACTACGCAAGTCAAATAACTACTAGCAAACACAATAAATTTAAGTCACGCAAGTAAGGTTACTAAAAGACAGAAAACAAAGCTCTACTCTAACCAAGTAAAACAAAACAGTAAGGTTACTGCTTGTCTCGAACTTCAAACATGCAACTCTACCCTAGCTAAAGTCATACAAGAAGGTGAGGTTACTGGATAGTGAATAATCTGAGGTTCTCTGAGTTGGCTATGTTAACTCTCAAAAGTGAAGTTACTGCACAGTTAAGAAAGAGGAAGTCACACAGTTAAATAAAATTCACTTAACACTTACAAAATAATAAATGAACAAGTCAAACTCACGCGAAAGTTATCAAATAAAACTCTAGAAAGTCAGGTTCATAACGTTAGGTTATGCAGTACCAAAAGCACAAATGACGCAGAAAGGTCTAACACGCGCAACCGCCGAGAGAGAAGTGATCGTCAAACAAATGCTTATCTTGCTAGGGTCAGCTTCTGACCTCGACGCTATCACATCCTCTGACGCGACCATAGAGATAATAAGTTTATAATGGTGACTCATCACGTTTCTGATATATTTAGTTTAAAACTTTTGCAAATTACGTACCTTATTAGTGATATAACCGGTTAGGTCAGTTTCAGTATACTTAAGAGGGAGGCGCGATAAGATAAGCAGCATGAAGAAGTGTTAAACTGCCACGATCTCCGGTATGTTATTACCCATAAGAACAATGGTCGTTGGCACCACTGAGACATGGCCATCCTGGAAAAGTTTTGAATCTCCCGTGACACGGGCACCGCTATCTTTAAAATAGTGTCAAAACTTAGATTAACACACAAGGTTAAATGTTGGGTTAGAACACGTGGTCAAAAGTGAGTTTAAGAGCCACCAAGAAAGAAGTAGGCGTTAAGCAAGAGTTTATCTTGCTAAGGTCAACTTCTGACCTCGATGCTATCACATCCACTGACGCGACCTTAGAGATAATCAGTTTATACTGGTGGCTTCCTCAAGTTTATGATACATAAGTTTAAAACTTTTACAAATTACCTTATTAGTGGTTATTATAACCAATTACAGTCAGTTACAGTGGACTTTGATACCGGAAGGTGCGATAAGATAAGCAGCAAGTGGAAGTGATAAGCTGCTGCGTTCTCCGGTATTTTATTCCCCATAAGAGCAATGCTCGTTGGCACCATTGAGACATGACCATTCTGGAAAAGTTAAGTTTTGAATTTACCGTGACGTGTGCATTGTCATCTTTAAAAGAGTGTCAAAACTTAGATTAACACACGAGGTTAAAATTGGATTAGAACACATGGTCAAAAGTGAGTTTAGGAGCCACCAAGAAAGAATTAGGCGTTAAACAAGAGCTTATCATGCTAAGGTCAGCTTCTGACCTCGACGCTATCACATCCGCTGACGTAACAATAGAGATAATTAGTTTATACTGGTGGCTTCCTCACGTTTCTGATACATTTAGTTTCAGCGAATTACCTTATTAGTGACCATTAAAACCGGTTACAGTCAGTTACAGTGGACTTTGAGACCGGAAGGCGCGATAAGATAAGCAGCAGGAGAAAGTGATAAGCCACTACGATCTCCAGTATTTTATTCCCCATAAGAGCAATGTTGGGACTCATCTCCCGCTAGGACTACTAATGCATCATAAAACAGCTATTTTTTGTTTTGGGAGCGAAACGATTTTTTCACTCGCTGTGTCTTGCTTTTCCGCTCGATAAACGTCCAAACAGGTGTTGTGCTAATTCGTATCCATCCTTGTGTGTCCACCAGTAGTACTTTGTTTTAAAATTGAAAATGTTCAGGCGTTCTTAGTATTACAAAAATAACAAAATAACACAAATTCAACTATTTCTTTCATATACTCGGGACTCAAAGGGGTTTAGACACAGCGGTTTAGGTTATGAAAACATTTACGCTCCGAAAGGTTGACGAAATGATTGCTGTTAGTTCAGTAATTGTGATTTTAAGTGGTAAAATTGTACTTGAAGGACTTTTTTAGATCATTATAGACCAATAAAAGTATACATCAAATAGACCAATAAAACCTACTTGTAAAACTATCCACGAGTAACTCATGCCCAGCTATGGAGTTGACCCGCCCAAAAATCGATATTTTTAAAATAATTTGTTCAAGATACTTGCAACAAACTGCTTGGTAAGACTGTTCCCTACAGCTTGAACATCAAGTGGTGCCGGCCATTACATGTCTATCGTTTAAGTCATACCGCTTGTTGTATGTGTCTGGCTCAGATTCTGTAAGAAGGTAGTTTATTCAGCGGTTCAACTATAATTTAAATCATTATATGCCTCAAATACAAATACCCCCGTCACAGCAAACCTGCGTACTCAGCGAATTTCCAT